>JAHLML010000004.1:2400000-3600000 GCA_019915145.1 Strobilurus orientalis
CCGAGTGAGGAATTCGATGCGGACTGGAAGCCGCCAAGTCTGGGGCATTTGGATCCCCAACAACCACCGCTGCCGCCACCTGGACCAGAGCTGCCGCCGGAGATTTCAGCTGCTCGACCGGACCGGCGAACTGTGCCCGTGCGGACGTCCAGGGAGAAGAAGAAGGAAGCTGCGCCGCCACCTCCACCCGAAGTTGGTGCACCACCCCCGATGATTGAAGGGCCTATGGATGCCCGTCATCAAGTACGCTCATGGTCCACTTGGCAACGTGAGTAACATCCTTGCAATTGAAGTACTCAATCTGAACCCGTATGCTAGCGGATCCTGCCAACATACCCACACCACCTTCAGTTGAGTCAAACCTGCCATTTCCCGACCAGGGCAGTCCCGGACTATTTGGACCACGCTCACCAGACACTTCCATTCGAGGATCTGTGCGACGCCACTAATTTTGTATCACTTGTGATTCACGGTTTTGATTGTTGTTCATACTCATCATGATTCTTGCTTGTACCAGGCTTGTACTAACGACTACTGATGTTTCTCATAATTTCATTTAATCTCCTTACATGCCCTCATGTATATATTCCAGATATATTCTATCTGTATGCTTCTATGTACTCCTATTCATCTTGTTGTTCTATCGCGTCGATCTGCTAATGGGCAAGAAGTAGGCGCGACTCGCGAGCTTAAGTCCGGTTAACACCGCAAAACCTTACAAAACTGTCATGGACGCTGCAGTCAAGCGCCCCATTTGCTTCGCCTCGAGCCGGCGTCAGTGACCTCGATATCATTTCGGGGTGCCCAGAAAAAGATTAATACATCTCTGGACGAATACCAGAGTCGTATTATGGCACCATCTTCGAGCAGCAACACGGCAGTGATTCACCAGCTTAAAAACCTGAGGGTCAAACAAGCAAGTTGGGCACCGACCATCGCGGTATTCTCTAAGGTCACACCCAGTTTTCCAGAGCACGTACTGCGAGATCCTCGGAATCGGCGCCTGCAAACCTTTCCTCGATACTTGATAGCGCGAAATTTCTCTTAAGTATGGTCTAGAGGATACACTCCGGATGTTTGTTGATGAGGGCTCTGCTCATCAAGCCCACCCAAGGCCAGTTTGTATGATGAACCCAGAGGGGACTGCAATTTGTGAGGGTATGCATGAGATAGTCGTAGAAATACACTGTTAGTACCGTCTTCCGAGTTCAGGATCAACAAATTTCATGCGCCCGCGTCCTAGAGAGCGTACATCAGACAGTTAATTCTCCAAACTAGAAACGCAAAACCAACCTTTGAAGCGCACACCGTCTTTGGACATAGCTGTCTGGTCATGGAACTTTTTGAGACGCTCAAGCTCTTTACGTCGCTGAGCCTCTATCCGTTCGTTTTCCTCCCTCTCCAGCCTAGCGTCGTACTCTTCTTCAGTCTCACCTGTAGGTGTAGGTAGACTCGGCTCTGGGGTCTTTTCCTTCCGCTTCTTCTTGGATTTCGACTTTTTGTGACGCGGCGCAGAGTCGACACTGGAAGCGCGACTGGATGACCGCCGGGTAGGCTCCGGTGAACGTTCACGCTTGACTGTAACTTGGATGTAAGTTTTGGTTGTTTGTGTAAAATGTACCCTCGCGAACCTGGTTCCTTTTTACGCAGCTCGAGCTCGCCACAGTTGGAGATAACGACCGAAGTAGAGGGCCTGTCCTTCGCGTCAACTGGCACGTTTGCGATCTTGCGTATTACGTCGTCGTATCCTCGGATGACCTTGCCAAAAACAACGTGTTTGCCTGGGAATGCACATGAGATTGGATAAGAATGTGGGGAGCAGGGAGCATGGACGCGCCGTTCAGATGGGGACATTCTCTCAGGGTGACGAAGAATTGGGAACCTGGGAAGCGGTAAATGGAAGGCGGTGAAGGGGCGCAATTGTTGTCCTGACCGTTGGTGTCTGGGCCTCTGTTGGCCATGCAGAGCAAGCCTTCGGCATCGAGCGGGAGGGAGAGGTCCTCGTCGGGGAAATTGCCACCGTAGATCGACTCACCGCCGGTCCCGTTGCGCTTGGTGAAGTCTGTGTGGCGATGAGCAGGGAGTCGGTGGTGTTTAGGCGTGGGCCGCACCTCCGCCTTGTATCATAAAGTCCTTGATGCAGCGGTGCATGATGCTGCTCTTGTAGTACAGTGGCGTGCCATTGGAGGAAAGGCCCTTTTCGCCGGTGCAGAGCGCGCGAAAGCTGTGGCGGCCAGTCAGTCGGCGCCGCCGTCGTGGACGATGAGCACGCACTTTTCGGCTGTTCTGGGCGCAGAGTCGGCGTACAGCTCAAAGACGACCCTAGAGGGATGTCGGCGGACAGCAGGGAGAACGGCGGGTGACGGACCTGCCCAGCGGCACGGCGTCGAGCGCGAAATCGAGGAAGACTCGCGGGCGCATTGAAGAGAGAGAGCCGCGTGCCTTTTACGTGACGCTCCCACGGCGTTTTCTCCGCTTAGCCTCCATTCTGGCTCTCCTCTCTCTCAACAGCCTGGCCGCGTCGCCGACGCCGTGCGTCCTGCCTCCATGTCAATGCGCCAGTTCAATGTAGTCGTCCTCGGAGGTCCGTCTGCCCACCCTGACCGCCCCCATCAGCGCTGATCGCCCCGCAGCCGGCGGTGTCGGAAAGTCTGCTCTCACAGGTGAGCCCCGACGATGTGCTCGCTGTTTCTGCCGACGCTGATGGCCTGCAGTGCGCTATATCCGCGACATCTTCGTCGACTACTACGACCCCACGATCGAAGGTGCGCTCAGGCTGCCCGCGACTCTCGTGGCTGCGCACTAAGCCCTCCTGCAGAGGAATACAGACGCACGGTCAAAGTCGATGGCGAGCTGTCGTCTGTAAGTGCCCCGCCCTTGCCTTGCTCATTATTCACCTCCGAACACGCAGAGTGTTCGGCCCTTTCCCTTGCAATGCCCCCTGCTGACCCTGCCTTTCCTTCTAGCTCGAGGTCCTGGATACCGCAGGCGCCGAACAATTTACGAGTCTTAACGAAGTATATATAAAGGCCAGTTAGCTGCAGGCCGGTATACACGCGCTGACCTCGTGCACAGGCTGGCAAGGGTTTTGTGCTCGTCTTCAGGTAAACATCCTCGCCCACGCGTCGCACACCGCTGACGCCCAGCCCAGTCTCACCCAGGAGGCGAGTCTCAAGGAGGTCGACAATCTACGCAAACAAATCTACCAAATCAAAGGCGGAGAATCCGTACGTGACACACGCCACCCCCTCCCGAATTGCTCTCACGCGCGCCCCTTAGGACATCCCTATAGTCGTGGTGGGCACCAAGCTCGACCTCGCCAGCGAGCGCGAGGTCCCCAAATCCACGATCCAGAACCTAGCCAACCGATGGGGGCACCCATTTTACGAAACGTCCGCAAAGAGGAACTGGCACGTCACAGACGTGTTCGAGGACCTCGTGCGGCAGATGAGAGGGAAATATCCAGACTCCCCGCCCAAAAGGGCACGGCGGAAACATGGCAAGGACGGTCCTTGCTCTATCATGTAGTGCCACTCTTTTTTCTTTCTATCCATGCTTCTTTCTATTATCGTACATTTCACTTCTGGACTACTCTATACCTGTTGACGCCCACATTTAGACTATAATTCTCTGCGACTACAACTTTACCCGAAGAAATACCAGGACTGCTTGGACCGATGAACATCCTACAACATGAATGGGAACACGCCAGATCCTGTTGACACTGAGTGTCATCACGCCGTGAGCTTTCACTTACACCCCAAGAGGTGGATGTGTTCAAAATGGTATGTAGTTCAATCGATTGGGATCTGACCGACGCGTGATGATACAGGGAACGTTCTTCTCACACACCTCTGTCTCTTCCCTCTTGGCCCAACAATGTCAGCGTGTATCGCACTCTCTATCCCATTTGGCACGGTCTATTCATGTTCCACCCTTCCCCTGCTTCCAAGTAGTCGAGATTCTCTCCAATATGTGTCTGGCTCAGTTGGGCTTTGACTTCCTCATCGCCAACCCATGGCGTGAACGATGAATTCGAAAAGCATGCTATAGCTCAGAAGAAGTGGATGCCACATCGACGCGTATCTTCTCTTTATACCCCAACACAATGTAGCTCATCCCTTAACCGTGTTCCCAGTCATTCGATGAAGGGGCAAAGACTGGGACGCGACACGTTCAAGTCGACGAAAGTTCGAATGCGGACATGCTGTCAAGCCCGGCTGTGTCTCCTACTTAGCAGGCTGAAAATAAGTGCAGCAACTAAAATGCAACAAGTACTTATTTACTACCATAGAGTATTCGAAATGTTTTCACATTATTCCTTTTTTTTTTCTACTGTGCGACCATAGTACATACAAAGCATAGTAATAAGTCAACATCAATCAAACTTCAACCTCCCCAACCTGAGCGGTGACACTGTCCACGTCCGCATCTTCCTTTTCTCCCTTTTTCGCAGCAGCGTTGGCAAAGCTGAGCGTGGGCCGCACGTTGGCGGGGCGGACTTGCGGAGAGGATGGGGCAGCAGCGGTGGGGGGCGTGTTCGTCCGGCTGATAGGCGGACGCTCGGTGGCGGTTCGCGAGTTGGTACGCGACATCGAGAAGCGGTCCTTGTCCTTTTCGAGTTTCTCAAGGACTTCCTGTTCGCGCGACGCGACATCGACGGGTCTAGATATTGTCAAATTCCGATGGAAGCGCCTGGGATAGCATCCACTTACTTGGCCGCCCCGAATGGGTTGGCTCGACTGGTAGGAATGGAGGCACTGGGCGTAGGCCCCATTTTTGGTGAGGCCAAAGGGCTGGGCGCTCCAGAGGCACTTCCGCTCCGGGGAAGTAGTTCCAATTTGCGGCGCATCTGCGGAGTGGGCGGCGTCGAATTTGTAGCTGCAAAAAGGAAGAAGAAGGGAGAAAAAAAAAGTCAGCAAGGGAGTCACCACAAGCAGAGCAACATACGAGAGGTACTACCTCTTTCTGGGCGTTTGGCAGTGCGCCAATCCGATTCCTCGATGACGGGGGTTCTGGGCGGGCCCATGTCCCCTGGACCACCACGGCCGCGCCCGCCAAACCTGCTTCCGCGCTCCTCTTCGACTGGGGGTGCAGCCTTGAACTTGCCCCCGATGGTCCAGGAGTCTTCCCTATCGGCAGCGCCCGACGACTCGAATGCAGGATCCTTGCGACGCCTGCTCCCGAAACCGTCATCTGCTGCCTGCGGAGGACGCGATGGCATGGCCGATCGCCAGTCGCTCGGTCCCTCAGAGACACCGGGCAGACGATCGTCCGGGCGGGGCCCGTCAAAGCGGCGGCGCGATGCATCACGCCCTTGCAGGTCGGGCAGCGGCCCATCTCTTCTCCATGGGTTGTCGAATTTTCCCTCGTCGAATCCGCCGAATCCGGAGCGCTCCTTGGCTATATAGAAAAAGAAAGATCAGAGCCGTGGGCCGGTGAAGCAGAGATGGGGGGGATGACTGACGTGGCTCGGCGACACTGACACGGATTGTCCGCCCTGAGAAGTTCTGCGCCACGATTAGTGTCCGCTGTCGCGGAAGCCACAGCACAAGCCACGCACGGTTCCGCTCCGTGACAGGGCATCCTTGAGGCCCTCGAGATCTTCCAGCTCGACATATCCAAAGCCCTTGGGTTTCTCATCCCTGTCCTTGATGATTTTCGCAGTTTTGGGCTGGGGGGGAAAAGATAACCGGGCAGCAGTCAGGTTATGTACATGGATGAGGGCAGCCAGACGGTGGACGCACCCTGCTCGACGCAAAGAAGTCCTCGAGCTCGGCCTCGGTCAAGTCGAATGCCAAGTTGCCGACGAACGCCGTGTACGGCGGCTGCGTGGGGAGCGGCAGATCTTCGCGCGGGGGTCCCGAGGCCATACGGTCCGCTATCGCAGGCAGGATCAACATCGGCACTTCCGCGGTAGCCTAGCGGGGTACGCACGTCGTGAAGACAGGAAATCGTCCCGGCGCCCGCCGCCGAGTCGTCCTTGCTCATCGTCGGTCCTCCCAGAGGCTAGCCAGACATAACAATGAGAACGATCTGGGCACACACGGTTGACGGCTTACGGGCAGACGGCAGCTGGTCCATTTCGTCGGCCCATGAGCCCAGTGCTGTCGGGCGATCAATCAGCAAGTGCTGTAGAGCGCGTGCGGCCTGTCCTGCTCACTGTTGTCGCCGAGAAACTCGTTCAGCGATATTTTCTTTCCTTTCTTCGGTGCTGTGGGCGTCAACGATAAGCACGGGGCGGGCGGGGCGGCATGCGGAACTCACGCATGATGTCGTTTGCTCCAGAAATGGGCGCCAGAAATTTTGGTCCGACTAAGACTTTGCTGCTGTTTACCGATTACCGATCATGCCCGTTCCGACGGTCCGTTGATTCAAGAGGTAGTAGACATGAAATAGGTCGTGTGTTCATTAATATGGGAGTACAACATAACCCATTCATAATTCCAAAGTAGTAGTAGACGATAGTAATATAATTTATGCCTTGTTGGCGAACATCTTTTTGATCGCCTCGGTAGAGAACGATTTGGGGCGCTCAAGAGCTACAAGGATGATTAGTTGTTTTTCATGATCATAACTGGAAACACTTACGGGCACCAAGAGCACGGTCCCAGATGAGCTGGGCAGCAACACCGAACGCACGGGAAACACCGAACAGGACAGTGTAGAACTGCATCTCCTTCATGCCGTAGTGGGTGAGGAGAACACCAGAGTGGGCATCGACGTTGGGCCAGGGGTTCTTGGCCTTGCCAGCCTTGAGAAGCTGGTCAGTGTCTTGTACAGTGACAGTCAGGGCAGACGACATGAATTACCTCAAGGAGGATATTGGGAACAATCTCGTAGATTTGGCCGACAAGCTTGAAGAGGGGGTCTTTGGGCAGGTGCTTGAGGGCAAACTCACGCTGAGCAGTGTAACGGGGGTCGGTCTTCCTGAGGACGGCGTGGCCGTAACCGGGAACGACCTTGCCACCCTTGAGGGTGTCCCAGACGTACTGCTTGACCTGGTCGTCGGTGGCATTCTCACCAATAGTGGACTGCATCTTGGTCAACCAGAGGAGGACCTCCTGGTTGGCCAAACCGTGGAGAGGACCGGCGAGACCGTTCAGGGAGGCGGCAAAGGAAAGGAAGGGATCGGAGAGGGCAGAGCCGACCAACTTTCCGGCGTGGGCAGAGACGTTACCACCTTCGTGATCACTGTCCACATGTCAGCACAGAACCGGGAAGGCAAGAATGGAATGTTTACCTGTGAATGGTGATGTAAAGACGGAGAAGCTCAGTGAAGGCTTCGTTTTCACCGAAACCAAGGAGGTTGGACAAGTTGGCCGAGTAGTCCTTGCTGGGGTCGATGGCAGGGAGCTTGCCCTTGCCGAAGACGTTACGGTAGATGCGACCCGCAATGTTGGGAAGCTTGGCGATCCTGGAAAGGTCATCAATCAGTTTGTGACGTCAAGCGTAAATCATTCAACGCGTCTCACAGGTCCATGGAGTCCTCGAAGGTAGGTCCCCAGTACTCCTTCTTGTTGATGCCGTTTTGGTATGCTTGGGCAAAGGCGGAGTTGTGGTTGAGCTGTCATGTCACGTCAGACGCGTTGAGTAGAGTGGGAGAGAACATACAGCGGTCACGGCCAAACTGAATTGGGACATGGGGTGCAGCGTGGGAGGGCATCGGTCGAGGATTTCCTCGACGAACTCGGGAATGGCAGCGCGCGCAGCCCAGTCCCGGGACAGCTCAGCGACCTGTTCCTGGGTGGGGACCTCGCCGGTGAGAAGCAGCCAGAAGAGGGCTTCAGGAAGGGGTTCCGAGCCGCCGGGAGCCTTGGGAAGGAGTTCCTGGCATTCGGGAATGGTCTTGCCACGGAAACGGATGCCCTCGTCTGAACAGGAGAAGGGTCAGGAGGATAGAACGGGTGATCGTGGATAGAACGGCGTACCAGCGTCGAGAACGGAACCCTCCCAGATCAGCGCCGGAAGCCCGCGCATGCCCCTGTTCGAGTCGCGTGAGATGTCGCGTAACGCGAAAAGTATGGGGCAAGTGTTCTCACCCGTAGAGCTGGTCTACAACCACAGGCGCAAAGGCCTTCTTGCCATGCTCAGCACGGGCAGCCTTGACCTGATAGCGGGCGTGAGCGGTGTCTGTCGCGGAGCAAAGAGGGTATCACCGCACATTTTCCAGCTCCTGGGGAATGAGCTGGGCCAGACGCTCCTTGAGGGCACTCTGTGTCGAGGCCGACGTCGAGAAGCGGGCCGCAGACCGACCGGCCGACTGGCGCGACTGGGAAAGAGACGGTTAGCGCGGCGACGGGGGCAACAGCGAGAGACGCGGCGGTACCAGCTGGAGCAGAGAACGAGCTTGGAAAGCCATGGTGGTGTGGAGAAGAGAGACGTGCAAAACCCCGAGTACTTAAGTAGCCGTTGGGGTTCCCGACTTTTCACGACGCCTAATTATTTCGCGCACGTCATTGGCTGGCTGCCGGGTCTCTGCCGCCGCCATATCGAAACCCCGGTCCCGTGCCTGGCTCTATCTGCTTTCTTCGTGGCGCAATGGCAAAGCGAAAACGCACGGACGACGGCACCGAGGTCCCCCCATCGGACACTGCCGCGGGGCCATCCACCAAGCTGCTGCCCCAAGTAACCGCAAATCTCCCCGCTTGCTCCCCCATAAAATTGAACACAATCCACAGAAACGATTCTACCGCCAGCGCGCCCACGCCAACCCCTTCTCCGACCATGCCCTCGACTACCCAAAATCCCCCGCCCATGTAGAGTGGAACACGCACTATCCCACCTTTGCGTCCTCTGGCAAAGTCCCCGAGTTTGCGGACGTCGGTTGTGGCTTCGGCGGCCTCTTAATATCTCTGGCCCCTCTGTTCCCCGACACTCTAATGCTGGGTTTGTCATTCGCTGCTCTGCTTGAACTGACAAGCTCTAATGCACTTCAGGCCTGGAAATCCGCGTCCAAGTCTCCCAGTACGTCCAGGACCGCATCGATGCCCTCCGCGTCGCGGCCAAGGACCAAAACGACGACGCCGCCCACTACCAAAACGTGTCCATCGTCCGCGCCAACGCGATGAAGTTCCTCCCCAACTACTTTGGCAAACACTCCCTCTCCGCGCTCTTTTTCCTCTTCCCCGATCCCCACTTCAAGTCCCGAAAACACAAGGCACGCATCATCTCGCCCACGCTGCTTGCCGAGTACGCTTTTGTGCTCAGGCCGGGCGGGATCGTGTACACCATCACCGACGTGAAGGACCTGCACGAATGGATGAAGGCGCATCTCGAGGAGTTTCCTCTGTTTGAGCCGATCAGCGAGGACGCGTTGCGTGCGGAAGGGAAGGGACCCATCGTCGATGCCGTCTACACTAGCACCGAGGAAGGGAAGAAGGTGGAGAGGAACAAGGGTGACAAGTGGCTGGCATGTTTCCGCAGGATCGAAGTACCACGTCAAGCCTGAATGTATCTAGCTACTGTACAACATCTGTATCCACATACCACGAACTCGCGAGTCCGCGATACGGGACGCTCCGATTGGCGCGCTTTTCTTGGTACTGAGGCTCACACGGATGCTGTCCAAAGAGATTGAGTCTGTTGCACTTGAGGTCGTCACTTTGACGCCGTGCCCAATACACGGACCGACAGTGCGTTCGAACCGTGATGTACTTATTGGGCGACATGTTGTGGAGACACCTTCCATGGTCGTTGATGCTTGCTGCTATACACCCCAAGCAAGAAGGCAGCGCAATTCCTCCATTTCCAGCAGACATCTAAACTCCTGGCTAGCAAGGTCTTGAGGGAGGCTAAGGGCTAAGGAAGATGGTGATGTCTCCGATCCTGATAGTTCGGATGGGAAGGACGTTCTGAGTGTTCTTAGGAGTACGCATACTCAGTTCTGGGTAAAGGTTCCTCTCGTGATGCAGGTACACACTGCACAGTACGTGCAAATTCAAAAGAGGACAAGACGCGGCGGTTGAGCGAAGGATGAAGTGCTGTCCCAAATGGCGTGAGCATACTAGTCTTGTACTTGTATCGAAGCTTCCCTGCTTTATCTAAACGAAAGCTACGCTTAAGCAAGAATATCGGTCCAGTCAAGCTTCTTAAACGCCTGCTCTACACTGACCAAATCCCCCTCCCTAATCCCTAGCTGCTCTTTCGTAACCCGTTCGTATCCGGGCTTTGTCCAACAGTCCACCCCCTTCTCGCTGCAATTCGAGTAGTACCGCATATTCAACCCCATCTCCTCCCCAAACGCCTCCCCAAACTTGAATGTCTTCGTGAACTCCTCCAACGTGATCTCGACCGCCTTGGCCTTCACACCTACGACCTTTGCCCACACGTCGATGGTCTCGGCAAAGGTGAGCACCTCCGAGATGCCCTGAACGTACTTGCCTACAGTGAGAGGGTGGTTGCGGAAGATGGCCTCAACATAGACGCCCGTTCCTTGCTCTTCGTCACCAATGTACGGGACCTGCGATGACGTTTTGCCTGCCTGCTCCCACACGTACCCCTCGCCATTCGTCGCCTTCACTGGCTGGATGTAGTTGAATAAGTTCGACGCGTACACCCCGAGGAAGAAGTATGTGGTCTTCTGCGCAAGATCGGGGTAGGTGTTCACAAGATATTCGTCGACACGCGCTTTGCTCTCGAAGTGGGGCACGGAGTGGTCGAGGCTGGGGATCGAGCTCCAGATGTAGTGTTTGAGCGTCGGGGTAGCGGCGGCAGCGTCAGCGAGGTGTTTGCCCTGCTGGACTTCGACGCCAAGCGCGTGGGCGGCTTCTGGCCGCTTGGCGAAGGGCTCCCAGAAGTCGGTCGTACCGAAGGCGAGCTCTGCACCCTAATTTTTGCTGAGTTCCGGAGATGACAAGGAGAGAGCGACGAGTTTACCTCGAAGGCACGCAAGATGGAGTCATAATCATCCAGATCGCCTTTTACGACCTCGACCCCCTGCTGGGCGAGGGCTTGTGCTTTCGGACCCGATGGTTTGCGAGTGACGGCTCTGAGAGAGTAGATGTCGCCCGACGACGACTTCTTGTTTGCGGCGAGGAGACTGGAGACGACAGAGCCGCCCTGCTTTCCAGTGGCACCGAATACGACGACGAGAGAAGGCATGTTGTTTTGAGAGATGTGTTGATAGTGCTTTTCATTTTGCTTGCTAGTTTATAAGTGCGCCCAGTCGCCTAGCTGAACATTGGTACGAAAAGCGCTAATCGAACGAAGTAGTCAGTAGAAGTGAACGACTTCATCTGATCTGTAATGCCGTTGGTATAGAGAATACGACGTATGCTCCCGGCTTTCCTCTTGATTTCTAACTCGATGTCCAATTAATAAGAGCGATCAGAAACGCGCCTAATAACAGTCAGATTGTATCGTTCTGCTTACCAGTGTACTGGAGGTAACATAATCATTCGATGACAAAGGACAAAAAACTGTTTTGTCACGGTCATCAGCCCTCCTGCTCGTGCCTGCAAAATCGTTAGCCATATAAGGTTGACTATTTCGCAGGCACCAGATATGTGGTGCTGTCTCTAATATCCCTGCGAATCTGGTGAACTGGAAAGTCGGCCCTCAGTTACTTGCGATGAGAACAACTGCCGTGCGTTTAAAGCGAGCCGCACGCGTTTTTGTGAAACAAAATCGATTCAATATTCGAACATCGGATCGTCTTCCTTTTCTGCTACGGGAGGAGCGGCCGACTGCATAGCGGCGATGAGGACACCTGTCCTTGTGCGGATAGCAGTGCGCATCTCTTTGTGAATGACCCGGCCGGCATCGCACGCCAGCCTGAAAATTTCCTCGAAGCGATCTACATGCAGGCGTGTCTCCATGGTCGCGAGAGTGACTTTTCCGCTGGTGGGCATGGTGGCGACGGTGACGTGGGGGATGTCGTTTTCTTCGAGCGTGGTGAGATCGAGCATGGGCGAAGTCGAGTGCACGCCGCCAGTCACAGCGCAGACAAAGTCGAGCAGCGGGATTCCGGCACTGGCCAAGGCGAGAGTGGTGGCGTTTATGCATGTCTGGAGGAGCCCGCCGTCCTGCTGCATGACCTGCACGAAGATGTCGATCTGTGAGCGCGGATAGAGCGTCGTCTGGACCACGGGCTCGAAGGTGGATTTTATTGTGGCGGCCATCTCGAGGATGCGTCTAGATAGGCAATATGTTGCATGAATAGAACGCTGATTGGAGTGCTTACTTGTCTCCGCGCGAGCGTTTTCGCCGCTCGCCGGTGCTGAAGGATGCAATGCTGAGTTCGACATTGATGTTGGCCCGGTCGTACAGTGTCTGCGAGCGCATCTTGGCTTCCCGTGGTCCAAAAACAGAGACGAGGACCTGGGTGAGCCCATGGCAGACGAGTGCAGACCCATCCGCGGTGCCCTGCTGGGAGAGGTCGATGGCCATGTCTCGCAGCTCGAACTGTTTTCTGCCGTCGGAGCGGAAGCCGCCTTCGTTGAGGATCTCGACGCGTGAACTCTGGATATAGTATGAGACTTCCTGTCGAGGCAAAGAAAGAGGCGAGCCCACCATTTCTGCGGTCTTACGGCGCGGACGCGGTGATAATACAGTGCCAAGTGACTGAGCGGAACGAACACGGAATGGTGACAGGCGCGTGCCTCGAAACTTTGGTAAAGCGCCCCTAATGGGGATAACTCCCCTATGGAAGAGAGCAGTTTAGTTCTACATTCGTCCTTGAACTGTAACCCCAACCACCACCAGCGCGAGCCATGGTGAATTCAATCGCGGATATTTCCGTGCCGGTGTCCATCCTGGACACTGACCTCTACAAGGTTGCTCCCGTCTGGCTCTCCCAATGACTCACCGCCTCATCCAAGCCAGTTCACCATGCAACAAGCCGTGTTGCACACCTTCCCCGACGTCCCGGCGACGTACAGGTTCACGCTACGTGACAACACCGTCCTCTTCACCCCCGGGTTTGTCGCCGCGCTCCGGGATGTTATAGCTCGTGCGATTCTCTCGATCCCCCGCCACCATCCGTTGACACGCCACATCCAGGCTTTGTCGACATTACTCTGACTGCGGATGAGCGCGACTGGCTGCAGAAGTCATGTCCTTACTTCTCATCCACATATCTCGATTATTTATCGAGATATCGCTTCAAGCCAGAACAAGTAAACCTCACATTCGTCCCCTCCCCTGATGACAGTGAGCGCGGTACCATTGACATCGAGATATCTGGCCCTTGGGTTGAAACCATTCTCTGGGAAGTCCCCATCCTCGCATGCGTCAGCGAGACGTACTTTGACACGATCGAGACCGACTGGACGTATGAGAAGCAAGACGGTAGATGTGGCGTCTTCAAAAATATTTGCGCTCGTCTGACAGTCTAAAGATATTGCCTACGACAAGGCGATGGCCCTAATAGAAAACGGCTGTGCTTTCATGGAGTTCGGAACACGGCGGAGACGTACTTTTAAAGCCCAGGATGTGATGATGGCGGCCATGTTACGCGCTGGCAAAGAATCCAGTGCAGGGACTGGCCACTGCATGGGAACCAGCAATGTTTGCTCTCATCGCTGAAGTCTTACTCTCGTGTTGACCGCTCCATAGGTTCATCTGGCACACAAGTATGACCTGATACCGTTAGGGACAATTGCACAGTCAGTTCGTCATCGATAAACTCTGAGTCCATTACTAAATCACTTTGTCAGCGAATGGTTCATGGGCGTAAGTCCTATCGCGTCTTAGTTTTGCATAGCCTAACTCCGATGACCAGGTGGCAGCGCTGCGTGGATATGAAGTGGCCAACTCTCTAGCGCTGGAGCTTTGGGAAGAAGTGTTCCCGAACTCCGCTGTTCTGATAGCATTAACAGACACGTTCTCAAGCCAAGCGTTCTTCCAAGTACGAAAGTTCAGTTCATGACGCCACATCCGCACTGACGCTGTATCGCGCTCCAGAGCTTTGTGAAGAATGCTGACCGGGCACGCCGGTGGCATGGACTGCGACAGGACTCTGGCGATCCATTCACCTTTGCGGGGCGTGCCAAAACGGTGTATGAAACCGTGGGGATCGACCACCGGACGAAGTCGATAACGTACTCTGATTCCCTGGACGTTGAAAAGGCGATACAACTCAACAAGGTCGCAAGTGATCTCGGCTTCAAGGGTACGGGCACGATATCATCTCAATCGCCGTGCTTCCATGTTGACCTCCTGACCCCAGCCTCCTTTGGTATCGGGACTAACTTTAGTAACGACTTCACGAAGGCGTCAAGCGGCGAGAAGAGCAAGGCGCTGAACATGGTCATCAAATTGGCCTCTGTGGATGGGAAGCCGTGTGTGAAGATAAGCGATGACCTGACGAAGAACACGGGCGATAAGGAGACGGTAGAGAAAGTGAAGAAGCTTTTTGGACTTCCTGTTTGACCTCTGTAGACGTTCTTGCTTCATTAGATCACTGATCATGAACATAGATTCCTTTTAACGAAATTACGACTGATGTTTGTAGCTTCCAACTCACGATATATTATTTGTGTCTGATGGGATTCTCTGGGCTCCCGAACAGGGTACTTAGTGGGTGGCTGCTATTCGGTGCGCACCCACTGGCAGGTGCAATATAAGATAAACAGAAGGCACAGGCTCATTCATGGCTGGGTGTGACTTCCCAGAGTCAACCGGTCGGATTTTGATTAGAATTTGATTGACACAGCCAGCTGATCCATGCCTCATCGCTCTCCAAGTCTCCCTAACTCAGCCCTAATTCAATCGCAACGAAGTCACACACAATAGGATCTGCAGAGTCAGGCGATCTCAATTGGCCTATATTTTGCACGCCAGACGCCTCTTGCTATGACAGAAATACGCTAACATCATTGTGCTCACAGCCAATATGTTATGCTCGGACTTGAGTGGGTTATGCAGGGGCTATGAGATCTGCGTGCCAAGGGAGGATCAGTCAGCATTTTCGTCGAGGACTTATAAAGAGACTTGGAGAAATCTTTTTCTTCCACCCCATTCACATCATACATGCCTCCGAGGGATATTCTAGTAATCGGCGCCGGGGAACTGGGAACCCCAGTGCTTCAACACGTCGCTGCTCACTCTAGACGCGATGGCGCCATCAGCGTCATGCTTCGCTCTCCATCCAAACGATACCACATCGCGTCGGGCATCTCCGTAGTGACTGGCGATATCTCCAACGCCTCAGAGGACGAACTGAGCGCGCTTTTCGCGCCATTCCATACCGTCATCGGGTGTACAGGAATGGCATGCCCGCCGGGCACCCAAGTCAAAGTCACACGCGCTATCCTGAAGGCTAAAGTCGCCAGATACTTTCCGTGGCAGTTTGGCGTGGACTACGACATCATCGGACCCTCGAGCTCTCAGAATCTCTTCACGGAGCAGCTGGAGGTACGCGCCCTCCTGCGGAGCCAGAGCGCGACGCGCTGGGTCATCGTTTCGACTGGGATGTTCACCAATTTCCTGTTCGAGCCCGATTTCGGCGTCGTCAGTGCGGATCGCAAGACTGTACGTGCGTTGGGAGGATGGGAGAATCGTGTAACGGTGACAAGTCCGGAGGATATTGGGAAAGTTGTGGCTGAGCTAGTTTGGGGTACACCGGAAGTGGATGGGGTCGTCTATACTGCTGGTGATACGATCACATACCGGCGCCTTGCAGAGACTGTGGAGCGTGTTTTGGGTGAGAAAGTGGCGAAGGAGGAGTCGAGTGTTGATTTGCTGAGAACTCAGTTGGCGGAGGATCCAGAGAATGGGACGAAGAAGTACCGGGTGGTCTTTGCAGAAGGAATAGGGATGGCATGGGATGTAATCGGGCCCAGGATAAGTCAGACTTCTCGCTAGGTGAGAGTCGGATGTCGTAGCGTAGTCGGATACGCCTGTCGTAGGTAATCGAGTATCCGATATTGATGCCTGTAACTCTGTGCTTGAGGAGATATGACCCGTCTCCGGGGAGCAGTCTCAGGAGTGCTCAGCCGGCGCGACGGGATTCAGCCAAGCATAGCAGCAAGAAACGATGTTGATAGTAATGATACAAGATGCGGGGCGTGGTAACTACGTATATGCTGGTAACCCTAACCTTACTCTAGATCTAGTCTTCACCTCCCGTCACAGAGCCCCCCAGGTTAGATTAGCGGCATTACCTGCGCATCGCTCGTGGTGCAGACGGGGGAGCACGGGAAGAGGCCGGGTTAGGGGAATGCTGCTTGTTCCGGCCTTCCGATCGTGGCACCTCTTGTAAACGCTCCGCTAATGGGCGGGCAGGAGCTCCCAGACGTTGGGTAAGAGAACGTTGGCCGACCGTGGACGATGAAGCTGCCGGGCGAGCATATGGATGGACACCGCTAGTTCTCTGATTCGCAAGATTTGGTGACGAGGGCGCCCCGGGTATACCAGGCTGTGTCACCCCGTATTTCATGTCCTGGAAAGTACGAGCTTGAACTCCTGCGCGCTTTCCCCTTACGGAGACTTGGTCCTCGTAGTGTAACAAGACTTTAGGGACAATACCCCGATCCCATTCGACGAGGCGGAATCTGGGGCGCGCGAGGGGATCGTATGGTTTGTGTCTGACACGATCCTCGGTACGAAATTCTGAGGGGCATTCTCGCCACTTCGCCTCAAAATGATGCGGAGTCACCCATGACACGGCGACGACAAATCTGCTGCCCGGGATTCCCTTGTTGACGTATCCCTCCATAGTACCGCGGAATGCTGCCGCCCCCGTTCCACCGACTGCTTCCACGTAGGCGACTGGGGCAGAGAGAAGTTCGCCCTCCGGTGAGCGTAACGCGTGCAGGCAGACTCGCTTCGTAGCAAAGCTGGCGCCGGAAAGGGTAGCGCAGTGCGTGATGATAGCCAAAACATCCTCCACCTTGGTTCTGGCGGTTAAAGAAGGAACCGTCATGAGGCGGAGAACGGTTGTCGGTGTTGAAGCTTGGCCCTCTCGCGGTCGTTCGTGATTCCACAGGCTGTCCACCGGCATGTTGTAATTAGGGCCTTCGTCAAAGTAAGTCTGTCCCCCATCCGGCTGGTACCCAAGCTCGGGGTTGAATATACCGCGACGGTTCGCCTCATCGGTGCTGATCACGGCGAGAGCGATGGGGCGCGTGTTGACCTCCACGATCCTCTTTCTTCGCCTCCTCTTGAAGCGAGAGGCATCGTAAGCCCTAGTCGCTTCTCTTCGCGAAGAATCAACGTCCTCCCTAGGAGTTACTGCCACCGTGACCTTCTCGGCTGTCTCCTCAGGCCGTCCCGCCTCTTCCACATCCATCGCGCGTGAAACCTCGGTAGGCTCAACAACTCCCTCGTCGACCTCCTCCATTTCGGCGGCCCAACTGCTCCGCCCGGCGCCTTCAGCAGCCAACTCTTCATCCGTGTACATCCTGACAATTTCCCCTTCCCCCGTCATCAGATGTTCCGTTCCCTCCGGTCCCATTGCCTCCTCGCCATACTCCTCAATATCCTGGGGAGTATCCGGAGTGATCGGTTCCTCACCCCAATCCAACAATTCCTCCTCCTTCTCGAACATGACGGGTGGCCTCTCAAACTTGCTAGGCAATTCCTCCTTCTCCGGAGCGTCCATCATGGTACCGGCCGGAAGGTCGCCAGGTGTATCCGTGTAGTAGACCCATAGTGATGGTTTGGCCGTATTCCTTTCTTGTACCGGCGGCACTGGATGTCTCGACGATAGCCTGTAAAATTTCCAGTCTGAGGGAACGGGTGTCAAAGGCAGTGTCAGGCGTAACCAAACAACCACCCAGGTCACACAAGACAGGGACGAGATAGAGAGCAGAGAGGGTAAGATAGATGATAGCGGTGAGAGAGCAATGCTACTACAGTGCAGGGGGCGACCGAACAGTGAGTAGACGAAGTTGACAAACTGGGGAACTAGCTAGAGAGACCGTGTGATATATACTGTGAGGTACGGGCTATCATAGGATAAATAACGGGTATCATAAGGTGCTGTGAACATGTGAACTATGGGGGCCGGAGCGGGTGTGAACAGCGGTCCGGGTTGGCTGTGAACATGTGAACATTCACGGTTGGGAAGTGTGAACATTCACGGTTGGGAAGTGTGAACATTCACGGTTGGAAAGTGTGAACATTCACGGTTGGAAAGTGTGAACATCCGGAACGGGAAGGTGTGAACATCCGGATTGGGAAGTACTGTGAACTAGTCACGTGACGAGTAGGACCGTCCTACTCGTATGATCACATTGACTGTGAACATGGCCGTGAACACAGTGTTGGAAGAGAGTAGCGATGACGAGGGGCGAGGGAAACACGTGATGGAGGAAGTAAAATGGAGGCGATTCGTGACAATACCCCCTCTTTAGGACGCGCTTGCGCCTGGAGCGCGGAAGTCCCGACCCAAATGTCGTTAACGGTGACACCGAGAGCGCGAAGGTGGGGACGAGGTTTGGAGTAAGCTGTGGGATGTGTACGATGGAATTCCTCAATCAATGGGAGGGCCTTTGTGAGGCTGGAACTGGGCTCCCAGGTGTTCTCCGATGAAGGGTAGTCCAACCATTTCACCAAGTACTGAATTCCGCGTTTGTTTCGTGTTGCGCGGGAGTCAAGTATGGCTTCAACATCGAACTCCTCCTTGTCGTCAATGAGGTCTGGCGGATTGGATGGGAAATTGGGCCCATGGGCCTCGGTCTCCACAAAGGGAAGGAGGAGGGCGGCGTGGAAGACAGGGTGTATACGCCAAGTGGGAGGAAGTTTGAGACGGTAGTTGACTGGTCCAAGTACGTCAGTGACTTCAAAAGGTCCATGATGCTTGTCCGAGAGCTTAGCTTTGGGTCGCGTTGTCTTGAGGTTCTTTCCATCAAGCAACACCTTGTCGCCAACCTTGAACGTAATGCCCTTCTTGGTGACATCTCCGTTGTTCCGCTTCATGATCTCTGCAGCGGTAGTGAGGCTAGCCTTAACCTCCTCGCGAAGTCGTTCCAGATTGGTTAGGCGTTCCTCAACAGTAGGGATATTAGACGTGGGATTGAGAGAAGGGTATAAGCGGGGTTGGAAACCATGAAGGAGTTCGAAGGGAGACTTGCCCGTAGCAGAGTGAATACGACTATTGTGGGAGAATTCCGCAAAGGGAAGGTATTTGACCCAGTCGTCCTGTCGGTAATTGCAAAAAATGCGAAGGTACTGTTCGAGTTCCTGATTATAGCGTTCGGTTTCGCCATCTGTCTGGGGATGGTAAGCTGTACTAAGCGCGGAGGTGATTCCTAGCTTAGCGTGGACAGCTTGCATAACCTTGCTTGCAAACTGGGGACCGCGGTCGGAAATCATCTTGTCCCAGAGACCATAGCGTCGATAAACACCGTTTACCAGGATGTCAACGGTGCCATCTGCATCAATAGTCTTGTGGCACGGGGATACAATTACCGTCTTGGTGAAACGGTCGACAACGCAATGGATCGCATTGTACCCATCGCACTCGGGTAGATCTGTGATGAAGTCGGTGGTGATGGTCCCAAAGGGACGCTCAGGAACCTCATTTGGTATAAGAGGGACATGTGCCGGATGATTCCTGGGCTTCGTCATCTGACAAGTAGCGCAGCCATCAACATAGTCGCGGACAAAGACAGACATGCCTGGCCACCAGAACTCTCGGCTGAGAAGTTCATAAGTCTTGAAGCGTCCAGGGTGTCCAGGGCCGAGGGAATCATGGTGCATCTTGACAATGTCTCGACGTAACTGTAGGTCGTCGGGAACATAGACCTTGCCTCGAAAAAGTACTAGTCCATCTTCGTAATTCCATTCCTGTAGATTCTTGACCAGCGAACGGGGACCATTACGAAGGATGACTTCTAACGCACCACGGACTTCAGCGTCCTTGTTTGGACATTCCCGAATGCGTCGTCGCAGGTCAGCATCTCCGACGGCTGCAACTTCTCCAGGCCGAGTGGCGCGGATCCGGAAGAACTTCGGATCAAGGAGCACCCTATCAGTATTGTCGTCATCGACCCCCTCTTTGTGATCTGCACGGCGGGAGAGTGGGTCGCTACGGTTCTGGGTACCAGGTTTATGAGTGAGAGTGAAGTCGAAGCGAGTGAGGAATAGTGCCCAACGAGCCTGTCGTCGGCTGAGCTTTTGCGAGTTGGTAAAGTATTCGAGGTTCTTGTGATCGGTGAGAACGTCAACCGGATGTGCCGAACCTTCAAGGTATTGGCGCCAGGCTTCCAGAGCGCGGATGATAGCGAGAAGTTCCTTGTCATGAATGTCATAATTGCGTTGAGGTTCAGAGAGAGACTTAGAGATGTAGGCAACAGGATGCCATTGGTCGTCGTCTCCCGTCTGGGACAGGATTCCGCCTGTGGCATAGTCGGAAGCATCTACTTCCACCCGATAGGGCTTATCAGGGTTGGGCATGATGAGAACGGGGGACGATGTGAACGCATCTTTAAGTGCCTCGAAGGCCTCTTGACACTCCGGTTTCCAGATCCATGGCTCGTCTTTCTTAGTCAGATCGAACAAGGGGCGTGCGACTTTGGAGAACCCTTCGATGAAGCGGCGGTAGAAGTTCCCAAAGCCGAGGAATGACTGCACGTCCTTGACATTCCGAGGTAACGGCCACTTGGCGACGCCGTCCACCTTGACTGGGTCCATGCGAAGTTCATTGTGAGAGATGATGAGTCCAAGGAATTCGATTGACTCAGCTTCAAAGGTGCATTTCTCAGGCTTAGCATAGAGATCATGCTCCTTCAAGCGTTGAAGAACTTGTAGGACAACCTTGCGGTGTTCCTCTAGGGTCTCGGTGAAGATTAGGATGTCGTCCATATATACGACGACTTTGCCAGAGTCAATGAGGTCCTTGAGAATGGTATTCATCATTGCTTGAAACGTGGCAGGGGAATTCATAAGACCAAAGAACATCACCAATGGTTCAAACAGGCCGCGGTTGGTTTTGAACGCGCCTTTCCACTCGTCTCCGTCCTTGAGTCGGCAGTTGTTGTAGCCCTGACGAAGATCTACCTTTGAAAAGTAGCGAGCGCCCTTGAGTTTATCGACTAACTCTCCAATGAGCGGGAGTGGATACTCGTTCTTGATAGTGCCTTTGTTGAGTTCGCGATAATCCTGGACAGGGCGTAGTTTTCCGTCTTTCTTTTTAACGAAGAAGAAGGGACTCGCCATGGGAGACTTAGAGGGACGTATGTACCCTTTGGCCAAGTTTTCATCAAGAAATGCGTCGAGCTCCGCTTGCTCGGTTGGGGACAATGGGTAGGTTTTGCATGGTTTGGGTTGAAAACCGGGTTTGAGATCGATAGCGTGATCCCAAGGGCTATGTTGGGGAAGTCGGTCCGACGTGTGCTTGTCAAAGACAGTGAGGTACGCATGATACTGAAAGGGAATACGCTCAGCGAGGGGACGAGTGTCCTTAGGCTTTTGGCTAGCTTCAGCAAGTTCCTGCGCCTTGCTAAATCCAGCGCGAATTTGAATAGAGGGACCGTCAGAAGGTTGTGGATCTCGCACCGGGCGGGGATAATCATCCCGGAACACTTCAGTATACATCTGCTCTTCCCATTCTCTTGGGACCTCTTCTTCTTCATCGTCGTCCTCGGTGAATAGGACAACAGGGATTTGAACCCGATTGTACACTCGGGGTCGGATGCTTCGGCGTTGTCCGGCTGTACGCTGGACTGGAACAGGCCGGAGGTTGCCTGCGCGATCCTTCCATTGAACTTGGTAGTCTCGATGATGAAGACGAGGGTCGTGGGGAGAGCGTTTAGTGGGGATGGGAATACGTTTAGCGTGAGCACGTACATCAGTCACTGGTGGGTTCTTGAGGATACAAGAGTCGGGGCATCGAGTGAAATCCACCTGAACACCAGCCCAATCTATTTCTGGGTTGTGTTCGTCGAGCCAGTCGGTGCCGAGAATGACGTCGTGATCACCAATGTCTGTGACGTACAGCTCGATTAGCTCTTCGTGATAGGAGTGACCATCTCGGCTGTAGATCCGAACGCGCTGAGTGGTATAGTGTCGAACCCAGCCCATGACGTTCTCGGTGCCGTCAACATTGCGAACAGGGAAAGGGGAGGAAAGGGGAATGAGGGTAAAATGATGCTGGTTTGCATAGCGGGCGTTGATAATGATACCTTCAGCGCCGCTATCAATTAGAGCTTGTGCGACGATTTTTCTGCCAGTGATTTTGCCAATGAATTCAAGTTCCAGTGTGATCGAGGGTGTCTGTCGGTTCTGGGTGACTGCCGACATTCGAAGTTCTTTGGGATGAATACGCTCACAAAGGGTTGATAACACAGAGAATCGATTGGTAAAATTTGTAACAGATTGTTGTACAACTCCTCCTAACGTCGGGGTAGGGGAGCGCTCTAAAAATCCAGACCAGCAACATCCTTCAAGAAGGCCAAGGCCTGCGCTTTATCATCTCCCTGGAGACCACGGAGCAGGTTAGCCGCGTTGCTAATTTGTTGAATGGCATCGGCAGACGATGCGGGAGCAGTGTCGGAAGAGGAAGTGGGAACAGCCGCAGGTGCGGCAGAGGTATCGGCGGCACGGATGATGCGGCTTGGGACTGGAGCACTTGGACCAGACCGGTTGGGGCAGTTTGCGGATATATGTCCTGGGCCACGACATCTGAAGCAAGCACCCTTCTTGCGAAGGATCTCGCGCTCGATAGGTGTCAGTCTAGTCAAAGGAGGGTAGTTCGATGATGCACCTGAGCCGCGGGATGCATCAACATCCATGGGAACTCCCATATCCTGAGCAGGGGCAGAAGTACGCTGAGGCTGGGCCCGGGGAGCGTAGTTGCTGGGCGAAGAATGAGTGCGCTGTGTCCAATTAGCCTTTTCGGCCTTGCGGGCTTCAAAGGCATGCTGCATTTCAACAGCGCGAGTCTTGAATTTATCGAGAGTGTCAGGGATGGGGTAGGACATGGAGATACGATCCAAGAGACTGGGGTTCAATCCTCGCTTGAAGAAGTAGAGGAGCGAACTGTCATCGAACTCGGAGTCGTCAGCGTATCCATCAAAGGTCGTGATGAACTTATCAATGCTGGCTAAGTCTTTTTCTTGGCGGATGTTCTCGATGGCAGTGCGAGCGGCAGTGGTAGGGTCAATAGCCGCATAGTCCGATTTGAACCTGTCGATGATGGATGCCTCGGTAGTCCAACGTTTATCTGCGTCGGCGATGTCGGCATCGGCCTGATCATCGTCATACTCCTTCATGCGCCGCTCAGCCCATTTGCCAGCGAGGGGTCCTTTGAAGTAGGACAGGAAGACCGAGACCTTCTCGATATTGGTGGTGTAGCGAGCAGTATTGAGCCGCATGTGATTGCGGTACTGAGCCAGCCATGTGGTAGATGTGGCGCGATCGCCGACGAAGTCGTCGAGCTTGGCTCCACGTTCACTGGGGATAGACATGATAGAAGGAACAGGAGGAACTGGAAGAGATGGAGACGGAGATCTAGAGGGATTGGGAGGAGAAGACGGGGGAGACGGTGGTTCTGATGGTTCAGGGGGATCAAGATCTAGGGCAGGAGACTGGGGTGTAGGCGATGGATTGTCCTGGACAAGGGGTAAAACTGGGGAAACAGGGGCAGGGCTAGAGTAGGCCTGTTCTGGTGTAACAGGAGACGGTGGAGCAGGAGGAGCTGAGGAGGAAGGTACTGGTGAGCTTGGTGTCTGGGTGGATGGCTGTAACTCAGCTCGATTGCGCTCTTCTAAACGCCTTTGGGCTTCCTCGTGTTCGTGTGGTTCAAGGTAGTACTTGTCTCCGTCAGCGACGATGTAGTGCCAAGATGCGGGGTAGCCTTCTTCGTCTTCTGATTCGTAGAAGATTTCTTGGGGGGTGTAGTCTTCGTCGAAGAGATAGTATTTCCCTTGATGAAGGTAGGCGCCGGCAGGTGGTGTAGGCGGCGCTTGGTCTGCTGTGTAGCGAGCGATGGTGGAAGGGTACGAGTGCGTGGACCGGTATCGGTGTCACGCCAGAAGCTGCGGTAATCTCCGCGATGACGAGCCCTAATAGCAACCGGTAGATTGTGAAAGAGAGCTTCGCGGTGTGTTAACGTACGGGGTGTAGTGACCGAAGTCTTCTTGAAGGTAAGGCGAGTAGGGCGAGGTTGGGAATCAGATGGAGGTTCAGGGGTTGTACGGTCGGCGGGCATGCGACGAGCGAGGGTGTGAGGTGGGTGTAGAGGAGTTTGTCAAAGTGTCAAAGGCAGTGTCAGGCGTAACCAAACAACCACCCAGGTCACACAAGACAGGGACGAGATAGAGAGCAGAGAGGGTAAGATAGATGATAGCGGTGAGAGAGCAATGCTACTACAGTGCAGGGGGCGACCGAACAGTGAGTAGACGAAGTTGACAAACTGGGGAACTAGCTAGAGAGACCGTGTGATATATACTGTGAGGTACGGGCTATCATAGGATAAATAACGGGTATCATAAGGTGCTGTGAACATGTGAACTATGGGGGCCGGAGCGGGTGTGAACAGCGGTCCGGGTTGGCTGTGAACATGTGAACATTCACGGTTGGGAAGTGTGAACATTCACGGTTGGGAAGTGTGAACATTCACGGTTGGAAAGTGTGAACATTCACGGTTGGAAAGTGTGAACATCCGGAACGGGAAGGTGTGAACATCCGGATTGGGAAGTACTGTGAACTAGTCACGTGACGAGTAGGACCGTCCTACTCGTATGATCACATTGACTGTGAACATGGCCGTGAACACAGTGTTGGAAGAGAGTAGCGATGACGAGGGGCGAGGGAAACACGTGATGGAGGAAGTAAAATGGAGGCGATTCGTGACAACGGGAATGCCGAATTCTCTTTCCCTCAGCACTCCCCTTGGCACGGTAAGGTCGTCTAACAATCCCAAACGACGTCCTAGTACGCGGTCGTAAACGTACACGTATCTCGACCCACCCTTGCCTTGCATCTCCTCGAAGCAGGTTTCATCCTCCTCTAGCTGATTCCAGCACGAGAGTTTCTTCGGATATCTGGCGGCAATAGGAGGCGGGTTGATCCAGGGAACGCGCAAGGAATCGATACAGATAGAACGAGGAACACGAGCAGGGTCAATACTCTTGGCTTCCTCCCACTTCTGAGCCTCGATGGCCAACTGCTCTTCTCTCATGCTCCGTTGTTGCGCCTCCCGCCCATACTCGGGGATCATCCTGAAAGCAGTATGATTGAAACGTCGGCGAACGTTCGAATAGACCGGGATAGGATATACTGTCTCGGTGACGAAGGCGTTATTGGCCGCGCTTTCATCACCTGCGAGTCCAGCAAGGGCGTATGCGTCGTGATGAGGTTGAAGATCCTTGGTGGCTTCTCCCATATCTTCTATCACAAAGGCGGGAGTTCGTAAGCAGCAGAGCAGGAAGCGGCCCATTTCGCCTGGTGTGTCGTGTAGCCATAGACCAAGGAGTCGTGGGTCCGCAGGGGGAATTGTACGAAATCGCGCCCAGAATTCTGGGTGTATATCACCTGAATCACCCACTAACTCCTGTAAATTATGGACGGGCGCTTCGCGGGCGAAGATACACCAAGCGGCCTTAATTCTCAGCGCTCGCTGCAAACGAGCAATGGAACCTAGGGTGCGCTCGTACACGAGATGCTGCGCTCGGAAAGCTTCGAAGTCGCTAGGACCCGGATATACAGGCTTAGTGTATTTATGGAGAGAAGGTTTCTGCGACCACCACTGCGCGATACAAGCGTCTAGACGAGAGTTGCGCTCGAGCAGGGCCGCCAGGAAGTCAGGATGACAGGTTCCCGCGTTTCTAAGGCCCATGCTCGTGGCTCCCTGCCATACCAGACAAAGTGGAATGTGCTCGACTCGTATCTGCGTGAGAGGTAATCGTCGGACATCGTGGGGTCGGACAATGCAGGCTAGGTAAGGGTAATCGTCGTGGAAGAGTTGTGGAACGCGAGTAGGGTCCCAAGGGCCCACTGATCCGTCGAGGAACTGGTCCGTAGTGGCGCGCACATCCGTGAAGATATTGTGATCTGGCGGCCGGCAGCCGGGGTAATACGGGCGAACATCTAGATCCCAAGACTCCGCTCGCGACGCGTTAGGGCTCCAAAGTTTGTACACCTTGTCCTTGCTGGCCAAGAGAGCTTGAAATCAGTGTGTGATGCTGCCAAACTCAGGAAGCTGCATGCTGAGTCCGGCGCCGACGTGAGGCGTCATATCGAAACCACTCTGGAATGATAGGGGCGGCGATAGTAGGGTGAGCGACGGCGGAATGGGAGTCTGGCGAGGGGAGGTAATCCGGTAGTAGAGGGCCTCCGATATGGTTACGCTCGCTCCATCCTCCAATCCTTCCAGATCTATTTTCTCGGCGCCTGCAGCAGCCCGGTGATTCCTTCTATTCTCTATCTCGGCGCCTCCAGCCGCCATGCTCTCTCGCCCCACTCTCATGGAATTTCCCAAGGCGCCTTCAGCAGCCTCATTCCGCCCTCTAGGTCCAGGTGTACTTGATGATCTTTGCATCCTTGTCCGGCGGAAGTCTTTGCTATGAGTCAGTTACGTCCGCGGCGCTTTCAGCAGCCTACTCACGTCGCAATGGCCGCTCTACGTAGAGTGTAGGTAGTGGTAAAGAGAAGACTAGCTACGGAACCGGGTACGTAAAACCGTAGTCACCTGATCTCATAGGTTCTCGCCCATCACCATATTGAGGTACTCCCGACGAATGCGCGGTGCATTCCTGATCGCGTATTCCGAAATATACTCATCTTCCGTGGGATCAAACCCTTTCCACCGTACTAGGTAGTAGCGTTGTGCTCCCTTTTTTGTGACCACATCCCTATGGCCTAAAATGGCTTCGACTTCGGTTTCGGTGGAAGCCAGTTTCATGTCTCTTGTGGCCGGCAATTTTGAACGCTCGCCAAAGCGTTCATCCGAAGGGTGGTATTTCTTGAGGTGAGCCAGGTTTAGCACCGGATGCATGGGGTAGTTGTCCGGTAGCCGAAGACGATATACCATCGGGTTAATCTTCTCCAGAACCTCAAAGGGACCAATAGTTCGTTGGATCAGCTTACGCCCCGTCCCTTGTGCGTCGACCAAAGCAAGGGTATGGGGGTTAATCAAAACCAGGTCTCCTTCTTCCAATTCCACTACCGGGCGGCGACTCTTATTATAGGCTCAAGCTTGCTTGTCTTGTGCCACGCAAAGAGAGTCTCTGGCCGCTTGCCGATGAAACTCCAGGGCCTCCGCAAATTCTCGACCCGATTGCCCAGCTAAGAAGGGGCGGGATACTGGATCGTGGGATTGCAGCGCTAAGCTTCCAAGAATCTGAGGTCGATACCCAAACAATAACTTGTTTGGCTCATAACCCGTGCTAGAGTGCACGGAGGAATTATAGGCGCGAGCGATCTCACTGAGCCACGCTGCCCAAGACGCTCTGTCCGTCGCGACATAAGCCCGAAGCATTTGCTCAATTGTAGCATTGACAATCTCCGTCTGACCGTCGGTCTGCGGGTGATGCGCCGTAGACACCGCCATTGTCCCTCCGTAGCGGTCCATGACCGCCTGCCAGAATACTGAAGTCCAACGCTTGTCCCGATCTGCTATGATGCGGTCGGGCATGCCGAAGAGATTGACTACGCGCTCCATAAACAATTTGGCGAAGCCGACTTGATTTAGCGTCCCATGCGTCGGAATAATGACAGCATATTTGGTCAACTTGTCGACCACCACGAGTATTGCATCGTACCCCTCCGGTCCCGAAGGAGGCAGGCCTGTAATAAGGTCCAATGATACCGTCGAGAAAGGACGGCGCGGAATGTGAGCGGGGCGTAGTCCTCCCATCTTTTTCGTCCGATCCACCTTAACCTTCTGACAAATATCGCAGGTGCGAACAAAGTCTGTCACGTCCCTCTGCATAGATGGCCAAAAGAACACCTCTCTCATCCTGAGGTAGAACTTATGAAGACCTTCATGAGCGGCCTCATAGGATGATTCATGCATTCGTTTAAGAACTTCGGCTATCATGGAGCGAGGGACGCAAAGGCGGTACTGCCAGTCCGCGTCAATGAAGTACAGCAGCCCGTTGCTGCCCTTCACAAAGCGCGAAGGTGTTAAGGTAGAGTCCGAATTGGGAACTTCCGTAACATATTTCGCTCTGAGGAATCGATCTGCCATATACCCCTCCACGAAACGTTCCCTGAATTCCGGGCTCATCCCGATAAGTAGGTGAGCGTCGTCCCCCACATCCGGGCCAGTAGGTATATCCGACTCGTGCATGCCCAACGGGTAAGTCCATGGATCTGCCTGAGCGAAAGGCAAGTCTGGCGACGGAACTTCCTCTACAACCAAACCTTCATCTTTGGCGCGTTCAGCTGCCAATTTTTCTAATTCAACCTGCCTGGCGCGTTCAGCAGCCTCCTTCTGACTCTTTCCCCTCGTGTTGGCTGCCAACGCCGCTCGTTCTGTGATGTCCTCCATCCACATTGCCGTAAACACGGCCTTCCTCGCAGGACGGCGCCCGTCCTCTTCCTCCGCTTTCTGAGCCTTCTCTAGCGTGCTATCACCCGGTATGATTGGCTTTGACTCGTCGACCGAACGATTAGGCGACGAGTGAGGCGGCACTCGAGGTAGTCGTGATAATGGATCCACGTTAGAATGTACGCGTCCTGGTCGGTGGATGATTCTCAAGCCCGGGTAAGCAGCGAAAACCGCCCCCCACGCAGCGAGACGCCGGTTTGCGTTTTCGTACGCCCTCGCCCACTGAAGAGCCGCATGATCCGTAATCAAGGTGATCAGCTCTCCCTCCACAAATGGCTGGAACTTGATTAATGCTTCCTTCACTCCCAGTGCCTCGCGTTCAATCGTACTGTAATTCCGTTCAGCACTTTTCAGAGAACGGCTCCAATACGCGATGACGCGTTCCACATAGACCACCGTGTCTTCAAACTCGGGAGCCCACACCATTGGGGAGGGACACTCCTTGAGTATCATCTCCTTGTCATGGCAGGATATGAGCGGAGGAACTGCGAGACCGGCCTTGTGAGCACTCAGTAACCGGTCGTACATCGGGGTCCCTTTCAAATCCCTGATCTGGATCAATTGGACTTGCTGCAGGCTGGCACCTATAGCGTAATCGCTGGCGTCCGTGTATAATCGATACGGATCGCCCATTATAGGATGTCCGAGAACGGGGGCGGCCGCCAAAGCCTTTTTAGCTTGCTCGAATGCGGTTTCCTGCTCTGCCCCCCATTCCCAGCGCACACCCTTTCGAAGTAATTGGAACAGGGGTGCCGCGATGAATGCATAATGGGGAATATACGCCGAGAAGTAAACCACCATGCCCAAGAACTGCTGCAGGGTTTCGACGTTGTGGGGCCGAACGAGATCTAGTATGGCTTGAACTTTCTCCTCGTGGGTGGATAGACCCAGTCTCGAAACTTTCTGCCCTAGGAGTAATATGCTGCTGAAACCAACATAGCATTTGGATGGTGAAAGCGTAACCCCAGCTTTCGCAATGGCTCCCAGTACTGTATCCAGGTGAACCATATGCTCCTCCCAGGATTTGCTAAACACTACTATGTTGTCTATGTAGACGAGGGCAAACAGCCATAGATACGGCGCCAACACTCCCTGCATGAAGCGCTGAAATATGGACGGGCCGTTTCGTAAACCGAAGGGCATTCGTTTGAATTGCCATAGACCCATGTGTGAGCGGAACGCAGTGCGCTCCTTGGCGGGGTCGGACATACGCAGCTGCGTGAATCCGGCTAACGCGTCAAATGAAGATAGTACTTGCGCGCCCGATAGAGCTTGCAGGATCTCAGACTGCCTTGGGATGGGAAACTCATCCGGGATGGTAGCAGAATTAAGTTTACGGTAGTCAACAGCGAGACGCGCCTTGCCGTTACGGAAGACGACTACGCAGGGAGCCCCCCAGGGACTCGCCGACGGCTCAATTACATCGGCTTCAATCCAGGCATTCATCTGCTTCTCTATGACTTCCCTCTTAGCTGGAGAAGCGGAATACATGGGGAGAGAGACGGGCTTGGTTCCTTCCTTCAGAGGGATCGTAGCTTCCGCGTCTACCTCCCCAAGCCGTCCATCCACCCCAAACGCACGCTCATTTTTCAGAATAACGTGTCGTAGTCGTTCACGGTATTCCTCTGGAACATCTTCACCGAAGTTTACCAGTTTTGTCACGTCCGACTCTCGTTGGTCCGGGTCGGGGGGTAGAGCTGTGATCTTAGGCCCCCATTGCTCTTCTTCCTCAATTGATTTATCGGCGCCTTCAGCAGCCTTATTCTCGTTCTTGGCGCCTTCAGCAGCCTTCCGTCCCGCTTTCGCGTCCATCCGCTTCTTCTCCTTGGCGCTTTCAGCAGCCTTACGTTCCGATTCATCCTCAGCCATTCTTGCTCCCACAATGTTCTTCAAGGCCACCGCAATCTCCACCATGGCATCCTTTTCCAAATCTGAGGTGGGGATATCCAAGTACTCATCGGGGACTTTGAGTAAACCCACTATGTCCCCCTCCTGAATGTATTTCGGTGTGGTTGACGGATTAGCCATGGGGATATAAGGGTCGTCTGGAGAGATGAAGGTGGTGGGTGCGGCGAGCACTGAACCGTCTTCCTGCCCTAACACAATCTTCTCCACTAACCATTGTTCCCGACCTTGCAGTGGGCCTCGCACCTCTATGCGGTAGACCGAACCAGGAGCTAGAATGTAATCTCGGGCAGCGCGTACGTATACTTCGTGCGGATCAGAACCGTCCGAATCCAAGTCCTCGGGGTAATCGTCCCTCTTCGTCGCTCGACGCTTCGCCCGCTTGTTGGAGAGTCGTCGAACGAAAGATTGAACTTTGAAGGCCTGCCTGATCTCAAATCCCAAATCAACGTCTTTAGAAGACGAGGCATGGATTTCGAACTTGGTACGTCCCACTAGTACGCGATGATGTCCGTCGGGGTTACGGAGGATATTGAAGAGGAAGGACGATTGGAAATCCTCGCCAATCAGCAGTGGAACTTTCATTCCTCTTACCACGTAGGCCTCCGTCATGAAACGCAATGTTTCTCCTTCGGAGGTCTGCATGAACAAGGGGACCTTCACATAACCAAGGACCTTGGCGTCCCCAGTCAGCTGGTAGAGTGTCATTTTCAGGCCATCCTTAGGTTTGGGAATGTTCCGATGTTGTAGACAGTAGTCCTCCGAGATAAGAGTAATGTCGGCGCCCGAATCCAGACGTCCGATAATGTCCTCACTGTCCAGAGAATTCAGACGAACTTTGACATGCAGTGCTTTGGTACCCAACGCTCCCATTCCGTCTGGTCGAGTCCTGACGGGATGAATAGTGATAACAGAGGTAGGGGCGTTGGTTGACGAAGATGCTGTAGAATCTATCGAAGAAGCCTCAAAGGAGACATTGCGTCCCCTTCCATTTCCTTTCCCTTGCTTACGGCGCCTACGAATTCTTCGAGGCGGTGACACCTTGGCGCCTACAGCAGCCTGACTCTTTTTTGATTCCATCGGATTGGCGCCTTCAGCTGCCTTTCCTTTCCCCTTCAAGTGGGAATCGAAAGCTCTTCTTCGCTGCGTGTTGCGGTTTTCTATCCCGGACTGCACAGCTGACACCTCCTTGAACTCGTCACTCTCTTCATAAGCGGAAATGCGGAAATCTGATTCGTTCATGAACTCGACAATCATGGCTACGTACTCGGCTTCTTCCGCCATCTCTTCCTCATATGTTCGGTCCGTAGTGATTAAGTGCGCGTTGCGTAGAGTAACCCACTTCCCATAATGAGGGCAGTCTCGAGCGAAATGATTCTTGCTGGTGCAGATGTAGCAGTTCCCGTTAGCCGGAGAGCGAGGGCTGTGAACGTCGTCGCGTTTTGCAAAGTCGTATCCGCTGACCGTCTTGCCCTGAGGGAAATCTTCCGGATTGAGGCGACGGCGTTCATTATCCTTACGACGTTGAGCGGCCGCGACTTCACGTTGCTTATCATCGATGCCAGCCGCATACTCGGCTTCCTCATCCTCAACCTCCTCTACCTTGACCGACTTGGCATCTCGCTTGTACACTGGACGTCTGACAAAACGTTTGGGGGAGGTGGTGTATGCGTCCACCAGAACTTGGCGGTAAGAAGACGCTGTGAGCAAAAGCTCATAAATCGTAGGACAGTTGTGAACGTTAAGGTACAAAGACCATTCGTTCGGAGTATTTCCCAAGATTCGGGATACTACAACTGGGCCGTCCAGTTCGCCAGGGAATAAATATGGGTGCAGCCGTAGTCGACGAATAAAGAAAGATTCCGGATCTTCGTCGTCGTGGGGGTACTGACGGTAGCGGATAGTATCAAATTCCATGCGCCTCTCAGTCACCCAAGTCTGGTGCATGAATCGTTGGCGGATCGCCTGGAATAATACGTTCCAATCGGAAGAAAGGAGCACCTTATCTGGCTCGGGGAGAGCCTGCCACCAAGCGGACGCGCTTCCCGTCCAGCGGGTGGGGGCAATCGCCGCCACTGCGGTACGAACAGCATCCCCGAGCCGCACAAGATCCGCCATCGAAATTAGATACTGCACCAAAGTGCTACCCTTACTATCCCAGGAAGGTACGGCACTGGTATTAATTTTGTGATTGATTTGCCACACCTCGTTTCCTCCTCCCCAGGCGCCTGCAGCCGCCGGTATCGCTCCCGGAGGGCCTCCTCCTCCAGGAGGACCTCCTCCACCTCCTCCTCCGAATCCTCCCCCTCCTCCGCCACCTCCACCTCCGGCGCCTATAGCTGCCGGTCCCCCTCCAGGAGGACCTCCGCCCCCTCCGCCTGGTCCCCCTCCACCTCCACCGCCGTATCCTCCTCCAGGATTTCCTCCAGGATACCCCTTTCCAGGGAAACCTCCTACTGGTGGTTGGCCCGAACCACCGCCTCCGCCCCCTCCAACCCCTCCGCCGCCTCCACCTCCCGGAGGTGGGTATTGGATGCCTCCAATCCAGATTCCTTGAGCCATCGGCTGTGATGCGTCAGGAATTGCTGAGGCTAGAGCAGCGGGTAAAGATGCAGCACTGGGCTGATTCAGTGGCCCCCCAGCACTACCACCTAACGACGCGGGAGGAGCGGGAAATCGAAGGATACCTGGTCCCGCGGAAATAGGATGAATGGGAGTTCCTGACCCGAATATGGAGGCGGCGGCCCCGCTGGCCAGTGGAGTAGACTGTGCTACGAAAGGATTGTTCAAGTCAACTTCCGCTCTCGAGGAGATGACCGGGGTAGGAGTCGTAGGCAGGTTAGAGCTAGCCGCCCTATGCATCGCTGCTAAGGAGGCCGTCACCGACGCTTGAGGGTCCGAGAAGGCAACATGGGGTCCTGGAAGCCTTTCCGCGGGGAGCCTGCGATTATCTGCCCCCACTTTGGGTTTATAAAACCCGTCTCGAGGAATGAGGGTGCGTGGGTCCATCTCGGCGGCGGATTCTATACGCTGTAGCTCCTCAGGTAAGTGATGTTCCGCAATTTCCTTGTATCCAGGACGAAGGAGCAATGCAGCCAAACGCTGTTCCCCTAGGAGTAGCGCCTCCTGCTCCCGGACTTCCTCGATAGTAGAGTCGTATGACGATACGCTACTCAACGGCATGGAGGGAAGGTGAGTGACTCGAAGAGCATTGATCAACTGCTTGACGTGAGCGCGTCCACTTTTGAGACGTCGCTGCAGAGTCGATATGGTGGTAAGACAGACATTGCGCGATGAGGACGCCTCGAGTAAGCGCAGTAGGGCGAAATCGGCGTCGACGCGAAACCCGACATGATGTTCAGGTCTTAGCTCGTGGTTGAGGACGTCCACAATCTGGGAGAGCGCGAGTACGACGTGACCCCAGGACCACAAGTCATTTTCGCCCTCCCCGATCGAATAGTACACCAGCCGATTGCCCGCATCATCGACGGCTCTGGCCCGGTACTTAAGCAACTCCCTGGCCGTCTCCTGATATCCTAGACGGTCCTCAATGGCGTCCTCGAGGCTGTACCAAACCTTATCCATCGGGTACGTCCATCGGATGATTGCTTCGCGAATATTTATCGTAGTCTGATGACTGCGTCCCGGGAGGCAAGAATCCCTGAGACCGTAACGGGCTAGAGGATCGTCGTCGTGAGTCAAGTCGAAGGCGTAGTGTCGGCTTATGGTCTGCGACAAGGTTTCGTTGAATATATCAATCTTTTTTCCGACCGACGTGAAAATCCTAGCGTCGGGTTTACGAATCTGCGTAGAGATATCGGTCAATCCCCCTTTGATGGAGAGGTCGTCGGCTTGGCTTGACGATCCCGATTCCGTAGGGGGTACTTCTGAAACACCCGAGCCCGCCACGGACGCTTGGCTCTCAGCACGAGTCCGGCGTGGTTGCGACGGCGAGTCCAGTGTATCGTTCCCTGGAGGACTACGACCCTCTTCCCTAACCGAGCGTTCCATGGAGGCGCCTTCAGCTGCCTGATTCACACTAGAGGCGCCTTCAGCTGCCTGTTTGCCCTTTTCTGTCTTTGCTTTGCCCATTGGCGTAATGAGATTGTAGTTGCGCGGGGTCGCCACGTTAATACCGACGTTGGAGTGGGCAAAGGAGAGCTTGGTAGGGAGCCCGCTCAGTGATGAGGTCTTCTTCGTCGTCTTCCTTCGATTGGTCCACGGGGTGACTTGTTGGTAAGACGGATTCTGTCTCGTCTTTGGGTGATGCGGGATTGGTGTCAGCGGCGACAGCGGCGGCCACTCGACGGATTCCGTTGGGGACCAAAGTTTGAGTTTGGGTTCAGCTGCAGCTGAAGAAGTCGAAGCCTGTGCGTTATTGCCGACAGTATTCGGCTTCCGAGTGGCGGTATTGTCTGATACGGCGCGTCTACCTCTTGGTTTGTTTGCTTGCGAGTCTGGAGTAGACGCACGCGCTGCGAACATAAACCGTGTTGGGAGTCGGAGGAGAGAGCAACAGACTAAATTTTCCGGTGAAACGCAATATAATTTCCAACGACCTGTCAAGGTGCGGCCACGACGCAGGCATAACCCTGCAGGAAGTGAGTCCCTGGGTGAAGGCGCATACAGCAGCCAGAAGTCCTCTTGTTCTGCTTGAATCTGCTCCTTCTCACAGGCGCATTCAGCAGCCGCACGCTTTCCAGGTTCCTTCCAGTATTACGATCGTCTTCTTGCGAAAAGACGCGGTCGTGTTGGCGTATCCGACTTCTACCTAGCTTGGTGAAGTCCTGGGTGACCCCACCACTGTAATCGGGCCCAGGATAAGTCAGACTTCTCGCTAGGTGAGAGTCGGATGTCGTAGCGTAGTCGGATACGCCTGTCGTAGGTAATCGAGTATCCGATATTGATGCCTGTAACTCTGTGCTTGAGGAGATATGACCCGTCTCCGGGGAGCAGTCTCAGGAGTGCTCAGCCGGCGCGACGGGATTCAGCCAAGCATAGCAGCAAGAAACGATGTTGATAGTAATGATACAAGATGCGGGGCGTGGTAACTACGTATATGCTGGTAACCCTAACCTTACTCTAGATCTAGTCTTCACCTCCCGTCACATGGGATGTCGAGAAGACGTTCAATGCGCAAAGGGATCTACGGCTTGGGACTGTAGAGGAATGGGCTAGAAGCAATCTGTTGAAGTAGCTTGTTAGCGAATCGGTCCGTCTATACCTTTCTTTCACTCATATTCTGGACTGACAAACAAGCAGTCGAGGCGTTTATCCAGAACGATGCATCGAGCCCGGTGGCTCGAGGACTCGTCAAATGAGATTGAGTCAATGCAAAATCGATAGCAATGCCTATTAGTAAGTAGTAAGCAGATGTATCGACTTAGGCTTCAAGCTCGGTATTCAGATCTTCAACATCAAAGTCCTTTGTAGCGCATGCACTGTGGAATGGGTGAGCTGTGAAACTCGTGTCACGGTGCGCACCGCTATGCATCTCGATGTCCTGCAATACGAGGGACTGGGCAAAAAGGTTCACAAGTACAACGAAGACCAGTAGAAGTAGACGCAGAACGTCGAGCGGCAGCAGCAGGAGAGAAGCGGACCAGGAATACAGAAAGACTGTAGAACCAGGCGACAGCCATGGGCAGAACCCTACTAATAATGATCACGGAAGGCTACGCCGTGGGTCGTGGCCCGCGGCAACTCGAAACAGACTCTGACTCATCATCCAACGTTTCAGTCAAGGTTTCACTCCCTGCAGCAAGCGTGCCACGGCGCGGTGGAGTCGGATGGACCACACGCATTTTGAATTTCTGATGGGACGGCTCGACGGCTTCCCCTTTTGGGTGGATGCAGCCGGCAAGCCGATGATCGATTGTCACCACTTAGAGTCATTTACGACAGGGAAAGGGTAACGCGTTGGCTTCTTACCATCATGATGTCCTCTTGTGATCCAGGATAATCATATCGAATTTGTTCACCCTGGGATAGCCTTAAAGGCATCAGAGGATGCCTAGAATCTCCGCAGGCGTCGTTCTTATCTTCAGTTCAGATTGTAGATGGAGTTGGGAAAGACACTGACAGAGCTGGGTATCGGGTGAGCCCAGCTAGCAGTCAGGCTTCTGCTTTTTTGTTGACAATCTGTGATTTGCTAGAACGCGTCAACTTGGCGTTGTGTTCGAGGATTTACACGTTCAAGTCGAAGGAGTTGCCGAGGCTTACCAGCCCTCTCTCGTCGGCGCCCTCAGCCTAGGATCTCTTCAATCTCTGCGTCGTGGATGGAGAACTCCCACACGCGAGATCCTCTCAGGTCTGGAGGGCACCGTTCGACCTGGAGAAATGCTCCGTGCGTTCAGCCTTGATTCGACTGGCAGGTGCTTGTCGCTAATTGCATAACCAGTCGTGCTCGGCCGTCCAGGCTCAGGCTGCTCAACGCTGCTCAAGACACTGGCCAACCAGCGCTCTGATTACTCCGCGGTACATGGCACCGTGTCCTACGACTCATTCAGCCACGCCGACATCCATAAGTACCACCGCGGAGACGTCGTATACTGTCCAGAGGACGATGTCCACTTTCCTTCCCTTACAGTGGAGCAGACAATCCACTTTGCGGCCCGACTGCGGGGAGGCGAGAGTGCGAAGGAGTACACGGAGGCGTTGTTGCAGGCTCTCGGACTACAAAGCGTGAGGAGCACGTTGGTCGGGGATGCAAAAATCAGAGGAGTGAGTGGCGGTCAGAAGAAGAGGGTCAGTCTGGCAGAGGTTATGGCATTGAGGGCGTCATTAGCCGCCTGGGATAAGTGAGTCTTTTTTGATTTGAGCCTGCTGAACTCTGTTTGACCTTGGCCTCCAAGTCCGACCAGAGGCTTAGACTCATCAACCGCCCTCGAGTTCATCCAGGCATTGAGAACTGTCACCGATGTCGCCAATATGACGACTATTGCTTCGCTGTATCAAGCTGGCGAGTCGCTGTACAATCTTTTCAACAAGGTATTCATCCTGTGCTTCCTCAGCTTTCCAATCTCACTTTCATTCAGGTGTGTGTTCTCTACGAAGGACGCGTCGCATACTTCGGACCAGCTTCGTCTGCTCGTTCCTACTTCATAGCGATGGGCTACACCCCTGCCAATCGGCAAACTACCGCTGATTTCCTTGTTTCTGTCACCGACCCCAATGGACGTATACCCTCCTCCCTTTCTAGCGCTTTACCGCGTAGCGCTGCCGAGTTTGCCTCCTACTATCGCACAAGCGACATCGCTAGTATCAATCGGGAGGACATCTTATCGTTCAAGCGAGAACGCGTCGGCAAAGCGGATTTGGCGCAAAATTACCGAGAGGATGCATATCGTCAGTATGACCGTTGGGCGTCCAAGGATTCCCCGTTCGTCAGCTCTTTGGCTCTTCAGACAAGGGCGGTCATCGTACGCCGATCGCAAATATTGAGGGGAGACTTGTTAGCAACTGGGATGTTGATCTTGTCAGTGGCAGATTTATTGAGCGTGCCCGGGATCTTACATTTGCTGCCAGCTCGTTCATTTTCCAAGGTCTCATCACTGGATCCCTTTATCTGAATCTTGGTGACTCAACATCGTCCTTCTTCTCGCGCAGCGGTGTGATATTCTTGTATGCTCGTCTTTCTCCATTTTACAATCTTCTTGACGCCATCTGTAGTGCGCTATTTCAACAAGCTGTCATGTCCATGGCAGAAGTAGTCACCCTATTTGCCCAGCGTCCCATCGTCCAGCGTCAATCATCATGGGCTCTATACCATCCCTATCTGGACCAAATTGCTCTGACATTGGTGGATTTACCTGTGACGTTTACGAGTCACGCTATCTTTGCTGTCATACTGTATGAGTTGGCACAACTTCAGCAGGACGCAGGGCCTTTCTTGTGAGTGCCCATTTTCGGCTGGTAGACGGAAACTCATCGGAGGTTGAAGTGTGTTCTTCCTAATTGTTTTCGCCCACGCTGTGGTTGTCAAGACATGGCTCAGGGCATTGACAGCACTCTTGCCTGATGCTGGTGTGTAAATTGCCTGCCTTTTTCCTTCGGTTACTGACTTTGTTCCACCAGTCACTGCCCAAGGGGCCGCAGGTCTATCTGTTCTGACGTACATTCTATACGCTGGGTACTCCATTCCGCCCCCGTCAATGCCCAAAGCACTGAAGTGGGTTTCCTACCTCACTGTATGTCTTCTGTGCCCATCTTTCGTCAGATCATCGAACTGATCCGGCCTTTCAGCCCCTCCGCTGGTCCTTCGAAGCAGCCATGTCGAACGAGTTCAGCTCCGTCAGCGGTGTTTGTAATGCCCTTGTCCCCCAAGGGCCTGGTTATGAGAACATTACCCTGGCAAACCAAGTATGCACAGTCGTAGGCTCGGTCCCCGGCCAGGCGACAGTCAAAGGGACTAAGTTTCTCCAATTGTCGTATGGCTTTTCGTCGGGGCTTATATGGCGGGTGAGTTGGTATGAGTGAAGCTCGTTATGTGTTGGCTCATCCACCGTCTCCAGAATTTTGGCATCATCATGGCGTTCGGCGTAGCATTCTTTGCCGCCCTCCTGGTCGTCACCGAAATCAGCATCCGGATCATGACATCGCATGATATTGTACTATTCAAACGCTCCTCCTCCTCTTCGCGCCCACTTCGCGCCCACCAATCAGAAGACATTGAGCTTGCCTCGCAGAGTACACGAATCGATCTAGAAATCAGTGCTTTGCAGAGTACACACATCGATCTAGAACTAAATGCTTCGCAGAGTACGCAACTCGATGTAGAACTCAAGCCTCTCCAGCCTTCAAACAAGACGAGGAAGTTGGAGACGTCGAGCACGGAAGACGTCTTTTCCTGGGAAGGTTTGACCTACAGCGTGTCGACGAAAGAAGGGCCCAGAAAGCTGTTGAATGGTGTTTCGGGATATGTGGCGCCCGGGAAATTGACTGCTCTCATGGGTGAATCGGGGGCTGGTAAGGTTCGTCGAGTCTGTTTCACAATTGATGAGAATCTTGAATGTTGACGCTGCTCTTTAGACTACTTTGCTCAACGTTCTCGCTGGGCGTCTGGATGTGGGTGTCATTAGCGGACATCGATTCCTCAATGGACAAGACTTGCCAGCAGATTTTCAGAGTCAGACGTAAGAGGTTTCTTTCCTTGCTTGTCTGACTGAAATTTCATATATCTTGTGTAGTGCATACTGTCAGCAGCAGGACACACACATTGGCACCTCGACTGTCCAAGAGGCACTTCTCTTTTCTGCACAACTTCGTCAGCCGGCGTCCGTTCCGCGTTCTGAGAAACTCGCCTAGTAGGCTTCCTTCTCTTCCCCAAGTCGCCACTCAGTTGAACCCCTTTGACAGCGTCGACACATGCCTAGATCTCTGTGGTCTGCAGCAATTCCGTAACGCCGCTGTCGGCTCACTGAGTCTCGAGAATAAGAAGCGTACCACTATCGCTGTCGAGCTCGCTGCAAAACCCAAGTTACTGTTGTTTCTGGACGAGCCAACCTCGGGACTGGATTCGCAGAGCGCATGGAATATTGTCTTGTTTTTGAGGGATTTGGCGAATGCTGGTCAGGCGATTCTTTGCACGTTAGTTGTCAGAGTCTCCTCCCTGTTCTGGGCGCTCAATTTTTCTTTTACAGAATCCACCAACCGAGTGCGGAACTCTTCCAGATGTTCGACCGCCTGCTGCTCCTGAGAAAGGGTGGCGAGACGGTGTACTTTGGTGATCTGGGGCACAACGCGGAGACTGTCTTGCAGTACTTCCAGAACGGTGGTGCTCGTGTCTGTAGGGATGGGGAGAATCCGTATGTATCCCTACGACTTCTTACATTCCGGTGACCTGGACTGATACGGCTTCCAGTGCTGAGTATATGCTCGATGTGATTGGTGCTGGCGCGACTGCTTCCAGTGCAGAGGACTGGCACTCAATCTGGATGACTTCGACAGAAGCGCTGGGGCTGGGATCGGAGTTGAAGGATATTCACGCGGGCAGATCCGATGCGGCCTCCACCACCGGCCCACCGGTGAATCGCACATATACAGCGAATTGGGGCAGGCAGGTACTGCATCTCGTCAAAAGGGGGATGAGTGGGCATAATCGGGAGCCTAGTTATTTGCTGAGCAAGTTTGGTCTGAATCTTTTCGGAGGGCTGTTCGTCGGTTTGTCGTTCTACCACTCGAACAATTCACAACAGGGAACTCAGAATAAGCTTTTCGTATGTCGCCTGTGTCTCTCTTATTCGGGCGTAATATTAACCCGTTTGCTTCTCCTTGCAGGCGGTGTTCATGGCGTCCATCGTCGCTATGCCCATGGCGACCCAAGTTCAACTTCCATTCTTCACGGCACGGGACGTCTATGAGATTCGCGAACGGCCGAGCAGAATGTACAGCTGGTCCGCCCTGGTCTTCTCTCAACTCCTCATTGAGCTGCCATGGGCCATAATCGCTTCAACTCTCTTCTACCTATGCTGGTACTGGACCGTTGGGCTCCCATCGGATCGCGCTCCCTACAGTTGGTTGATGCTAGGCGTGATGTTCCCGTCGTATTATACGACGGTCGGTCAGGCCATCGCCGCGATGGCCCCAAGTGCAGAGGTGGGCAACTTGATATTTGCGACAATATTCGCATTCATCCTTTCCTTGTGAGTGGATCGAGTTCAATGAACGCCCTGAAGCTGATTGGAGTCCAGCAATGGTATCGTTCAACCGTACAGCCGCCTCGGATGGTGGCAGTGGATGTACCGGATTACACCATTCACTTATTTCATCGAAGGGCTTTTTGGGCAGGGTGAGTGACGTTGTTGCGTCCCTTTGTTCCCTGTTGACGTTGACCGTATTGCATAGCTCTTGGTAGGCAAAAAATTGAGTGTGCTGCACTTGAGATCGTCACTCTGGCGCCTCCTTCCGGTCAAACCTGTGCCGAATTCATGAACGCATACATCTCGTACGCAGGAGGGTACCTCACCAACCCCGACGCCACATCCGATTGCGGGTTCTGTTCCACAAGCTCGTCGGATACATTCCTGGAGTTACAGTACAACATCTTCTATGATAATCGTTGGAGGGATATTGGTGTCATGGCTGCTTTCATCTTCTTCAATGTGAGTTGTAATTCTCAGCTTGGGTGTTGTGGTTTTATTGATGAATGATGTCCACAGATTCTGATGACGTTTGCGTTTATGTGGTTCTTCAGGATTCGGACAAGAAGTGTTTGGAATATCATACGAAGAAGTGGAAAGCCTGCTCAATAGCTGTGGCTCTTGCTATCTTACAATCTAGAATAGGAAGTGTATAATCCGTGACTAGCTACACTAATGGTTTGAAAGAAATTGACGCATCGCAGACTGAAGGGGAACCTCCCTTTCATGGAAAAGTGGATATGAAAGGGCGGAAAAGTGGATTTGAATTCAAATGACAATAATACCAACAGTCAGACGGAACAGATCAAATCTCAACAAAGCTACACACAGTATGCAGTGTCACAAGCCGCATAGACTTACTTACCAGGTCCGAATTCTAGAGATCGGATCATCATGATTGACCGCGCACGGCGTTGAGTGACGTTTTCGGCCATGTCCAAATTTGTACTCGTCGCATGCCCTCTCCCTCCATCTGTCGTGTCATCGAGGCAGGCTCGCGAAGAGCGCGCGTCATCGGTAGACTAGCGAGCGATTTACCTAGAGGCTCACATGCCCACGCAATGCCCATGTAAGGATAAATGTCGATGCTCGGATGCAAATCCTATCGTGCTTTCCAGGAACAATACCAACTTTGACAGAATACGGAGGCGCTTATCTTGACTCTCTGTGTTTCTCATGCACATGTAGAGACTAATCATATGGTCGACATTGATTCTTTCCTCAGAAATCTCTCACGAACGCAGTACTTCGGCAAGACTGGACCTTCGTAGGTGACGAACTCCCGCTAGACTTCATGCATACCTACGTTCTCTCCTCTATGGCTGCTGCACTGCTCATCCTCTGTACAATCTTTATGTCTCAAACCTTATGGCGTCGTCGCTCAGCGGTCTCTTCCCTCCAAGGACCTTCCTCCCCTTCATGGCTCCTGGGTAATCGGTATCGTCATTTCCCTCATGAAGCGAAACCTGACGATTCTCCACCAAGGGCATGATGAGATCGCACTGGGCCAGAAGGAAGTCGGCCAGCCAGAGTATTCTTGGTTCAGAGAGTATGGTGCTGTGTTTCGCGTCCGGGGATGCTTTGGTGCAAGCGCATTTGACTCCTTCACAGTCGTTTGTGTTAACATTTACCAGGAAGAGAGGCTGCTCCTTGCCGATGCGAAGGCTTTGCATCACATCCTTCAGGTATCAGGCTACCGCTACCCCAGGCCTCGCGACAACATCCATGCGATGTGGGAGCTATTTGGAAATGGTGTTATGAGCGCCGATGGTGAGGATGGAACCTACCAAGCAGCGGGCTCGCTCTCTGATGGTAGTTGTACTCTATCTTCACATCAGGTACAACCCACCCGCGCCAACGCAAAGTCTTGAACCCTGCGTTCTCGACGGGTCAACTGAAAACGTATTCGTCTCTCATTCAGCGTCTCGCTGCGGAGGTGGGCCCGACTTTGATACTTATCGTGTCAATGAGCATGACCTCACAAAGAATGCCAGCTTGTCGAGAAAATCCGCTCTACTCTTCCCGAAGACGGCGATGTAATCAACATTCACCTCTGGACGGGAAGACTCGCTCTCGATGTCATAGGCCTAAGTCAGTCAGCCACACACGATCATAAAGCGGTCTACCACATCGTTTGAGACGTTCGCTTACGCGGTCATGTATAGGTGCCTTCAACTACAATTTTGGAGCCATTCAAGACCAGGGAAGCGAACTTCTGAACGTTCTCTACCACGTTTTGTGCGTCGCAATATTCTTCGAACCTTGACCAATCGACCTTAATGCTGGCTAGTGACGACGCGACAGTGCGCTCGAACCGTGATGTCTTAGGTGATATGTTGTGGAGACATGTTCCATGGTCGTTGATGCGGCTGCTATACACCCCAAGCAAGAAGGCGGCGCGCTTCCTCCATTTCCAGCAGACATCTAAACTCCTAGGAAGCAAGGTCTTGAGGGACGCTAAGGAAGATGGTGATGTCTTGGATGGGAAAGACATCCTGAGTGTTCTCAGTATGCATACTCAGTCTTGATTAACGATTCCTCTCACACTACAGGTAAACAGTACGTGCAAATGCACAAGAGGACAAGACGCGGCGGCTAAGCGAGGATGAGGTGCTGTCTCAAATGGCGTGAGCATACTAAGTAGTAGTCTGCACTAGCCCGTCATTCATACGGAATTCTAGGACAATAATTCTCGCAGGTTATGAAACCTCGGGCTCGACGATAGCTTGGATTCTCTATGAGCTTTCCCGACACCCTGACTACCAGGATCGCATCAGAGCGGAAATTGCTGTACTCATAGCACGAATCGGTACTGAGGAGCCCACATCGCAGGACTATGATGGCTTGGTGTTGTTCAACGCCGTTATCAAGGTTCGGTCGATTTCACCACGGCGTGCAATGAACGTCACTTTGAGATCTCTCTTCCTTGTAGGAAGGCCTTCGTTTGTATCCCGTTGCGCCGACCATTCTGCGTGAAGCTGCCGCGGACGACACGATTCCGCTAACTGAACCGATCATCACAAAAACGGGTCTCAGGCTAACGGAAATTCCTGTGAGGAAGGGACAATGCATCGAAATCTGGATCGCATGCTACAATCGGTGAGATCTGCACCTTCTCGTTCTTTCAGGCGACTGATGTAGATCCAAAGCAATCCCGCGGTGTGGGGAGACGACGCAGATCAGTGGAATCCCGAAAGATTCCTCGAAAGCTTGCCAGACGACTCACGTATCCCAGTCGGTCTCTTCGCGAATCTGTAAGCTCCATAGCGTACTCAGTGGCAGAGATGCTAATCTTTGTGATGCCTAGCATGAACTTCAGTACGTTCCATGCTCCTTCCATAGCCTACAAGCTTTCGGCATGCTCACTGCCTTTTCAGGTGCAGGGGTTCGCGGCTGCATTGGGTGGCGCTTCGCGTCAGTGTACCCTATAGTTCTTCCAAAGACCGACCCCACTGACCTCAAGTGTCGATTTCCAGTCTCATGGAGATCCAAATCGCATTGGCCAATCTTGTTAGAAACTTCCGCTTTGCTCTGCCGGAAGGTGAAGATGACATCAAGTGGGTATTTGCAGGCGAGGTCTCGATGCCCACTGCTGGCTCTGAAGGCGCTCAACTCCCCTTGCTCGTGACTCCTCTCCATTAGACTATTACAATTGCAAAACTTCCAAATGTACTTGTATCGAGGCTGCCTTACATTTCTCGGCCGTTTGAATTTGAGTAATGCGGAGCCATCTGGTCCCAGGCTGTCCTATGTATGTGTGCTAGTGACCTTCTTCACGACGAGAGCGAGAGCAATATAATCGATTGAGCTGCGCCACGTTTCTCGATCCTGGGTCCTTTGTGGGTGAGTGAGCGGAAAGGACGTGTCATCATGATTACCGCGCACGGCGTTGAATGACGTTTTCGGCCATGTCCAAATTTGTACTTGTCGCATGCCTTCTCCCTCCATCTGCCGTGTCATCGAGGATGCAAAGTACCAGGCGCGGGAAAAGCGCGCGTCGCGAGAGAAACCGCCGCCATGGATCACCGTCAAGCTCATGGTCGCCATCACCGCTGGCATCATGGTCTACGCCGCCTATGTCTACATCGGCCGACTCTGTGTGCCCGCCATCCGCCACCACAGCGACGTTCTCAGCAGAGGCGGAGCCAGTGAGTAATTGGTGTCATTCTCAGCGACTTCGCTGACTGTCCCAGTTGGCCTGCTCGTTGTCTTCTGCCCGCTCTTTCTGTGGATGCTGTGGGCCTACGTCATAGTATGTGCTCTGCCTGGCTGTCTGAGCGCCGCTGAACCTTGCCAAAGGTTGTGATTACTCCTCCGGGTTTTGCCAGAGATGTACGTAGTATCAAGATGCTTTAGCCCTCACGCTCATCGCACAAGTAGCACGTATCAAAGACTCCTCAACCGCCTCCGAGCCAACCAGCGCCTGTGCCCACCAATGCCGACCTGGAATCAGGACTTTTGAACAACCCCGCTCGTCTCAGCGCAGCCACAAGGGTCGACAGCATAGGTGGTCCATCCTACGAGGACCTCCAACTACGAGCCGCACTGGAATCGACCACCTCACGCCACGAATCCAATGCCCATGCACCATTATCCCCACCATTCGATGACAAATCCGGTCAAGACCTCCGCATCAAGATGGCCATGATGCACGTTGAGCGGAGACCACCCATAACACCCGTCCTTCTACCAGAATTCCGCTATTGCTTAAAGGACGAGCTGATCAAGCCCTATCGTGCCCACCACTGCAGAATATGTGGAACGTGTGTCTTGAAATATGACCATCACTGTCCCTGTATGTCTATAGCTGTGTTATTGGCTGTTCGACTAACATGGCGTGCAGGGATCGGGCAATGTGTTGGCGCTCGAAATCACAAATTCTTCGTCAACTTCAACCAAGCAACAATCGTGTTCACTGCTTACACTTTTGCGACACTTCTAGCGTATACGATACGGGCATCAAATGTTTCGGATGACTTGGATGTACAGCACATAGTCATCATCGCGTTGTGAGTTGTTTCATTTCACACCGGCGCACGAAAACTCACTCGAATAGGAGCGCGCTGTTCTTCCTATTTACACTTTCGTTGACTATATCACACACGCGACTCCTTTTTCTCTCACAATCCACTGTCGAAAGCATGCGCGATCGAAGTATCAAAGATCGCGAAAGTCATCTCCTGAATGGGGCGCTAGGTTTCTGTAATCTGCGGTAGGTTTCTTCATTCTATATCCGTTCCCAAGCTGACGGTTTTCACAGTGCAAAGCAACAGTTACGAACTTCTTGGAACGCGGAGTGGGGCCGTATAGGGAAGGAAGGGAACCTTTGGTGGTTAGAAACTGGGCGGAAGGGTTGGGAAGATACCATGGGTACGTGGTGGGTTGGGTGGATCTTTCCAGTGGGAAGTGGCTTGTCTGATGGCCTCAATTATACACCTAATCCAAGATTTACGAACGATGGCATATGGCGACGAAGGAGGGATTGGCCTGCAGGATTGCAGTGACGGACATTGGGAGATCTAATTTATCCTTTACATTGTATCAACACTTACAGACTTGCCTGGCGTCCGATTTCGTCATATAATCTGGCCGTAAATACGTGAAGCATGCCCAGGTGAGTTCTTTCTTGGGATTATCAGGAAGGCGCTGCAGAGTGGCAGCAAGCGGTAAGTCCGCTCTTTGGGCTCTTTGGGGACCCTTCTCAACGCGACATTGACAGGTCTTAGAAAGGTTCATTGCTGTTGATGTGGAGAAAGATCGTCCTCTTCTCTTCCTCGTGGACCTGGTGTAGGCTTAGATCTGCTCGCGACGCCCATATTGTCAAGTCCATGATGGCTAACCTTTGGAGGGCTACAGTGTCTACTTTCTGGCCTCCAGTTGGTCGATATCCTCTGAGACTAGGTGAGCAAAGACTGGGATCATGAGGCCGTTCGGACGAGATGGCCTGAGTGACACCATCTGCATGTGTCTTCCTTTGAACACGGCCGTCATGAGTCTCCTGTCCGCCATCGCCGAAGCTTCTTGCTTCTCAAGCAGCACATTCCACAACGTATTTCGGACTTTCAGGTCATAGGACTCGCGTACGATCAGGCTATATATGCTACGAATGCTCCGCTCCTACATGATCCAAACTCCCATCGACCATGGGTCTTCTTCAGGCCTCCTTCGTCTTGTTGTTCCTGCTGTTTCCCGCCGTCCTATCGTGGCCGCATGTCAATATCACTTTATCGACGTCTGCTCCTGCTAACGCCTCGACTGTGTCTCCTTCTCTCGTCTCCTTCTCCATCGAACAAGACAGGTGGACTGACTGGGCGGGAACGACGTCTAGGAACGAGTTCTTCTTCAACGTTCTCAATAATCTGAAAGGCCTCACCGGGAGCGCGCCCAATATCAGAATTGGCGCAGACAGCGAGGATCATACGTTCTTCGCTCCGAGTGTCAATGTATGTCGAGCTAAACTTCCAGTCAAACCATTCGTCAACGAAGTCATCTCAGTTTTCGACGGGTGTCTTTCCGAACTTCACAGCAATAGTTCCCTACCCAGAAGCCAGCAATATCAGTGTCGGAGATGGGTTTTTCGAGGCTGCTCAATTTCTGCCAGCAGGTAACTCCTCACATCATTATCAACGTTGTGAATGCATGTCAGTAACTTTTCGAACGCGCGCAGGTACACACGTTACGTGGGGCTTGAACCTTGGCGCAAACAATCTTTCGAATATCGTCGCTGAAGCCAACTCGCTGGCAAAGGCATTCAGTAGCCCACAAATGGAAAAGGCGAATGTCGTTCTCGATTTTGTCGAGATCGGGAATGAGGCTGACCTATACGGCAACAATGGACTTCGTCCTAGTTCGTACAGGCCTCTTAACTACACCACTGAGTAGGTCGCTTCGTATCTTGGCGGTGTACTTTGGACTCATGGGTTCTACAGCTGGATCACAATGGCTACAGCTGTGTCGCAGGCGGTGGGCATCAACGCCACTTCTCACACGAAGTTCTGGGTCGGAGGCTTCGCTGGCACAACCCATAACACTGCCGGCTTTTCGCCTCAAGCAATCTACAATGATGCCATCCTCAATTCCAACCCAGGAAAGTTCATCACGACGTACGCCAGAGTTTCTAGCACCAAACAACCTTCATGTAACCGCCACCTAGGTTCTCCCAGCATCGCTACTCCGGCTCTTTCTGCGCTGGGAGCGGGGGTCTTCTGCAGGATCTGATGACCAAGTCGACTATCCGTGGAAACCTCTCGATTTTCGTTCCGGATATCGCAGCGACACACGCCCAGGGGTTGGATTATGTTCTGGGAGAAACGAACAGTTACTCTTGTCATGTACCTTTCGGCCTCCGAGTCTTCTCTTCTCTCTCGGTTCTGACGATCTCCTTTTTAGGGTGCTCCGGGCGTGAGCAACACTGCTGGAGCCGCGCTGTGGACGCTAGACTACACCCTCTTCGCGTGAGTGGGGATCTGAATTGTCGATCTCGTTAACGCGGCTAACCGCGTATCGCAGCACACAGCTCGGGATCTCCAGTGTGTTCTTCCACGAAGGCGTCGGTTACAAGTACAATCTGGTCTGAGACGTCCATTCCCAGTAATATGTGTTGGTCGCTGATCTTTCGTAGATCCAACCCGTCGAACTAACGCGTTCTATTCTGGATGGCTCGCCGCTCGCTACACCGCTCCCTGCGCATGTTCAGCCGCAATACTATGCGGCTATCATTGCCGCAGAGTTGTTAGGGACGACGGGTACCGCGGAGGTGGTTGAGATACCTATCGACAACCCCAGTCTGGCGGGGTACACTTCCTATGAAAACGGTCAACTCAAGCGGGCGGTGTTCATCAATTCCGAGGCGTACTTTGGTGGGACCCGGTCTGGCCTCCATGTGAGGATCGCGGCGGCAGGCTTGGGGAGGCCGGGAAGCATGAATGTGAAGAGGTTGGCTATCGGGTGAGTGGTTTGAATGACATTGCTTGAGTTGTCGTTGATATCAGCGTTTGTCATAGACTTGCAAATGATACTTCAGGACTGACGTGGGGTGGCCAGACTTACGAGACTAGTGACGGAAAGGTACAGGGAACGCTACAAGTGGAGGATGTGACGCCGCTGGAGAAGGGTTTCAAAATTGTCGCCACAGAAGTGGTTCTGTTGTCGTTCCACTGATCATCGCCTCGTGAGCCTATGTAATATTCAATGTGCATTATACAGTGTCTGTGCCCGACTGTCATTGTCCTCGCCTTCTGGTTCTCTTCGACGACATGCGGCAATACCGTATCTCCAATCCCTCTGTTAGGGAGGTTCCCGATCGTTTTCGTTGTCCATTGAAGGCAATCGCACGGATAGAAGATATTCCAATTTCCTAGTGAAGAACACGAAAGCCAAGGAACAGGTGGATGAAGCATAAATTCAAGAAAAGGAGCTGGACGGTTGTTAACACTTGAGGACATAGAGGTCGATGGCAGACTTACATGTCATGAAGCTGCTTTTTCTTTCAAAGCCTTGGCCGCTTCACGCTTCTTCTTGAGCGCTTCTAGCCTGTTCTTCATCACCGTCACTTTCATGTCAGCCTCCTCCTGCAGCCTTTCCTCCTCCAGCAGTCGGTCCATGATCAGCTCTCGCTCATCTGTCTCTTTCCGCCGCCTCAGCTCTTCTTCATTCACCACCTCTTCAACGGCGGCCTCCTCCTGCTGAGGCGGAAAACCCTCGGGGACCTCCGGAGCCATGACGGGCTCAGCAAACACGGTCGCATTCTCGTACGAGTCTTGGAAGTCTGGCGCGTTGACGACGTCGCGTTGGAAGCGCGCCCATTCGTCATCGAGTGCCACCCCACCATTCTGCGGTGGATCTGGCGGCGGCGCGTCCTCTTCGACGTCGACGTCCATCGCAGGCGGAGGTGCGCGTGAGGGATCCGAGAAAAAGTCGGTAGGAAAGCCGCCTGTGGGAGCGGGCGTCGGCCTGGACCGTTTGGCATCTGGTTCCGCCATCTCTTCGTCTTCGTCTTCGTTGTCGTCGGCGGCGGACTTGCGCTTGCCCAGTGACACTGCCTTGGCCTCCTCTTCTAAGTGCCGCGACAACTGCATGAGTTCCTCCTCCTTGAGACGTGCGACGGTGGTTCGGTGGGCTTTGCTGCCCAGATGGCCCTGCCAGGCCGAGGCATGCTTGACGGTCGTCCCACAGGCGTCGCATCGCAGCTGTCCCGAGGAGGAATAGGACGCCAACGGATGGCTGATGCGCGCCTCTTGTCGTTTTGCCTTGAGCAGTGCCCGAACGTCTGCCATGATGGAGGTCGGTACCAAGTTGGGAAGGTTCACCCTGGGTTAGGGTTACTTACTTCAATAATACTTGTGCTACCTCTCTTCGTGCTACGCACAACAGATAATAAGTTGCTGTTCGGAGAGGAGTACCAGCAACGGTCAACCAGGAATGGCAAGGATACGCATACAGTATTAGGCTATATACACGATGAAAAGGACTATGTAGAGTATATGGATAGTGACGAGCTCAAGTACTTACTTAAGTTATGGAACCAGGAGAGGAAGACGTCTTGAAGAGAGCCGTAACTCCTCATTGATGAGCTTGCTGTCGTCAATGCTTTCCTCGAGTCTTGCTCTCGATCCCGAGTCTCCAGCATTCGGTAACGCTTGGAATGACTCCTTCACGCTACTCAGCGCGACACTTCCACGCGCAGTTATTTAATTGTTGGGAACCTCTCACGGGCGTGAACGAAGCACAGAACAAGCGCTTGAGGTCCGAAGTGGACATGAAAACAGACGATACGTGCATACGCCTTGAGAATCTTCAGCGACGTTGCTACAGTTGGCTGAATGCGTCATGACTTTGTACTCTTTGGCTTACCCACCGCATATTACCATCGGGCCTTTTCCTGTCCATGATGAATGTCAAGATTTGTCGCGTGTGGTGGAATCACACGTTCCGCACCTGAAGGGAAGAGGCTTCGCGTTCGGGAGCAGACCCCAAGGCACGGACGGACCGTCCTCGAGTCGGAGCAGCTTGTTGATTACCGAATTTTAGCTTTGACGACGGTGTCAATAGTGGTTAGCAATACAAATCCCACTGTGGAGGGGGCAGAGAATAAGTTATAGCTGTTCATTGGAATCTGTGTCTACCGACTTGAAGCCCAGCCACTGAGACCAATCCATCCCGTTCTTGTGGATCATCATCAAAGCCAAGACGACGGGAAGCTGCCACAGACTGTGTCTAAAGGCCGCCCTGGCGTGCTTCTCGCCACCGTGTTTCCACCAGGAGTAGGTCGCGCTCGCAAAGATGCCGTTGGGGACGAGGGAAGTGAGAGCAAACGCCCACGTCGTGAGCCCGGACAGCGGGAAGACGACGGAGCACAACGGGATCATGAGAAAGGCGTAGCGCACCCCGACGCGCGCGTTCTTTCTCACATCGAGCACGGAGAGCATCTGATAGCCCGCCTGGGCGTACGAGCCGCGCACGACGTAGGACAGGGAGTTGAAGTGGGGGAATTGCCAGGTGTAGAGGAGCATGAAGAGGGAGAATGGCGCGAGGATGTTGTCGACGAGCGAGAGGTCGAGGGTCTGCGCCCACGGGAGAAAGTAGTGCAGCTGATCTGGGATGAGATGGCCGCCGGTTGCTGTCCAGCCCATGAGAGCGGGTATGCCGCCGACCACGGCTCCGACCCAGGTGTTCCAGATGCTCTTGCGCTTCATCCAGGTGTAGACGCCGGCATAGAGCAGTATGTTCCCGGCGCCGAGGACGGCCGTGGTCGGGTTGACCATGGTCCACAGGATGGCGGGCCCGGCGACACCAGTGGCAATGCCGAATGCTGCAGCGTGCAGCGACGAGACTGCACGGCGCACGAGGGGTCGGTTGCGGGTGCGCGCCATCTGCGCATCGAAGGGGATCTCCTGGAGCTGGTTGAAGGTGTTGGCGGACGCGGAGCAGAGTCCGGTGCCGATGGCGGTGGCGAGCAGCGTCGGGACGGTGACGGGCAGGGGCGAGACGGCGACGCTGGCCATGGCGGTGAGGACCATGAGCGCGCTGAGGCGCGACTTGGAGAGCTGCGCATAGACGCCGAGCAGCTGGGACGGCGACGAGGTGGAGATGCGTTTGAAGGCGGTGGTCTGGTTGGGAGTGGGGGCGGGGTCGGCGAGCAGGCGCAGGGCCTGGCGGCGGGGCGGCGGGACGGCCTGGGTGAGCCACTGGGCGTTATGGAAGAAGTAGGAGGAGAAGGCGGCGTTGGCGACGCCGGACGAGGCGCGTCGCGGATTCAGCCATGGGCGCAGCATTGCACCGTGGGAAGCCTGATTGCGGGCCATGCAGGCGGAGCTTGAACTGGTTGATGCGGCGCGCTCTTGCCTTCTGACCACGACATGCCCGGAACTCATCTCCTCCCGCCCAATCTTCTCAAATTATTCGCGCCCCGGCCGCCGCTGCCGTACTCGCGCCCACTCGACCGGGATATCAACCGCCTGCGCAACAAAAACGTCGGCGGCGTCGGCCCAATACTCGAACAGCTCAAGGAAAAGGCGACTGGAGAGCTCTTTGCGGCCAATGTAAATGGAGAGCCCATGGAGGAGGGCGAGGAGCCAGTCTTCACCCACGCAGAGGAAATAAAGCGGGAAATACGACGGGAGGACCGGAAAAAGCGGCGCGAGGAGGAATACAACGCTGCAAAAGATACTTGTGAGCTTGTCTCTCTGCCTTCACCTGGCAGAACTCACGTTGTCTGCTTCTTTTCTAGATAAACCCACCGATGATGCAGAGGCTGTTGGCGACCCCTACAAAACGCTGTTTATATCACGTTTAGTGCGTCTTAATTCCTCTCTATATTTGTCTCTGCTAACACGTCTTACAGCACAAGAGCGCCAACGAAAACGACCTGCGCCGTGAATTCGAAGGATATGGCACCATTGAGCGTGTGCGGATAGTGCGCGACAAGAAAAACCGCAGCCGTGGGTATGCTTTCGTTGTTTACGAACGGGAACGCGATATGAAAGGTATGGACTCTTGACATCCTCACTAGCTCCTACTAACACCTATCTAGCTGCCTACAAGGAGTCTGACGGCCTGCACATCATGGGCAAGCGCATTCTGGTAGACGTCGAGCGCGGCCGTACCGTTCGCGGATGGAAACCACGTCGACTGGGAGGCGGTCTCGGTGGCCGCCCAAAACGCGTCGTTGAGCCTATAGCAGCCCCACCATCACGCGGGGGCTTCCGCGGAGGCTTTGGTGGAGGTGGACGTGGTGGCTTTGGCGATCGTGGTGGTGGTGGTGGATTCCGAGGCGGACGTGGCGGATTTGGCGGTGGGCGGGGCGGAGGCTTCGGCGGTGACCGATTCAGTGGCGGTGGTGACCGATTCGGCGGCGGCGGCGACCGCGGTGGATTCCGAGGCGGAGATCGTGGAGGTTTCCGTGGAGGAGATCGTGGCGGGTTTGGAGGAGACCGTGCTTATGGAGGAGACCGCGGTGGTTATGGAGACCGTGGCGGCTTTGGTGGCGGGGACCGTGGCGGCTTTGGCGGCGGGGACCGTGGCGGCTTTGGCGGCGGGGATCGTGGTGGCTTTGGCGGTCCTGATAGAGGCTATGGTAATCGTGACGATGGTCCACCAGGCGGTGGCTTCAGGTAACTAACACCATTCTTTTCTTTCTTTTGCATCTTACTCATCCTCGTAGGGGCGGTCGGTCAGGTGCCGGAATCGGATACCAAGGCGGAGGCTTTGGTGGGGGCGACCTTGGCGCACCTCCTCAAGGTGGTCTCAATGGTCCACCTGGCGGAGGAGGAGGGTATGGTGGTGGCGGTGGGTATCGCAATGACCTCAAGCGCGGCGATGGACCTGGTGGATATGACGATAGGGATTCTAAACGACCTCGTTACTAAACAGCAGCCCTCCTTCCAGCGCAAGTCTTCCATCTGGTTTCTCTTTGTCGGCGCTTCGGCTCGCTCGAAGGTAACCGCGCTATGTGGGTAGGGCTGTCGCTGGCTTCTTTCTTTCCTGCTCTGCTTTTTTTATTGGTTTGTTTTCTGTTTCAATATGTGCGTAAGTATCGTCCGTACGGACTTGTACACGACTTTTTATGAGACGGGCAAGTATACATACGGTATAAATTGTAACCTCTTTGTTTTCGTTTCAGACTGGTGTCTATGGGGTACAGTGGTTCCAACGCTTTCCAACGTCATTTCACGCGCCTCGGGGATATCGCTCCTCGCCAGCAGTCGCGTCGCGCAATGGATGCGGGGCTCCGGGGCCGATTTTCCAATCTGCTTGACAGGACGATCCCTCAGTGCCTCACATCCTTCTCAACAGTGCCATCAACGTCCTCGACCAGTCTGCGTACCTGTCCCTGTTACACAACTAGGGGAAGCGGAGGAGCATCAGCGAAGGTTAGGGCAAGGGGTGGGGGTAAGTCTGTAGGAACCTGTAGGAACAGGGAGGAAGGGGTTCAACACTCAGTACTCAGTGTCCACACCGCCTGCCCGCCTGCTGCTTCTTCAAGCTCCGAGTAGTTTGACATTCCCAACGGTCTGGTCTGGTCTTTTTTTCCCCAATTTTCTGGATTCGATTCTATCGCTCGCGGATCCTCAGGCTCCTCTGGTCTCCAGCCACTTTGATGCGAATGCACATGTGGCTACGCCGGTGTCGCCGCCAAGGGCTTACAGATATCTATAAACGAGGTTCAGTCTGCACCGTTCTGGAATTTTTTTCCCATCCTTTTATAATAACACGTTTCCCATCTTTGCACGCGGACAATTGTCAGTATCAGAATGAGGCGATTTGCTTTTTTCCTCGCTGGCTACTTTGATGACAATGATGAGCATCAGTTTTCCATCCTTTCCAGCGACTGTCCGGCGTCAATAGCCTCACAAGAACGCGCCGATTTTGAGTTTCTGCTCCCATCCTTATTTATGTGAGTTCGTGACTTCAGGCTACGTCTTGATGTGTACGTTTGCCACCTTGTCAGGTTCTACTTTGTCCTCCGCCGGCGAGATGCAAACCAGTCGACGGGGAACGACAAATCACCACCAAATCACTGCTTCGAAGGGTTGATCTTCCCAACTGGTTTACTTACCCCAAAAGGTAACTTACAGCTCTCTCAGGGCCACTGGTTCTCATCCATCATGCTATGTAGCAACAGTCGCCCACTTACACAACGAGGTCGTCGTCAGTAGAGACGCGGTGATCATGTCGACGGAACAGCACCCTATCTCGGGACGAGATAGACTTGATTCGGACGCGTTAAACGCCTCGAAGTGATTAGCATTCTCAGATGTCAAGTCTGCGTATCGTATGATGCTGAGTGATGTGTTCGCGTTCCTGGGAAGCGGCCAGCTCTGGTCAGGTCACCAGGTAAATTCCTGACTGAGATAAGCAACTCCCAAACCTTGTTCTGCCTTCCCGAGATTCATCGGCGTTCCCAACAGTCTCCGAACCCTGGACATACAAAAAAACATGCCGCGTACGAGAGCGGCCCACGGATCATTCCTCCATCTAAACATGGAGAATTTAGTACAGTAACACAGTATTTGTGACACTTGCATGTCGAAACTTTTTTGAATGCCACCCCCCACGGGTTACCGCTTTGGAACGACACGCCTACACCACACCCACTCTTCGTTGTGCACCAGAAACCTTCTCAACCGTATGGTCATCTTGCCGACGTAGAGTCCCTAGATCTGATCGGACGGTTCCCTTTCAGAATTTCGAACTGGCCTCTAGTTGTTGGGTCAACGAAGCGGTTGACATTTGTCGGACTTTCTTCGCCTGGATACTCAAGTACTCAACCGTCGCCACCTGGTCTCGCCACAACCTCCTTCACTCTTACCTCCGGTACACAACAATCATTTAAACCCAACATTTCGGATCTTCTGCGTAATTTCGCTACTTTCAATCTGGCGGTCACCCTCGCGTTGGCGAATTTCTCGCCTCTACAAGGTCCGTCATATACTCTCAATGCAGCGATCTACTTGGCTAATATACTGTTGATATTAGCCAATATCATGGTCCCCAGAGACGCTACCCATACCCGTGCAAGGCGTGCTTCTCTCCACATTGATCCTGCCTCTTTCCACGGTTTAGATGCGTCTACATCGCCGTCACCTCGGGCATCCGCAACATCCCAGTCGCCCAGCACGCCGATAGACTCTTCACGTCCATCGTCCAGCGGATCGGATTTCCAGAATACCGAGGGAGAGAAGGTCCCAACCGTGGGCCCTACCCGCACAGAGTCGACGGCGCATCCCCGCAAGGAGCGGGAGAGGCGGAAACGGTCACGGGTCACCCCCGACCAACTTGTGCATCTGGAAGGATTCTTCGCTGTCGAGCGTAGTCCCACAGCGACCCGTCGCAAGGAAATCAGCGATATGCTTGGTATGGAGGAGCGTCAGACGCAAGTCTGGTTCCAAAATCGGTGAGTTCATTTCTGGGTCAAAGACACCGAAAGGCTCACCTATCTATAGTCGAGCCAAGGCCAAGTTGCTTCAGACGAAGAAGGATGAACAGCCATTGAGCTTTTCGTCATCGAATCCATCAGCGGAGCTGGTGAGAGGACTACAGTCCGAATTGGTCGCTCTACTGCACGAAGACGCTCGTATGTCCCATCCCCATCTCCCGGGGCCTTAACTCATATTTACGCCATTAGCGGTCACCATCATCCCATGCACAGCTCTCTCCGTGGGTAGCTGGCGTCGTGTTTCCTCCAGCGGCGTCGAACATGACCTCGTTGCCTATGTTTGTGAAACCAGGCGTGTTCTGGCTTGGTTTGTCCGATCCAAAGGGCATGGATTTAAAATGGAGATCCCCTTTGACACCGTGACAGAGTGTACATTCACTAACAACGACCCCGGAACCGCGCACGCATCGTTCACGCTATCTAAGGCGCCACTCTTTTATCTTGAATCGCCTTCTGGGAACACGCTCGCCTGGGCGCAATGCCTTGATTGGACCGAGGACTTTCAGGCTACCAAAGTCTTGCGCCATGAGATCTTCGGTGCCGCGGTGCAGCTCGCCCATCTTGTACAGAAACTTCAGGATCGCAGCCATACCGCAGACATCTTTCTGCACCCGCCGACGTATGCTGGCCAGTGTCCAGACCCACCAGGAATGGAAACTTCTCATCCCTCCGCATTGTCAGAGCCGGCGTTCCCCTACATCAAACCCGAGAGTCTGACTCCGCGGCCTATGTCTACATTCAACAATGGGATTTCCTATGCGAGTCACAGACCCTCCCATTTATCACGATCAGCTTCATCGATGTCATTTCCACCTCCCTTATACACCAATCACCAGCCTCACGCCAGTTCGAGTTTCAGCGCTTTCCCAACGTATTCTATGATGCAGTATGCCGACATTGGCCGTGCGCCAATCACGGAGGAGAAGCATGGCCTCGTCCCAGGTTATGGAGGACATCCTGGTACCAATTCAACCCATTCCATCCCCGTGTCTGTCCCCATGCCTGTCTCTGCCGAATCCTACTTTGCACAACCTGCTCCTCGTGCATTCTATCGGGAAAACCCGCAATTCTCCGAACCTTATGACGGCGAGGCCGAACATCGTGCCCCCACCCCTACACAGCAATACCATGGGGCCTCTTCCACTCCATCGCTGTTAACGACCCCATTCTACCCATCGTCGCAGAATGGTCGAGATTATCCAGCCAGCTCCAGCACCTTACTGCCGGAATCGTCTGGGACTCATGCGCCACACTAACATATCAAGTACAGAAATTAATCTATTGGCCCAGATTCTGGGTCGCGCCATGTGAGATGAAGAATACCCCCATAGGCCATCGTCCTTCCTTACTCTGCCGCCTTATTGTCCCGTTTCTTTGGGACGTTATTCTACTGCTCTTTTCCTAGTCGCTCGTTCTTGTTATCAGTCTCCCAGCTCTATAATCGCTTTTGGACTCATATATCCATTACTTCGCTGTAGCCACTATTCATCACGTTCGGACACTACACTCATTACCCATGTAACTTACTCATCTTCCCTTCTTTCCTTTGGTACGAAACATGCTGGGTTATACTTTGGTGGTCTCACTAGTTTGTTTTACTGTTTGAACGCATGAAAACGACTCCATTTTCAAGTTCTACGCTGAAAGATTTCTACGGTGACAGACACGAATCAAATACTTCTATCAATCTCGGACGAGAGCGACTCCATTCGTTCTTTGCTCAAGCGGGTGTGGTATGAGCGGCTAACAATGTTAACTGCAAGGGGAAGGTTGAAAGAGAAGAAGCCCTGTCAGAACGCGTTACAATATTCCAGACAGGGAAGGGTCACGTACACGCGTCCATGAAGCGCTCTTGACATCTCAAGAGGCAGGTCTGTGTAATAAATCATGAATTACCAATCGCAATGAAAGCCTAGATTCTACCTGACCTCTTCAGAAGATGACAGTGAAGTCCCCGGGCGAATTACGCATGCCTTGAAGCACTTGTCCGTCATGTTCTATGGAAAAGGGCGCGTCGAGGTTTAGTTGTACTGTGAGTGTGAGAATAGGTGTAGGAGCCTTACCTCAACGAGCAGTTGAGCATTAGCTTGAGCAAGCTCGTTCCGCACCGCGTTCATGATCTGTTCCTTCTTGTCTACGTCTGAAGGCATGTATTAATAATGAAGTCCGGGGAATATACAGCACAATACTCGGCGCGTACCCATTGTGGGGGTTGAAGTGGGAGATGGTGTGCTTTTTGATCCGAATTTGAACCAGTCAGACATGTCTGCAGTCAGGTATGAAGGTATGCGAGAAGATTCGTCCTTAACAAGTTTGGACGAGGGTCAAAAGAGAAACGTCACGCAAATTTCTGATCGTTGATCCGAATCGAATTTCTTTATTTGGCAAGCGTGATCCACGACTTGCTACTTACCCTCATCCACAACCTCCCGTGCCGAGCATCCTAGAGCCGTGAACTGGTCACAGGAATGGGTGCAGGGGAATCCAAAGGGCAATCGGCGGAAGCTGCTGCCGATGCGGTCGACTACTACCAGCTTCTTGAAGTCGATGAGAATGCGACAGCTGATGAGATCAAGGTGATCTTTCTCTTGAGTCTTTTTCCTTGGTCCCATTGCTCATCGGGTGACGAATGTAGCGTGCATTTCGGAAATTAGCACTTGTCCATCATCCAGACAAAAATCCAGATGATGTTGAAGGCGCCACCAAGCGATTCGCGACATTACAACAAGCATACGAGGTATGTCTTCTTCCTCCGCCGCTTTTACGCAGACTGATGAGTACCATATGATCTAGGTTCTCAGTGATGAGCAAGTAAGGTTTTCATTTGGGTCATTTATCCTGAACCGTCATACAACGTCACTTTCAAGTAGGAGCGTGCATGGTATGATTCTCACAAGGCCTCTTTGGCGCCGGAACCCGATGCGGAAACTGTATTCGAGGACATCCGCCGTGGCGCGCCTCCACCTCGTGCACGCGACCGAGGTTTGACAGTTAGGAACCTTGCCCAGTTCTTTGACGCGGGTATCTGGTCCGGATTCGGTGACGACGACAAGGTAAGAGTCCACCGGTTATCGATTTATCTGTGAGGGCCGTCTCCAAGACCTCATCGGCTAACAGGGCTTCTTTACGCTTTATCGAAATTTATTCGCAAGGATACAAGCAGAGGAAGCAATGATCTCGGACGTGGAGATGCCGTCATTTGGATATTCCTCTTGGGCGTGGATTCCTGCGCAGAAGGGGGAGGACCTTACGGCTGCGAGAACCTTCTATAACGTATGGATGAACTTCTCGACCAGTAAAGACTTTGTTTGGTCTGAGATGTGGAACATCGCGGAGGCACCTGATCGACGCGTACGAAGGTATGTCCTTTTTGTTTCGAAGTGTAAGGGAGAACTGAAGCTCCATTTCGCTGAAATCGAAGACTTATGGAGAAAGAGAACAAAAAAGCCCGAGACGATGCTCGTCGAGAATACAATGAGACCATCAGAGTTAGTCCTTTCTCATTGATGTAAGTACAGGTCAACGCTTGCTAATTCTTCCATCCCATACAGTCCCTGGCCAAGTTCTTGCGAAAGCGCGATCCACGATACAAAGCTCATCTTACACGTCAGAATGAAGAAGCCCAGACGCGAGCGGCTTCTGGTTCGTCCACACCTCACCAACCGAGAACTACTGCCCCGGCTGGTCCATTGTACGTGGAGCAGGAGTGGCAGAAGGTCGATACTAAAGGACTACACGACGACTTGGAATGGGCGGCTGGCGAAGGTGAAGACCCCGAAGAATGGGAATGTGTAGTCTGCGGCAAGTTCTTCCGCAGTGAGGCTGCCTGGGATAGCCACGAGAGAAGCAAAAAGCATCTCAAGGAGGTTGAGCGCCTGCGCTTCGAGATGCAGGCAGAGGACGCAGAGCTTGGCCTGGAAGGTGCCGACGACTTGGATCAGGATCAGGCCCGGACAGGCGATCTGCACAAGGATCAGGACCAGGACGAAGAGGAACCACCCGTCACAAATCCGCCATCCCCAGATATCGTTACACCTGATTTACCAGAAGATGTCGCCCTGCCCGCGGATGAGATGAAATCGCCGCTCAGAAAACAGAAGAAGCAGGAGGACAAAAAGAAAGCTCCTACGGAACCTCTGACGAAAACTGAGCGGATGGCGCGTACGTTTGATGCGGACGTGTCCCTCGCGCAAGGAGGGTCTGGACCAGACGGTGTACCCGATTCACCGCCCACCGAACCTGCAGAGGTGACTGTAGAGCTTTCTAAACGTGATAAACGACGCGCCAAGGAGAAACAGAAAGCAGAGGCGGCGAAAAACGCCGACACCGCGGTACGCGACTCGATTAACCGTATGGCTTTGTGGACTGACCGTTCCTCAGTCAAAATGCAACGTCTGCAACGAAACATTTTCGAGCAAGACGAAACTCTTCGCCCACATCAGTGACACAGGCCATGCGCGCGCCGAGCCTGATGAACCACCTGCTCGCGGCAAAAGGGGAAAGTCAGGAAAGAAATGAGCGTTGTAAACTTAAAGTTCAGTAGATGCGTGCTCATAGACTTCTACACCTCCGTCGGAATTTTCTATGAAGCCCTGCATGAGGTGTTTGCATACGTCCGTATGGAATGTCAGGACACGCCATGCATATTCAACGTGTTCTTTTGAATGCATGGCTCCATTTTTGGTCGAATATGTACGATACGTCGGACACATCTCAAACGCTCAGTCATTTGCAGGGGAAGGAGTGGAATGTTGAACCTGAATTGAACCTTTGTCAAGTAAGCTCGGAGACTTGCGCGCTCTAAAAACTCCGTGTCCGTGTGGATGTAGACTAAGTATGTAGGCGGTAAAGCTTCCGGACGGATTGCATGTCTATCTGTCAACGGGAATGTATACAAAACGGATCCTCTTGAAAAAGACCTCCAGTTGGAAGAAAGGACGACATACAGTCTAGAAAAAGTCCTTCTGCATGCCTGTCAATGCTTCTCCACTTCTCACAGGTCCGGAGACGCGTGTCCAAATCTAGCTGGATTGGGGACTGGCCGAATCTGACAGACATCTCACCTCGGTGCGTGTACTATACATCTTAGCAAGAGGCCGAGTGTAGTGATGCGAATCGCGGACCAAGTACTCTGCCTTTGATTGCCGCAGAGAACCGTATGGAGCTGCGTCATGTATTCGTATGTTCGGTCCAGTGAGCCGTTCTTCACCTCGAGGATTCGGTATACTGTATCCTAGGCAAGTCTGGACCAAATGCCCGGAGAGTAAGAAGCGTTTACGGAGAAAGCGCGCGTTTCTCACACAAGACTTCGCGGCCAGGCGGTCATGTCGGATGAAGCAGAAGGCTATTAGTGGTACAATGGCAATGATACAGAACGGCACCAGTAGATAACATGCAACGGAAGTCTATCCCATAAGCTGCGACACATCCTCCGGTGGGTATTTTGTCTGCGAGAACGTAAGTAGTCTGCAGGCGCATCAGTACGGCAGCCAGCACGAGAGCATGAAACAAGCACACACCTTTTGAGACTTTGAATATACTTCCGACTGACTTCGTCGTTTAACACATGGGCAACCTGATCGGAGGAGATTTTTTCACGCGCGGATCGCTCGTGGATACTAAGCGTAAGATGATGCGTCAGTGGGATTACAGCAGGGGGGAGAGAACGGTGGCGCACCCAACCATGGTGACACCAATCGGCCATGGCGCGTTGCCTATGGACAGGCGAAGATAAGCATCGTTCGCCTTCTGGTATTGGCGCTTCTGCATGTGATGGACGATCTCAGCCATGCGACCAAGGACATCGCTGGGTAGCGACTATAGACTCCAAGTTAGCAACCGGCTTTCAAGGGGATCAATGCGGGTAGGGTGCGCGTATATTTGCCTCAGTGTAACCAAGGATGATCCAGATAGTTGGGACTGAAGCCACCAAATTGGCCACAGGCGCGAAAAACACCGTGTTGCGAGATGGTGAGAACTCACTCTAGAACGAAGCTGTTTGAACAGCGGTTTCAGGTATTCCGCGGACTGTACTTGGGTAGCGGCCGCTAGTTTCCCTTGATGGGTACGCTTGATGTTTTCTGCCAAAGTCGTCAGGAGGAGTAAGCTTGGCTCGGAAACAAAGTCAACAAACCTGGTCGCTCGTCCATTGCCTCGCCCCATTCCTTCAGCACCCGCTTCAGCGCGTAGTAGATGATGGGATAGAGCTTGTCGGGGTCTGTCTTGACGAGATCCAGGTCGAGCACGGTGTCCGTCGACGGTTCCACCTCGTCGCGTTTCTTGTCCTTGACCGTCTTGCCCTGCATCTGGCGCTCGACGTTCTCGACATCCTCGAGCGCCTTCTTGAAGTCGTTCTGGCCGCCTTGTCGGTCGGTGCCCTTCTCCTCGATGAGCTCGAGGGCGCGCAGCCGCAGTCGGCGGTCCTTGTCGGTCTCCCCAAACAGGCGAATTGGCTGTCCCTTGGAGCGCAGCCGTCGGATGGTCTCGTCCACCGAGATGTTGAATGTTCCCTCGGGCTTGGGCGACTCTACGTCGCGAGACAGGCCGGTTGGATGCGGCGAGTCGGATTGACGTGCACTGGCCTGTTCTCCAGTGAATAAATCAGACTAAAATACGAGAAATATGCAAAATGATACACACTTTCGCTGCGCGTTCCTCCGCCAGCTTGGCCGCTGCCTGCTCCTTTGCAGCGCGCTCCTGGGCTGCCTTCTCTTCCTGCTCCCGTCGTTCCTTCTGCTCCCTCAGCCGCTCAACCTCGCCACGCCGCATATACTTTGTGGGCCGCCCGTCATTGTCACCGCCGTCAAACGCCTTTCTCTTCGCCGCCAATTCCTTGAGCAGACCGTCCATTATCGACGAGATGAGCGGGGTATATGTCTGGAACACGCCGATGATGATGGGCGTAGCCTAGAGTGTCTCGTGACAAACAATACCCGCTACTGCCCGACCCTCGACCGTCTCCTTTCGTCCCACCACCACCATGTCTGACAGTGAAGAGCTCTCCAGGTCGGAGGCAACACTGACTTATTTACTCATTTTCTTATCTTTTTTGCAGCAAATACGTCCTCCAGACCGTTGGCTTTGACGGTACATATTAGCCCAAGTCGCACCGCTCTCCCGCTAATATCCACTCAGCCCGGTTCCCCAATCAGAACCAGACCCGTCACTGGTTCGCATAAAATTACACCGAGATAATCAGCTCGTTACTGAAATTGCGCACAGCTTCCAGAGCTACGTCGACTACTTCAAGTGTGTCACTGCCAAAGGCGAGGACTATGCGCCATGCAAGCAGTTCCAGCGGACCTACCGCACTCTGTGCCCCAGTGAGTCTCATTATTCCCCTCATCGTTTTCGCCTCTGAATACGCCTCCAGATGAATGGGTATGACTCTTTTGTGACTGCTGCCGCAACCGTCTAACCGTCAACCAGATCGGCAAGTGGGACGACCAGCGCGACAACGGCACCTTCCCCGCTTCGCTCGAGCCCTGATCAACACAACACAGCGACCGACTGAAGGACCAGCGGGATTGTACTTTAGACGCTACATGTTGTTCTCGGAAACCATCTCCTCCAGGTCACGTGAAATCAATACATCTTTTCTTATCCCATGTGTGATTTCATCCAGTTCATCATTTGTGATTGTCAAGTTCGACTGTTCGACAGCCTATCTTCTGAGTGAATGCCTCTTGTCTCCGCGATCGGTTTCGTTACGTAGGCAAGCTCCTCATGTGAACAGCGCTGTCGACCCATGTTGCCTTCAAACCACCATGGACTATTCAACCGAGCCTGCTCACTCTGATTTGCTTGACGTACAGGCCCACGAACCCTTCAATGCTGAACCGCCCTCATCTGCTCTAGTCGAGTTCAATCTCACTCCCGAAGAGCTTGTCTACTGCAGAAACCATGGTCCTGTCCGGGTCTTCCCAGAAGACGAATACACCATCACATTTCGCGACTCCGACCGCGAAACCAAGATCTCCGTAGGGCACCTCAAATCCGCGTACCCCAAAGCTTCTGTCGTGGCTGCCCTCCAGGTAAACTCATTCATTCCCTCACCCTCCCAGTCCCTCCTGATCATGATGCGGGATGATCCAGTGCGCGGGCAATCGCCGGAATGAGATGGGCAAGATCAAAAAGGTCCACGGCGTGGGCTGGAACGACGGCGTTATCGCCAACTGCCGCTGGGGCGGCGTTAGACTGTGCGACGTCCTCAAGCGCGTGGGTGTGCAGTACCAGCTTGGCGCACACGTGTGCTTCGCCTCCTACGCCACCCTCTGCCAGGACGATACCTATTACGGGTCGTCTATCACGCTCGAAAAGGCGATGCGGATGGAGGACGACGTCCTTCTAGCCTACGAGGTATTTTTCTGTTCTTCTCATTGTGCCGCGATTCTCACTAACGTGCTCAAGATGAACGACGAACCACTGACCCCCCAACGGGGTGGTCCCCTTCGCCTTGTCGTTCCCGGCGTCCTCGGCGCGCGCTGGGTAAAATGGCTCGACACAATCATCCTCTCCCCCGACGAATCTCCCAACTTTTACCAGCAACGCGACTACAAGATCCTCCCTCCCTCAGTAAGTTCCTATGCAACATTATCTCTTCCACCATCTCACATCGAAGATTGTACAGATAGAAACCACAGCAGCAGCCGCAGGCGTATGGTCCAAATACCCCTCCATGACGTCCCTCCCCCTCAACTCCGTCGTCGCTTCCGCCACATACGCGTCCGACTGCACGCTCTTCGTCAAGGGCTATGCGGTCCCAGCGGGTAAAGGGAATGTAGCCTCCGTTCATGTCACAATCGACGACGGCAAGACCTGGACCCCCGCCAACATCGTATACCAAGAGGGTAAATGGAGCTGGACATTATGGGAGATCGAGCTACGCGACGTGCCATGCAGTGGTGTGGTTCAGTCTCGAGCAACGGACGAGCAGGCCAATGTGCAGAAAAAAGAGTGCGCTTGGAATATGCGAGGCGTTGCATATAATGCGTGGGGAAGGAAGGAATGGTAGAGCGAGCATCCACGTTGATACTCGTACACAACGTCCTCGCAATCGACTGTATTTCTGACAACTGCAACACTTATAAAACGCCCATCCAAAACACCAAAGATTATACAACACGAAAAAGAGGAAAGGATACAGTAATTTTGACTATGTCAAGCGTGTACGTACGTCTCTGACCATGGACAGAGTTCCGAGTTGGGTATGAGAAGAAGAAGAAGAAGCAAAAACAAGGCGCCAAGTGGTTCCAAAAGCTACTTAAGAAAATGGAAGTAGAAGTGTACGTGTACGATGTTCATCTCCGAGACATTTAGGCCAAGAAAGCCAGGACGGCAGCTCCAACGACACCAGCAACGCCCATGGGATATTGGGTGGGACCGGCATAGTTGCTAGTGCTGGCGCTGGAGGCCGAAGGGCTGCCAGAAGTGGAACCGCCAGTGGAACCGCCAGTTGAGCTGTGGGTGGTCGTAGAGGCGTGGCTGGTGGTCCTGCAGGAAGAATTATTACCTGGTGGCTAGGATGAGAGAAAATCCTTACGCAGGTGAGGTAGCAGTGGTCGAGGGGGCGGTAGTGCTGGCGGACTCGGGGGTAGAAGTGGTCCCGGCACCCGAGCTCGTCGTGGTCGCGGCGGTGTCAGTGGAAGACGAGCCGGCGGAGGTGCTGGCAGCGGAGCCACTGGATGTCAAGCAATCCGCATCTAGACGTAAAGATAAGGCGTCGGTTCAGTTCAGAGGTGCAGCAAGACGTACTTCCTCCACCGTTGACAGTAACGATGCCGGTCGAGAAGATCTGGCCAGTCGAGAGACGCATGTTGAAGACGATCTGCGTGTCTGCGAGGTGTTACAAATGAAAGTCAGGCGAATGGAAAGGATACTGACTGGCTGCCTCGGAAACAGTATAAGTGAACGAGGTTCCGTCGTGGCTGCCGAGATCGTGAATGGAGGGGCCACTAGGGTCTCCGCCGGCGGTGATGAACTAGACGGGACATCTGTCAGACACTTGGCGAACTTTCCCCAGAAAACTGCGCACCAGGGAGACAGAGCCTGCAGCAGAGCAGATAAGCGACCTGCCGCTGACCATTGGCTAAGAGGAGACTCACCGGACGTGCCACTCCAAGTAAGGAGGGTGGGCTGGCACTGCTCGAGGTTGGAGCTGCGCAAAAGTGAGCTGGGCTGTCGACTGCGCAGCTGCGGTGGGAAAAAGGACATACGGGGTGTTGAGGGTCTGGGCGAACGCACCGCCAACGAAGACAGCGGCGGCGGCGAGAGCGGCAAAGGCGGAACGCATGGCTGGAACGACGAGGGGAAGGTGGTGGTGCAGAGGAAAGACGGAAGAACAAGGAGGGTGTCAGTCGTCTGATGGCTCCAGAATGATCGAATCCACGCGGCTGCCGTGGGAGCCAAGCCGAGTCGGTTTGGGCCGCCTGGCTGCCCGCCGATCCCGCGTCGGTCTAGGTCGGTCTGCTCTCAGCGGCGCGGCGCGACCTGCACGTCCTGGTCTCCTGCTATGCGTCATGGCACCGCCTGCCATAGCCGACAGATCAGTATACGCGGACACCACGGGCGCTTCGACGACTATCAGCCTTCAGCGCTCCAAATTCCCATCCTCGTTCGCAACCAAATTGATCGTTGCCTGGGCCTGGCATCATGGACAAATCATGGAAGTGTAAGATTGTCGGCAACGAGACTCACAGGTATCATACGGTGCAGTGTAGACTACTACTGTTCATAATAGCGGAGATGAAGCTTCGATAAAATTCACGCCATGCAGAGTGATATACAATGTCTTCTCTATCCGCACACCCACCGCGCTTTCGTCACAGTCCAAACCAGCTCGTCCACCTCATTTCATCATCCAGTGCGTAAGCCTACGATGGTGTTGCCTCGGGTGACTCCCGGCTGCAGTCTGACATGCTCACCGCGATGAGGGTATGCCGAGACTCGAAGAAGTGAACAATGTTGTTGGGTGGTTCATATTCGAGTGGCAGGCAATTTCCAAACGAGAACCATTCCTTAGCCGGATGGTTGATGCTTCAATGGGAGGAATGCATGTCTGCGACAAGTGAGACAAGGAAGATGCGAGCTGTACATACGTTCTTCAACGAAGCTTCAGATCATCGGAGCAGAAATCCCTCCGACTGTCCTTCGAGTGCATCGCAGATTCTGGTGGAGGCCCGGCCGGGGAGGTCACTATGTGCACTTTCCTGTCTTGTGGATGGCCATAGATCTTGAATATCATCGGAGGCTGACAGTTCTCCAGCGCCATCGCTATTGCACTTCATCAGAATATCGATGACAGGAACCCAGAAGGACTTTTCTGGAGGGCATACAAGCACGGTCGAAACATACTGAAGAGCAGCCGCCGGCCAATTGAACTTTACGAACATCAAGTAACGATGACCGCTCCTTCTGTCATGTCAGAGAGGGGAAGACGTTCATAGTGTCAGTGAATATAAAAGCATACGCTGGAAGGCCGAGAGATGGGGTTGAGGAAGATTGGTGACGCGTCTGAGACTTTAGTCTTGAATGTGCCCAAGTGAAGTGAAGTGGTTGCATATGAAACCTCCCGGACCCATGATAGCGTGTTTACAGTCGGGAAGTCATATATGAATGCTGGCGTATACGTCGGAAGAGCACAAATAGGTTGTTCGGCTTCTCGATTCCGTCAAAGTTGAAGAGAGTGTGAGGATGAGGATTCAATACAGCATAAATCCGGTGTGCAACATATAAATACAAAATCTATGCAGCTCGGTGAGTAGACATTCAAACAAAGACGAGGTGATACCCACCTGACAGTCACGCCTCATCGAGATTTCGAGTCCTTCTTGAAGTAGTCCGTGTTCATTGCCCTCATCTGGACAAGATCGAACACTGTCTCCCCGACGCTCAGGAACGTGTTTGCCGCCGAGCGCATCGTCGGTTCCGTTATCGAGTCTGTGTTTGGCCTGTTCTTGCTTTTATCAGCGTGTTTGAGCGTGCGGCACACGAGCAGACGAACGTGTATCCGCTCGACCGTTTGATTCCGGCAAGCACTGTCGAGACGAGCGCGGCGTCGAACGCGTAGTGGAAAATTCTTCCCAAAGCCATTGAAGTAGTAGAGCAGGAGGTTGGTGGTGGAAGTGGCCGTTTGGGGTGGTAGTTCAGCTTAAATGCTGCCTGTTAGGTCGAGGATGGACGTGGTGTCCCGGCAAGGTCAAATCGGACTGTGCCGAGCAGCGTCGAGGCCCGGCAGATCCCAATGCGGAACTAGCCTCCCCTATCACCACCAATTCTGCTAGACACTCTGGCGATATCAAGCCTGTTTGATTCTCCGAATGTTTCGTCGGGAGATAATAGAAGCATGAAAAGGATATCGAATTGATGTTTTCAGAAAAATGTCACAGTAACATATTACTCACAGACTCGATCAGCTCGAGTCGTAAGTACCTCATGCGGAACCAGTGCGGAACCTTTCCTTCTCACTTGCCGTCACCATGCACGTCGCCGGCCTCCTCGCTACACCATGCCTTGGGCTCATACTGATCCTGGTAGTCTTCCGCAGCTCCCTGTACTGGACCGTCCGGTCCTTACTGTGGAACTATCCTGTGAGCACCTGTGACTTCCGCACCTGGGAGATCAGTGGGTGGGGACAAGACTACTTCTACCTGGACCGCGCTCGTTTTATGTATACGTGGCGCTTTCTGGCGCCTTTCTTTGCCTCGAAAGGATACCACGTCTACGTGATGAAAGACACGGCTGATATCGACCAAGATCTTATACCCCCGCCGCTCAGGACCCGCTGTTCTGAACGACCCACTTTTCCCTTCGCACGCTGTTTCTACAAGGCAGACAACGACGGAAATTTCATGTTCTATGTTTGCATCCTCCCCTTTACGTTGTAGCGTCACATATCATCTTCTAGACAGTCTCCGTGTGTCTGGCCAGCGCGGGATCGCTGTGGCCGCGAGGTCATAATCAAGTGAGCTGGAGCCGCACAGGCTCCGCTCCACCTTACTCACGTATGCCTAGAGTCGTTTCTGGCCCTAGCACAAGCAATGAGCTACAAGCTCTCCGTGTGCTGTCGTCAGGCCCCCTCAGAGCCGATCCGCGAAATCGTTGCATCCCAGTAAGTGAATACCTGCATTTTCTAGGACAGCACTTTGTTGTAATGCCACGGTATAATAGTATGCATACTGGTGTCACGGTTCTTCTCAACCTTTTCTTAGCTGGGATCTCGCAATGGACGCTGATTTTGTGCAAGTCAAAGAATTGGTCGCTCTTGGGCATGCTTTTTTGGAGGTAGCGTCTTGACTTCACGCATGTTTATCAGTTGACTTCGACAGACAGGGCACCGCGTTTCTGCACGAGCATGATATCACGCATGGTGATCTCATCGGTCAAAACCTCGCAGTCGATATTCTTGTGCCGGAATCGCGCCAGAATTCACTCATCGCTGGCGTCCGTGGCCCTGAAAGTCGATACGCAATGATTGACTTCGGGGGCGCAAAGTTCGGTCCCAGTCATGCTGGTATGCCCTTTGTGGAAATATCGAGCTCAAGCGAGATGGAGGAGGCGCGCAAGCTTGATGTATTCCAGCTGGGGCACGCGCTCGCATGTAAATTACGCGTAAGAATCATACCCACACTATTGTCTTGTGATTTCTCTCAATGTCTGCCCAGTGTGCGAAAGACACTCTCGCAGATCTCATGCCTTTGTTCGATTCCATGGTGGACCAGAACAAGGCATTGAGGCCCTCGGCCGCTGTTGCGCTCTCACAATATCGGAACATCTGCGATTTGTTGTCCCCCGACGAGCTTGAACGCGAGGTTCCGTTGACCCACCATGCTTATGGTCCATTTTATTTCTTCTTTCACACTTGACATGTTCTAACAATTCGAAAGGTTGCAGTCCGCAATCCCGACAAGGAAATCTGGTCTACTCTTCTGCTCTAGGGAATTAGTCCCTCTATGTTTTTGGACACCGATTGTAGGTTCCCCGATTCCAACTTGTATGGTCGCAGGCGATAGAATTTTGATGCGGCTACGAATTGGATTGACTGAATAAACTGAACTTGTGGGTCCATTGTTTATACGCTTGTAGAGACACGGTTTGGACGCGCAAAGGAAGCGGTGTACAGTGGATGGTTTGTGTGAACGGTCCGGCTGTGAATGCGGCCTGTGTCTACGGGGCTGTACCGGTGAAGGAGACCAAGCAACAGTTCTCGTAAACCGCTGTGCCCAGGGCATCATAGGCAGAGCATCCGCTCTTCTCTTCGAGTCGCGTTTAACGGCTTTGATCTAGCTATTACAGACGACACATGCCAGCACGTAGAGATCTCTGCACTTCGGTACAAGATCAAATTGAAAGGCGTTCGATGCCGCATATACGTATGCGATCTCTTGAAGGAGGAAAAGAAGATCTTGAAGACTTAGAGCCTGCACTGATTCGGGGCTGAGCTTAGGGCTGGAGCTCTCAGCCCGGGCTCGGATTTTTCCGAGGACAGTTGCTGCAGTTCCGGAGACCTATCTGACTATTCTGTGACTTGTTGTAAAGATCTGCGCTAATGGTGGTGATGATTTCCGAGAAGTCTGTTTCTTTCGTCTGTGATCCACATAGGCCGCCCTCTTCACGATTAGCAATCATACGACAGGTTTCTACGCCTATGGCCCAGTCAATTCAATTTAATTTCATGGGCGTAATCATTCTATGATACATCATTGAACATCATTGAGCCTCACTGGAGAAAGCTGAACATGACCTTAGAGGGTGTTCGGATAGGACTGCAGAAATTTCTGCACCTGCCAAAAGGACCCTGTGTAGAAACGGTGCAGAAAGTCGTCAGAAACCCTGAAATAAATCAGAGTCGTCCCTGAAACTGTGTGACATGCGCCATTCCCCTCCAGTCCCCTCCGACAAGCTGACCGACCAATTTAACCTATATTGAAGGCGGGAACAGGTGGGACTCGTTCGCGCTCTCGTTGGGCGCGCTTTCAAAATTGGGCGCGCTCTCGTAGGGCGCATCTACCTGTTTTTCGGCATACTGTGCAGGGTCGGCTTTGATTTATTTCAGGGTTTCTGAGCGGTTTCTGACAACTTTCTACACAGGGTCCTTTTGGCGCGGTGCAGAAATTTCTGCATCCTATCCGAACACCCTCTTATGAGGGAGAAATTAGAATCATTTATTCGAGTAGACTCCTGAAGCAGGGACGTCCCTACATGGTCCGAACTATCGGCAAGCCCTGGAGAACAGGTCCGATGAAACTTTCGCTGCTAACCCAGGCTAACACATGCGTCGCATTCTGTTCGGCAAACTTTTCAACGGAATGGACTCGTTACCTTGCAACAGTCGCCAAATGGGATTCTATCACCACCGGTCAGGTGGTAAGTAAGGGTGAAATATAGGGGAGTATACTAGGACTTTCGTCCACCGCCGGTGCCCAGTTCATCCAGTCCCGCCACTGTGGACCCACAAATTTCTCGATGATCTCTATCTCGTAGGGCCAATTTCGCCGCACCCACCAAGGCCCATTCACTCGCCTCAGTACGGCGCAGTAGTGTCCTGCGAGAACGAGTGCGCGAGGTCGTCCCTCCCACAGCAAGCGCAGGAACAAGTTTGAGATGGTCCCAAGCCATAGCAGTGCACAGTAGCCAGCGAGCTCGGGGTACATCGACTCGGCTACCCAAACACGTCTGAGATGGAGGACTGCACCCAGATACGCATCTGAGACGTTTTGGTCCGCCACTTCTTCTGGGTCCGGTGCACCTCCTGTGGGAAGATGGATGGTGGATAGAAAGTGGGAGAACGGCAAGTTCCCCGGGGCCGCACTGTGGTCGGCAGCGCAATTCATGGATATTGCCGTGTGAACGGTACTGAAGTCATTGATCATCGGCGCGAGAGGACTGGCTTGGAGTTCCTGCCAGCGTGCGCGTAACTCGTGAGGTTTGGAGCGGAGCATGCTCAACCAATCGCTACACAACCAAACACTGCCTGTAGAGGCGGCGTAACCGTAGATGGAGAGGAAGGACTTGGTTACATAGAGAACGTTGTCGTCGATGTCGCTCGGCGGACCGCGCGAGGGTGGTAAAGCTTTCTTTGCCTCGGAGTGTAAACTGGCAGCAGCAAGAGCGTACTTGGACGCGGAGTCATCGGTGCCATGAAGATAGTAGAGATGGAGGGATGAGAATGCGAGGAGCGCGTACATTAGAATAGGACTGGTGGCCGAAAAGGCCATGGAGGGGACAATGGTCTTCCAGACCTGAAGACCACTCGGATGTTCAGTTTGCAACATCGTGTGGCATGTGGTAGCGGTGTAATGGTGCATGAGCTCAAGTGTCATAAAGTCAAGGGAGAAGTGAGGGTTAGCTGGCGTGAGTGACTTTGGTGGTGACGGAGACGCGTCAGTAGCGGCTGAGCGGGAGGTGGAAGCGGCATTTGCCTTTGCACTGGCAGACCAGATGCACTGAATGTCCCTTTTGGAACAGTTTGTGCAAACTGGCGCCATCTCGTCGCATTTCACTTTGCGGCTGCGACAAGTCCGACAACCGTTACGCGACTTGCTATGAGTCTTCATCGGCGGCATGGCGGGGGAGGAAGAGGGCGAAGCCTCGCACTCCGATTACGTGACGACGATCATGCGGCGAGCCCTGATCGGAAAGTGCCGCGGCGTGTTCTGCTCTCTTTCCGCCGTCATCGTCGCCATCGGTCCGCCCCCTTGGTCATCGTTGCGGTCGACAATGGCGCTCCCAGAGCCGCCAATGGCCGTCGCCATGGTCGTCGATGCCTCCCTTGCTCTCGGCGGCCAGTGGGCGATTCTCTTTCCCATGTACATCGGTCCACTGCTGAAACGCCTGGCTGAGGGCCATCCAGGCCAAAAGGTACACCGCTGCCCCCTCGGGCTCGTTGCACTGACCAGATACAGCTCTTTCTAGCCTTCATATGCTATGCCACGACAGAGACGCGTCCGACGCCCATCGTCTGCAAGCGATTCTTCCACGACATTGTCGCCGTCACCAAGATCTTGCGGGACGATTACCTGAAAATGGGAATTGGCAGCACTGGCTCTGGAAAGACGGGGATGGCGGCTTTGGAGGGACTGACCGCCGCTCTGGAGGTGAATGCTGCGCTGCGCCACTGCTCACCATCTCTGACGGCCTTGGCAGATGTTCGACACCCTTCTCAGGTCGTACCCCACCATTGAACAGGGTCGCAAATCTGCATTCCACGTTCTGCACCTTACTTCGACTCCCGTGGACGACGCACTGAATCCCAGTTGGAATGAGTTATCAGCCTTTGACAGCGTCACCTGGGACTCGTTACCCGATGAATTCAAGAAGGTGTGTAAGAGCCTTATTCTTGCATCGCTTGCGTAACAAATTCTTCTAGCGCCACATCAACTACTCATGCGTCAGTCTTGCTTCAGAGGTCCCTGCGCTCGCGAAGATGCACGCAGCTTTCGACAACCCTACAAAGCCCTGGTTCAATGTCCCTCATCCGCATGCGGTTTTACTTTCTGGCTACCCGCTTCCCGGTAAAGGTCAGACCGTGCCACTCCCTCTGGTTCAACCTCTAATCTTACTTCAGCTGCACCTAAACGACCACATGAAGCAACTTCCCAGTCGCCGGAATCAAAGCGACAACGCGTCGCGCCTCACAATGACGCTCCGCTTCCGCTCACCCCCAACACAAATGCGGCTTTCGTCCCTAATCCTCCCCTACTCGCCTCCCTCCCTCCCCCTCCCGTCATCAACACCAGTCCTGCCTTGGCTACCCAACCGGTACCGCCTCTACAGTCCGCCCCACCTGCGCAAGTCATAGTGCCTGTACAAAGCTCTCCTCCCCCTCCTCAAATCACGCCTGCTGCTGCTGCATCAGGCAGTGGCCTCGGTCTCCCATTCGCGAACATGCGTCCACTGGAGCTCATCGATCGTTACAGACTCATCGAGGCCAAAATGCAGCAGTTGGGCAAGATCATCAATGAGGCGCGTGCCAAAGGTGATACTCAGCGTGCCGGCGTTTATGAAGCGGAGATCGGCAAATACAAGAGTCAGTACTTGAAAATGAAGCATCTCGTTACGCAGCTTTTGACAGCCCCTGCCCTCGCCTCGCTACAGCCTCAACTGAGGGCTCGATTAGCGGCAACCGTACCAGGAGCGGCGGGTCAGCCTCCGATTGGAATGACGGGTACTGGACCCACTGCGGGGATGCCAGTCAACGCGGGTGCTTCATCAATCCCCTCTGCTCCCCCGAACATGCAGCCCTCGCTCTCCCTTCCCGACATGAATCCTGGCGTACCGCCTTTCACACCACCACAGTCCATCAACCACGCCCGATCTGCGTCAGGCGATTTCGCCTTGAATATGGGTCCGCACAACCCGAATCAGAACCACATGGTTCCTGGCCCGTCGATGAGTCCTCCGAACACGAACATGATGCTCCCTCAGGCGAATAACAATCAGTTGCACATGAATCAGGCCATGCCTGGAGCTGTGAACCCTGCCCAGCCTCCCAAATCTTCAGGAGGCATGCCCTTGTGGCAAGGCCCGTTGTGCTGGAGTGGAGTCGACAACAATAATGGGAAGCGGGAAATGCAGACGCATGTTATGGCGGTGTCGCAGAATAACGGGGATTTGTGCGTTGTGAATCTTGATTCTTTCCGTTGACATGTCACTAATGAAGCTTTAGCCGAGTACATACTTGGCCCACCTCTTTGATGCTTACACCGACATCAACCCCGGCTGTACCACTTCCAGAGCTCCAGGCTTGGGTGAAGAAGACGACTCCGGCTCTCTGTATGTTCGTCCCCCAGCAGCAACCACCGCAAATGGTCGACAAGACAATTAACGACATGCACTTCAAATCACTGATTGCCCTGCTGCAAAACAAGAAAGTTGTATGTAGTCGCATCTCGTCTTTCCTTTTCCTTTTCTCACTGCGCTCTCCAGTACGCTCTCGCTGCATGGACGCTTCCCAACGGGTCGAGAAATCCAGCATGCCTAATCTTCCCTGCCGCCAACGGCCTTGTTGGCGCGTTCTTCCCCGTCGACGGAATTCCCGAGATGCCTCGTCCGTCGAACCATCTGGGAATTTCGCTTCCGGCCCAGGTAGAAGCTCATCTCCAAAAGATGCCACCTGAAGAGCGGAACGCGTTCTTGGCGCGCTACGTCCAGTCATTACGGCAACGAGCCGCGCAGAACAACCAGAATCCCATGCAATCCGCGAGTGGGCATGCTATGGGGATGCAGCAAGCTGCGATGAACAATGGGTACATGGGGATGGGACAGCCTCAACAACAGCAGCAGCAGATGCCACAGAATATGAACCTGATGAACTTCGGGCTACCAAATATGGGGCAACCGGGGTCTCAGCAGCAGGCTGGACTGCCTCGCCCGATGCAGAGCAATATGCCTGGGTTCAGCAACGAGATCATTCAGTCGTTCATGCAGAGAAATCCGGGACAGGATGGGCAGGGTGGCTGATAGATCATAGTGCCGGTTGGGTTTTCGATGACTTTGTTATTACCATGTATCATCTACGCGCTTTACTTTAATCATGACTGTATCTTTATTTATGGTGAACAATGTGGCGTGAGGGCGAGTATATTCTCTACGTCTCCGCCTCTTCTGCTGTCGGCTTACCAGCGGGTCCGTAATCTGTGATCGAGTCGAGGTACTCGAGTGCAGCCTTTCGGGTAGCATCAATACGGCTGGTATCGACTATTGTTGGTGAAATCGCTGCGCACCCTCCCGACTGCACTGAGCTCCTCCTCTTCGGTGCCATCGAACACATCAAAGTTGCCTGTATCGACGAAAGCCTCATCCTCTTCATCATCAGACGGAATGGCTTTGTCTGGGTGAAGAGACGCGCATAGGGAGAGAGATTCGAATATGGTATTTACTGGAGATGGTGTTTAGGACGCCTCGAAGGCAAGCAGCTTTGAAAATAGACTCACGCGATTCGGGGTCATTTGGGATGATTTTGAGCTCTCTGATCTCGTCCTCTGCGTCCTCTGAGCGTCCTGTGGCCCCGTATGCATCGTCCAATTGACAGTAAACTGCCGGCGCCTCCTCCGCGCTGCGTGAGATTGCATGCAGAATGATGGCTGGGTATTCGATTTGGAATCCATTCCCGCCCTGGCTCTGAATGAATACTAGATGCGAATCAATCACATAAAGCGTGCCGGGTCCCCAAGACGATTGCTGTGGAATGGCCGGTTCGAACACAACGTTCACACCGTTTTGTACGTGGCGCAACACTGGTGGAATGTCCAAAAAGTTCTGTGGCGTCGAGGAGACCAGCTGACGATGTTGCTCTGGCGTGTTGAAGACAGGAAGTGTCGATGTGAGCACGACAGCCATGACTGAAAAAGATCAAGATGAGTAGCAGCACTGCCACAATCTTATCTTTCCAGTGATCGGACACTGATCGAGACCATGTGTATTTGATGAGTATCACTGCCTTTCACACATAACCGCCACCAGCCATGTCGAACGACGCCCTTCTTGCACACATTGTCGCTCAGACGCAGGCAAATGTTGATTTTCTGGTGCAGCACAACTATGTTTCTCAGACAGAGTCTGCTGCTCTCATGAGGAAGCTTCACACGCTGTCGGGGCCGCCTATGAAGGCTCCCATGTCCATGCCCACCCCCCACTCCAGCCCGTATGTGCCTCCCCCAGCACCTAGACAGGTACCGGCCCCTCCACCTCCACCTCCACCTCCTGTTGCAGACGTGGTGACTGCGAAAGCTCTCTGGGACTATAACAAAGACGGAACCGATGCTGATGACCTTTCGTTCGCTGCCGGCGACATGATCACTATCATCGAGGAGACGAACGCCGACTGGTGGATGGGTGAGGTGCACGGCCGAAGGGCCCTGTTCCCGTCCAACTATGTTGAGAAGGAGGCAGTTGCTGCACCGCTACCGCAGGCAAGGACACTGCCACCGGCCTTCAACCCATCAGCGTCCACGTACAATCCTATGGCAGCCCAGAATGCCAGTGCTCCCACGGCGCCGGTGACCACAGAGAAGAAAGCGTATAAGCCCTTCGGGGCAGCGCACGCGAGTGTCAATACACCGCCGGCCCCTGGAGTCGGAACGAACACAGTGGGGCTGCAGCAGGATGCTGGACAAGAGCAGAAGAAGAGCAAGTTTGGAAAATACGGAAACACAGTGAGCTCTTTCCCTCGCATCCTTTCATTGACTGCTCATGCTCATCCGTTCGTCAGATGGCGCATTCAGCGGCTGGGGGTGTTGGTTTTGGTGCCGGTGCGGCTATCGGCGGTGGACTGGTTCGTGCGATCTTCTAACTCGCGATGCGGGATGCGGCGTTAAGTTACGGTGTCACAATCCTTCCTTTCGTTCCAGAGCTGAACTGGCTTTGTTTTCGGAGTCTCATCTAATTTATAAAGTTACATGCACAAGAGACCCTCACAATGTAACAATTCAGATTGGGATTATGTTAAGTCCTGGAGTCAAGGAAGACGTCCACCAACAATGTATCGGAACAGTATAGCCTTTCGACTGACGGCAAAGTAAACTACTTACATGTGCAACAGTCTTGAGAAAATTTGTGCTGGGACTTGAACTGGGATGGCATTGGTACTGAGTGGCGCGTCCCAGAATAACTCGCGAGATGCCGCCGGCGAAACGGCTTAAAACAACCGAAGTCCAGGCAACGACTTGAGCAAGCACGTTCACCACTATGGACCCGGAGGACAGCTCAGCACTGCTTGCGCCGTCGGCGGAGCACTTGGCCACCGTAAAAGTGTTTCCTCTGATTATATCGATCAAGAATGAAGTCCTGGCAAGTCCTCCTCATACTGCAGACTGTAACAAAAACAACTGACACGCCTTAGAAACGTTTAGGTTACCTCCTTCGTTTTCTCTGACCTTGTAGTCGCTGACGCGTAACAGACTCTGCTCTTAGTTGGGAGTGCGCCAAACGTCTTTCATAGCACGAAACAGTTGCTAAATGTCTGCAACAGCCAGCTAACGGCCTCGGACATAAATTTCGCGATAGTACGCCCCATTGTCTTCAAGTATGCCAAGGTAGGCACTTCCAGATACTCCCAGCGGCATTCACCAAGTGCTTTAGCTGAAAAACATGGCCGTCGTTTACGCGTGTCTCGTCGCTCGATCATACTTTCTTAACGAGGCAGAGGACGACCTGGCCTACGCTGGCCTCAACATTTCCCGCGCAGATCTATGTCAAATCCTTGCCATCAAGCTCCTTGGTTCCTTTGCCACCAACCATATCCATCTCGTCGCCGTCCTCACTACAACCTGGAACCCGCTTGCAGGCGCTTCATTGGAAATCGTCGACCAAGTCCGCGTAGTCATAGGGAGCGAAGATGGTATCAACAGCCCACAAAGTGCGCTCGAAGTGCGTCCTTGCTCTTGCTAAACGTTGCACAACCATCATGATCTCATTTCATTAACAGATGGCCATCTCCACGGAATCAAAACACCTCCTTGCGTCACCGGTGTCACAGAAGGTCGTGAACGATATCTACTCAGGACGTGTCGTATTCTCTACCGCTGCGCATCGCTCGGTCCTCGCAGATAATTACAAGCCACGCGCCATTGAAGTATACGACTGTCGAGTGGCACCCTTCTTGGACCATTATAGGTCAGCATTCCGCTTATCCGAGCCTTCCATTGACCTAAAGTCGACATCACGATAGGCTTCGTGTTCCGCGTTATGGAGCGATTCTGGAATTCCTCAACTTTGCGTTGTTGCTTATCACCTTCGTCTTGTGTCTCTCAAGTACGCATTCAAGTGTTCATTCATTAAAGCTCACGTTTTGATTCTTTGTAGAACAGGATCTATCCAAAATCAACATTTGGGAAGGGGTTTTCATCGTGTTCGGATTTGCCTTTGCTCTGGAAGAGTATACGGCTGCGACGGAGCATGGGTGGATTATCTACATTGCCAATGTGGGTACACATCGACAGTCTCTCCACAAAACTAAGCTTCTTCGCAGATGTGGAACGTCTTCGACTTCTCATTTATCTTAGTCTTCCTCATCTACTTTGGACTTCGCATGCATGGTCTGTCAGATATCAGTGGGCACACTGAATACTCGGATATGGCATTCGACGTTCTGGCTTGCGGAGCGTGTATACTGTTTCCTAGGCTGGCGTTCTTTGCGGTATCAAACAACGTGGTCGTTCTGTAAGCTCATTTGCCCACTTGTCGTCTCAAATCTGACAGACTCTCGAAGGTCTTTGCGTGAGATGATTGCGCAGTTCGTGTTCTTCATCGGCATAGCAGCAATCTGTTTCTCTGGGTTGTTGTTCACTCTGTGGACCCTCGGTAAGCTTAGCTTGATACAATTGTCGTTCAAACCACTGAGTTCTTGGAGGCAAGGAACGATGGTCCGTCAAGTCGATCGCCTGGTTGATGGTGCAAATATGGTTCGGCAACACATACCTAAGCTTTGGTCAAGCAGAAAGCTTTCACCCCTTGTTTGGACCTATCTTGATGACTGGATTCGCCGCGTTGTCAAACACGTTGCTACTGACGAGTGGGCTGTCTCAATAATCATATCTCGCCTGGGCTGATGTTTTCGTAGTATTGATTTCGATCTTGTCCAACACCGTTGCAAGAATTGATGCGGTATGTCAGTCTATTCCACCTTAGGATTCTGATGCCAATACTCGCTCAGAACGCAACCCAAGAGTATCTTTTCCAATTTGCCATTTCGACCATCGAAGGGTATGCTCGCTTGTGCTCTGTATAGCGAGAGCTAACGCGTCACTTCAGCGTCAAATCTGACGCCCTCTTCTCGTATCAACCTCCGTTCAACATACTGGCATTCGTGATCCTCAAACCCTCTTCATGGTTCCTCTCCCCGCGTGCTCTCCACTCCGTCAATGTCTTCCTCATCAAGCTCACCTCCTTCCCGTCACTGGTCATCATCGGGCTCTACGAGCGGTACTTTGCGTCTGGCCAGCGCTTCCGCGAAACAGGCAAAGGCGCCGCCCAAAGTCTGTTCAACAGCCTCCCGCGGCACATCAAGAACATGCCCCTCGTAGAGGCCCTCGTGGGCTCCGCCTCGAATGATCTGTACGAGGCTATATTCGACGTGCAGGAAGATAACGCCAGTGGTGTGATGGATATCTTCGACGAGTCGGATGACGAGCTCCCGCATTTGAGGTCGTATCATTCGCGAGAGAATATCGACGATGGGAATGGACATGAGAGAAGAAGAGCCGCAAGTTTGGGACTGGGCGTGAGGGTCCCTTTCTCACCGCCTAGTGGGCGAGTATCGAGGGACTTGTCACCTGCTGGAACGGCGAGGAATAGCGCACTTCTGTCTGCTGCTGAGATTCCGACCACGCCAAGAAGCCCCCTTGGAAGGATGTTCTCGCGTGGGAGTGCGACGGAGAGTGTGATGGATGCCACAGCAAGAAAGGTGGACGCATTGGTCGACGACTTGAGGGATCTTTCCGTGCATAAGTTGAAGGATGAGATGAAAGAGTTACAGGTAAGATATCTTGCTGAACTGTTTTTCTATAGCAGAACTGATGAGCACATAGGAGCGCCAAGCACGAATTGAGAACCTTTTGCTCATGCTGACTCGAGGCATGAGAAATGATGCGCCACACAGGCAGGATACGTCAAAAGGATGATAATCGGGTCTTCATTTTCACGTTGGTCGCCAGTGTACTTCTATCGATTATCTTGTTATTTCCCTATCTCTTGCCGATGTTGTGTTCTTCTACTGCTGCTTATCTACAGGGCGTGCGTGTTTACGAATCTAACCAGATTCTGAACCATTTCTGGAGTAGTCTCGTGCTTGGCGCCAGCCTGCACGAAGACTTCCTTCGCACCCTTCTCCCCGACATTCAGGTGTTCTACGAACGTTTGGCTGGCCGTCCAGGGAACAAGTGGGTCGTCTGCGCCTGATAGAACCAATATCTTCTTTCCCAAGAATGGGTTGATCGCTTCCGAGGAGCGGTAAGGAGTATTGGCCGGATCCTTGAGTTCTATCAGAGGGCGCAAACCATCTGGGAAGTAGAGAGGATCATCGAGGGAGATACCGAATTTGATTGCTCGCTCGGATATCAAGGTCCAGTAGTCGGGGCATCCGATGATAGGTATTCCGAATGTCAAACGGGGTTCTTGGTTGGCAGTGAGATCAAGAATAGAGCGCGACGGATAGACCGACCGTGAGTCAAGGCAAGCCAGGTGGCGTGTCCACCGAGACTGACGCCACCGACGCCCCAGGTTTCGACCCGCTGCTCGCCAGAGGGGAAGAGATACAAGGGCAGAAAATCGATGAGGAAGGAAACATCCGTTGCCGTACCGACTGAGAGGGAGATGAGAGATATTCGGGCAACAAGGGTAGATACTAACGCTGTATGCTGTACATATCACTCCTAGAATAGGAATTACACTACCTTAGTCCATGACTCGAAGAGAATTAACCTGGTTTACTCACGCGTGGCGGTCATTGTGGCGGGCTGGATCCTTGTTCCATCCGTTGTTTGCACCTGGGTCAACCGTGCGATGGCCGTGATTTCGTTGATCCTGCCGGTGCAAATTCGAGTGAGCACGGCCAAGGTCCATGATCGATCAACCTACAAAGGTGATGATATAGAGATTTTTGCCAGTCCGAGTCCCGTTTTCCAGTAGGCCCTTGCGTATGGCTGTTGTGGCGCTGTTTTTGCAGCTGCCAAAGCGCCCATGAAGGATGAACAGCCCGACAGCAGGCTTGGTCGGGTCCAGAGATACAGGTGGGTCAACGTGTACCTCTAGTCCACTGATAACATAGGTTTTCTGGGCGTCGGTCGACATGGTCAGAATGCTTTGGTGGTAGTGGTTCTGACCAAGCTCAATCAGCAACAACTCGATCGATGACGCATGATGCCGAATCAGTGGATGCCCACGCGTGACATCCTCCGCCGCGCCTTGTCCTCAGTTCCACGTCGGCGTCGGGAACAGGACGGTAACGAGTGAAGACGAGAGTGAGTATGTGATCGTTACTTGCTCAGTCTGTTCTGCTCTTTCCTTGGTACATGTCACTTACTGAGTCTGAAGGGATTTCGTTGCTACAGGAGGCAACAATATTTTGCCGGTCCAAAATATCACGGCGACGCTGGACACGCAGGATGTGGCGCTGATGTCGTATCTATCGGATGTGGGCGTGGTCAATGGGGAGAATTTCTACGACGTCGACTAGTGGAACGGGGCAGGAAACTGTTCAACGTTCGTTACTACGGTTGTCAAATCCTATGATCCTAAGACGACAGTGGGAGGGGGGATGACACAAATTCATATGGACGAGCTCTACGGCCTGGCAATACATACAGTAGGGTGACGTGAAGATCTAAACAACTTCGTCAACTTTACGCTCGTGTTGGACTACTTCCTAGGCACCGTCATCGAGTCCCGTGTCGATGCTCTCGTTGAACGACGAATTTATCTCTGTCGTCAATGGAGTGGCGAACTGGATACTTGTCCCTGTGTGCGTGCGTTCCGTTGCGGCGTCCCACAAGGAGCCGTACCACTGAACAAGAATATAGGTGAGTATCGTAGTCACTGTCTATGAGAGCGTCAGCTTCTGCACATGGTAAATGAAGACTCGAGACAGACAGGTGAATGGGTTGAGAGGGTATTCATTACTGACTGCACAACAAAACTTGTGCTATACCTTGGAGGCCCAAATGTTGCGATGAGAACCCAGAACAGCTTCGAGCGGTGACTTCATTAGCTTGGCCACATATGCCTTTCAGACTGTCGCTCACGTTGAAAAAGAAATATAGGAATCCTGATTCTGACAGTAGTCGAACGATCTTGAGAGCCGTGGACCCTTTGAGAGCCAGAAAATCTTTCATAGTGCGACAATGTGTGCTGGAAGAAAAAATGCAAGTAAGTAGAACACTCACATGAATCCAAGGAAATATACAAACTATCCAATATAGGAAATAACACAGGTTGACAGGAAGTTGCTTATGAGTGAGAAGCAAATATTTGCAAGGTTCAGCTTCTGGCAATGGTTGGAGGCAGACAGTGCGGTGACTTGACGCAAGAAAGCTTCAGAATTATGAAGTATACATTTGAGTGATGGTGGAAAACTTGCTATGGTGCAGAATGCAAGGCAGGTTAGAATGAGGTTCAAGCAGATGTTGGATATGTTACCTACAAATGCCACCAGGCATACAAGAGACACCCAGACAAGAAATCTGGCCACTGCATTTCCGGCGCCAGCTAATGCTCGAGCTCGAAACCAGACAATTGTATCGCCCAGAACAAGCTTTACACAGTTCAGACCCATGCATGCAGATGATGGAATACAAGCTTACAATCAATGCATACAATGATGATGTAAAGACAGTCATCATGAAAGAGATTGATGGCACACTCTGAAGCTGCAAAGCTTTGGCTGCAGGTGTAATCCTTCCTTTGTATCCAGGTGCCTCGAGAAGTATGGCTTTTGTTTGCATAAACCACCAGAAGAGATCCGTGGAGTATAGGCAGGAGCTCAAGACAAACATTGTCAAGTACATGACAATAGTGATGTGCCTGCTGGCCTGAGGCCGGGGGTGATTTCTGAGACCATGAATGAGCTGGATCACTACAGAGCGGGGCCCGTACTTTTGTGCTCCACGGTGAAAGTAGAGCATAACTATCACGGAACACAGAGAAAAGGCTAGGGAGTGAAGCTGAAAATGGATCGCTATGTCGGTGTAGTAGACTAGAACATACTCCAAACTATTCCTTCGACCATAATGGGAAGCCCGGCATCCATGACCCATTCTCCTGTACGTCGCAGATAGGCGGCAGTGCTCTCGGTGTCGGCCATGGTGGGGAGGAATCAAGGAAGGGAGGAATCAAAAAAGGAAGTGAGTCTTCAGACGCAAACTCGCAGTATGTTTATGCCAGCAAGCAACTTCCGCTCTCCCACGACAGAACATAGTTCGATGTCATCTCTATTTGCTACCGGTTTCGTATCCGAGTCAATGGAGGTGTGTCTTGCTTCTGTATACTGATCATGTCTGCAGTTGATGTGATCTTTTGTTCCGTACCAGTTCCGTATCAGAGTGTATGGGAGATGTGTCTTGTTTGCGACGCTCGTGGTGTATAGTTATCATGTCTGCAGAGGTGGTACTGATAGGAATGCGGAGAAGGGTGATACGGCGGGTACTATGCATGTTCCTCTGAGATCCTCTCCGACGGAGGGAGCATGCAGGTGCAAAGGAAACAACACTATGTGATCGCGGACTGTGCACAGCCACTAGCCGCCATCATTTCGACTTCTTACCATTGTGTCCTCGGATAGACTACCTCCTGCCCGATATTCCCGCCCATCTAGACAACGTGCAACCGCTAAAAGTCCACCCTCCAGTTCCCCTTGCCTTCTCCCCAGCCCGAGCCATCGACGACGCTGCACCCGATGCTTTTCTCTCATCCCTTCGACAGATATCCTCTTCCATAGACCCCCTAGAGACGGGCTACTATAGCTTCATGGGCGTTCTAATGAGAGCGACGCGGATGAGATCAAGAAGGCGTATCGCCGCTTCTCAAGCAACACACCGACAAGTATTCCGACGATCTGCACCACGCGCAGCGCTTTGACAAGATTGCCGTTGCGTACCAGATGCTGTCCGACGGCATGCTACGCAAAACGTGTAACGCGTCCGGGCTGGAGGAGAGCGCGACCGAGGGCGGGTTCGCCGAGACGGAGGACGTGTCTGGCGCGATCTTCGGCGGAGAGCGGCCACCTATGCTTGGCACCCGACATCAATACGGCGCTTCAACAGGAGCAGGGCGAGAAGCGGCCCAAAGCCGGCCCCGATTACACCGAGGCAAAATTGCATGGCCGCGAGCTGCTGGCTGCTGCTGGTAGTTGCTGATGGCGGCCATGCACGCTGCGAGGCCTCCTCATACTAACCACAACCCCGACAAAATGTACGACGGGCGAAGGCGCGTCAGGATAGGATGTACTGCACCCAGGCGGTGGGGACGACCTGCCAATCAATCTTGCGCACGAGACGCCTCTCTGCGCCTGGTTCGTAGGTCGTCTGGGAGAACTACTCGCGCCATTCCTATTCGGGCTGGGCGAAGAATCGATGCGGTCGGGTGGCGTAACGAGGGTAATCATTATACGCGCTGCGACCGTAGCCGTTGTTCCACGAGTTAAAACATGCTACTTGAGAGCAGGAGGTCAAGCGCATTTGCATCATCGGCATAATCGGCAGCTTCAATTCCGGCCCGCTGAGGTCCGCCGCCATGTCCTCCAAGGCAACTTGAAGATTGCGCAGTCCATAAGTCCTGAAAGTACCGAGGAGCATTTATACGGCCCTACAGGCCTATTTGTCTAGATCATGTTTGGTGGGAAATTATGGTAGGAACGATGCGCCAGCGGCCACATAGGCAGGACTCGATGAAAGGATAATATACAAGATTTACATTGTCATAGATGTCTCCAGGTGTATCCGTATGAACTATCTGCTATCTCTTTTCCCGTGCTTTCCTTTCCTACTGCCGCTCATTCACAAGGCGTGCGTGTTGACGAATCTAACTAGATTCTGAATCATCTCTGGAGTCACCTCGTGCTTAGCGCCAGCCTGCACAAAGACTTCCTTCACACCCTTCTCCCCGACATTCAGATGTTCCACGAAAGTTTGGCTGGCCGTCCAAGGAACAAGAGGGTCATCTGCGCCAGATAGAACCAGTATGTTCTTTCCCAGAAACGGGTTGAGCGCTTCTGAGGAGCGATAAGGAGTACTGGCCGGGTCCTTGCGCTGTATCAGAGTGCGCAAACCATCTGGGAAATGGAGAGGATCATCGAGGGAGATACCGGCCTTGTTGGCTCGCTCGGATATCAAGGCCAAGTAGTCGGGGCATCCGATGATAGGTATGCCGAATGTCAAACGGGGTTCTTGGTTGGTAGTGAGATCAAGAATAGAGCGCGATGGATAGACCAACCGTGAGTCAAGGCAAGCCAGGTGGAGTGTCCGCCGAGGCTGACGCCACTAACGCCCCAGACATCGATCCGCTGCTCGCCAGAGGGGAAAAGATACAAGGGAAGGAAATCAATGAGGAAAGATACATCCGTCGCGGTACCCACTGAGAGAGAGATGAGAGACAGTAGGACAAGAGCGCCAGTCACTAACGCTGTATGCTGTACATATCGATCCTAGAACACAAAACACAGTACCTTAGTCCATGATTTGAGTAGAGTTGACCATGGCTACTTACGCGTGGCTGTCATTGTGGCCGCCTGAAAGTTGTTCCTCGTGCCATCCACGGTTTGCATTCAGGTCAACCGTACGATGGCCGTGATTTCGCTGATCCTGCCGATACAAATTCGAGTGAGCACGACCGAAGTCCATGGCCGGTCAACCTACAAATGTGATGATGTGGAGATTTTTGCTAGTCCGAGTCCCGTTTTCCAGTAGGCCCTTGCGGATGGCTGTTGTGTAGCTGTCCTTGCAGTTGCCAAAGCGCCCATGAAGGATGAACAGCCCAACAGCAGGCTTGGTCGGGTCCAGAGATACAGGTGGGTCAACGTGTACCTCCAGACCACTAATCAGGTATGTTTTCTGGGCGTCGGTCGACATGGTTAGGTTGCCTCACTGGTAAGTAAGTGGTAAGTAGTGGCGGTGACCAAGCTCTCAAGTCGATCACGCACGATGCCGGATCAGCGCTCAGCACGCGTGACATGGTCCTCCGCTCCTTGTCCTCCGATCCCATGGCGCATCAGCACGACGACCACTGCGGCCATGAGGCGCACGACCACGACCACGACCACGATGCCACCGATACAGGACCCAGCGACAATCTGTACTCGCGCATTGACCGCGACAACGTCGTCGCGCTTAATGCAGAAACCGACGGCCGCGACGCTATCAAACCCTGGCATGAGCGAACCAGCGAGGAAAAGGTGACATTGAGGATATTGACTGTCTCTGACAGTGCGCCTGATATCTGTTCTGCATAGTACTTGGAATCCGACGCCGATGACCAGCTGTACGATCTTCTTTGACTGAAACTTTCCTTGTTTCACAAACGGACGATCAGCATCTTGCGGGTTCCCTTCACCGGCTCAGTCAAACTCAGATCTATTCTTCTGAAAACGGGTCCAGAGGATCAGACACCTCAGAAAGTTGCCATCGTAATAGTTCATCTGTCTTACGACGCGATAAATTCACCAACATTGAACGGGCATAGTTCGCAAACGAAGATTCGCTCGACTTTAGCGACGTATCTGACAGGACTCCGATTCAAGAGTTTGAAATTCCGGAGAGTAGGGAAGTAGGAGAATACGCCGTCAAGTCCGTCCTTTCCAGTGGCAATCTTCATCGTGTCGCTACTTATATGTATTGTGAAGGACCGCCAAATTTGCAAATGTTTCTTCAGTTACGTTGTTTTTCCCCGCATCTCGCGGGGCTGACACTACTCGCATCTACTACGTAGGATTCTTCGGGACATGGACAGAGGTACGTAGATACAAGTAAATCTCACATCACGATGATAACAACTCATTCCCTGATACAGCGCAAATCCAATCCCGTCATCACTGTATATGAGGCACAAGCAAACCTCGCAGACCACGAAAAGATCCAAGGAATGGATGGCAACTTCAGCACGCCACAGATATAAATGAACGTCTGGATGTAACAATTGAAATCAGAAATGTACTTGTATCTCAATTCGGCCTTTGGCTTGAGTGTTCTTGAATTGCAATGCTCAGGGTGTAGACGTTGCGGCGCGTACGTTCTTGGGAGTGCATTGTGCATGCTCGGCACGTAAAATCTACGCGAATCAGCCAATAACTCCTTCGATACAATCTCCTCATTTCGTGTACAGTAAAGCTATGGATACAATGTATCTATGGTACTTAAGATTAGTACTTACATGCGAAGAAAGATGCCGATGAAATACAAGACCAAAAGCTGCCCCATAAATCCGAAAAACGAAGCGCAGATACATGTATGTTATTGTGGCCCCCAAACCCTTTAATATGAACCCTCTTTAAGGCATAAATATACGAAAGTTCTCATCGTGGCTCATGCCGATCTAGCCATTCGAGTATCTCGGCGATCTTGTATGCTGGAGCGAGGGCCAGTTGAGGTGCCAATACAAGAAGCCGATGAGTCGACTCACGTTTGATAAATACTGAGTCCATCCCAGCCGAAAGCGCGGCGTCGACCTGACCTTGACGAGCATTGCCTGTAATAGCGAACACTGGAAGTCCGGGTGCCGGTAATTTTGCTTCGGCCTCCAGTTCTCGTATCTTCATGGTAGCCTCAATTCCGTCCCTGTAGGTGCAGAGTGAGCGGAGATCAGACATGTAGAGACATGGCTGAATCGTACATGACGGGCATTTCCAAATCCATGAGGACAGCGGACGGGTATCTCGACTCCTTGCTGATTAGACAGGATTCAAGGTAACGTAACGCTGGTGAAGCAAATTAACATCTATGTAGCTAGAGGTTATGAAAGCTATTAGTAACCTTCAAGTCCGTGATTAGCCGTCACCGTCTGGAAGCCTGAGATCCACGCATCAACACAGGTCGGACAGAGCATCTGAATGTCCCTTACCTGCTTTCTGGAGTTGGCGGTCAAGCAGCTTCTGATTGATGAGCTAACGTTACAAGTCAGTATTGTGGTGTGCCGGAAACGGATGGGACGAACATTGTCTTCCACTATGAGAATGGTCAAAGAAGCGCGAGTAGAAGAGGGAATAGCTGTGTTGTTCACAGGCCGCGGTGAGAAGAACCCTGGTCTCGAGATAGCCTCTGGCGCAATACCCTTTGGCGTTGGTGACCCACTGGACGCCCTCATAGGCGGTGAAGCCCGAATCGCACGGTTTAGAGTAGGCATCGCACGCTGGACTCCCACAGACGATGTTGCCCTTGCCTCAATGAAGAACCAAAACGAGGCACCTTCACCTGGGGAGGTAACATGTCGAATCTGACCTCCTTGAAGTTCTGTCAATTTCTTGGACAGATATAAGCCTAGCGTATGGAAATCAATATGTAACGCAAGCCAAATACTGGATGCATCAGCGTACCCAAGCCAGTGCCGCCAAGGGAGGAAGAACGACGCATCCCGTCCCCGGAATGAACGTCATTGAAGCGAGTAAACAGGCGGGACACATCGTCAAGCGGTATACCAGGTCCGCTATCCGAAAGCCTCACTTCGAGCCAGAGGTGGGACGCCTCGTCCGTATCGTTTTTCTTTGATGTCGGAGACCCAAACGGCTTCTTCTTTTGCAGCGAGACGTTAACGTTGACACGACGTTCGCCTTCCCACGACCTGTGCAGATATCCCTTTGAGAGGGCCCAAGATGGCAGCAAAGTTCTGAAGATACGCACTCGAGGATTCGGAATGAATTGGCCCTAATGGATGATACTCAGCATGAGCCCACAGTCATGCATTGAGACTTACATCAAGTTGACAACAATTTGAGAAAATCTACAGCAATGTTCAGAGTGACGCGAAAGCATTTAAATGGAGTCGCACCGCGTGGGATCAGCAATAATGCAGGTTTCGGGCCCAATGTTTTCAGAAGTTGTTAGATTGAGCTTGATGGCCTGCGCAGACGCTTGAACGCTATACATGCCTAGTGTTGCCTGAATATGACATCAAGAGTGGAAGCACGGTGATAGAGTCACACCCACATTGAGCTCGTCCAACAGATAGAAAGGAGCGATGTTGAGGGCAAGCAAATTACTGTCCAGTCGCGAGACAGCAAGAATGTCACTGAAAAGCGCCGTCAGATTCTTGATATGATTACGGTTGGCCATTGTTACCTGGCGATAATAGTCTGGTGTCTGGCACACAGGGAAACCGAGGTGATAGCATCCCTTGCATCGTTAATCTGCTCCTGTCCGTCAAAAAACTGAATGCGCCAGACAGGTCAGTGAACAGGAAGCCTCATGCTGTATGCCGACTGACTAGACACTCCGCATCAGGGTCGCGGTTCTTGGACTTGTAATCCAACAAGATCTCTTGTAAACGTTGTATGGCCTCTCTACATAGGCTCTCAGCAAGGTTGCGACAGCACATCAAGAGACGTTCACGCACGATAACAGATCCGCACTCTGTATGATTGCACTTAGCGGGTTTCGAAGCTCGTGAGAAACGATGTCGACAAAAGCCTCTTGCAGTCGCCTCTGGTGAATAGCTTCATCGGCCTTCGTCCGTTCCGAATGAAGCTGATCTGCTGCGAACCGCCGTTGCTCGGTTTGGTCGGTTAAGGTGCCCACTAGAATTGCCATACATCAGCCGGTGCAAGGTGGACAAACATCCAAAGAGCGACATACACAAACTCCCATCTTCCAGCCGTCTCACCTCAGCAAAAGCGCTTTGGCCATTCGCGAAGCTAAAATCAAATTGTATAGGTTTCCCTTCTCGAGAAACGTCGTCCCAGCCTTGGCGTACGAACGTTTGACTTCCAGGTGTCAACCTGTGGATGATAATAACATAAATCAGAGTGTAAGACAAAAAAGAGGACTACGAACAACTCGACAATCTCATCGAACACAAACGGTAAAACCCTTGGCAGGCCCGTGAAAAGGAAAAATCTCTCGTTCTACACGCAAGGGATCAGTACATCTATTTGAAGACACCCGGCATGCTTACCGCATATGTGATAACGTTCGGATCTGTCCCGTCTGCTTCAAACAACGCAACGGGGGACATCTCGCTCATCCTCTGATACCTTCTTCTTGTCAAACGGAGCTCGACTCCCTGAGTTCGCACCTGCCTCTGCAATTTTACACCCTTCAGCCTCGTCCGCACGCGGTTGATGAGCTCCACAGATGTAAATGGCTTTGACAGAAAGTCGATGGATTCTCGGTATAAGCTGTCCTCTGATCGTCCTTCGATGCCAGCGCCGGCGGAAAGAACAATAACTGGAATGGATTGTACGCTAAGGTCTGGGTCGTTCTCAAGGGCGGCAATGAGTTGCATGCCTGTCATACGAGGCACTGCTTCCGATTAGGAATGGGAGGTAATCAGAGAACAAGTGGACATACTCATGACGTCTGTTATGATGAGATCAGGCCTTGCCTTTTTATGGATAAAATCCAGTGCGGCCTGACCGTCTGGGACGGCGACCACATCTCGCACCGCTGTTGAGAGAATGGACTTGATATACGACCTGGCGTCCTATTATGCAAGCTGTGAGTGAACCAGGCCCAGAGAAAATGTCCTCAAACTGGTACGCTTACCACATTATCCTCTGCAACTAAAACAGTGTATTTCTCGGGAATAGGCGCATCGCACGAAGCGGTTGAACTGGCCTCCGTTGAGGTGTCCGAATCAACGCACATCCACCCCGAGACCTCCTCGATGATACCCGTCGCGTACGATCCAGTCCCAACCGATGCACCTAGGTCGTGTTCCACATCGCTAACTGGCAGGTGGTTGTACCCCAGCGGTAACTCGACGATAAATGTACTTCCAACATGAAGTGTGCTTTCCACGCGTACAACCCCGGAATGGATCTTGACAAGCTCGTTGGTGAGCGCCAGGCCGATCCCAGTACCTAGAAATAGTCCAGCTGAAGGTCTGAGAAAGATCGGCTCAAGTCTGACCTTCATTGCTCCTTCCCTCTGAGCTGTCCACCCGATGAAAGCGCGTCAAAATTTGGTCCAATTGGTCCTGAGGAATGCCACAGCCCGTGTCCTCTACGCGCAGTATCGCATCTGTGGCCGAATATGATATGGTCACAGTGATAGACCTAAAACGCTCTTATGAATACGTATACTACACGAGTCCTGAAAGACCAAACTTGCCCAGACTTTGTATACTTGACAGCGTTCGACAACAGGTTGAACACGATCTGTTCCCAGAGGCCCAGATCGACATACGTGAGACAAGGTTCGTCTCTATCGCTGCATGCCACCTCATATCCTAACAGCCCCCGTCAGCCTGAACTGGAAAGCACGCGCAAACTGAAGGAAACTACTGACTGATTCCCGCCCTCTCAATCACAGACCGAAAGAGCGATGCCAAATCGGTCGTGACGGGCCCCAGCATGACTGGTCTGAACGTTGTCTACGTTCAAAATGCATTGAGCGCAGCATGTGTATGAATGGCAGTAGATGCAAACCTGTAATCGTCTAGCCTCCACACTTGCAAACATCATCAGAGAGTTAACAAGCCGGAGTAACCTTCCGCTGGCGCGATGTATCAATTTGAATCGGGCACGGCTGTTGAGGTCTAGCAAGTTTGGATCTTCCAGCGCATCCTGGCAGGGTCCTCGTATCAAGGTAAGTGGTCTACGAGGTGTTAGCCACCGTGGATAGTTGAATTTCGGATACGCTCACGTTCGAAGCTCATGAGAAACGTTCTGGAAAAATACCGTCTTGGCACGATCCAACGATCGGAGCTCCTGCGTCTGCTTGACTTCTGTCTCGTACGCCATGGTGGCCGCTAAAGCCGCACTCAAATTCCCGACCAACGCTTGATGAAATCCGTGGTAGTGATCGTCGTAAGGACGGCGCGTATTCAGCCCTAGGACAGCGACTCCCAGAAGGCCACCATCGGGTATAGCTAAAGGCACCAGGATGGCATCTCCAACAGGATCGCCCCAACCTCGCCTCTGAAAAGCAGATGGGCAAGGGTTCTTCACACGGACCCAAGCATTCCGCGAACACGCTGCAGAAAATGGCCATGCGTCCGGAGAGTTTGATTCTAGTGATATCTTGATAAAGGTAGGGGAGGCCACAGAATGTCCGGGCTCAACACCGATGGTTCTGACGAGTTTGAGATGTGTCAGTGGTCCAGCTCGAGATGAACGCTCCGTAGAAGGAGTTTCCTCGTCGGTGTTACACGTCGAAGAGATGCCTTTGTAGAAGAGCACATAGGGAAAGTCAAGTGCGTATGGTGAGAGAACTCGTTCGACACCATCCCAAAATTGGAGCTGTGTGTTAGCGGGGCCAGTGTTTTCACCAAGTTCGCGCAGTATGCGTAGACGCCGCGCCAATAGTACTTTAGCCGTAGTGTCCGTACAGCTATAAAGAGTTCAGATGCAGACAGTGAGGACGATCACTATACTGACCGCCCCATAATGCCTCCGATAGAGCCATCTTCCACAAGAACTGGCGCATAGGACCAAGAATAATACGCCTCGAGTACGGATGGAAGGAGCTGGCTAGGGACGTTAACGGAGAGGACCTTTGCGTCCGATTTCGACTCGAGTTCACCGCCAGATTGCGAGTCGAAGAATAGCAGATCGTCATCACGCATGATTGAAGTGCCCTTTTCGACCATGTCACAGTTCTGTGAAAACTTATCCCAGGTTTCCTTGAACGCGACATGACCCGGCTGACCGAGTTGGTGCGGGGTCGCCGACGCGAATCCATTCTTCCAGGCATCGTCTGGAGGGCGGTGAGCGTAGCAAGATAGCAACATCGGCCATACTCACTGTATAGCAGCGTCCGTTCTGTACCCCAAAATACGCACCTAGCCATGCTCAGTACATTGAAGTGTACATAACATGGGTTGCTCACGTTTGTGTGGGATCTGACAACAGTAGGGAAACAATTGTCTTTAGCGAGGCAGGCCACTGTCGTATTGGGCCAAGAGTTGCGGTCCAATCATGCTCGAGGATGCGCGCGCCAACTGGTGTCTTCCGGAGAGTCGGCGAGAAGTCCACGCTCGTCGTCGTCGTCGTCTGCGATGGCTGCTTGAACATAGCACGGACATAGGCTGATCACCAATGACGTACCGTGACTACAGGCGCGATGACCCCCATGATAACCACCCAGTTGCCCTGCAGCTGCACCGACGCATGCAAAGCACCGTCCCCACGAACAGGAATCGCAACGGTCTGGGAGGTCGTGGCCGATGTGTGAAAATAGAGCGCCGCCGTCCGCTGGAGTTGGGCACGGCAATCTGCATCGAGGGCAGCATAGGGTGCGTTGTTCCACACCAGACCTGCCGTATCGTACAAGACGGCTGGGTGGCCCGCAGGAAGCGCAGAGAGCGCGGCCAGCAGCGGGATCTCCGTTAGTAACATGGGCGGCGCCTTCTCTATGCGAGGAGATGGTAGTGGTAGTCTGTCTGCAACCTGCAATTTCCGCAAAAGCACTTTCGCTGATGATCGGCGTTTCTTACAGAACTGACGTACACACCACGGTCCCACATCGGGAGCCGAGGAGCCCGCACCAATCATAGGATGCATAGGACCTCATGCATACTCAGGAGACTAAACAAAATTCTAAATGCCATTCCGCTGTACGGACTGTTAAATGATTTGTTCGGGCTTTGCATTTCATGAGGCAGAGGAAGCGTGCATATTATTACTGCAAACATTACTTGTACACCTACACACAACATGGAGAACATCTAAACTCGGACGATCCCTCCAAGGAACAAACGCACAAAGGACCGTCTTAAATAGTGTTGATAAGTTAAGAGTTCGGACGATAGCTCGTCGCCGCGTAAGGGTCCGCCATCTTTTGAGGCCAAGAGTCAGCGTACGAAGTTCTATCTGCACTTGGCGGGTATCCGGGACCATAACCATGACTGGGAAGCGGAGGCTGGCTAGGTCCTTGGGCATCCCAGTGCGCCTGCTGCTGGAAAAGACGTTAGTGAAATGAAATTGCAAGTCAAATGAGCGAACTGACACCATGATCGTTGTATCCGTTGGCCGGATATCCCTGGGGGTAGTGGCCAGTGGACGATGACGAGGAAGCCATTGAACCGTATGGCTGATTAGGAGGAGCAGGAGCAGGAGGGTAAGGCGCCTGTGCGAAGCCATGCTGCTGAGGCTGGTAGTGGGTGAACGAGATGGCGCTAGTTTTGGAAGTGGGTGGTGCACCATGGTACGGCCCATGACCATTCCCATTGGACCTGACGTCGGAATACGGTTTTGCAAAGGAAGAGTAAGACACGACCTCCGTGGGTCTGGGTGGGTAGTTGGCATAATGAGCTGGCGCAGCGCCGAGGTATTGCTCTCCGCTGGTTTGAAGAGGCAGACCGCCACCATTATAGTGTCGAGGCGGGTGGCTTGTGTGCAGACATCGCTTGCAGAAGAAGTCGACCGAGTCCCAGTTCCTTAGAGTGAGCCCTTTGCGACTATCTGCATTGTCGTGACACTGTACATGCTGCCATTTGCCACAGGCATTGCATGATACGAGGCGGTATTCCGCGTCCTGATGGAATTGTTCAGAATCATCGGACATAGTCCCAAGACTGTACAAGTCACTCACGAGATTCCGCCCATGCCGATGGCAGACCTCACAGTCCAGATCCCAGTCCCCACCATCCACTGGGGTACGAGCTCCGCCCCCCGATTTACGCTGAGGTTTCGATTGTGCAGCACGTGAAGGGCGACCATTGGCCTGTGTTCTAGGTCGAGGACCATTAGACACCACATCGATAGGCCGACTTGAGAAATGAGAAATTTCGCATCAGCCAATATTCGTGTGACTCTGAACAGGTAGACACATACTTGCGTTCTTCCTCCAGTCGGGCTTCCTCAGCCTCCCTGGCCTCACGTTCCCGCTTTCGTTCCTCCCTAGCTTCTTCCCGACGCTGTCGAGCATCTTCCTCTTTCTGCTGGCGTGCCTCAGCTCTCTTGGCGCGGCCATTCTTCTCCTCGTCCTCGACCTTTTTCTGAGCAGCCATCCGAGCCTCTTCGCGGGTGCTCTCCTTAATGGCAATTCGAGAAGAGCGCTTACGACCCGCTACAGACTCCACAACTTGTATTGCCTTTCTGCGCTCCGCTTCTTGACGCTAGACAGAAGTTTAGGATAGTATAAAGAAGAATGATCCATCGGACGAACCCTCAACTCCTCGGTTATGATAGGTACAACATTGTTGGTGAGCATCTTGTAGAACGCCTTCTCGGTGTAGTGGGTCGCGTTCTCCCAGCGCTGGGCGATGTTCTCCCAGTCGTACAAAGTAACGCAAATCTGTCGAGACCATCAGACTTGTTGATGAATGGAGTGGAGAAGTATTTACAGTCTCCCATTCAACGTAATCAGCCGATGGCTTGTGTTCATCGCCCGCCTTCGCATCCGGCTCTGGAGAATCTTCTGTGGGAGCTTCATCTTCCACTTCACTCTCCTGCTCTTCCTCTTCTTCACTCTCATCGTCACTTCCCTCCTCCTCCTCGTCGCTGTCACTCAGCTCCGTCAACTCACTCACACTACTGGCAGCACTGACCGCGCGTCGTTTGGACTTCCTCACAACAGGCGCATCGTCGTCATTCTCATCTTCATTCAACCACTCGTCCGGTACCGCCTGCCACTCGTCGTCTCCATCTTGTGGCCCACGTAAACGCGCGCTCGTCCGAGTCCCCAGAGACCGAGCACTGCTTGTGGGGTTGGGAGGATTAGGCTTGCGAGACGACGTCCGAAGGCCTGCCTCGCCCCGTGCAGCAGCGTTGGCCTGGCGGTTGAGTTCCTCCAGTTCCCTGGCCTGTGCGTCCAGCTTGAGATTAGCCTGGGCTTTGGCGGCGCGACTATGCCGCTTGGAGGGCGACGAGTCTGGCGCGGGGGACTTGGCTCTGCTCTTGGTCTTCGAATTAGTCTTCGGTGTAGCCTTCTCGACACGAGCACGCTTTGCGGGTTTCTTCTTGCCATTAGGTTTAGGAGGAGGTCGCTTGCGCTTCAGTGTTTTAGGACCGCCCACTGACTTGGGGGGAGCGCGCTGGAGCCAAAGGCGTTCTATTCAAGCAGGTTATATCATAGATAACGAGTACAAAACATTGACATACCGCCGATGAGCCAGTAAGAGTTCATTTTAGCGTCGTAACCAACAGGTTCAATCCGCTGTATTGTAATCAGAGGAAGTTTAGGTACGGATGTGAAAGGGTGGGATTATTACCCAAGTGGCGAATTCGTCGTCCGTCTTCATGAGAGTACGTAGCCGGGTGGCATTCTGAAATTGCCATTCCATCAAGAGGTGCATCGAGTCGAGTTTGTCGAGCATAGAGAGTTCGGTCCAGTCCTTGGCATCTGCAAACGATTCATCCTCTTCCTGATTGATGCGTCCCTTGTCGTCCGGGGTCCGGACACGCTCGAAATCGTCTATAGCGGGGGTTTCGTTCTTGACCAAGTCGTCGTTGCCGTTTTCCTCAGTCCTTGCGCGAGAATATGGATCTGGCGTAGCGATAGAACCAGTCCGGCGAGAGAATTTGGAGATGTCGATGGACGAGTCGATGCCGATGGGGTTGGCATCGGGGTCACGCTTCATATACTGCTTGCGGAGAGCAGCCTGCCAGTTGTCTGGGCTAGGACGCGATGAATACGCGACTCGACGTGTACAAGGCTAAAAAATGGTGCTTACGAGACTTTCTTGTCGTATGAGAGCGTATACAGAAGTCTCTGCATGATGCGGGGTAGATATATGGTATTCCCGGAGGCAAGATCCTCCTCGATGTCCTAGAGGAATGGCGAATAACGCAGTGAGCCACAAAACCGAGAAGGGCGGGTGTAGAGGCGCACATTGAGCGAGTGATCGTCCATGGCCAGCAACGGGGCGAATGTATAGAAGAACTGGCTGAACGCGGCCCATTTCCAATGTGTTCTGAGGATCGACAACTCCGACGACGACGACGGTGCGACATCGGGGGCGACGGGCGTCGGCTGGACCGGCTGGGCGTCGGGGATGGCGGTGTTGCGGGCGGAGGCGCGGCGGGGCATGGTGCGACGACTGACAATGCTTGTTTATATGGGGAGCGTTTCCAGCCTGGCCGGCTCGTCACTGGGCCGGATTTGACCAGGAAAGCTGGGGGCCGCAGGCAAGGGAGGTGGAGGCCTCGTCCCGGTTATGCGTTGGGCGATAAATAGGAATAAACGGATTTTGGCGGTCGAGCACTGTCGTCGTCGTTGTACACAGCAAATGACAGTTGCAGTCGCCACACCCGGTCCCAAACAGCGTGCTTAGTCATGCTACTCCGGCCCTTCCACTTGTCCTTGCTCCGTCGTACTTACTCTCTTGTTGAACGTTGAACTCCAAGGCAAACTAAGCTCGGTTTGACAGCGCACGCGCTTCATCTCACACCACACTGTCTGTGATCTGATGGCCTGGAGAAGCAAGACAAGAGCGGCTCACAATTTCTCGGTATCAGCACAGCAATCTTTTCCTCGAAAACGTTCAGGCTTCCTTCTATGGTAACCCGAAGCCATTACCGAGAGGAAAATGTCCTTGGCTAGGTCCTGGGAAACATCGACTGCTCTAGCATTATAGCAATGGCACTTGCAGCTTGCAGTAACGTCACGGAAACTCAGAATCAATGCTACATGTGCGCTACTGTCACTTTAAAGTACTCAGACTCTTTCAGTGATCCAGTGCGTTGAATGCACGGACGTCTGGGCTATCGATTCGATATACTTACGACAACCAACCAGCCCCAAAATGTAACTGGTCAGTGGTCCCTCGGTCGCTCTTGTTCTATGTAAAGAAAGTGCTCCATCTCAACAGCACATATGCCGTTTACTGTTGATGTGCTGACCTCGCGGCAAGGCATGTCGAATGTACTCGGCATTCGCCCTATCCTGGGGCGTGTACATCTGAAAAGGAACCTGATCATAGCGACACTGGCAAGCCCAATGTCGCAACCTTTACTGCCTTTACCCCGTGTTCACTTGTTGGTGAGACACGAATAATCTCACTTGTATTCTATCAGGGAGCATCAAACGGGCCGTTTAGCCTATGGAGGCTGTTGCTGCCTTTGATGATCTTGAATGGTACAGTGTGGCGTAAGTTCCATGTAACGCCGACACGTTTATCTACTTCGATACAGGCTGCCAGTCGGTGACAATGCACATGGCTGGAAACAGCTGTACCTCCGGTGGCCTCATATTTCCACCAAGTGGTCTACCACGAGCTGTGAAATGAAGCAAGAGATCTAGCTGGAAATCAGATAAGTGGATATCACCGACATGAAATGAACGCATGCACATAGTCGGTCCAGTATGCCATCAAAACGATATCCGAAATGACCCAGCACAAACCTGTGAGCTGACCTGTTTGTAGTAGAGAGCTGGTCACCCAATCAGCTGTGATATCGGACGGGACTTATTTAAATAAGGTAAGCCGAACGATAATCGGCGATGCGTGAGCGTCGTGAGTTGCGCTGATTTACGCTTGAGCCTAAACTTTGAGCGAAGCGACATTGGGATGCACAGATCCGAGCGAGCCCCTAGCGAGTGCGGCGGACCCAAAAAATCGTCACATCCCAGGACGGTGGTTGCGGTGTAACGGGTGCTCATTCCTGGTTATGACTCCGGGCGAGCTCGGGGCGACTCTTGTTACTGACGCGCAAAAGAACAGTTCCACTCTTGGTTGCGGCGCCACAGCCGACCTGATGAGCCTTTGATTCAGCTGAACTGTGGGAAAAAGCGTCAAAAATCCATTGAGTTCAAAGTGTCTCGTGTTTCCGCGAGGTTTGATGCTGACCACGTAGTAATAGTCGCAAGATTCAATTGGTTTCGGTCCGGTATCATCGTAGAAGATTATAGCCACCAGTCTCTGCCGAGTAGGTCTCACAAGCTCAAAATCGGCCTCTCGGGGTACGGCGGAATCAGTCGACGTGTCCAGTGACATCCTACCTCATTCTCTCCCAAATCATCAGATGTTGCAACAAGGAAAGCCGCCGAGCTCTCCGGACCTTTGGCGCATTGTTGTCCGCCTGGCCATACTGCAGACTGCCGCTTGACCGCTTGCTTCGTTAATCGAACAGCTTTTACCGGGGTGGCGTCAACGCCCCATGTCCGGCGAGTGTCTTTCGCAAGATGCGCATACACAGTTGCTATAACAAGCGTATTAATAGTTGCAAAAATCAGGCTCTTCCTGTTCCTGGTTAGTCGGACGCTCGGTCACAGCATCCAACCACATCAGAAGAGCGTGGGCGTCAAGTCTCGACCGACGCATCTCATCGCCGTCACGGTAGTCTTTCCCACCGGTTCATAAGCTTGGAAGTACTTGGGCGTGGGTCTGACACAGATTTTCTGTCTCACTTTATATGATCTTCCTACGCTCCTTTTGAGGCGGGTTCGACTGACAGGAGCCAACAATTGCTAGACTCACCGACATACACACAGAGTCCTATGCTCATGTGCACCACCTCTCAGGGGATCATTACGGTCACATTGACCGAGCTGTACTGTCTCAGTGTGCAGCTTCTCGCAGGCCATAGTTACCAGGATACACAGCATCTTCATTTTGAGGATCCGAGATGTGAAGCCTCGTTGAAACTGCCTGTTCTGAATAGTCGTCAGATCGTATTGAAAAGGGATCCTTGGGTCGCCGCACTTGTGTGTGACGGTATAGCTGTTTCGTTTACCGCTGGTTATATAGCCTGCGCCTTCGATTTCGTCCTTGACCACCAAATTGCGCGGACAATTCCAGCATGTCCCAGTCTCAAAACCACTTGACCAATCAATTCGGCGTCGACCCATACGAGAACCAAACTCTCGGCGCACGTATGGCAAACTTGAATTTCTCATTTTCACAAGGCGGACAGCCTGGTGGGTGATCCTCTCTTTCTCGGGTCGTACTGGATCTGACACTTTGGATGATGGTCAGTTCTGCCTGATTCGCAGATCAATTTTGGCCCACACTATCATCAACCTACGCCACTGAGCGATCATCAGGGACGCATGGCATCCACCTTTCATCAATCGATATTCCGGCCCACTGAGCATTGGGCCAGGATGTCGATGGAGCAGAGACGTGATAGCGTACCCGGAGGACACAGCATCTCCTGCACGCCACATGTTGATGCCAGGGGGGCAATGGTGCAGCCCGCTGTTCAATCGTGGTCCCAGCATCCCGCCGTGGGTACATTGTCGGGTTACTTGCCAGGCAATTCTGTCCAGTCCACCCATTCATACGACGCTCATGCGCCATACAACGTTCCCGCTGCAGGCTATGCGACCACAAGCCCTAGCGCAGCATATCCTGTGCACCATAACCCCTACTTTCCTGCGTTCGATCCATGGACTAGGCCGGCGCTCGCGAATCCTCCTGATTCGAGCTTCTTTGACCGAACGGAGATGCCGCCAGAGTCTAACAACACTTCAGCGAGACGTCACAGAGGCAGGAATACTGACGAGGCGATTCAGAGGCAGGCCGCGGCTCATGGCCACCAACCAAGAACGCGGGAGTTTCGCTGCTCTGACTGTGGCCTCATGTTCACGACGAATGCCCGACTTCGCGGTATGTATCTTCCAGATCAAAAGGTCGATCCCAGGCTGAAAGAAGTTGTTTCCAGACCACGCTAACTCCGCCCACCGAAACATGGTCTATCTGTGTGGTGCTTGCGACAACCGCTACAATCACCCAACTTCGTTGGATCGGCACCACAGATCGACGGGTCACCAGGGGAAGAGAGTCGAGGTTTGTGATCCCTGAAAAAGTCACCAAAAAAATTCGAGACATGGCCTTTACTTATGACCTACAAATCGCTTTTTGGCGTATGTACCACTTTCATTTTCAAGGAGTGAATTCCCCGGAATGAATAAGCACTCGTATGGGGAAACAATCTGTTTAGTCGTTAGAATCAGTGGACAACCGTTCCTTCAGGTACCTTGAAGAAAGGCAAGAGTTGCCAGCGACTAAGCATGCTTTGGGTCGGTGCCCATCACGTACTCGAGGAGGCCTCCAATCTCAGACTTGATTTACGTTTCTGAGATTTGTGGTAGCAGTGTTTAGATGGGGTTTATGACGGTTGGACGATAACATACCTTCGAGCGGTTCTCGGAGCCCACAATATACACATTACAAAAGGTGGCCCTAAGGTGAAAGAAACTACACCGGCAGAATGAAATGCGGGAATCGCTATCATGTTATGAGTACTGTTCCCGAGTCGCGAGTGTTGAACCTTGAACGTTAAACCTTGAAGCGTCCATGCCCAAATCCGGGATTTGAAATTGTGTTTATTTCAATATACCGGAAACGTGGCGTCTATTTCCCGCGACCACGCTCGAAGTCCGCCTATGACATCTTTGACTACGAGATTATCGTCCTTCCTGACCGACCGAAGGGCATCGGCACCTATTTGAGAGTCGTTGCCCAATCGGCAGACAATGTAGGTCTCGCCAGCAGGTGGAAGATGCGATGCAGGATCTGCTACGAGTTCCTTCAAGGGTACATCTGGGATAGCCGTTAGATAAAAGACTTGCCGGTGACGATACACCCACTGATCGATCCGGGGAGAGCGCAAATTCCAAATTCTGTTCGTGGGCGAACGTCGATAACATTGATATTTCCCTTCGTCGCCTGCGCAAAATCACGAATCGGTGTTCTTGTAGACGTGGTGCCTTCTGCCAGTCCTCTTTTCAGCCAATCCGGTGTCGGTCCCCCGCAGAATTTAACATAATCAATCTCGTTTATGTGTCCGACCTTCTGGCCCTCAAGACCGCAAGCCGGACATGTCTCCTTCCGCGACCTCAACTTGATGTTCCGGAACATTGGCATACCAAGAGCGGAGAATATGAGCATGGTCGGTTTCTCGTTGCTATAAAGACCCGTTGCAATCTTGATCGCCTCCAGCGCCTGCATGTTGCCTATAACACCTGTAACAGCCCCGAGGATGCCAGTCTCTTCGCATGTGCCTATGGTCTCTGGGGCGGGCGGTGTGGGAAAGAGACATCGATAGCAAGGCGTAGAAGGAGTGATATTGTACACGCATAGCTGGCCTTCGAATTTCTGGGCTGCTCCGCTGACGAGGGGTTTCCCAAGGGCGACGGCGGAATCAGAGAGAAGGTATCGCGTGGGCGCGTTATCAGTGCAATCCAGAATGATGTCGTACGGCTGGAGTAGAGTCATTGCGTTTTGAGGAGTGAGAGCTTCGTTTATTACATCGACGTTCAGTCGTGAATTGAGCCTACGAGAATCTCAAAAAAGAGGGCTTCTTTGAGAGAAGAAATGCACTGACCGTCGCAATGACTGGGCTGCTGACTCTGCCTTGGGCAAGCCAACCGTCAACTCGTTGTGTAATATTTGTCGCTGGAGATTGGACACTTCGACTGTGTCATGGTCGATGATGCCTATTCTACCTGTCGTCGCGCGATGAGAGGGAGACATACGACGTGCAGCGTCGGGCTCACCAAAGCCTGCCGCGCCTAGATATTGAAGAGCCGGGCAGCCCAATCCCCCAGCGCCGACGACGACGACAGACGAATTTTGCAATTTGAGCTGTCCTGTCCTTGATTCCGGTCAGATGCCAGACTGAAGGGCGCAAGGAAGGCGGACCTGGAAGACCGAAGCCATCGAGAATCATCTGGCGGCCGTAGCGTCGGTAGTCGTCGAGCGGAAGCTGGCCCTGCATTAAGTAGATGATGGCGGTCGAGAACAAAGGGCGATCGCGCCTTTCACCTCTACTCCCACCATGGACCCACCACCCTCGCACAATATGGTGCCTGTGCCGCCGCCTGCTGTCGACCCCGCTGCGTCGGTTGTCGGAGCGCCACCCGCAAAGACGACACTCGACGAGGCCAATCTAAATGCGCCGTTTCTGCTTTCCGGTAACTAGCAGCCGCTGACCCCCAGCAATGGCGCTCATCATGCCCTGCAGCGGTCAAACACCCGCCCCATCTGCCGTGGCCCGACATCTCCGAGTCCGCCAGCTGGTCTGTGTCCTCTGCGAAATTCGGTTTTGGCGTCGAGTGCCTACGCGACGGTGATCCCGACACTTTCTGGCAGTTCGTAGCCTGTTCTGCCGGTCCCATTCGCTCACACAGGCTCAGCACAGCTCTGATGGACCCCAACCTCATTTCATCACCATAGAATTTCCCCGCAAAGTGCCCGTTCAGAAGCTCAGCATATACCTCAGCCATCCGCAGGACGATTCGTACACACCGTCCACCCTGGCAATACGCGCAGGCACTGGATTTAGCGATCTACAGGATGTCCGCATCATCACCCTCGAGAAACCTGACGGTTGGATCACGTTTGACGTCTCTTCAGAGCAGAACGAAGATGGCGATGGCTTGTCAGTTGCGTCTCTTCAAGACATACGTGCTTGTCTCATTTAATCAATAGGAAGCCCGTCAACGCCTATGTCCTACAAATCATCGTCATGTCTAACCATCAAAGCGGGAAAGACACGCATGTTCGAGGACTACGCGTCCTTGGCCCTATGGAGTACGTCTTATCTTCATGTAGTCTCTTTCGCCATATTGACGCGTCGTCCAAGGGAGTCTGATCCACTGGATGAAGATTTCTTTACCTTCAAGTCTCCGGAGTTTCGAATGTACGAAGGCATTCGGTGAAACTGACGAAAGACGATCATGTACTTCAGTGTACAGCCCAAGCTGTATGTATAATAACATTGTAATCACCCTTCAACCCAGACGTCCAGGATGGTTGGTCGCCGAATCTATCAAAGCGGTATACTCATTTCGCACCACGCTCCTTTGCTATCTGCAAAAGCACACACAGGTACGAGATTGTTTTGTGCATAAAGTGTGGAAGCATCATACTCCATCAGCAAAGAGGCTCTGCGGGTCAGATTTTTCCGGATATTTGATCCAGATTCCATTGTGGGGAACGAGGTGTCGAAGGAGCTCGAGATAGAATAAAAAAGCCTGGATCTCGGTAGCCAAGGAGGAGAATTCTTCATTGAGGTGCTCATTGTTTTAGGAGGCAGGAATGACTTGATCAACTAACACATCCGCGCCACTATGTCAGCGTTCAATCGAAAAGGGATCCACCATCAACCAAGAGCTGATTGTAAACGATCAATCTTGACATGTACGCAAAACTGCCCCAAATAACTCACGCTTTGACCGGTCACAAACCCACTATCGGGCGACGCAAAGAAAGAAACTACTCCGGCTACGTCCATGGGCTCCCCTACGCGACCAAGGGAGGACGAGTTAGCCCACTGGACACGAGACGTCAGTTGCTTTCATATTCTGAACCAACGGTTACCTGGACAAACCATCACTCTCGGATCCATGTCCGGTTGACCGACCACCGTGGCAAGGTCTGAGCCGAGTCGCTCAACTGCGCAACATTACGTTGCCGATACAATCATGAATGCAGGGAAGGCGTACGTACTGAGTGGCGTCCAGATAATGCCGGGGCAGTAGGTATTCACGGTGATACCATGTGGGCCCCACTCCTGGGCTACAGTCGCGATGAAGGTCAACATCGGCGTCGTATGATTCGCGTCACTGAATTATTCACCAGCAGATTGAGTCAGCCCTCGAATGGCAAACTTTGTCGCGGAATACGCGCTCATGTACGGATATCCTGCAAAAGGGCTGAGTTGGGGCCTGTTCGATGTATAAACCATGCAGTATGAGGCGAGCTGTACCCTTTTTTGCTACAGCGGATGCAGCGCCTATCCACTGAAGATCAGAAGAAAGACTTCAAGTTGGACACAAAGATATCATACCAATGATACGTCCGCCTTTGCCCTGTTTGATCATCTGTGCTGCAGCACACCTGTATCCCACCCAGGCACATCGAAAGTTGATGTTGAAGAGATCCTGCATCTCTTCCAGGCGTGCTGAACGACAGCGCTATGTCAAATACTTGTGTATCAGAGCGTTAAAAGTTTGCGACGCACTTTCCAAGATGGGCTTGATGAACGCAGTGCCAGCATTGCACACCATCTGTGTACTGTGAGTCGGACTGACTCACATCAAGAGTGTGAAAATCACGTACAACGTCGAGACTGCCAAACTCCTTGACGCATTTCGCGATCATGGCATTGACGCTGTCCTCTTGAGCGGCATCGCAAGCGTACGCGATGGCCTGGACGCCTTTCGCTCGAAGCTCTGTGACAAGCGCGTCCAGTAAGTCCTGCTTCTCGGGAAAGTCGTTCACCAGGACATTGAGTCCATCCGACGCCAGGCGTTGCGCAATTGCGCACCCAAGTCCTATCGCAGAGCCAGTGACAATCGCGTTACGGGTAGAGGACATTCTTTTGAGAAGCAAATGAGGCTATAGAGAGTACTAAGATAAGACACACACTCCAAGCGATATATTTATCACTGAAGGCACGGGAATCCCACAGAACTTGTACGAGTCTCCCACAGTATATTACCCATTTGAGAAAAATGGATTTGCCAGTTCAAATGAGCTTCGCTAGTGCAGGCGAGGGTCCCCAGTGACGAGCAACCCTGGGACGCGGTACACGCCCCCATACGCAAAACACTACAACGTGTTCCCCTCAAATACAATGTTCACGACATACTTCTCCTCCACCTTGCCGTTCGGGCCTGCCTCAGGTATATTGATGCTTCCCAGACGTGTCCCATCAGGATGGTAGAGATCGACACTGCCATAAACCGCCGCAAATATCAAGCCAGAGGCCCGGAGGTAACCTTCATTCATCAAGAAGCTTAAGCCTAGCTTCGGCGACGGCCACGGTACGGCGCGCGATTGGGATTCCAGTGTCGGGCGAGAGCGTGTAGGCATAGCTTAGAGATGACGGTGAGCTAACCAACCATGTAGTGCTTTTAAGGAGGACTTACATGGTATGGGGGCCAGCAGAGTTGACATAGATTGCACTGTCAAGTTTCTCCGAGGAGAGAACTTGTGCCCAAATGTTGTTTGGCTTGTTGTACAGAGCGCCATTATCGTTGACATACCTTCTCCTCGTCAGTCTTCACGGTACTCAAGCCTCGGATGGACATCTACTTACAGCTCCTTACCATCGGGCGAAATCACCACGCCGTTCGGTCCGGTCAGAGTTGGATCTATAGCAATCAGACATGGTGCTCAGACGAAGGTAATACAGCAGAGACGGTGACTGCATAGTTCGGTTTGTGCGGGACTAAGAGAAATACATGTATGTATGTGAGTCTTCAGTGGGAAACCGAAATGGAAAAACTGACGCACAACCCGAGAAGGAATGTCGGTAAAAGATATACCGCCACGATAATCTGCTGTCTGGCAGGCGCCAGTTTCCTTTTAAAAAAGGTTGGAAACTAAGAGCGACGCACCTTGTCGTCGGCACCGATGGTGAGACCCAGCTGATTGTTCGCAAAATCATTGTCGCATTGCCTGTCTTATAATCGAGGAGCCATATGCCTCCATGGACGGTCGTATCATTGTAATGAGGCCACATCCTGTTTCCCCGAGCAATATCACGCCTCCAGAGCCAACATCACCTGTACCTTCGACGTCGTACATAAGCATTTCATGCTTGCAGCACAGTGGTTGTGTAATGGCGAGGCAGTGTCGCGAGTCCGGCCCTTGTTCTTGATTCTTCCAATGAGTAAATTCGAGCGCAACTGACTCGAGGCGAGCCCTAGAGTCCTTCGCAAGCGAATTTGTGAAATGATCATGGTGGCATTGAGCAAGGGGCATTCACTGGGGTAGTCTACTGAACCGAAAAGATGACCAAACGCGACCGTGGCCAAGGGTTATTATTAACAACTGGTTAACAATTTTTAGTAAGTCATGACCACTAGGATTTGCTGGCCCCTTTATACTTACTATTAGGGGAGTTGAAGGCGAAGCTGCTGATAAAATGTTTCTGGCTAGCATGCTGCAAGGACTCTTCGAGAAAGACGAGGTTAGGGGACGCCCTGAATCCGAGTCTGCATTGACTTGAACTTTGAAGCGCTTCTAGTGCCACAATAACCAAGTTCATACATTAAAAAACAACGAAAATGAAAAGTTCCCACTGCGATCAATCATACAGCCCGAGGAGCAGTGCTACCAATGACACAGAAAATAGAACAAGATTATAGTCAAGGTATACTATTACTTGAGGCTCGTCAGTATCGCGTGACGACGAGAGTTCGAGAGAAACGTACATGATCAAAACTTCAATAATCAATTCAAGCTGCAGTCGCGACAAGCCCTGCAGCAGCAATCGCGGCAGTAGCTTTGACAGCCGCGGTAGCAGCCACCGCAACAGAGCCTACATCAAGTGCGGCGGTGGCAGCACTAAGGGCAGCAGGAGCAGCAGTGGCTTCGATGGCGGCGGTAGCAACCAGCGCGGCAGAGCGTACATTGAGCGCCGCAGTGGCGGCACTGAGTGGTTCGAGGGCAGCGGTCGCGGCTGTAGCTGCAGTGGCCTCAACGGCGGCGGTAGCAACCAGCGCCGCAGAGCGCACGCCAAGCGCTGCGGTGGCGGCACTGAGTGGTTCGAGGGCAGCGGTCGCGGCTGTAGCTGCAGTGGCCTCGACGGCGGCGGTAGCAACCAGCGCCGCAGAGCGCACGCCAAGCGCTGCGGTGGCAGCACTAAGCGGTTCGAGGGCAGCAGTAGCGGCAGTATCCTGAGCTGCAGTAGCTTCGACGGCGGCGGTGGCAACCAGCGCCGCAGAGCGCACGCCAAGCGCTGCGGTGGCAGCACTGAGTGGCTCGAGGGCAGCTGTGGCTGCGGTCGCCTCGACGCGCCCTTCAAGGGCGGCAGCAGTGGCTTCAACAGGCGCAGCTTGAGAAAAGTTGAGGACGGCAAAAGCCAAGACAAGTGCAGAGAGGAGATTGTACTGCATACTGAATGAGAAGCTGAATCTGGAGCTGTCTTTCCTCGAGAAATCGACGAGAATCTTTATACCAGTCCTACAGGTGAGCGTGTCGTTGAGCTTCCATTTTGACGGTCATTCTGGTGTACGTCCGGACATGAATAATTCCTGGAACAAACAACATAAGTACGACCTAGAAGACTCCAATGCCCAGGAGTGAGAAGAAATCTCGGACGGCAAAAATTTAGAGGCTGGCTCGATGAGTAATCGATGAGCATCCACGAATCGCAAGATACTGTCCCGGATTATCATGTTGACATGCGGAATGGATGGACAGCCTGTGGGATGAATGTTACTAGAAGATGTCAGACTTACTGGTTGATACGCGTGGACACATCCGCGGAGAACGCTGTATAGAGATTCTCGTGTCCCGAACCTGTGATATACTTGTTAGTCCCCGGTGGTAGAAAGCAGCGGAAGAAGGCATTATGCGATGCACCACAGCTGGCAGTAATAGATCATTTTCCACTAACTGTGTGAGTTTAAGCTCACTGGGCTGTGATAGTGTACCGTGTTACATCGTTTTTCTCACCTGACCGGCGCGGTGTCAGCATTCCGTGACAGAGCGGGCCAGCATGCCAAATCATGACGGCGGAAACCAAGAGCACCCCAGAAGTACCCCAGAGCGCAAATGAGTAAAGTGGTAGAGAAATCTGATTAGATACCGATTAGATATCGGCCGAGTCGGACCGAGAGAAAATAACGCTGTGGATCGGTCTGGATTGGCTTTGACTCGTACCCAAGTGTACAAAACCCCGCAGGGCTTGACCTTCTCGCTGAATAGCGCAATTCCCTCCAGGTCCGCTCGCACTTTTTGTGGTCGCGGCCATTGCTCACTGATTTCACAGTTGCTGTGGGACTGTTTCCTTCTCTCTCCGTTACCACCACCACACACGCGATGTTGACTACGACCGCGTCCATGAGACTGTCGTCCGGCGTCGCCCGCCGCGCCCTCGTCATTGGCGGACAGCGCCAGGGAGCCCTCAGTGTTGTTAGACGGGCTTCTGCTCGCGGCGTCCAGTCTGCTGCCCAGACTGACCGGGTATGCGAAACGCTGTCAAGGTCTTGGAAAATCACTCATTACCCAGCCAATAGGAAACCATCACCCGCCTTCTCTACTCCCTCGGCAGCAAGCGCGAGGTTGAACGCCATCTGCGCATCTTTTCGTCGTCGTCGCATCCGTCGCACCCAGCCAAGTTTGCGGTCATCAAGGTCGGCGGCGCCGTCCTCGACCAGCTCGACGAGCTCGCCATCAGCCTGAGCTTTTTGTATCGCGTCGGTCTCTACCCAGTCGTCATACACGGAGGCGGGCCGCAGCTCAACGAGATCATCGAGCGGTCGGGCGTTACCCCCGACTACATTGATGGCATTCGGGTCACAGGCAAGTGCTTCACCCAGCCAAGTCAACGCTGAACCAATGTGGCACAGATGCCAAGGTCCTTCAAGTCGCCCGACGCGTCTTCCTCGAAGAAAACTTGAAGCTCGTTGCTGCTCTCGAAGCCCTTGGAACACGGGCCCGGCCCATCACTTCTGGTGTCTTCACCGCGGACTTCCTCGACAGAGAAAAGTACGGCCTCGTCGGAAAGATCACCAAGGTCGACAAGCGCCCCATCGAAGCCGCCATCCGCGCCGGTGCCCTCCCCATCCTCACCAGTCTCGCCGAGTCCCCTGATGGCCAAATTCTCAACGTCAATGCTGACATTGCCGCCGGAGAACTTGCCAAGGAGGTTGAGCCTCTCAAGATTGTAATCCTCAACGACAAGGGCGGTCTTTTCCATGGAGTCACTGGGGAGAAGTTGGACGTCATCAACCTTGACGAGGTACGCATTCTCACCCTCCTGGTATTTTTCTCACTCTTCTCAACTTGTTCTGCAGGAATATGACACCCTCATGAAAGAGCCGTGGGTCAAATACGGTCTCAAGCTCAAGATCCGCGAGTTCAAGGAACTACTTGATCACCTTCCCCGAACTTCATCCGTTGCGGTTATCTCCGCATCATCGCTCCAGCGAGAGCTGTTTACAGATGACGGAGCGGGAACGCTTATTCGTCGCGGATACAAGCTCTTCAAACATCCTTCCATTGAGGGTATCGGAGCTGACAGGTTCCGTCAAGTTGTTCATGATCGCGACCCTGAGGTCCTTTCCGGAGACCAAAGCGTTACTGGCGTTCTTACCGAGCTCAAGAACACTCCATACACCATATACGGTGATGAGCCTCTCGATGTGGTTGCCGTTGTATCTCATCCCGAAGGAGAGACTCCCGTCATGACCAAACTTCTCGCCTCCAAGAGCGGCGTCCTCAACAATGTCATCGACAACGTCTTCAAAGCGATCAAGAAGGACCACAAACGCCTCTTCTGGACTGCCCAGGCTGAGGATGAGAACCGTTCCTGGCACTTCGAGAGGGCAGACGGTAGCTTTACGCGTGCCGGAAAGAGCCTTTTCTGGTACGGTGTCCAGGATGTTCACGAGGTGGAGAGGATTGTCAAGGAATTTGAGGCGAAGGGAAGGATCCCCAGGTCGTATCTTCCTGTATCGCCGCCCCCACCTCCCCATCGCGCATCGTCTGTGAATGGCACCCGTCCCTACTCAACAATGGCCCGCCGGAGTCACCTCCCTGGTTCTGTCCGGGGCTACGCCACAGCCGCGCCCGGCCCCGTCTCTACCGAGATTAAGCGCCTTGGCTTGATTGGCGCACGCGGATTCACCGGACAGGCCCTCACCAACCTCCTCTCCGGCCATCCATACCTCAACCTTACCCACGTCTCGTCACGTCAACTTGCTGGACATCCTCTAGACAACTACACCAAGAGCCCAGTCACCTACTCCAACCTCTCCGCTGAGGATGTTGAGCGGATGGAAAAGGACGGCGAGGTCGACGCCTGGGTCATGGCGCTCCCCAATGGAATCTGCAAGCCCTTTGTTGACGCAGTGGATCGCGGAACGCAAGAGCGGAAAGGATCAGAGGGCAGTGTAATCGTAGACCTGAGCGCGGATTACCGCTTCGAAAAGGACTGGGCGTATGGACTTCCCGGTGAGGCCCGTGTTGTATAATGTATTGGATGGATTGAATAATAAATTCTTGTTTGTTTCGTTTTGGAATACCAGAGATCTATGGCCGCGATTCCATACGCGCCTCGAAGAGGATATCGAACCCTGGGTGTTATGCGACGTCGACCCAAATGCTCATTGCGCCTCTCATCAAGTACATTCAGCCGGGTGTGTGGCCTACAGTGTTCGGCATGTCAGGTTACAGCGGAGCGGGAACGGTCGCTGCCAACGATCCTGATGGCCGACCGGTCAGCGTGGCCAAGGTTGACCCCGCGAGCCTCGCTGGGGGAGTGAAGCCGTATGCGCTGACAGACCACATCCACGAGCGCGAGGCGGGCTACCACTTGTCTGATCTGAGCCCCTCTCAGATCAAGGTGGCGTTCACGCCGTCGATTGCATCGTGGTTCAGTGGTATCATCTCGACGCTCTCCATGCCGCTGGCGCAAAAGCTGACGGCGAAGGATATCATTTCCTTGTATGAGGAGAAGTACGCGACCGAGCCGCTCGTTAATATCAAGAAGGAAGTCCCGACTTTGCTTGATATTGAGAACAAGCACTCGTGGACGGTTGGTGGGTTCCAGGTACACAGTGAAGGTGATCGTGCGGTTGTAGTGGTATGTTGCGGCCTCTCCTTATTGCGGTCATGTACTCAACATTGTCTCAGGGTGGCTTGGACAACCTCCTAAAGGGCGCCGCCACGCAGTGCTTACAGGTTGGTGTTTTTGTGGTACCCTCCTCGTTCTTGTATTCTGAGAACGGTTCACAGAACTTGAACATCGCCCTCGGATACGACGAATTCGCGGGAATCCCAAGAAGTTAATTCAAGTACATAGCAGCGCAGGTAAATAAGACATATGGATGAGTCCAGCTATCTGCTAGAGATCATTTTGTGAGATCTTCCGCTTCTGCGGTCGTCTTGTTGTACAACGTAAGTACAAGGCGGTTATACCGCCATGCCAGGCCTGGACTTTTGAGATGCGGGTTCGGACTGCATGTCGTCCTCCCATTGGCTCTGGCTCTTGTCATGGAGGTCGATCATCTCGTGGCGTTCAGTGTTGACGGAGATCAAAAGCTGTGGATGGAGTTTCGTGAGGCTCGAGGGATATGCAAAAACGAGTTACTAACTTCTGGCCGGCCGTGAGAAGTGGTTGGCGCTGGTGGCCGCTGGGAGAAGGGTCAGAAATGTCCATCCAGGCGAGGATTGTTGGAGACGAACTGGGCGGCCGGCGGTGCTTGTAGAGACATGATCATCTGTCGAAGATCCGCCGTCACTCCTGCGTGCATTGAGACCTAGCTGAGTTCAGATGTTTGCGATCGATTACAAGATACGAAAAACTTGCTCGACATGACTGAGTTACAGTACAACTTGGGCTTCGCCATCATCAGATTTCCTGCTACAATCACATACTGAGCAATGCAACGTACGAGAATGAAACTGAAGCCAATGTGCATGCCTGTCAGAGGCTGATATCTCGTATAAGAGTGTGTTGCTGGTAGGCATGCGAATTGACTCACCATTCCGACATAGACGCCAAGTTCTACGATAGCAAACACCGTCGTAATAAGGCCATTAGTCACAGTTGCTGCTGCTGTTTAGAAGCGGAGGCGGTCTAAGCTATTGATGAGGCTCACATCTCACAATGCGGTTTAACAGCTTGTCTGTATGCTTGAATCCTGTTCGTCGCTGGTTCTAGAAACTATTTCAGAAACGAATCGCTGCCTCGAATTGGATGAAACTAACCAGATACAATGACAACGTCAAGGTGATCAGAATATCCGTCAAGGCAGTCGTCGCAAGCCAGAGGCACCCAATTGCTTGGAATTTGTCGAACTCCGCAAGGTACTTAACCCAGTTGACAGCTATTCCAGAACCGATGGCGCACAGACCGGATATGATGGAAAGTAGAGCTATACCCCAGCCAAGCCACCAGTGATTCGTTAACAATCTGATGCGCCAGGCGAAGAACAGCTGACAGCAAGTGCCAGTGATACCCTGAGTGTCTTGTTTGAGCAATCAGACCTTTTTACCGAGAAGCCACGTACAACAAGAGCTGGATCTGGGTGATCCGAGATGGAAGACATCATACATGAATCAACCGCCTTTCATCGAAGCAAAGCTCATACCGGCAGCAAGAACTAGAGACTCATGTAAGCAAACTGCCACAGAAGGCTTCAAAAAAACGTACGCCAGTCCGCCACCGCGAACGCACTCAGATCCCCTGTACGCGATTCAACACAAAAGTAGTCGAAAAGCGGGTTTGTTGCAATCACCAAAGTTGTTGATGAGCATGTTGTATATCCACCATATGGCAAAGACAGTGCTTCGAGATATCGTTGAGCGAGCAGGAGACGGCGACATAGTGCAAAACATCGTACCTCAGTGTATCGATGAGCAACAGCATTCCAACCTAGTAAATTTATCAGGTTTCCGTCAATCGAGACACAGGCATTCACAGCGCACGTATAATTTGACGCCTATTCTGTCACTTTTTCGGTTTTTATATATCAGCACGGCTCCTCTGCCTCGATTGACAGACATACTTGGTATAATGCGTGAAAAAGTGAAAGCACTGTGGTCTATTAGCGTCTTCAGCGTTCTCGAGGGCAGCGAGCCTTACTTGTAAGATCATTGCGCCATAGAGCATACACGCTAAGAATATGCCAACGAGGGCGGGACCATGGGCTGTAGAATTAACCGTTAGCTGACCATCGGCCCTCAAGCAATAACATGTGCTGGCATACTGAGGGAAATGGCACTCATCGTCCTGCCTTGATAGGAAGCTTCCATACTTTCAGAAGCTATCTCTCTTTATATGTGTTTGAGGAGTTCATCGGGCACGCCACAACGAGGCCATATGGATTGGAGCTGCAGGGCCAGATTCCAGCAATAAGTTAGAGTGTGTTTGCAACGACCATTTTCAGGGTCCAGATTTCTGCTATCAGCTCCTAAATTTCTGACGAGTCAATTGTGAACGACAAGTCCTTGGAAAGTCAGATTCTCTACTTCGAGTCAATGTCTGCCCAACAAGTGAAAATTGTAAGCAAGGATTGCACGCTGTAGGCCGCTCAGTTGCATACCACCTACACCCCCCAGATTTCCTGGCGGTAGGGTTGGTTTTTAATTATTGCCCGACGGGTCTGATTTTAGCGCGCTGCAAATACACTCTAATCATGAGAATGATACACAGTTGATGTTATACCGAACTTCTGATTGCCGAGTGGACAATTAATTCGCGTACTGTACGTACCAGCACCAAATCACTCAGAATCCGCTGCACCGAGCGCAAAGCAGAAGTGTCAGGAAGACTTGCAGATAGATACTGATAGTTGAGCTGTATGTAGCCTTGTAGAGCGGCACTCTTGAGCTCGTCGGTGATGCATTGATGCACCATAGATGGCTGAACTTCAAGTTTGGACTTCGAAGCTTGATCTGTTGAATTCGGCGTCTGCCGCACTCCACAAACCATCACAAGCACTGCCCTGCAACTGCCGGCAAACTGCCGGCATGTCAGGCCGATCGCCCCTGCAACCAACTTCAACACTTCAAGACTTAACTAGGCTCAACTTGCAGCTTATATACATTGTCAGCCCGCCCAATTTCTTCTATGCGTCCCAGACTACTATCTGTAGGAGTCTGCGACGATGCCACCGTTCTGATGCGCGATCGAACCCTCTAAATCAACAGACGAAAAATACTAGGCGAATCCTTTTCGACTTCGTTTCTGATTTCCCACTCTCGGACATTCAGGGAACAACCGTGTGGTGTGCGTTCTCGGGTATCTCATGGACGACGTGTGGATTTTCAACCACCCGGCGGTTTGAGAGATATTCACCCCAAGATTCATCGGGAGTCCTACCACATGGAGCACAACTCTCGAAAATCCGATGGCTTATAGCTTCATCATCAAGCCCACAGGTTTCTCTATAAAATGTAGGTAGTTATTTCCTTTTGAACTTACATACCCTAGCTTGCCTTCCATTCGACGCCTCAAACTCACATCCGAGTCACGTATGCCTGTCATCGATGCGACCCCACTCAAATTCTCTTCCTCTGATGGCAAGAAATGGACTCGCATGATGTACGGTCAGGAAGCGCAGGCGGCCTGGTTTATGTTCGTTGACTTTGGCTTCTATGTATCATCCAATCACTTAACCTGCTCAGTGACCACGGAGAAGGCTTTACCATGTACGCTGGTACCCTTACCGCTCGCTTCGGTGGGACTCCACGCCCGAAGTCAGAACTGCAAAGCGCTCTCACCAAGTCCTGGATTAAGGCGCGCCATCTGTCTCCGCTAATAGCCTCCACACAAGTCAAGCACGATGGGCAGTACTGGTATGAATACGACGTCCCCACTCCCTCTGAGCTTTCGGAGTGGCTCTCCAAGACCATCCACTGGCACGACGCTCCCATGACTCTGCTGGAAACTGATCTGACGATGGAAAACATTTGGTGGAAGTGCTCGGACGGACACCATCTGGTCGAGCTTCACGCCGTGCCCTCGTCAGAGAATCCCGGCGATTTGCATTTGACGTACGCCGGTACATGTTATCTGACTGCATATTTTTGATGCATATATAGGTATCTTGCCCCCCATAATGGGATCGACGCCCGTTCCCTCATGAAGCTTATGGAGAATATCTTGACATGGACACTGCAAGAGCTCAAGTCACCTTCCGTGGGAGACCCCACACTGGACTGGGGAGCGGAGGTTATCCGTCTTCCTCCTACACTCATTGTGGCTGCAGAGTTACCACTCCAGGCAGCTCCGGATGCTAAATTTGCTCCCGCACCTCCACCCGGATTTGTGAGTGCATATAGTTGCTTCGCGCCAGTCATCACTTCATCTCCTATTTCATAGATACCCTTCCTTCCCGGTATCGTAGACAACGACTCTGCGAACTCGAGCCATTACAACAACATCAATGTTCGTCTTACATTAACTGAGGCAGAGACAGCCAAGTTTCGCCAGGCATGTCGGACAAACAAAGTTACAGTGACGAACCTTTGGCTTGCTCTTCTCGCCCTTGCAGAGATAGAGTACAACCTCCAAGTGTCTACTCAATCTTCAGAAGACGTTACCCAGAAAACCGTCACGGCCTACGAGGCCGCGACTCACTTCCTCTTCGGATTCTACTTCATGAACCACGTATGTCGTATCCGATGATAACGATTGGCACGACACTGACCGTCGTGACCAGCGGCACAAATTCCCAGGCGCATACAAGACCCTGGAAGACGGCGCTCTCTTATTCGGCACTGAGGGAACGAACTTACTGTATGACATGGCCACGATGCGCAATGCAGTTGGTTACGACACATCTTCAAGAAAGGTTATTCGTGATACTTCGCATAGTACTCTATGGGATGGAGTGATCCAAATGAGCAAAACTGTCGCTAACGACACACCGGTACGTTAATCTTATCTATCAAGAGTCTCAATTAAACCCCCATTCAGTCTGATTTCGGTGCCGTCTTCCAAAGAGAAGTTGACCGACAACTTGTACTCGATGCTGGAAAGCATGATGACGCGATCTTTCATATGCGCGTACCGATGCTCTCATCTATCGGTGACTTCACCACCATGGATATCCTGACCCCTTTCGTGCCGGGTACTGGGGAACTGTCGCACGAAATCAGCGTCCTCGAACAATGCCATTCCATCCGCGTGACACATCCGCTCTTGGTCCCCATTTGCTGGACCTATGCCGGCCGCCTCGATATGGTCTGGTCGACGGGGCGTAAATGGCAGAAGCAGGAAAACTTAGACCTCTACAAGAGGATATTCAAGGAGTGGCTGGATATTGCGATTGAAGGATAGGCTCTCGTTGCCTGTATGCGATCTAGTAATAACTACTGTATCTAGTTCGCATGAGAGTGGGTATGTATATGAATATCAGCCAGTCCTTTATTTACACGACGGTAATTGGTACAACAAGATCATGTCAAAGCAAAGAGATTAGCAAAGGCGAAGGTAACTTAAGGGTAGTTGAGTATGTATAGGTAATGAGTTACGTTATGATATAATTGATCGTTTTGCGCGTTTGTGGCCAGCACATCGAGGCATTTCGAGGCGCTTTTGGGGGGTAGTCGTGAATGAGTCCGGGACGGTCTCAAAGGTAAGTCGCTGACGACGCAATTAACTGTAGACATGTAAGCGAAGATGTAGACGTATATAGAGAATTTTACTCACTGTTGGCAGCGTGGATACATTGCCGTACGTCCATACGGACAGTCGCGGCGACAGCTGCCGTTGTCGGTAACGGTGTTGTTGTGCGGCGGAATGATGCGGGGGTCGCACGACTTTGGGAGGTCGTTGTAGGTCGCTTGACGCGAGTCCACAGCGGCCTTGAAAGCATGATAAGTTCGGCATCGAACTATCTGCTTGGAGGTGGGTTTGGTAGTGCCACAAGCCTTGTAGCGTGTAGTGGTGTAGCTAATGAAGCACATGTCGAAGGGCAGAGGTTGGTGAGGACGACTGAGTGTTCGTTGGAAAACGGCGTTGGCTACTGAAGAGAAAAAAAGGCTGGGTCCTCTTTTATATACGTCGGTACCACATGAATTGGAAGCTCCAGCCTCCAAGCGGTAAGACACTGAATGCCCTAACCCAGATGTGAGTCATAAAACTCGCCTCGTGTAGTTGAACCCCTGCCAAAGACATATGCCCACTACCCAACAACGCGTCGAGACGCCGCCCATCAGTGCCAACGCAACACCATTACTTACCGCTGAAACAATACCCAGATTGTCAGATCGGCCATGTGTCCCATCGCATCGCTCGCGAACCAGAGGAAGCTCTTGAAAATGGGAAGCAAAGCAGAGAAAACGCGACGTGAACACGCGACCAAGATCTCCATGCAATAGATATTCTGATTCTGAGTTCTAAAAACACCTATCGATTGAACGTAGTAGGTACACTTGCAAGCCACAACCTCAAGGACAACATGAGGTTGACGAGCATCTATCTCTAATCGTCGCGTTTCCCGATGGCAGCCCAGCAGTAGTGCCCACAGCCAGCGGCACAAGGGTGCCCCATCAGATTATCAGCCCTTCCTGAGGGCAAAGGGCGTACAATATCTGTATGAGAATCGCCGAGACCAGCAACGCCACTGATAGTCGAGCTCGCATCGTCATCATTCAAAGACAACGTGTTGTTCATCGCGCTCCTTGTCATAGATCGACCTCTGTCATCGACAGAGACGAGATGTATGAATTTGCTTGGGAGATCTGTCATCGGACGCTGCAGGTAATAACGTTGGTAGCAGAAGTGGTGTCCGCCATGGGAACATATGGAGCACTGGAAGAGTAATCCGCGAACAGGCATCCGACTAGAGGAAGAGTAAGACACCGACATGCTCGCAAAACAAAATTGCAAACCAGATGCTGCATGTGATGGGCTGCCCTTTGCAATTTGCACAAAGCCAGTACCCGCCATTGGGGTTGCGCTCAGAGGCACCAAGAGGTACAACCAATGCTTTGCGACATCGACCACACGCGGTGTATATTGTGGTTTCAAGCTGCTCGTCTCCATTGAGTCAAAGAACAAAGAGGAGCGGAACGATTACGAACAAGTGTAAGTTGACGTATCTCTTCCGTCTCGCAATATTTCCGCACATGCGCGGAGCACGTATGCAAGCGAAGACGTGTCAACATATCTTAAGGTTGGAGAGAGTGTCAGCACAAACATCAGAATCTAACCGCGGAGATAACATACCGATATACGCATCCAAAAATGCACGAACACGCCTTTTCTTCACCCGCAGTTCATTACCGACGACTAGGCAAAGCATGGCGCACATTTGCACATCCCCCTGGGAACGATTCAATGGCAAATCCATCCAATACGGCGTGCACTCACATCATCAGCAAAGCCTTCAAGCGCTTCCCGAAGAGCATCCCATGCCAAGTCACGAAAGACTTTTTCATCTTCTAGTATAAGATCCCGCCTACGATCTGAGATATTTGCTGGCTCCCTTAGCGCGACCTTCTCCGCTGGCACATCATTCAACACGAGGTCCGACATCATAGCCATGCTCTTGTCCCTCATGTGGCCAAGGTCTCTAATCGTCTCTTCGGCTTTCAGGCCGTTAACTGCGGGGGTTGACGGGTCGCCGCCAGTAACGGTCTTGACACTGCTGTGGGACGCCTTCCTAGTAATGGACCGAATGCCCAAGGTTGCTGATCCGCCGGTCGAGGCCCTGCTCCGCGACTTGGACTTATGGAGCGAGGGCCGTCGGGAAGAGCGTTTCGAGGTGGAGCCAGATCTAAGACGGGGAGAGATGACAGGCCTCGACTTATAGTCCTCGCTCTCAAGCTCTGAATCCGTCGAACGAGGAGATGGAGAGCCATCATCTTCGTCGTCGTCCTCTTGTTCGTCTCGATTGACAATTCCGTTGCTGTTCGTACGGCTGAGCACTCGAGAAAGAGGGCTAGGCTGGGCAGAGGATGTCCTTGTGGTCGCCGACAAGGTTGGAGAGATAAGGGATCGCAGAAACAAGTCTTCTTCACCAGAGCCACCGCCATTATCGTCTCCCTCATTACTGCCAGATGAATCGGAATCATCCAATGCACCCTCTCCGACGTGGCGAAGGCTTCTGTCGACGGGACTAGCACTATTGATTGATATCGACGCTCGTCGAAAGACAGAAGGCCTACGGCTCTGGCTGGAAGACGACGTCGTCGGTGAATCTAGAGACTCTCGTCGAGACAACAGTGAGGGCGCCAAGGGCGTTCCAGGACCCAAAATCATCGGTCCCTGACGAGGAGAAGAGTGCGACGAAGATGAAGGGGTCATCACCCTCGAACCAGAAGTGCTCCGCTGCGGATGATGGTCGACTTCCGATGATTTAGCTAAACTGCTTCTCTGCACTGCAGAGGTGATAGCTGGTGGGAATGTATAGGTGGGATTAACCGAAACGCTTTGGCTCTGCGTCTGCATCTGCGCCGACGTGGCATGACCGAGCGTCGGATGAGAGTCAACATTGTGGTTCTCGGGCGGCATAACATCGGAAAGTGAAGCCCCGACAAGAAGCCAAACTTGACCGGTATGGCATCTTCCAGCTTGAAAGGCGAGCTGGACGATAGATGAGATGAAGGCAAAAAGTCTCAACAAAAGGTATACCTGAGCATTGACAGCACATATGTCCTTCCTGTCTTGCCCGTGGAACACGTAGCCTTTTGCAAGTTTTGAAAACGCCTCGATATCGTCCATATTGTCGATGGTGTTGAAAGTACCCGTGGTTTGAGTTTTCGGGGTGTAACTCCTGTCCCCCAGGCCTTTAAGAAGGGCTCGTTTCTGTTCTGGAAGTCGCTCACGCTGCTCAGCAGGTCTACTCAGATGGTTAACCCGCTGATACGTTGCACGAACAAACCGAACTCACATGTCGTCGTAGGGCGCTTCCCAAAGCTGCTTGTTGTCGGAAACAAACGCTACAGATCCAGATGCCTCCCAGGACGCTGAAACTCGAGGAACACTATCCAAAGGCTTTTTCGCATCGCGCAGATCGATTTGCGAGAACATGCCAGATGAGTGTTGTGCCCAGATGGCATGAGAATCACCAAATGTCATGCCTCAGGAAAGTCAGCACCACCATCAAAGAAAGTAATTCAGTGATCACATACCTGTTACACCCCCTTCTACTGCCGAGCCTGATACCGACCATTTCGCAATCCAGCCTCTGCGGACGTCCCAAATTTCGATTGGATCCCCAGTGGAAGTGTTATTACGCGCATCTACGCCACCTGGAACATCCCCCGCCACCATAGCCAACGCGCTCCCCGATCTATGAAGACCGCCTTGCGCATTGGGATCATTGGCGCCAGGCGAAAAGTCGGAATTGGACACGAGGGCGAGTTCGCATTCGTAGCCAGGCCGCCATTTGATTTGGCGAATGGGAAATGACGGATGTAGAGTGTATGCTGGTTTATGAGGTATATGGGACGAGACAGACGGCCAGGTCAAGTCCCAAACCTTGACAGTGCGATCCAGTCCACCACTCACGATCCATCCCAGTCCGACGCTACTTTCGCCGCCCGAGATGGTGCTATTTGGCGCACGCCAGTCGAGTGCGGTGACAGGAGCTGTGTGCGCGACTGGAACGCGATCGAGCTGACCGCGTTGAGCCATTTTCAAGTCCCATCTGAATTGGTTTAGATTGACGTAGGCTTTTGTGTGACCTAGCTTGCCTGTAGATATTTCCATTGTCAAGTCCGACCATGACTTGCAAGGGTTGGGAAGTGGTCGGCGAAAACACGAGACTACGAATGGTTGTCGGATAATGGATGCGGCTGATTGACCGCGACATGTCTCGTAGATCCTGATAGATGTTTAATTGAGCTTTTTCGCGCGAATAGGACCCATACCCATATGCGCAGGTCGGCATCGGATGAGCCGGTGATGCAGTAATGTTGTACGATATTGGAGACGGAAAGCTTGTGGATGGAGCGCGTATGGTCCTTTGACCGCCGCTCGTATTTCTCCTTGTCAACGTCCCACATGATAAGCTCGCCATTGCGAGCGCTCGTCAGAATTTTCCGATGGAACTCTGCAATTCCCGATGAGCACAGCGCGGGAGCAGAAATGAGTTCAACGCGTACGTCCAAAGCCCCAGGCAACGTCCGTGCTGGCACTGTCCAGCTTGAGCCCGCTTCCATCCCAAAAATTGCGAGAGGCATCGGCCCGGAATCCACCATGGCCCACTGCAGAGCTGTGGCCGGGATGGCGGGTGTCGTTCGGCGCCAGGACGCGTAGCACTCGAAGAGCTGCAAAGCGTCAAGCTGGCTGGTGAGGGATAGAAGACGCTGGCTGACATTCTTTTCCTGCTACCGCACACTGACTGCCGTCCTCGCTGTCGCAGATGGCGCTGCCGCCGGGAGCGCACGCTCTCGGAAGGCGGACATTGCGCGTCGGGCCTGCGTAGCCGTGTGTGCGTGAGTCGGAGAAGATGTCGTGGGTGATGAGCGTGGTCTGGATGGTCAGTGGAGGGAGGGCCATGGATCACGCCATGGGAGAACAGAGTCAAGATCGGACAATGCCGCCGGGCCGCCATCCATCAATGCGATCCTATTCTTGTCGCGATCGCGTCGAGTTGGCCGCCTGTATGTGCTCTGCACGGCAAGAGCAGGCTACGGCTACTACTGTATACAGGGGCGACGGTGTACTTACAGCGGATAAATGTACTGCGCGTTTTCGCACGAAAAGCCTGGTCTTAACCGATGCATTCTGGGTGACAATTGTAGTACCTTAAATCATGCTAGACTCAATAAGATCTACAGTATACAGCCCGTCTGTCCAGCGCCGGTCCTTATCTCCATCTCTCTCATACAAATTGACAAGGCCGAGTGGCACGCTCAACTGTATTCTAGGCTTTCTAGTAGCAGAGCTGACACCCAAGACCTCCAGTATCTTTTCCATTGAGATGCCAGGTTAGCAAAGAAAAGCCCCCACTCTGACCGACTCGTATCGGGAGTCGCTACTGCCGTTTGAATCACCTTACGAGCTCCCGTGGCGAGTGAGAAACGTCAATTTTCATTTGCTCGTTTGGCGTGAACTGACATATGTAGGGAGTCGAATAGACATGCTTTGAGGATAGTAAAAAGTCTTTGGTTCAGTGCACCTTTACGACATGACCAGACCACCGTTCACGTTGATCTGCAAACAAGATTAGAGTTTTAGGTGGAGAGCGGTCATAAGAATCCCTTACCGTCTGGCCTAGAGAAAAGTGGCGTCAGACCTCGAGTAAGTATCAGGAAAGGGATCCACAGGCTTACCTGTCATGAAGTCGCAATCCTTGGAAGCAAGAAGAGAAACAACACGAGCAGTGTCCTCGGGCGATCCGTATTTCTTGGGGAGAGGCATTCGGTGCGCGAGCTGCATCGGGTTACGGGTCAGTGAACACACTCGTCGGAATCAGATCTTGGGCGCACATAGTCGTGAACATCTCCCACGTTCACGTAGCTAGAATCCTTTAGACTCTCTTCAACCTGTTTATGAACATCCAAAACTGCACAGAATCAGACAACGGCATCAGAAGGGAAAAATGAGCCGCTCACATTGTTTTTGACCGTATGGGCCATCGTCATTGCCGACCAGACGATCACCTTCTCTCCCAACGAAGAAGCCTTGTGAGAACACATTCACGGTGATATTGTGAGGCCCCAATTCGAGTGCTACGAGGAGTGAGAAATCTGAGTAACTGCTTGACGTCGGTACGCGAAGTGCAGCTTACCTGCCGTCTGGGACAGCCCTCGGATAGCAAACAACGATGCAGTCATAGCCGGAGTATTTGGGAGAAGCGCTTAACCGACGCTCGGCGAGTTATTTTATAACCAACTGGAAGACTATACCTTGGAATGCATTGCCTGCTATAGCACTAAGTAGTCGCCCACCGCGACCTTGGTGGATCATTTGTCGCGCCGCATACTTGTAACAAAGGAACGTGGCGCGAGTGTTTTCAGCAAAGGTTTCATCCCACTCCTTGGCAGTAACTGGACACGACGATGATGAGAGCTTCTCAGGAAAGAGAACGACAAAATCTGACTAATTGTCATAGGCTTGACACCGAGAGACAAATTCAAAGTATTTGCTACCATCTGAGAGCTAATTCAGCCGAGCCAACGCTACGATAGGCGACAGGCATACCACGTCCACACCCCCGAGATCCTTGGCGGCATTCTTGACGAGGGCTTCGATGTCGGACTCCTTCGAGAGGTCGCAAATATACGAGCGGCACTGGACGCCTTTCGCCTCGATCTCACGCTGCAGGCCGGCGAGGGCAGACTGCTGAGATGGGTCATCGCTGATGGCGACATTGAAGCCGTCGTCGGCCAGCCGAAGAGCAATGGCTCTGCTGATAGCACTTTGGGTGCATCGAGTTACAAGGGCTGATCTTGGGGCCATGGTGGGTTGGAAGGAAACCCCGCAAACGAGAAGACATTTATAGTTGAGTTACTAGCGCACCGGGCAAAATTCAGTCACAGAAAGAGGGAGCAGTCAAAGTTAGCCTGTTCATCCGACAGCGCTGATGACTACAACTCATGAGAGAGCAGTGGGTTTGGGGTTCGAAATTGGGTCGGACCGCAGGGACGTGAGAAGCGAGGCAAGTTGAACTATACAAAGCGTGACTGTGAGACGGGCAATAGAGCGTTTGAATGGCAGTTCAAGGATAACCCATATCACCTGCTGAGCTGACGCCAGTACTGCTCTCAAGTCGAAGCGAAGAACACTAAGAACAAGTCAATAGTACTCAACCCATGATCGACCGGGACGATAGATGTATAGATAGGCTGTAGACATGTGGCTGGCCCACATCAGAAGCAACTGTGCGGCTGTGAAGGTCAAGATCCACGTCTGGGAGCGATCAGATAGGTTTCAAGAGGCTTCACGCCGGAAGAATGAGGCGTTTGCATTGCGACGAGCAGCACAAAGGCGGGTGACTGTCTTATCGCCACCAGACGGCCGCTGCTAGCAAAGATCAGAAGTCATAATTGGGAGAAATCGGTCCGCTGAGGAACAACATAGTTTGACTGCGCCAAAGATACGGCATGTTCAATGGTATAGGTGAGATAAAGCACTCTGTCTAGGGTTCGAAGATGGTATGTGCGAAGCAATAGGAACCTAATGTTGGTACTCTGCGAGGAAGGTCGACGTGTGGTTGCATCGTCAGATATATGCTCTAGCGCCTGTGCTGGGAGGATCTAAATTTGAGCCATCCACTTCAAGTCCAAGAAAAGATCCTTCTCCGAATCTCGCGTCCTAGCCGCCTCCGCTCGCTTCCTGCTCCGTGAGGACCGCTCAGCAGGCTTTTGTTCTCGGTCCCTCGTCGAGACAGATACGGCATCACCTCTTGCAAAGAGCCATACGGCATGTACTACGAGGACAGTTAGCCAATGCACAGTTGAGTGTTGTAGGATCTACCTTGACCACGACCGGGGCGTTCCCTTCAACGACAAGCCTCTCCGCAATCTTGTTCGTCAACGCGTCTTTCATGCCATAGAGCTGTGAGAAACATATCCTCTTCCTAACCTCGCTCGAGATAAGAAGCTTTCCGTCCTCGCGCTCAGAAGCTAGGCCCGTCTCCTTCAGTGCCTGAAATGCGAGCTCAACCGATTCTTCGTTGTGAGTGGCGAACATTGCCGACACGTCCGCCTCCTTCTTGGGGTTATCGAGGTGCTTTTTGATAGCCCTACAGATGTCGCGCACAGCCCCGTTGTAATGAGCGTCAGTGTCGGATTTGGCTGTCCACACAGGCGGCGGACCGGAGCCATTGTGTCGCTCTACTTCAACGTCGACATAGGCGCCGCGGACGAGCTTGAAGGCAAGCGTGTACTTGCCGCGTTTGGCACGCTCGAGTTGGGACTGGAGTAGTTCGTCGTTTCTGCGTAAGACTGCCTGGAAGGTACCGCTGACTGTGGGATGATCTCCTTTGTTGAACTCTGCCATGAGCCGTTCTTGGATGACATCGATGGCGAGCTGGAACCAGGACTGTTCGGCGTCGATGTAGACGCGTACTCCGAGTTCTTGCGCGCGTGCCATGAGCTTCCGGACGTTGTTGTAGAGGTATTTCAGTTCGGCAATGTCCTGAGAGCACATGAGTTCGACTTATACGGCAGACAGCCAAATGTGTACCTTGATATCTTGCTCTGTGCTGCCTTTCCACAGGTTCTCCCAGTAGCCGTCCCGCGGAATTGGACCAGGACCACAGGCAGTCGACCGCCTTTCAAGCGTCTTTGGATCGGAAAGGAGGCCAGACAGTTTAATTGCCAGCCAGGTTCCCCCGTCGGCCGTCTCAATGGCGCGCATCGTCTCATCGATCTGGGCAGCGGTGACAGACTCGGTCGTCGCCTCGCCATCGTACGATGCCTCCACCTCGTAGCAGAGGAGCACGCCGACGTGGGAGTCACGGAGCGCCTGAATGGCCGGGATGCACTCGTCTGTACTCTCGCCGGCGCAGAATTGGCTGAAGAATGTGCGGCGAATCACGGCGTCGGAGACGGAGGATACGATGGGGATCTTGGAGAGGACGTCGAGGATGACAGGACTGGCATCGACGACAAAGGGCAGCTGGCAGCAGGCGTATACACTAGACAGCAATGTCAGGAGCGCGAGGAGTGGTGAGAATGAGTACGAACATCCAGCCTGAAACCAGCTTGCTCAACGGCACTTTTGCCAGTGCCGCCTTATCACCTGGCGCATCGTCGTCGTCGTTCCTCAGGACAGCGAGTCCTCCGACGCCGAGTCCGGCACCCACTGCCAGTCCAACCGTCGCAGTCGTCTTCCACGGCCGTCTGGGCGCCGCCATCGTCGTGTATCGTCGCCGCGCGGCATGGCGCACGGTGTTGAAGAGCATCGATAGGGATGGCCATTTCTATTTTGGATTCGCCGTGGTCGTACGGTCGTGAAAAATTAGCAGGATGAGGTCATCTTTCCAGTCGCCATCACGCGACTATCACGCTCTCACCGCCACGGCCAACAGCGGCCCGCGGCCAACTGTCATATCGAGAATGAAAGCTTCGTCTTGTGCTCAATATCTACATGCGCTCCTCTACGTTCACTTCCACTTCTTACAATCTAACTCACACTCCGCCTCCTCACCATAACCTTCGCCTTTCGATCCACAATGCACGTCATCCCCAACCACTTATCCTTCCGCCTCCCCGCTTTGGCCTCACATCTCACCTCGAAGTTCAACACCAGATACGCCAGCGTCATTTTCATCGTAAGCGATGCCAAGTGCCTCCCGGGACACACGTGCTGCCCAATCCCGAACGCCAGGTAGTTGCGCGTCACCTTGGTTATGGCTTCCTGTCCTGGAACGAAGCGCCATGGATCGAATGTCTGCGCATCGTCATAGTTCGAGGGCTGCTCGTGGATGAGCGAGAGCGGTGTGTAGATCATGGGTCCTGGGGGAACGCTCGTCCCATCGGAGAATGTGAATGGCTTCATTACCGTTCGTTGAGGAATCACTAGTGAGTAGTCTCTTTTCAGCCTCTAGCAACAGAGTAAAAGGATGTCACATACACCGCGATAGCGAATGTAATCTCGTCGTCTCCTTGATGAAGCTATCCACCCTATGCATCTTTTTTACAGCCTCGTACGTCCAGCCCTCTGCCCTCACCAGCACATCGACTTCTTCTCGCAAGAGTTCCGCCGCCTCAGGATTTTCCGCAAGTTGGAACAGAACTTGGTAGAACGTCTGCCGGCCAGCAGATCATTGAGTAACGGCTGACAGAACTGGAAGACTCGCACCCACAAATGACAGCGAATGAAGGCCAACGATATTCAAGAAGGTTATCCTCTTTGACAACTCCTTCTCACTCTGTTGTGGTGCCTTCTCCATCAGCCAAACTAGCATGTTCTTCCTCGCTCCATGACCCTTCTTCTCCTCCATAATCTGTGGCTTAAGAATTGCTGTGAGATGGTCGTCAAGTCTTGATAATTAACCCTCGAAGAGCTTGTATACAAAGCTGTAGTATGTCGCTGAATTGATCGGTACAGCGATGCAACGCAATGTCACGTACGGGCGTAGAGCTTTGGGAAAGACCCACAGAACTGTTGCTGCAGTCATGACGAATATACTTGCTACTATATTCATACGAAAGAATTCTAGATTGCGGCCTAAGATCATATAAGTACGAGGCATTCCAAGAAGCAAACCTGCTACACATACAGATAGGCAGCCCAACAAGAACTCGATTTAGAGTCCGAGCCATCATATCCAGAACAGTTTCCATAGCGTTGAACATCATCCAGCCTGAATCATGAATGTCAATCTTGTCCAAGACTCCCACTACACTTGATGTGCGAACTCAAAGCTTACCACTATTGTCTGCCATCTTATTGCGAGCGCAGCGAGCAATCGATTTTCCGTGAGGCAGAGGGCTTGACTGTCGGACAAACAAGTACAAACTGTGGGGAGCATTCTGCGCCGCTGCCGTATTTACCTAGCAGCACGTTCATTATTGGCCGTACGGCCTCCATTTTTGTCCATAGTATCCATTATGACAATCTACGCGTGCTACAGCCTTTCAAGAGCTAAAATCGGTCAAGACGCCAGCCTGCTACCTGTCGATCATCATTCGCGCGCATAGCGCGCGTCTCCCAAGGGCGGCGCAGCCGCCTGTCGGTTCCGCGCCTGTAAGGCGGCGGCGTAGCCGCCTCCATGCCACAGGATTTAAGAGCCCGCCGCTTGCGGCGTCGCTTGCGCTCGCTCACCGTGGGACAGCCCACGTCTTTTATCTACAAATAGATCGTTGAACGCACTGGATACTTCATCAGCGATATTTTCAAACTCCGTGGGAAGACTCTGCGTGAGTTCAGCACGGATTGTTGGAAGCTCGAGTTGGGCAACGGTGTCAAGGAAGTTCTCGCCGTGCGTGTACGTTGTTTGAAACACCTGGAAAGAAACAGAACATGGCATCACTATACTTCGCTCTACTTCCAGTCACTGGCAACCCACCTCATTGTTTGCATGCACAGCAGAGAGGTATTCCTCCGGCGCCTTGCGGACATCACTGATATGCGCGGTAGAAATTGGAACGATGACGGGCCCATTTGGTCAACGTGGGGATGCGAAATAGGATATTCGGGAACTAGAGTCGAACCAGTTTCAATAATACCCGGCTCAAGAATATCAGTCGGAGTATAGCCAACCTTTTTATGACTACACTCGATCAACGACTGAGCATCGTACAGATACCAGAGCGTGCCAATCCAGGATATGAGCGGTCCAGTGGGCGTGTAACATGGGATGTGTCGCAGCTAAGTGCGAGTTGATGTTACGGTTTTTGGCGATGTAATCACATGGAGCCCACCTTGTCGTATCTGCGCGCGACGATTGCTAGGGCGATGTACACGAGAAGGACCTCAAGCGCGAGGTTGACCGAAATCATGAAGGGAAGTGGTAGGCCTGGGGGATTGACCGAATGGGGGACCTCGCGCTTTTATACTACCACCCTCGCGCTGGTAGCTCGACTGCAATCCGTTCGATTCTGATTAATCTGTTCTGTCGCTTCTCAGATATACAATTGACGTTGATATCCTCATATTTAGTGCGCAATGTACGTACGTACCATTTGCGATGATGAAAGTAGCCTCAGTGGGTTACCAATCCATGCGTCCCGCTGTTATCGTGCCATTGTCAAGAAAAAGCTCACCTCTGTGCCCATGCCTGTTTTTCATCTTCGGGGTCCTCGGTGGTGAGTTTCGTGCGCCACTCATCTGCGCTGGAATCTCGTACGTGACCCCGCCGATGCGCGCCTCGTCGGTTCAACGTAGCGTCAGAAGATTGGCTCGACACTGCTAATCCTTCTGCGTCGAATAAATAACGTTCGATCCTATGCCCAGTCCGCGGCCTCTCAACGACGCGTCAAACCTACAGCGTAGCAAGATTGATAATGTCAGCGACAGGCGAGACCAGCAAGAGTGTGTGATATCATACGGAGTGTCTGTCTGCGCCGAGCAACTTGGTAAACTCACGAAGGTCTGAGCCAGCTCCGCGATGCGTCCCAGCTGGATCTACGTTTCCTACCTCCGCCTTGTCTCTCAGAACGCGGAAACATGAACACAGAAGAAGAGTCGTGAATGCCGAAGAGTACCTTCGGGATGAGACATCATTGTGGCGCTGGCATCAGACTGCGATTGAACAAGTTCAGCGCACGCCTAATAATGTGTTCTTATGTAAAACGCTGTTCCTCCGGCCACCGAGGGGTTCGAGAATTTGACTGGATATGCGAACGCCGTTCGATGCACTATGGTCCGTCTGAAGAGCAGCACCTGCGACTTCGCTCAACCAAGAAAGAAGATGGGATGTGAGATTTAATGATAAATTGAATACTTGGGCATCCTTTTGACCTCGGCGACGAAAAGGCTGGAAACGATTGATTCCAAATGAGTGGCAAGAGCTTCTCCTCCATGACAGACTGTAACAAGCAGGCACGATTCGTGTCCTATGAAAGAGGTCAGCCGTCTGAAAAAATAGTCTCCATAACACCAAGTGGTCGACAATTGGAATATCCTCTCTACGCCGTGAGAAACAAAAAAATACCGCGTGGGCAGAACTTATGTATAGCCTGAAACTGAAGGCAGTAAATGTTGCATAGTCCATGCGTCCGTATTAAATGTCCGCCCTCTATGGTGAGGCCACATCATGATAGGGTGATAATAGATATAGGGCATCGGGCCCGTTTTATGTATGATCATAATAAAGTCCTCCAAAAGGCTCTGATTAGAGCAAGATGTGTAGGCCGCCGAACACGCACGCCAGGACAGCGCCTGCGAGGGCTTGGAAGGCTGCATTCGAGATAAGGGAAGGGGGTGCTGCTCCCGTCGAATCGGCGGAGGTGGTGACGCTGAACTTTGCGGTGTAATCGCTGTAGGCCATGACAGATCCCGTGCCGGTGGCGGTGGTTGGGGTCGTGGCGGGGAAGGTTGGGGTGAACGTTGCCACTACCCTTTGGGTGTCGCCGTCCGCGTCGGTGGTCGTGTACGTATACTCGATGGGAGCATGCGGCGTGCCTGCTTGGGTCTCGGGCTGTCCAACAGGCCCGCCCCCGCCAGCTCGTGTTGTCGTGGTGATGGGGGAGGTAGTGGTGGATGTGGTGGTTGCGGAGGTGGTCAGCGCCGATGTGGAGGTGGTGGTCGGTGAAGTGGTAGTGCCGGTAAGCGTCCGTCTGCGAGACGGTTTCAGTCAAGCAAGGATACCGAGCAGGAGAAAACACACAGGATAGTCGTTGAGGGATCTCCGTCGGCATCGGTGGTGACGACCTCGACAACGGTATTGCCATCACTACAGATGGGTCAGCAACGCAGAAAAGACGAGAGACGGATGGCGCACTCGTCGGCCACAGTCTCGGTCTGGGCGAGCACGCTGGCGACGAGCAGGCCAACGGCGGCAAAGACGTTCAGTAGGCGCATTGTGGGGAATGGAGCGCAGTTACCGCGGTCCGCGGGCAGTCATCGCCTGACACAGCCTGTTTGGCCGTGTTGCCCTTCTCTCTCTTGCTGTCATGTTCGAGCCCATCCGAGGCGGCACCCGCGGCGGGCAGGGCGAGTTCAAGTGGACAGACGTCTCTGCGGACAAGGACAGAGAGGTAATGTTGGTTCTTACTATATCCCAGATGTTTATTGACTTGTCAGAACTATCTAGGACACAGTATCAACGCACCCACAGGACGGTGGCAGAAGAACAAAGATGTCCACTGGTACAACCGTGACAAGAAGGACACCGAAGCGGAGAGACTCGAGGAGATAAGGAAAATCAAGGAAGCCGAGGCGGAAGCCTTGTCTGTTGCACTGTACGTGGTCCGCTCATGACCACAGGCTCATCTATTCATAATTTTGGTGTAGTGGGTTTGCACCGTCTGCTAAGGGCGCAGAGTCAACGACAGAGAGCGGGCCTTCGACCGCCAAGATAGCAGACAAGGACGACGACGAGAAACGAAAGAACAAGGCTGAGCGCAAGGAGGAGAAACGTGCGCGAAAGGAGCAGAAGCGTCTTGCGCGAGAGGAACGGCGCGCTCTTCGAGGGCGGGACGACTCACGATCCCGATCCCGGTCGCCCGAACCACGTTCACGAAATCAGCGGGAACGCGACTACGACACCCGAAGGCGAGAAGGAGACGCCTACGAAGAAGAAGAACGGGAGCGCGAGCGTGAACGAGACCGGCGCAGATGGGATGCCAACAATCGTCGCGATGAACCAGGTGCAAAGTGGGGTCGAGAGCGGTAGCACTGGGCACATGTATGTCCTTCATGATCATTTTACTTTGTGTCTTTCGTTCCTCTTCATTCCCTCAAGCCGGCCTATGTCTCTGTTCAACAGCTTGTCTCGAGTTGACAGCGGTCATCACTGACTCCTGCATTGACGAAGTCATCGTGGCCTTCAGCAAGTACCGTTTCAAACTGGACTGTTCGAGTGCACACTACATTGTGCAGAGACTATCCATGTACGTTTCAGACTATCGTCATTTCCACTCAGTCGCAAGTCCTAAAGGATGTATATCACTTACAATCAGGCAAGTATTCGATAATCAATACCTGGAGGTAGGCGAAGCATGAGCTCTACACCGCCGGGTGACAATGAGCACGACGGCCGGATATCGACGCCGGGGCATGTCAGACCCGTCTGACCAGAGCGACGAGCTTTATCCGCCCGGACGCCACAGCGCCTTGTTCTGGTCGTCGCAGTGGTTCGTCATGAACAAGAACCGCATATTGTAAATTCCGCCTGGGCCAGAACCGCGAGATTCGCTTGAGTGGTAGTACAAATTGGCTAGTCGCAGGATTCCATAAGAGCACCACACTTACAGCTAGACAACCAACGCCTATAGAGAAGTATGGGTAAGCGAAGTATCCGAGATATACACCGCCGGGTGGCGCACTGCATGAAGCTACAGAGAAACTATCATCAGCTATGTCGGAAAACTACCAACAGCAGGATTAGGCAAGATTAGGCTCCAGGGAACCGCTACCTGATCCGGGAAAGATGTACCATCAGCGAATTCGAATATATGACCTTATTCTGCCTGAAGCACAATATCCGGCCTTGAGCACCTTATCAGGCAGGAGGTGCTGGCCATAAAAAAGTACTGACCGCTCGGCTCCCCATGCTCGCCACTCTGGCGCGGCGTTGAGGTCTTGAGCTCTGAGTTGTGACAGTATATCCACCGACGACATAACAACCTATTTTGCCCGTTCACAGATGCTCATGGCGTGGAGGTCTGGATTGTGCCGTGGGTGCTGTCCCAAAGCGCCTTGCCTAACAGTCAGTAGAGCGGCGCGCAGACTCGGAGATGGATGGCAAGTCACAACAGTTCTGTAACACGAGTTGAGTATTTCACATACACTCAAAATATATGTAGATACAGAGCAGCCATCAGTACAAGCAAAGGTTACATATGTACACGAGATGCCAATTGAAGGATACAGAGATAAACGCCCACACAAAACCCAAATAGAACAGAATTGCACCAACAAGGACATCCAACCATGTCCCAGCTAATCCTCTCGCAGAAAAAAACATCGTCGTAACAGATACACACAGTTCCTCAACGCAATCCCTGCCGGTCGAGGCGTTCGATGATCTCGGTGATTTTGTAGGCTGGAGCAAGAACCAGTTCAGATGCCACGGAGAAGAAGAAGGGTTTGTAGCTCACGTTTGATGAAAACTGTGTCCATCCCAGCCGAAAGGGCGCCGTCAATCTGGCCTTGACGCGCATTTCCTGTGATAGCGAACACTGGAAGTCTGATGGTCGGTAATCTTGCTTCGACCTCCCATTCGCGTATCTTGATGGTAGCTTCGAGTCCATCCCTGTAAGTGCACGCTCAGCGAATGTTGAACATGTAGAGTTCATCGTACATGACGGGCATTTCCAGATCCATGAGCACGACGGACGGGAATCTCAAGTCCTTGCCGCTAAGACAGGAGTCAATGTAACGTAGCGCTGGTGGAGTTGATCAATATCTAGCCAGAATTCATACACTGGCTATCAACCTTCCAGGCCGTTGTTGGCCGTCACCGTCTGGAAACCTAAGCCACGATATCAATGCGGATCAGACAGTGTGACTGAGCATCGTTTACCTGCTTTTTTAAGCTGTCGGTCGAGTAATTTCTGATTGATGAGCTAAAGCTCAAGTCAGCGTCGTATCGTGACGGGAGCCGATAAAACAAACATTGTCTTCCACTATGAGGATGGTCAAGGAAGCGCGATTAGACGGAGAAGTGGCTGCGTAGTCCACGATATTTCGTGGTGTGAGGGATCCGTTCTTCGGAACACCTTCTGGCGTGATCACGTTTGGCGTCACCGACCCCTTGAGTAGCCTCGGAAGCGGGGATGGAGTTCGAGTTGTACGGGTCAAGGTAGGTATCGCACGGTGCGCTTCCACAGGTAATGCTGCCCATGCCTCGATGAAGAACCAAAACGAGGCGCCTTCGCCTGGGGAGGTGACATGTCGAACTTGGCCTCCTTGAAGTTCTGCCAGTTTTTTGCACAAATATAAACCTAGTATACGATCAATATGCAGCATAAACCGGATACTGAATGCAGCAGCGTACCTAGGCCAGTGCCGTCAGGAGAGGAGGAGCGACGCAGCCCGTCTCCAGAATGGACGTCATTGAAGCGAGTAAACAGGCGCGGCTGGTCGTCAAGCGGTATACCAGGTCCGCTATCCGAAAGTCTTACTTCGAGCCAAAGGCGGGACGTATCGTCGTCATCGTTATTCAATCTCGATGGTCCGAATGGTTGCTTCGATTGTAGCGAGACATTGACATTGACACGTCGTACGCCTTCCCACGACCTATGCAAGTGGCCCTTTGAATGGGCCCAAATGCCAAGAAATTTGAAGATACGCACTCTAGGATCTGGAATGAGTTGACCCTGGGAGCGATACTCAGCATGAGCCCATAGCCATGGATTGAGACCTACATCAAGTTGACAAGAATTTGGGAGAATCTGGGGAGTGTTGAGGGTGTCGCAGAGGGAGTCAAATAGAAACTCACCGCGTGGGATCAGCAACAATGCAGGTCTCGGGACCAATGTTTTCAGAAGTTGTCAGTTTGAGGTCGATGGCCTGTACAGACGCTTGGACGCCATACATGCCCAGTGTTGCCTAGATTATAGCATCAAAACTGGGAGGGTGCTGATAGAGTCGCACTCACAAGGAGCTCGTCCAGCAGATAGAAAGGAGCGGTGTTCAGTGAAAGCAGATTACTGTCCAGTCGCGAAACAGCAAGAATATCACTGAAAGGACACTGTAAGAGTGTTACAATGATTAGATCCTGGTCCCGTTACCTGGCGATGATTGCCTGGTGTCTGGCACACAGAGCCAACGAATTGATAGCGTACTTCGCATCATCAATCTGCTCTTGTCCCTCACAAAGCTGAACACGCCAGACAGGTCAATAAGCGGGAAGCCCGGCAGTGGAAACAAACTGACTAAGCGTTCCACATCAGCTCCGCAGTTCTTGGACTTGATCACCAACAAAATCTCCTGTAAACGCTCTATGGCGTTCCTACAGAATATCTCAGCAAGGTCAAGACCAATTATGAAGGCACGTCCACGTACGATAACAGATCCGCACTCTGTATGATTGCACTGAGCGGATTTCGAAGCTCGTGAGAAACGATATCGACAAAGGCCTCTTGCAATCGCGTGCGTTGAAGAGCTTCATCTGCCTTTGCGCGCTCTGAGTGAAGCTGATCTGCCGCATATCGCCGCTGCACGGTTTGATCTGTTAGAGTACCCACTGAAATTGACAGACATTAGCATTGCATGGAGCTCAACATTTGAAAAACCATACACAAGCTCCCATCTTCCAACCGTTTTACTTCAGCAAAAGCGCTTTGGCCATTCGCGAACCTGAAATCGGATTGTATAGGCTTCCCTTCGAGAGAAACATCGGCCCAACATTGGCGTACGAACGCTCGACTTCCGGGAGTCAACCTGCGATTGACAGTCTCATGAATCAGAGGAAAACAAAGGGAGGACCAAACAAACAACTGGACAATCTCTTCGAATGCAAACGGCAGGACCCTTGGCAGGCCCGTGATCAGGAAGAGCCTCTCGTTCTACAGACAAGCAAAGCATTCAGTGTATCCATCCGTGTGAACAGAGGAGCCTACTTACCGCGTATGTGACAACGTTAGGATCTGTCCCCTCTGCCTCAAACATCGCAACAGGAGACATCTCACTCATCCTCTGATACCTCCTCTTTGTCAAACGGAGCTCGACACCTTGTGTCCGCACCTGCCGCTGCAACTTTACGCCTTTAAGCCTCGTCCGCACTCGATTGATGAGCTCCCAAGACGTAAATGGCTTCGGCAAAAAGTCGATGGATTTCTGATATAAGGTGTCCTTCGATTGCCCTTCGATGCCAGCGCCGGCAGAGAGAACAATGACTGGGATTGGGTGTACGCTAAGATCCGGGTCGTCCTCGAGGGCGGCAATGAGCTGAATGCCTGTCATACGAGGCACTGCTTACATTCAGCAATAGAAGATGATCAGAGAACAAGCGAACATACTCATGATATCCGTTAGTATAAGATCAGGCCTTCTTGTCGCCTTGTCGTGGATGTAATCTAATGCAGCTTGACCGTCCGGGACGGCAACTACCTCTCGCACCGCTGTCAAAAGAATGGACTTGATGTAAGACCTGGCGTCCTATCACAAGAACTATAAGTAAGTCAGGTTGAGAATGGGAGCAACTTACCATGTTATCCTCTGCAACCAGAATAGTATACTCGTCGGGAGTAGACGTGTCTCCCAAATCGGTCGAGGTAGCGTCCGTAATAGTATCCGAATCACCGCATATCCACCCTGACGCCTCCTCGATGATGCCCGCCGCGTACGACCCAGTCCCACCAACCGACTGAGTCAGGTCGTGTTCCACATCACCGACCGGTAGGTGGTTGTACCCCAGCGGTAACTCGACAATGAATGTGCTTCCAACGCGAAGTGCGCTTTCCACACGGATCACCCCAGAGTGAATCTTAACAAGCTCGCTGGTAAGCGCTAGGCCAATTCCTGTGCCTGTAATGGTCTAGTTGAAGGTAGAACGAAAGATCGACCTAACCTAAAGACTTACCTTCATTGCTCCTCCCTTCTGAACTCTCTACCCGATGAAAGCGCGTCCAGATTTGCTCCAACTGATCCTGAGGAATACCACAGCCTGTGTCCTCCACGCGGAATATCGAATTTGTAGCCGAATACGATATAGTAACAGTGATAGACCTTGTGCACTATTATAAGGACGTATACTGGATTTGACTTTCGAGGCCAAACTCACCCAGACTTCGTATACTTGACAGCATTTGACAACAGGTTGAAAACGATCTGTTCCCAGAGGCCCATATCGACATACGTCAAACGTGGCTCGTCGGTACTGTGGTTGCATACCACCTTGTACACTAACAACTTCCGTCAGCTTGGCCATAAAGTCATGCGTAGAGCAAGAGAAATAGTGTACCGATTCCCGCTTTTTCAATTGCAGACCGAAAGAGCGATGCCAAATTTGCCGTTACGGGCCCTAGCATGACTGGCCTGAACGATGTCTACATACAAAGACAATGAGTACAACTCGTGTATAGACAGCTGGAGACGTCAAACCAACCTGAAGTCGACTGGCCTCCGCACTTGCAAACATCAGAAGAGAGTTGACAAGACGGAGTAATCTTCCACTGGCACGATGTATCAGTTTGAATCGTACAAGACTGGTGGGGTCAACCACGTCAGGATCTCCCAACGCATCCTGGCAGGGTCCTCGAATCAATGTCAGCGGCCTCCACACCAAAATTAGCAACCAATGATATCCGTATCTCGAAGACGCTCACGTCCTAAGTTCGTGAGAAACGTTCTGAAAGAAAACCGTCTTGGCACGATCCAGTGATCGCAGCTTCTCCGCCTGCTTGACTTCTGTTTCGTATGCCATGGTCGCCGCCAATGCCGCTCCCAAGTTCCCCGCCAATGCTCGATGAACTCCGATGTACTGGTCGTTGTAAGGCCGCCGTGTGTTCAGCCCCAAGACAACAACTCCCAAAAGGCCACCGTCGGGTATCGCCAAAGGCACCAAGATCGCATCTCCAACAGGATCGCCCCAACCACGCCTCTGAAAGACAGATGGATATGGATTCTTGGCACGGACCCAGACATTCCCAGAACACGCTGCAGACAGCGGCCATGCGTCTGGAGATTGAGAGTCTGGAGATATCTTGACAAAGGTGGGAGAGGCCACGGGATGTCCGGGCTCAACACCGATCGTCCCGACAAGCTTGAGGTGTGTTAGCGGCCCCGCACGAGATGGATGCTCCGTAGAAGGGGTATTCCCATCGTTGTCAGTTAGTGAAGAGATACCCCTATAGAAGAGCACGTAAGGGAAGTCAAGTGGGTACGGTGAGAGAACCCTTTCGACTCCGTCCCAGAATTGGATAAGGGTGTTAGCGGGCCCTGTGTGTTCACCAAGCTCGCACAGTATGCGTAGACGCCGCGCTAATAGCACTTTAGCAGTTGTATCCGTACAGCTGAACAGAATTTAGAGGCAGATAGCAAAGATCACCAAGCGACTCACTGCCCCATAATGCCACCAATAGAGCCATCCTCGACGAATACTGGTGTATAGGACCAGGAATAATATGCTTCGAGTACGTATGGAAGGAGCCGGCCAGCAACGTCGACGGAGAAGACAGCCTCTGTGTCAAGACTTGACTCGAGTTCATCACCAGATTGCGAGTCGAAGAACAGCAGGTCGTCCTCGCGCAGAATCGAAGCGCCCGTGTCGACCATGTCGCAATGTTGTGAGAACGAATCCCACGTTTCTTTGAACGCGACACGACCCGGCTGGCCAAGGCGGTGAGGGGTCCCTGACGCGAATCCATTCTTCCAGGCATCGTCTGGAGGACGGTGAGCAAAGTAGGACAGGGAAAGCGGTCGTACTCGCTGTACAGCAACGTCCGCTCCGCACCCCAAAATAAACACCTGGTCGCGGTTAGAACAGATAAAAACAAGATAAAATGCACAACTTCGATTACTCACGTTTCGGTTGGTTCTGACAGCAGAAGAGAGACGACCGTTCTTAGGGAGGCAGGCCACAGTTGTATTGGGCCAAGAGTCGCGCTCCAATCGTGCTCAAGAATGAGCGCGCCAACTGGTGTCTTTCGCAGCGTCGGCGAAAAATCCACGCTCGTCGTTGTCGTCGCCGTCGTCTGCGATGGCTGCCCGACGGACGTGGCCGCTACTAGAGGCACGATTACTCCCATGATAACAACCCATTTGTCTTGCAGCTGCACCGACACATGTAGGGCGCCACTGTCACCGACAGGTATCGCAACTGCCTGGGAGGCCGTGTTCGATGTGTGAAAATAGGTCGTCGTTGTCCGCTTTAGCTGGGCGTGGCAATCTGCATCGAGGGCGGCATAAGGTCCGTTGTTCCATACTGGACCCTCCGCATCGTACAAGGCCGCGGGGTGCTCCGCAGGAAGAGCAGAGAGCACGGCCAGGAGCGGGATCTCGGTTAGCGACATGCCCCGCGCCCTTTTTCTGTGAGAGCAGATGACAATCTGCTCGGGAAAAGTTCAGCTGATGGTATAGAGTAGTATACTTATACTATATGGCATTCGCGACCTTGTTTTCGGAAAACAATATGTATACTTAGAATAGACTCGTTCCCTGAGGCCTGAAGCCTGATTGGACCCTAGTCACGAACTCCTCGATGGAATCATACTTGGCGGGTGCCTTGATAGATTGACGATAGAAATGCGGTCTAAAGATGACACCTGTACATATTACATTGCAGATCCGGGAGGCTATTACTTCTCTATCGGCCGGTTAGCTGCAGCACGATGAGTAGGAGGTGGATTAACACTTACTTCCCACCTTGAACCACTTTGGTACCTTCTTCTCGCCAGAAGTTGAAGTGGAGGCAGGCTTCGCGTCCTTTGAAGGCGCGGTTTGGGTGGATGAGTTGTTTTCTAATGACGGCGGTTTGGGTATTTCCACTGCTTGTGATATCACGGATCCTATCAGTGGTGCTGGGACAGTCGATGCTGCACGAGGTTGTGAGCCAATTGTCGGACATGATGCGTGCAACTGACCGTTCAGTGACTCGTCTTCGAAGCGGAGGAGAAGGACCGAAGACGGGGCCAATTGCAGCTGTGCCAAAGTCTGATCCCGCACTTTGGGATCCGACACTTTCAAGTCGCGCTTTGGAGGCTGGTCTGCACCACGGATGAGATGACAGGATGCGCCTGGGTGAGATCCACTCACATAGTATGAACTTGATTGGTTTGACGTCCTCCCTAAGCAGCTCTCTCACAAAGGCGTAGACGGTTCTGATCTTGTTCGTTGACGGGAATGTCTTCTCTAGCTGCGTGCGGTCCGTGAAGCGTATCCGGATGGTCGTCTATGATCGCGTTCAGCACTGGATCCTGGATCCTGGCCGAACGACAGGCAACGCACCGTCGGCCATCGATCTCGTTTCGCCGCATCCTCCGCGTCTCGTGTGGCTTTCAATTTCAGAGGTGCGTTGGTGAGCGCTTGCGTACGCGCGGCGAGCGTTGTCTGCGCCGCCCGCAGATCCGATGCAGTTGGCGTGAAGTACTCGTCCGGAAGCGCTGCGGACTGTTCAGCTCGGCGTTGTCACTGCTGTGCAACTGGACCACGTACGCGTAGGCGCAGATGTAGCAACATTGGACGGCTTGTAAACTTTGAAGGCGGGCTCTTCATCTGGCGAGGCTGACTGGGCCTGTGGGGTATCGTTCACCGGGGTGGTGGGCAGTATTGACGAGGCTTCGGATTCGGACATGATGGTAAGAGGACAACTGTTACTAATTCCAACACAATGCTACAAACAGAACACTGTCACCAACTCTTCAATAAACTGCCGTTAATGATGCGCCGCGCCTGAGGAAGGTTCGGTGAGTTGAGTGTAGGAGAAGCAGAGGACAGTGAAAAGTCAGGAAAAGTAGGTTGTCTCATGCAGTCAGCCCCAGGACCACTGGCGGGTGGCCCCTTTGGTGTAGGACCAACAGAAATCGAACGCAAATTACTAAAGTACACATCATGAAGACAAGAAAAGGACAGAACACTCACTGCGACGTTGTACTGGGCGAAGAGAAAAGACAGCAGAATTTTTCGACTTATAGCTGTGTTTATGCGTGCTTGCCTGGCCACTGCCGTTTCGGCCGAAATGCTTACTTACCCCGGTCACTTCGCGTCTCGGCAAGAGACCACCACCATCTTGGGGCGCGTTCCCCAACGGCCATGTCTCTCCTATTCAGACACCTACGCGTCCACCAGATATTCGGCGCGAACACCGATGTTGGCAAGACCATCTTGACGTCGGCGCTGGTCAGGGCATCGGCAACGGCGGGCGATGTTTTTTATCTGAAGCCAGTCAGCACTGGCTCCCCAGAAACGGCCGATGTTGGGTGCGCAACATTCCCTTTGCAGAAGAATTCTGTGCTGACAGAACGCTAGACATATCCAGCGATACTCTGGGCAATTCGGGGAGCGCGTTCACGCAGATTGTCTCTACCAGTACCAGGAGCCAGTGAGCCCTCACTTGGCTGCCAGGATGGCTACGGGAGGAGATGAGAGCCAGATTCCAACGGATGGCACCGTCGTCAACTCCATTGCGCACCATATACGGAACTGTGCGGCCAAGGTCGACCACCCTTCGCACATGTATGTCGAGACAGCCGGAGGTAAGCGCGAACAGTGAGCATTTCCGGTCCACCGGTCATACTCATGCTAATCTTAATTCTAGGCGTACACAGCCCGACTCTTTCTGGAACAACTCAGTTGGACTGCTACCGCCCTCTATTCCTCCCCACTCTGCTTGTGGGTGACTCGAAACTCGGCGGAATATCATCCACGATCTCCGCATACGAGTCCCTCCTCCTCCGCGGCTATATCGTCGACGCCATTCTACTCTTCCGGGACGAATATTACCGCAACTGGGAATATCTCCAACCGTACTTTGCTGACCGCGGAGTACATCTCTCAACTGTCGACGCGCCTCCCGAAATCTTAGCAGACCCCAAGGCCAATCAGGAATCAACCGAAACCTATTATCAGAGCCTTGTAGGCGCTGAGAGCGGTATCGCATCCACAATTACTCACCTGGACACATGCCATGCCTCCCGCATAAAAGAACTGGAATCCATGCCGCAGCGAACCCTCGACACTATCTGGTGGCCCTTTGTCCAGCACTCCCATTTCCGCAAAGAGTCGGACGTCAATGTCATTGACAGCGCCCACTCTGACTTCTTCAGCGTTTACCGCCCTACCGATCCGAAATCCGTCCTGCAACCACAATTCGATGGTTCGGCATCTTGGTGGACTCAGGCCTTTGGTCATGCCCATCCTTCCCTCACTCTGGCCGCTGCGCGTGCTAGCGGCCGATACGGACACGTCATGTTCCCCCGCGCCTCGCACCTTCCCGCCCTTCGTCTCGCTGAGCGTCTAGTACAAGACGGTCCCGGCAAAGGATGGGCTTCCAGAGCATTCTTTTCAGACGACGGCTCCACGGCCATGGAGGTTGCATTGAAGATGGCGCTTCGTGCGTACACCGTCCGGCATCGTGACGCTCTCGATGAATCGGAGAAGAAGAACATCGGTATACTCGGTTTGAAGGGAAGCTACCATGGTGATACCATAGGTGCCATGAATGCCTGCGAAGAGGGTGTGTACACCTGTGAATGGCATCACGCGAAAGGGTTCTGGCTGGAATCGCCTACGATTGGGATCAAGGAGGGCAAGGTCGCCATCTCCGTACCGCCGTCAATCGCTGCAGCGGGGGATGTCGCTACGGATCAACTCCAAGGTGGTCTCCTGCAATGGGTCTACGACGTCCCAGCACGTCTAGACAGTCCTTTGGCATCGGTCTACAGAAAACACGTCCAAAAAACCCTGACTAGTCTACGCGACAAAGGGACCCACCTCGGTGCACTCGTCCTGGAACCACTCGTGCTCGGGGCTGGTGGTATGATGTTCATCGACCCGCTCTTCCAACGCGTCCTCATCGACGTTGTGCGCGAGCTTGACTCGGTCGACGCGTCTTGGTCTGGGATGCCGGTGATATTCGACGAGGTGTTCGTAGGGCTATACAGGATTGGCATGGAGAGCACGACTTCGGTCCTTGGCGTCTTCCCTGATATATCGGTGAACGCGAAGATCCTCACTGGCGGGCTCGTCCCGTTGGCGGTCACCTTGGCGTCGGACCCCATATTCCAGGCGTTCTATAGTGACAACAAGGCGGATGCGCTGCTCCATGGACATTCGTATACCGCTCATGCCATCGGGTGTGAGGTGGCGAATGAGGCGCTGAAGATCATCGATGGGCTTGCGGCTAGCGAGGATTGGGTAGAAGCTAAGAGGCGGTGGCACACTGAGGGTAATCAGAAGGGTGTCTGGAGCCTGTGGGACCCGGGGTTCGTGGACATCGTGTCGAAGATGAAGATCGTAGACGAGGTCATGACGCTCGGCACCGTACTCGCCATAAAACTGAAAGACGATAACGCTGGTACGTTCTTTCAGTCCCCTTTCCTTCCTTCTCACAAGCTGACGTACAATCAGGCTATGTATCCCAATCTGCTGATGTGGTCTTCCAGTCCATCGGTCCCGCTGACGCGGATGTTCCTGATTCGGAGCTATCGACCGCGCCTGGAGGCGCTCCATTCGGTGTGCACTTTCGGACTCTCGGCAATGTGGCGTACTTCATGACTAGTCTGAATACGTCGGCGAAGGTGCTGAGGTCCCTCGAGGATAAGGTCTGGATGACGTTGGAGAGAAGTATGAATGAAAAGTTGTGATTTGACCTCTTTGGGGGAGGGGGTCCATTCGCAGATTCTGAATCATCTGCTGATAGGCTGCGGTGAACCGGTCATGCAAGGTCTTCTGGCGGTCAAGAGACTCGTGAAGTAGCTGCACCTCTGAGTCTGTCAGATGATTCGCCGTGCCGTTGGTCTTCAGCTCGAAGTGGCGAAACGCGTCGATGTACGTTTGATGGTCGTATGAGAAGCCGAAGGCGTCAGAAGCGTTCGCCAGTGATGAAAATGTAACAGAGGAACCCACTGGTAGGAGGCAAAGTATACGTCTCAGCCCCAGCACACTTGTTGGGGAGACGATTAAAGCCAAGAACGCCACTGAAGCTGAACACTTATGCTTCGTGAATCGTTGCTTAGGTCCCGGACGGTTGAAGTGAGATTGCCGAAGTGTTTTTGCGTGCCTGCCAATGTCGCACTTCGCAATGGCGCTTTTCCCGGCTCAAGAGTGGCAGCAGGCTTTTGAAGGAATGGTATATACTCTTCGAGCTTCGAGGATGGTAGTGAGCTTTCACCTGACATGGTTGTATTTGCCACCGAGTACGCACGTATCTTGAAGGGCCTTGTCCACTAACAATCTGATTTCTTGTTGATAGCATTGGCAAAACCACGGACGGTCTGAGGATGATCGTAGGTGAAGAGACGCTCAAGAAGTGCAGCCCCCCGGGCCTCTGGGATTTGAATGCCGAAGGAGAGATATATGGCTCCTGGAGGGATCTCGGTGTACCTGGTCTTTGGAGTGTTGCAGGTAAGGACTTCTCACCTCTGCTCAAGAATGGCCTTGTACTGATGGCGCCACAGGCAACTTAGGTGTTTGCAGGTTTTACTCAAAGAACCCTGCGCTCCGTATGTCTGCCAGTTGTGATTAGATGGGTTGAGATCAAGGCTAATTCTACCCCCAGAAATCAAAGCGATCGAGGAGTACGTATCTTGAAGAAGAGATACACGCTGCCGATAACTGCACGCGCAGCATAGAAGAATATATGATTCAAGTATCGCAAATGAAACATTGCAGTGTATCGATCTGTTTTCTTTGATTATACCCGCCTCATCTTGGCGCATTCTCTGTTTTCCATCCGTTCTTTCCGTTCAACTGACTAGCGCTTAGTGCCAATCATTGCTACCATCATTTAAGCGCAGCCTCCGTCACAACATGGTGCGACCGCAGACAGGCGTCAAGATACTAGCTCCGGCATCCTCGATCTCATCCAAGTCTTGATACTATCATTTCACGGCCTTTGCGCGCCAGTGTGAAGTAAACGTCACTTCAGGATGTCATTGAAGCCCATAATGTATGAATCAAGATCTTCTTAATACTCAAGTGCAATGTTTGTGAATGCCGGTACTTGTACTTGAATATAAGTGTCGTGACCAACCCAAGATTCAATGAGATCCAAAACCTGTACAAATTCCCGGTCGCTGGCCACCGCACACCTCTTGATCTCCTGAAGTAGGGCGTGGTGACCAAAGTCACCTTGACCCTTCAAGTTCGTGTATTCCTTAGAATCCACCCCAATAGCTCTCCAAAACTGGCCATCAGTAGACTCATCACTTTGAAGCCATTGCTCTCGATAAAATATCTGTGCGTCTCCTCAGAAACAGGTTACCAAGTTGAATGGTACATACATACCCATTTTGTGAAAAGGTCCAGGCCCAACGATGCGTGAGCCTCCCTCAGAGGACTGTCGATGGTACGTTTCGCAGCGTCATTGATTAGACGGTTTTCGAGGCAGTGTGCGACTGCGTATTTGAGGATATCAAGTGGATAATCATCAAGGTACTTCAATCTGTGTGATAGCATGAACACAAGGCAGGAAAAGTCAGACGTACTTACACTCACTTGAGACAGAGGTCACACATCATAATCAAGGACGGCATTTGGTATTTGTGGCTGGCATAGCCAACGGCCAGTAGCGTCCCGAACGGCAAGGACCCTACGTCGGGGTGTGGGCCGCTCGGGTACAAGAATTTGAACAAAATTGCCAGTATCTCGGATGATTCATCTAGATCGGCTACGCCGGGATCGCCGTTCGGTGGGATGACTAGCGCTGCAGTGTGTGCGACGATGTTGGTGCTGTACAGACTGAGTTCTCCCTGAGGAGGGAACTCAGCTGTAGTCGGCACGCGAGGTGCATGCCTCAGGCGACGGACTTGGCCGAGGGGAACGTGCGCGCCACGGCGCCAGACAGGGGGGCGCGACAGTCGGACAAGACACATGCACATCTGAGACATAGGAGCTGGAGGAAGGATACCATTCCGCTCTTCCTGCCTATGGAGGAGTTATCCCGTTCCGCTCGCCTCCGCTTGCCCCACTATTCCGCAGTGTCCGCCACTAGATGAGCCCGGATAGGAGAAGTAGCGGGCTATCTCTGATCCTCACAGGCGAACTACAGGCAGGACCTCGCTTGATAGAATAGGCGAGGAAGACCGATGCTCGCCTGGACAGTTCCGCAAGGAAGAGAGATTAGGCAGAGTATTGTATTTAAGGCAACACACTTGTAGTAGTTACTCAGTTAGATATCACCCACTTTCACTCGATACTGCTCACTCTCACTTGGCGAACTCCCTCGCCTCACTCGATCTCAGGTGACACACTCCGCCTGTGCATCACTTGCCGTTTCCCTTCACCGTAGGTGACCACCTCGCCTACACACTCCGCATTGCGCAGCACGTTTCGCCTATCCTCGAGCTAGTCTCTCGGATATTGGGGTATCCCCCACGTGTACATATTTCTTGTACAGGACCGTTTAGGCATCTACAAGTGGAGCCCACCGCGAGGGGGCATAATCCACATCTTCGAGCCAACTAGCTCGAAACCTGGCCAAACGTGCAAAGCGAGATTCGTCTCTACAGCGCGACGAAAGAGGTCGATTCCTCAAAAAGGCTCGAGTCACCCTAGACATCGCCGCTCCAACACCTCGTCCATTGCCTCAACCCTCAGAGGACTTGGATCGCCTATCACATTCACTATCAAGTCTCCAACTTTCACCACTACCCCCGTTCCATAACTTCAACTTCACTTTCACACCACCTGGTAGCCCGCCTACTCCACAAAACGATCAACTATCACCTACGCCCACAATGTCCAAAACCATGCCGGGCCGGGGTAGTAAATCGGCACCCGCCTTTACAGGCAATCCAAAAGATGTAGCCGACTACTTGGAGGATGTCAAGCGCCTCTGCACGGAGACAGGCAAGAAGAAGGAGGAAGAATGGGTGGAGTATTCACTCCACTACCTCCCAGCCGACGAACGAGAACTCTGGAAACGCATGGCGGTAGCCAAGGTCCACACGGACTCAACGGGCGTCACTATACAGCCTACCTGGAAGCCATTTGTGGAAGCAGCGCTGGACAAGTACCCTGGTTCGCGCGAAGTTGGACGCTACGAGCTGTCAGACTTGGAATACCTTGTCAAACAAAAAGCAAACACTCCACCACAGGACCTGAAGGCTTTAGGCGACTACACCCGATCCTTTCAGAGAGTGGGATTTGCGCTGGAAGACGAGGGCATTGCATCTGCGGCAGAGCTCTCCCGCCTATATGCTAGAGGCCTGGGGAGTGCTCTACGCGAGAAGGTCAACAGACGACTCGAGATCAAATTCCCAGATCATTCCCCAGCACGACCTCACGCTCTGACAGACCTGATCACGCAAGCAGAGTTCTGCCTGTCAGGAACTTCCACCTATGTTGCTACCGAAGCTTCGGCAAAGGCGACGGTGAAGCTCGAAGGACTAGAGCCAAAGACAATTGCAACGGCCATAGTCGAGGCTCTAGTAGCAGCGAACCTTGCTACAGTCAATACATTCACGGCAGCGCAAACATCCTCGCCTGCAACAGGAGCCAACACGACTCCATTGTACCCACCTAGGAAGAAGAACTCTTGCTTCTGTGGCGGAGCTTGCGCAAACTGGAATGTTTGCGAAATCCACAAGAATGCAGTAGCTAGCGGCGTTGTCAAGCTGGACAATGTCGGCAAAACAGTCATGCGAGATGGCAGTCGAAACTGGCCCAGAGGCCCAGGTTCACTATACGAGCGTATCGTCGCCTGGAACGCGGCCAATCCCGGTATCACTCCGCCGGCTGGTACAGGCAACACCTTCCTAGTCGAGGTAGTACCACCAGGACTAGCAGGCGCCTCGCGAATCCCACAATCTGCCACTTTGATCTCCACAGAGTATACGCAGAAGCCGCAGATATGGGATGCCTCGATTGAGGCTGCCTATATTACGACTAGGAGAGGGACACAACTTGCCCCACCCATCCCCTTTGGCAAGAGAGTTGTTGCCCGAGCATCCGAAATCCGGAACCCAAAAGCAACACCACCCTTGCCCTTGACTGCAAATATACCCAAGGCAGGCAAGGCGGAGGCTGCACGGGAAGCGCCTACAACTTCGCGCATTGAGGAGGTACCTGATGATGATTTGGTACCGATTTCCAAGGCACCTTCGACTACACAGATCAAGGAGGTACCAGAGCCGAAACAAGTACCACAGCCGGAGCCTACCAGCAGCAATGCTAGGAATCCATTCCTAACTCCCCAGAAGAAGGCCGCAGAGCCAGAGGAGACCCGACAGTACCGGACGCAGCCGCCTATTGTTCAGGAAGACGGAGAGACCATTCGGAACGTCCTGCAGCAAATCATGGAAGGCTCAACAACCATTTCTACAAAGGACCTTCTTATCCTTTCCCCGGAACTCCGCAAGAAGTTTAGAGAGATGGTATCGAACAAGCGGGTACCGCTAGGCGAACCTCAGGCGATGACGGATACCCTGGTGCTCACTGTGATGGAAATCGATGAGACTCCGTCAACCGACACACTCGACGCTTTCTACTCCTCACTCCAGGATACAGGCGTAGTGGTTGGGGCTCAATCGCTAGCTTTGCGAGCCATAACACCCACAATCAGCCATACTTGTGAGGTGGAGGCCATTCTGGACGACGGGGCGCAGGTCATTGCCATGTCCGACAGGGTCTGGAAGAAGTTGAAGCTGCCAATGGACAGTACGACACGTATTGCGGTCCAATCGGCAAACCAAGGCGTTGACCAGTCTTTGGGGATGTGTCGAAACGTCCCTTTCACCATAGGCGGAATGACTGTCTTTCTCCAGGTTCACGTTCTTAGAGGTGTCGCCTACGACATCCTACTAGGTCGCCCATTCGGGGTGTTAACAGAGAGCCTGGTTCAAAACTACATGGACGGACAGCAGACGATAACCCTGCATGATCCCAACTCAGATTGGGTGGTTACCATTCCTACGCATGCGCGAGGGAATGCTCGTTTTGCGCCTGCACTGGACGCATCGGATATCGGACTACTAGACACGAACACGCTGAAAATTCCATGGAACTAATGGGAGACGACACCATCGAACATTTAGCTCTGTTTATAACGGTCACACATGCAACGGATACATCGCCTAGGACACCTCGACTCGGAAAGCCTTTGGAAGAGCCATTACTCTTCAAGGATTCCACAACTATACCCGGATTCTCAATCTCTATCACGGGCATTTCGGACAGTGCTGTAAATTCTGCAGTACAGTCTGACCTGCCTACCTCATTCACAACAAAAGCCTTCGTCTTAGCAGCCGCCACATATGGTGCTGAGGACTCATCGGCAGATACCCAGCCTTTTCCGAAGGCAGTTCCCATCAGCATTCCAGTTCCGATTCCCTCCACTCATTTTACCTTTGCTTCCATAATCGATCGAAACCCTCACTACGGAGTCAATCTCGCTCAGGTCATAGGCGAGGTCGATGCCCAAAATCCTTCACTTGCCGAAGCGTGCGCCCCGGTCGATGTTTTTGCTGCTCGGAAGTACAAACCGGTAGCCACTAGAACCAATCCAGTGGCAGGCACACTACCAGAGTTCTTCCGAGTAGTCCGTGACATCAAAGGCGATCCGCTCGCTGAGATGCCGCAGCTCTCGATCAACCCGCCGCCTTTCACGCCAACAGGGCGGTACACCGAGGAGTGCAAGAAGATAATAGACGATCTTCATCCTGCAGGTTTCCTCCTAGACGAGGAGCGCGCCTCAATGCACGAATTGATGATGCTACAAAATCTAGGCTTCGCCTGGACTGAAGAGCAGAAGGGACACTTCCGGGAGGACTTCTTTCCTCCGGTACACATGCCTGTCACAGCTCACACTCCATGGGCTCATCGGAACATTCCAATCCCCCCAGGATTGTACAACAAGATCATTGGCATAGTGCGAGACAAGATCGCCTCCGGCGCCTATGAGCCATCTAATTCCTCCTACCGGTCGAGATGGTTTACAGTTGTCAAGAAGGATGGCAAATCGCTGCGCATTGTACACGATCTCCAACCCTTGAACAAAGTGACAATCCGCGACAGTGGAATGCTACCTTTTGTGGACACCCTGGCAGAAGCCTTTGCAGGACGTGCCTGTTACGGTGTGCTTGATTTGTATGTCGCCTTCGACCAGCGAGGTCTCGCCCAGCCAAGCCGGGACTTCACAACGTTTCAAACTCCCTTAGGCACGTTCCGCCTAACAAAGCTGCCGATGGGCTGGACCAATTCAGTCCCAATTCTTCATGGCGACACAACTTATGTGCTGAGGGATGAAATTCCATTGTTCACAATTCCCTTCATGGACGATGCTGGGGTGCGAGGACCCGCTACACGGTACGAGCAGCCGGATGGATCGTACGAAACGATCCCGGGGAACCCTGGGATTAGGCGATTCGTCTGGGAGCATCTACAAGCCCTGAATCGGATAATACAGCGCATGAAGTACGTTGGTTGTACTTGGTCAGGCAAGAAGGCATATCTCTGTGTGCCTGAGGCTATCATCGTGGGTCATAAGTGCACCTATGATGGCCGGGTACCAGAGGATTCAAAAGTTGCCAAGATCGAGGCCTGGGGACCATGTAGAGACCTCACGGATGCGCGAGCGTTCTTAGGCACAGCTGGTCTAATGCGCTCCTTTATCTGGAATTTTGCGGCCATCTCCCGCCCTATCGTCGATCTGACCCGAAAGGATGCACCCTTCGACTGGGGACCTCTACAGCAGTATGCACAGGACACGTTGAAACAGGCGATCGTCAACTCGCCTGCACTTCGACCGCTGGACTACTCAAGCGACGCCGCAATCATCTTGGCGGTGGATACTAGTGTTATTGCCGTAGGCTTTGCCCTATTCCAGGAAGACCCAGGCGATGCATCCATCCGCTATCCCAACCGCTTTGGCTCGCTACCCTTGAACACAAGAGAGTCCAATTACAGCCAGCCTAAGCTAGAACTGTTTGGCCTATACCGCTCTCTGAAGGCGACACAGATGTACATCATAGGTGCACGCGATCTGGTGGTGGAAGTAGATGCGACAGCAATCCGGGGGATGATCAACAACCCCGATTTGAACCCCAATGCGACCATCAACCGATGGGTCGCAGGAATCCTCTTGTTCACTTTCAAGTTGGTGCACGTTCCAGGGATCACCCATGGAGTTGACGGTCTATCAAGACGACGACCATTCCCAGGCGAGGACATACCTGAGGATGATGAGGAATGGCTGGACAGGCGATACGCCTTCATCCAGCTAATATCTGCTTCAACAATCACTCCTCGCCTGGAAACGACACGACAGGGCACCGACTTTCAGAAGGTTCATGCAACTTTGCATGTCGATCTACCCAAATACTCCTACAGTCCTCTGAATCCAAATGTGGATGCGGATGTAGAGCCCGAAATCCCACGCTCGCCTAGCCAGATCCGTGCCGACTCTCGCCTAGAACAGGTGTGGAAGTTCTTGGATGACCTCACACTGCCTTCAGACTTGTCCGACCGAGATCAACGCACCTTCATCAAGTATGCCAGTAACTTTTTCATACAGGGCAAAGTACTCTGGCGACGCGTGGTATCTGGGCGACATCAGTCTTATGTTCGCCTACGTGATCGTATACGCATCCTGCGTGCCGCACACGACAACCTTGGACATAAGGGGCTGTTCTCGGTCCGATTCCATATCTCGCAGCGTTTTTGGTGGCCGGGCCTCATGAACGATGTGAAATGGTTTCTGCGCACCTGTCACGAGTGTCAGCTCAGGCAGACACATCACTGGCACCTGCCACCTGTGGTTGCCATGCCGGCGCCACTGTTTTCAAAAGTCTACATAGACACCTTCTTCATGCCTCGGGCTGGCGGTTTCAAGTATGTCCTCCATGCCCGGGATTCCCTCACTGCCTACCCCGAATTCCGCCTACTCCGAAAGGAGAATACTTCCACAATTTCCGCCTTCATCTTCGAAGAACTCATTTGCCGATGGGGATCTCTCCGGGAGATAGTCACAGACAACGGTCCAGCCTTCATCGCGGCCATGGAGGAACTCCATAAAATCCATGGTGTAAAACACATACGCATTTCAGCATACAACTCCCAGGCGAACGGGATAGTCGAGAACCGCCATTTCGACGTGCGCGAAGGACTCCTGAAAATCTCGAAAGGGAATGAAAGGACATGGTACAAGTCAGCCCATGCTATGATCTGGGCCGAGCGAGTATCGGTATCGCGTACTACCCGGATGTCGCCCTTCCGAGCTGTCACAGGCGTGGAACCACTCCTGCCTATGGACTTCGTCCAGGCATCATGGATGACGACTCCACCAGAAGGCCTTCTCTCCGACGAGGAGCTGATAGTTCACCGCGCGCAAGATCTCTTGAAGCGTGAGGAGGAACTAGAACGTCTGCGTGAAGGTGTCTATGATGCCCGAGTACAGGCGGCCCAGCGCTGGGTGCAGGATCATAAAAATCGGGTTCGCGACTTTGACTTTCCTCGTGGCGCCTTGGTCCTACTCGAGAACTCGCATGCCCGGAAGGACCTCCCCGATAAAGCCAAGCCACGGTATTGGGGTCCGCTCATCGTGTTGTTTCGGAACCAGGGAGGGGCTTACCATCTATGCGAGCTCAATGGTGTAGCTTTGCACCAACCAGTGGCTGCTAGGCGAGTGATGCCTTACTTGGCACGGACGGCTATTCCTCTTCCTGGCTTTTTCTCGGGTGGTCTGTCCCAAAGTGAGCTGCATCAGCTGGGAAGCTCTCTCAATGAGGGAGCAGACTAGCCCTGTACACTATATCACTCTGAATGACAATCTCGGTTCCTTACCTCCCTGTGCTCACTCTCCACTAAATCTACTCCTGATTGAGTGATGGCCGGTAGGCAGCTGGTTTCTGTCATTCTACTCGCCTATGTCCGCCATTTTGGCGCTTCCGGTCTGCTACTCCAGGGAGGCAGGTTTGATGCTGCCTCGCCTTCACTACTACTGCCTTAGGGCGCGACTTGGGTTCCTACTTGGCGCCTACAACTAGACAGGATTGATGCTGTCCCACTCACACTACGACGGGTTAGGTTCGATGCTAGCCTGTTTTCGACTACGGGCAAGCAGGTTTGATGCTGTTTCGCCCATGCTACGCCTGAAACTCAGGCAACGACAATCTTGATAGGGGACGCCTGATTCCGGATTACTTTTACGCACCACACATTTACGACAACAATCTGATTCCAAGAACTTCACGACTTGACTGCTGTATGGCAGTATGACAACTTTACGACAAGAGATGGGTACTATTCAATCTGCGTTTCGCCTTCGTCCGCAGTGGTACCCTAGCTCTGACCCCGCCTATTCTTCATCACTACTCCCAGAAGAGTCATCCTGCTGCAACTCACCGTCCTCGTTGAATTGGTGGCGCGACTCTCCCTCGTCTTCGGTATCCAGTTCTTCAACATCCTCAATGTCCGGCACCACATCCTCTAGAAGGATAGGGAGGCGGTAACGAGCTGCGAGTTGCAATGCCCCCACTTCAAGCGCATGACCACGACGCTGAACTTCTTCGGCCTGCAGGCGGAGCTGTGTCGCCTCGGCAAACAGAGCTTTGCCTGTTTCCTTGCGAGCATTCGCCTGGCTGAGCAGCTGTTGCGCCTGCATATTCAGAGTCTCCGCCTGGAGGCTCTGCGAATAGGCGGAATGGGCGGCGCCTGCGATGGTGAGCCCAGCAGGGAAGGACTCCCCAAGAGCTGCCACTAGGCTATGCGCTACATTCGAAACAGGGCGCGCGGTGTCTGGAAGGGTGTCAGACAGAAGAAGGACAGGCTGGGGGAGGACTTCACCTTTTTCCTCGACTTTGACACGAGGTACTGGGGTGCGAGCCGAAGACGAGGCGCTGCGCGCGTTTCTCTTCCTTGCGCCTAGATTGGCGCCCCCTTGGGTGCATGTGAGGCGTTTGCATTTGCAGCGAACGCAGATAGGGGGGAAGACACCCGTATACGCTGGAACCAAGCACTTGGCGCCAGGAACCTTGTTGCAGTTATCGCAGGCGGGGGTGCGGTACTAGGAGGGGGGGAAGTTGTCCTTTTTATAGGAAGGGGCTGGGAAGGGGCTAGGAAATTTTAGCTGGGGGGAGATGTACAGACTGAGTTCTCCCTGAGGAGGGAACTCAGCTGTAGTCGGCACGCGAGGTGCATGCCTCAGGCGACGGACTTGGCCGAGGGGAACGTGCGCGCCACGGCGCCAGACAGGGGGGCGCGACAGTCGGACAAGACACATGCACATCTGAGACATAGGAGCTGGAGGAAGGATACCATTCCGCTCTTCCTGCCTATGGAGGAGTTATCCCGTTCCGCTCGCCTCCGCTTGCCCCACTATTCCGCAGTGTCCGCCACTAGATGAGCCCGGATAGGAGAAGTAGCGGGCTATCTCTGATCCTCACAGGCGAACTACAGGCAGGACCTCGCTTGATAGAATAGGCGAGGAAGACCGATGCTCGCCTGGACAGTTCCGCAAGGAAGAGAGATTAGGCAGAGTATTGTATTTAAGGCAACACACTTGTAGTAGTTACTCAGTTAGATATCACCCACTTTCACTCGATACTGCTCACTCTCACTTGGCGAACTCCCTCGCCTCACTCGATCTCAGGTGACACACTCCGCCTGTGCATCACTTGCCGTTTCCCTTCACCGTAGGTGACCACCTCGCCTACACACTCCGCATTGCGCAGCACGTTTCGCCTATCCTCGAGCTAGTCTCTCGGATATTGGGGTATCCCCCACGTGTACATATTTCTTGTACAGGACCGTTTAGGCATCTACAGTGCGATGCAAATTGAAGATTGTTCCGTCAGAGGAACGAATAAAGACGTCGGCGTCTGGAGCGCAGACTGTTTTGACATCAATGCCAGCGTCGGGATCCGAGATGCACTGGCAGAGACTTACAATCGGGGTGACAAATGCGTTCTTCAGACATGGTTGTGGATCAAAGTGCAAGGTCGACGATGCTCTCATCTGCTATCAGATCTCACGCCTCGGTGTCAAAGGTACTAGATATGTGTACGCTTGTGTACATGAGCCACCCGACTGAATCAACCGTGATTGCCAAACTCCTTAGTATCATATCCTTGTGTAACCAAGGCCGGTGCTGTGTGGCCACGAAAGCAGCAAGGTATCATTAGTACTCGGGGGAGAAGCTTTCTGAACGGACTCCCGTTCTGTGACGAATCTGACAAAGCTACACCTTTTCATCTTACTGCACACAGAATACGGCGTCGAATATATAGATCTGCTAAGTAACCACCAGTCATAGTATCGTCCGTGCCGTACTGTCGACTTCCAACGCAAATGCAGCGCACTTTTGCTTCGCGTGGATGACGCAGGACATAAACGTGAGAAGATCATCGCTGTCGACAAAGCGGAGAGTAGCAAGCTTGGGGAACAGGCATGCGACATCATGGGGGTTACGGACAGGCAGGTGGTCTTTCGACGACGTGTCGACCTTGCAAGATATGAACGTGAAGGACTCGAGCTCTGCGGCTCCGAGGAGCGGAAGGGTCATATCGTCTAGAGCGACATTGTTGAGGATGACATGACGGATGGTCGGGTTATTGGACTGCTTCAGGAGAGCGCGGAAGCAGAGAGCGACCGTGCAGCCTTGGTGGATGGTTTCAGCCACAGAGGGAGAGGTGAGCTCGAAAATAGAAAGGCTGGGTGTGGACAGATATATGACGGCGGAAACATCCGAAGTGCGAAGTGTTCGTAGATTTGGCAATGACACGGGGGGTGTCGGTACTGCTTCGTCGTGTCCAACGCGTCCATCGAGCTTCAAGTGCTCGAGAAGAGGACACGTCTCAAGAACATTGAGTAAGAGGCGCTGGTGCATGAGTGTCCACCTCAAGTTAAGGGAGGTGAGGAGACCGAGGGAGGGGTTCTGCCATCCGGGGACTAGGCTGGTGATGAGGGTTCGGATGAGGGGACATGGGAAGGGTATACGACAGAAGCTCGACATGCCGTCGTGGGGCTCACAGACGAGCATGAGGTCTTCGAGGATGGGGAGGGGGAAGTCCATTTCGAGGATGAAGAGTTGTAAACATGACGAGAAGGGAAACTCGAGGTAAAGAGAGCGACAGCGAGTCGATATAGACTTGATGAACGCGACACAGCGTGTACGGACATCTTCGATGTCTGGTGGTAGGGTTTGTCCGTGAACGTGTAGCTCGACGCGTAGAGGGAGCGATCCTGAGCGGACCGCCCAAGCCACACCAAGGTCGATCAGGACCTGTCGGTCGTGCTTCTGAACGTTCAGGATGATGGTTGTCCAGATGCAATGCAAATCAAGTATTATTTCCTGGAAAGATATTTCAGCAGACAGTTCATTGAGTACGTGATACAACCCACTCTCCAATAGCGACAGACATGGGATAGAATGATTGCCGTCGGATTTGTCTGCTGTTCAGATGCATATCGGAATATCTCAGCCCATAATTCGGAGGGGAGCACATTTGGTGCCAGCATAGTGGGGGCAGAAGGGGGTCGCGGTGCAACGCAGAGGAGGTAGCTTTAAGGCAATCATTACTTAGTAAGTGGTTCAATGATATCCAGGCCCTGTCATTGACACTGTCATACCGGCGCTGTCATGTACGCGTGCACGTGGCCGATCGAGCATTTGTGCCGAAGTTTTGACGTTGGCCTCGAACTCTGACCTCGACGTCGACAATGTGGCGTCGATTTCCCAGGCGCACAGTGCAGCCTGCCCGCTCCCTCTCGGTACGCCGCCGCCGTCTATCAGCTGTGCGCGCACTCATCCTCGCAGTGTTCGGGCAGGACATCCACTATCGCCGGCTTTGCTCGCCAATCAACTCGGGCAGTAGCATCCGCTGCCGCGCTGCGCCCAAGGGCACCCTCATTTGTCGAGGAGCCTCGGTCTCTGACCTCCGTCTCGCTGGAAGATCTGCCCATAGTCAGCGCCGACGACAAGAAAGTTGCCGTCGGCTGGGACACGAGAACCTGGTCGAGATTGTGGGTCGCTTGCAGCCTAATCGAGGACCAGGCTGACCCTTTGTTGCAGCCACAACATATGGCTGAGAGACCACTGCCGATGCCCGAAGTGTTTCCACGCGATCACCAAACAGCGTCTCGTTAACACCTTTGAGGTGCAGTGATACATACTCCTCTTGTCGCCCTCCTCATCTCCTTCTAGATACCCGCAGATATCAAGCCTCTGCATGTCGAATCCAAACCAGAGGGACTACTGGTCTCTTGTACGCCGGCGTGTCCCAACTTCTTCATCTACCTTACTTACCTGACTTGACAGGGCCGTCATCTTCCTCTCACGTATCTATATACCCATGGTCCTGGCTTCAACAAAGCTCATACGACCCTCCACTTCATAGTCGAGAACATCATCAAGGGTGTGTGTTAGTCACTTCGTGGCCAGGCCAGAAGCTCACACCGGAACAGCAAGATTCTATGGGGCTCAAAGATACAACAAGATCCGCCAGCTGTCACTTTCGATGAGGTGATGGCCGCCGATGATCTGGGTCTATTTCGATGGCTGTCCAATGTCGTATGTGCGTCTATACATATATCGAATCACGCACTCAACGAATTTTTCAGGACAAGTTTGGATTCTCCTTCGTGACCGGCGTCCCAGACACCACCGAAGATACCGAAAAGCTTTCCGAACGTATTGGGTTTATCCGAGAGACTCAGTGTTCGTCTGCACTTTCCCAGTTTCAATCCTGTTTATAACAGTATCGTCTAGATGGCAAGTTCTGGGATTTTACGTCGGATCTTGCCCGTGGAGATACTGCGTACACCACTCTTGCTCTAGGAGCGCACACCGACAATACATACTTCACGGATCCTTGTGGCCTGCAATTATTCCATCTCCTTCAACATACAGAAGGCTCTGGCGGTGCTACCCTCCTGGTCGACGGTTTCTACGCCGCGTCCATTCTCAAAGAACTCAATCCGGACGCATATGATATCCTATCTCGCGTACCTGTTCCAGCACACGCCGCTGGTGAAGAAACGTGTCTTTACCGCCCGGCGCCCTCATCTGGATACCCGGTCCTCAACCACGACAGATCCACTGGCGAACTGTCTCAAGTACGATGGAACAACGACGACAGAAGTGTGTTGAGGCATCTTGACCCATTGCTGGTCGAAGATTGGTACAATGCCGTCCGCGCCTGGCACAAGTGTCTAACAAGTCCTGACTCGGAGTATTGGGTGCAGCTTAGACCTGGAACGGCAGTTGGTGAGTGATATTACGCCGAATTAGTGGAGGGGTATATTGATGCGCGTTTGTAGTCATCAACAACCATCGCGTCCTCCACGGTCGATCTGCATTCGATGGGAAACGCCGTATGTGTGGCGCATACATTGGCATCGATGAATATAATTCGAAACTGGCCGTGCTCCGCGAAAAGTTCTCTGGTGGACTCCACGAGCGTGATATCTGGAGTCCTTCGCTCTGATTCCCTTCTGTCCACTAACAGCATGGACTGTTGTATGTACACTCTGCTTCCACTTATCTCTCCGCATCTGTACTTACTTTTTACACGCTATCTTTTGCTCTATCATTATACTCCACAGCCAATGCTAATCCATATGCCAGCATACGTGTTCTGATTGTTCTCAGTCAATATAACAGGTGGGAGCGGTAGAGTCCATTACTTACCTTCCAGCTATCGGAGAGATGAGCTACCATGCAGTCGTAGGTGCGCTGTAAATCATGGATGCAGTGAAGGGGGAATTGTGGTCCCTAGGCTGGAGATGCGCAGTGGTTTTCATCATCTCTTGAAGCATGCGAAGTCGCCCCTCAGCCTTGGATTGAGCACGCAGTGCATCCTCAGCCCTCTGTCGCGCTTTATCGACCTCCTCTTCTCTTTTCCGTCGGTCACTCTCGAGCTGCAAGATAGGTCAGTACACGTCTCTTTCCAAGTGTATGAACACTCACTCGAGCCCTCTCAGCGTTCCGCGCAACTGCGGCCTCAGCAAACTGCCTCTCACAGTTGGACCATTGTTTCTGAATTTCCTCGAGATCCTCATCCGTCGCGCCGTGGTCGTAATGCGCGACATCAACAAGTCTAATCTTTCCCACCTTTCCCATCGGCTTTAGGTCCAGCGGGTTGAACCGTATGTGTTCTCCCACCAAACGCGCGACGGCATGCCATACCCAAGCGCACATGTCATAACAGTTCTGTCCCAGTGGTCGATATTTAGGCTTGCCGGCCGTGGCGTAGCTCACCACGTTCGCTAGACGCTCCAAGCTAAAGCAAGGGTGGAGGAAGTCCATGACAGCCACAGCCTTATGCTCCTCCTCTCTAACGCCGCTGGTATCTGGATAGATAGCAATAGTGTCTTTGGCGGGTAAGGAGGATGAATGGAAGAATCTGTGGGTGTGCTCCTCTCCCTCGGCCACCGTCCGGTGGAAATCGACATAGGTGGACAGCTCTGGGTGGACGACATCGTCGATAACATACGAGACGCGCGCTCTCAGGTACTCGTGATCCGGCCAGCCGCGATTCTTGCAGTACATGAGCTGCGTGACGACGCTTTGAAGGGCGAGGTTCTGCCCGTGGAGCGAACTACGGTCAAGGGCTGCCTTGAGGTAGCACTCTGCAGTCGTAGGTCGGAGCGCGTGTTCGTCAAAGAGTATTGAGTTGGCTGGAGTGATGTGCTTGTGGTCCTGAGCACAAGAGTGGGGAGATGATGTAGGGATCACTGGCGGCAACGATGGCATCCGCATAGCTGGTTATGAACGCGTCGTTGGCAGTGAAATCAGGTCGAGATTGGAAGATGGGGGGCTTGAAGATCTCTGACGGGTGAATAAAAGGACTTTGGCATCGCGCTTGTTCCAAACATTGTTTAGGGCAAATGACTCAGACGTTGTCAGGCATGGAGTCGTAGCTGTCAGAATTCAACAAGGAGGCGCTAACTGTTCAACGTCCTGGACGTTCTGCAGGGGTAATGACGTGGTTTGACGTTGGTACAGGAGAGAAAAGCTCTCCGGACAACAACAAGAAGCGAACCATGCGGCGAGTGGAGATAGTATCCGACAGAGCAATCAGTGATTGTAGACGGAAAGCGGCCATGGCCATGCCATCTGATTGGGAACTGGTCAAACAACACAATGAACTAAATGGTATCAGATACAGCTATCACTGCCGAGAATCTAAAATCCGCAGGAGCTGTTCCTCCATTGCAAAGCCCAGCTGTGCCAATCCTTGCGCATACAACTGTTCCGCATCCAATTGTTTCTCTTTCGCCTGATCCGCAATCGACTTTGCTTCGGTGAGACGATTCTGGATAATATCCATCTCTTCTTTCACTTTCTGCGCCGCCTATAGTCCGTATGAGAAAGTCCGACAGTGATGAAAGCATGAAGTTGACGAACAATCGATTTCTCTCTACTCCGTGCATCAAATTCCTGTTCCCATCTACCCCATACCTGATTGAACGCGGTGATCTGTGTGTCCAACACGAGTTCATCCTCGAAACGTGGTAGAGGTCTCGTACGTTTGGACATTAGGCGCCCGTTTCTCTGACTCGCATGCCGGGCGTTAAACACATCCGCGGAGGTTAGCTGGCACACTGCGTTCCACACCCACGCCAAAGCACAATGGCTGTCCGGAGGCATATGATTCTGGCAGGGCGGATCAGACGGATGCGTCGTAGCAAAATCTACGAGGGATGCAACACGTTCGATGCTCAGGCATCCGTGCGCAGGATCTAAGAGGATGCTGGCGATACACTTCACATCGTGTTTCCAATACGTAGCTTGGATGGGGTGAATTCTGATGGCGTAACGATACGGCCCATCTATGTCCTTGGATGATGTGCGGACAGGCGAAGAGAACGCTTTGGAGATGTACGAAATGGAACCGCGCCACGTGCGGACGGTAGATGCTATGAGTGACAAAGTCGGTTTCCTCGGCCTGTCGCGCGAAAGTGTTCCCGAGAACGTCCTGTACGGCAAGTTTACGGCTCGAGGAGTGGGCATGTGGAAATTAAGAATAGCCTGGAAGGATGGACGGACGGATCCGTCGCTGATGGCCACTACATGCACGGAAAGAATCTCTTCCCGAATGGGACCAGACTTCGTGAAGTAATCCAGACGGACCACCATGCTCTCGAGAGACAAATTTCGTTTCGCTAGAAAGCAGAGGTCCGAGACTCCGATTAGATAGGAACGAGCTGTGCCGGGGATAAGGCCACTATCATCTTGGAAAAGGAGGGTGTTCCCAGGGATGAACGTGTCGGGGGACTCTGGGGATGGAGCTGGAGTTCGAGTCTTGGAAAGAGATCGCAAAGCGAAGGGGAGCACCATGAAGGTTGAGGACAGGTTACCATTCAGTTTGCACCCAAACATTTGTACAAGCTAGTTACATGCGTCCGACAGATCGCGGCTGACAACGTCCTGCATGCAGACGCACAGAAGTACCACACCATCAGAGCCCTCCAGCTACGTACTCGGGATGGCTGTCAGAAAAGGCGAAGTGAGAATGCAAAACCTGCTGAGATGTCAGTGGCTGTTGCCACATCGACGCCCAGATGCGAGTGAAAGAGCATACAGTCGAGAAACAGAGCCATTGAAGAAGGACCGGACAATCGCGTTCGGAAAACGTGCGAAACATGACATACAGTCTGCGATGGTTGCTTGACAAGAAGGCTACGGGTACATCTCCCTGAAACCGCTCATACCCGGTACATGCTAAAAGTACCGCAGGAATCAGCATACCCACGAGAGCCCACGAGTATGAGTAACATCGTCTCCAGTTCACTTGATCCAGATATGATGACAGGGCAGGCATCAGGCCATGATCGGCAGATGTCAAGGACACCAAGGTGGTGAAAGCCAGATGAGAGACTTCTTCAGAGGAGTCTTGGATGGAGTGTGGCGAAGATCGATGAGCAACTTGAATGCATGTGACTGTCGGCAGAAGCCGATGATCGCGTTCCAGAATCGGAAATCCAGCCTGCCGGCGCCACTGCCAGCAGGCCTGGCCTCGTTCTTCCATGGGAACTGTACGATTTTCCGTCCCAGCTCCTCTGTCTCTGGCCATACCCTCAGATAAATGCGCTGGCTCTCTCGCGTATACCAGGATCAAGCACTCCTCCGACTTCGCTAGCTAGAGTCCTTTCTCATCACCCAGGACATTGATGCCTTTTTGCGTCTTCTCCTGCGATGCTAATTCCCGCTTGGCCGCACGGACGTTATGTGTAGACCCGGCCAAATTGGGCTGGCTTCACTCCATCATTCTGATTCGTCATGTCGCGCAATTTTTCTCGGCTCGACATGTTCGACGGAACTTCAAGCTTCAAGTTCCGCGGGCCATGGCACGCGTCTCTTTTTCACAGGTGCAAGAAAGTTACCAATATCCCTCCTGTCTAACGGATGTTACTTTATAGGACTAATTATGCGTGTCTCTTTGTCATTTGCCGGGTACGCGGCGGCAACACAGCGGGGTAGCGAACTTGGCTCTTGGACACCTTTATTTTTCGCTGCCAAACCGTCTACATAATATAGTCAGCACCGCGGTCTCAGTAGAAACTTGCAGATTGCAATACATGGGATGATTCAGCTCCGTGCACCTTTACCCACTGATCTCGGGCTATATCTCCTTTAAAAGCACGTATTGACCTACTCAGACTTCACCAGCTCATCTTACTTGTGCTTCTTATTCCTCAGAACAATGGCGAACCTCAACATGGGAAATGCAATGTCGCTCGACGGTCAGGTTGCCCTTGTTACTGGTGGAGGGACAGGGCTGTAAGTATTCTATCCTTTTGTCTCAATCGTTTCTCACAGCGTTGTATTAGCGGTTTCATAATAGCCAAAGGACTTGCTTCCAACGGGGCAAAGGTCTATATTACAGGACGCCGCGAAGCGACCTTGAAGACCGCCGCTGACTCTTTTGCCGAGTACAAGCTGGTTCCGTGAGTTCTGAAATTCCCTTTCTTGATACTGGAGTTGCTCAATCTGGTTGAAGATTGACATTAGATGTTACGGATGAGGCAAGTATCAAACAGGCCGTTAAACATGTGCAAGACACCGACGGAAGGCTCGATATCCTTGTCAACAAGTAAGTTTCATCGGTGTCTCTCGCAGGCTATGACTCTTAAGCGTACTTCTCAGTGCCGGAATTGGAGGGCCCGCCGATCCCACTTTCTACGAGAAGAAGATGAAGAACTTTGCAGAGAAAGGCGATCCCCTGGAGCACGAGACGCAAGAGATCTGGGGAAATGTCTTCAATAGCAACATATCCGCCGCCTTCTTTGCGACAAGAGCATTTGTCAACCTTCTCACCAAGGGCGCAGAGCTACGCGGCGCCACCTCGTCCGTTATCAACATCTCTTCGGTCGCTGCCAAGTTTAACTCGTGGCTCGCTCTGGCTAGTGTAAGTCTCTTCCCGTGAGCTGACTACTGTTACTGACTTCCGTCATCCATGTAGCTTTCATATGGAATCTCGAAGGCCGGCTTGGACAAGCTCACAGTGAGTTTCGCGACGGACTTCGCTCACCGCAAGATTCCCATCCGCGTCAATGCCATCCACCCTGGCGCGTTCCCATCCGAGTCCGTAACGATCGAAGGGCCATTAGTGACGCCTTTTCCCGGTCTTATCGCGCCTACCCCTGCAGGAAGGGCTGGAACGTGAGCACTTCTCTGTCTCTACGATGATGAGCGACGCTCTGACCACCAATTCCTGGAAAGTGATGCCGAATTGGCTATGACGGCGGTCTATCTCGCCGCTTCGAACTACACAACTGGTACCACAGTCTCGGTGGACGGAGGCATGGCTCTTGTGAACCCTTGAAGATTGAGACTTGCCAGTGGGAGAAACATTTAGATTTATACATGGCAAACATCAATAGACAATCAACGAAGTCAGTACTAGTAGGCCATAATATCGACTGTCATGGTGACCATGTGTATGTGTGCTTCAGTCGTGCGCTAGTGCTCCTGACTTGGAGTCTTGATATCGTCCAGAACACACTGACACCGATCTTTGTGTATAAGACGGTGTTCCCCTCCATCGTAACTTCGATTAAGCACTGATTAAGCAGTCCCCCTCCACGAGTTACACCATATAGCAGATCAACAACGGAAGAACAGGGAAGAACAAAACTTCACCGTGGAAAATTCCCAAATCATCAGTAGGGACAAGTATCTGTACGTATGGTACTCTAAGGTGTGTTAAGTCAATTGGTACATACATACATACTATCGATCAATCGGAAGTGTCAATCTGGACAGAAGTGTCAATCCCCCAAGAAAACAATTTCTGTAGCCCTCGTTCCGCACCCGTTTGCTCTGAAAATTTGAATTACAATGCTTCAACATGTTACTGTCGAATCTGCCAGCTTATCCTGTGGGCGCACTTGCCCAAAGATATCCAGGATTTTCATTGATGGAACGAAGTGTCAATTCTGGATTGACACTTCCACTAACCAGCCTGCCACATTACACTCAGTGGTCCGTTGCCTATGAGAAGCCTCCACAGTGGCTTTGGCATCACTTTGGTCCATTCGAGCCACAAAACAGATTTTTCAGGCATGAGTGAAGAGAGCGAGAGAGCGTTCGTTGGCGAGCCGTGACAGCCATTCATTCAAACTCCGATCTGCATGCAAAAATCTGGCAGAGTCACAGCGCGTCACGATTGACACTTCCTGCCAGAACGAAGGTCCCAATCGGCATCGCTTGGCATCGCTCGCACAAGCATTTAAAAATCGGTTTTTTAACTCAGCCTATGCATTGAGTTGAGATTCAGCAGTTTGTAAATTTTTACGGCTATATATGCAGAAATGAGCGAGTACGACAGAAGTGTCAATCGGGTGCCAATGGATTGACACTTCCGATTGATCGATAGTACATACAACAATCTCGCAGTTCCACACGACAGGCGTCACCAGGGTGTATAACAGGAGCGGTCCCATTCTACATGTAACTATATTTTGCAGACTTTCAGGTAAAAAGAGACCCATCACGAGGAAGAACGAAGAGTCGGGGACTGAACGTTCGAACGGGGAGAGCTAGGTATGATAATGTAGCGCCGCGCCCCCGGGGTAAAAGAGGTTCGGATCAATCGGTCCGGGTGACGGCCAAGCAATTGCGTCACCGTGACTTCCCTTTGTTTTGCTCTACAGCCAATAATACCGCAATTGGTGGTTACCAAGGGTGTCTCTTCCTTCTCAACCCCCTTTCATTTGAACTCCCAAGAGATGCCTTTCAGTCATGAGATGCTGAAGTGCTGCCACCGCAAAGTTATTCAGCTTTGACCCGGAAGAGTGCGAGTGCTCTGTTGGCCACAGCGCTGTAAGCATGACCAGTCGTCCTCTGCCGCTCTGCCTAATAAGTCGTCCTCGCATTCACACGGACGCAGGATCACATCAAGAACTCCACGCTGCCGCCGCTGTCAAGAAGCAGATAGCTGCTGACCCGCAGACCACAGAGCTTGTACAGCAGCAATCAACCCGAAATCTTTCCAAGGTCTGTTTATTCATCTAATTGTCAGACGCGGGGCTGGGAGCTGTAGAATGGGAAGGCCGGGGGGAATATTGGCTTGGCTGATTATGGTGAACATAGACTGGTCGTCCTCATGCCGCGGAAGCGTGCCTTACTAGAGGAGCGCCAACCAGTCCCTCTCGCAATAGCGTCCTGGGGGCGGCGGGAACGACTCCAAGGGTTGGCAGTCACTGATGGGTGAGGCATCATTATGGTACACTCAAACACGGTGACTGACTTGGGCGACAGTGCCCGGTGAAGGAACACATACAGAGAGCCGAGTTCAAGCAACTCGTCATCTATAGCACGTCTGCAAGCGCCTTGCGGAGCAGTGTCCCCTGCGAAATCGTAAAGGGGACGAAGTAGCGCTCGACCACAGCTTATTTCTACGACATGCAAGTCTCCGTGACGTGCGGTCTGAGTGCAGCGTGCCACAGAAATGAATGAGGTGCCTAGGCCATTCAGTCACTCCGCTTTGAGGTACGAAAGATGAGAAATCCGCGGGCAAACTCGTACGCAGTCTGGATGAGAACCAGTTGGGGGCAGTGAAGATTGACGTAGGTTTCCCCTCGAGCTCCCTCGCGTCATGGTGCCTGATGAGTGACAGGTCTCATCGCGGTGTAAGTTGCCGGTTGATGTTGAGCACTTGTCGATGAGGTGGTCATTCGGAACACACTGTGTAGGGCTCGAACAGGGACAAGAGTCAGACGGATCTATATCTGTCAGTGACGCACCAAGGGACTCCCATATGCATGCTCGCTATCTTGCCTGCGCCTTCCTTGAAACCCGGAATCAACAAGCCCACATAATGACGGAATCCACCAGCAGTCTCTGTCGGCCCCGCTGAAATCCAACTCAATTGACTCGAACTCCCGGAGGTGGTTCCACGAGGTGCAACTCGCCAAGGCGTCTTGGAGCTTTGGGTGGTATGTAGATGCATCAGGTGTCCACAGACTGTCGCTGATTGCAAGTCAGTACTTTCCGTGAAAAGCAGAACACGGAATGGACCTCGCAACAATCACGACCGGCAATATCCGATTATTCCTTGTTGTCATCCATCACGATCCTTTATGAAGCTGTCTGCTGCTGTCGCTGTTGCTGTTGCTCGCTCCAACACTGAGATACAGCCTATGCATCATCGCTTCATTTTGCCTCCAGGCGCACGGTCTCGAGTTCATGACGCTACCGTGAGTATTCTTAGCATCACTGTATCGTCTCCCACTTCAAAAGCCTCAGGTCAAAGCTTGTCATTGCTCTCATAAGATTACACGCCGTCGCGGCTAAATTGTTAGGAAGACCACCATTCGTGAATTGTAGCTGTCAGTCCCCTCTTCATTTCTCCTGTTGCCTCATTTAATTCGTCTGCTGAATAGGATGTCTCCAACGATTCCTCATTACATGCCCGCCTTCCTGCAGAAGCACTGGCTGATGCACGGGTACGCGCTCACGTCCTCATTGCTGGTCGAGCTCATTCCGTTTAGACTCCGCTACCCCCTTCATTGTTATGACCTATGCACGACCGAGCTGACAGAGGTTGGTGACTTCTGTCAGGCACCAATCCTTGCCGGTATACAGCCGAGCACTCTCTTTGGCTCTAGAAAGGACTCCTACGAGATCGCATGTCGTCGATTCCAGCTGTTGGAGTGTCAGACGGAGGCAATTGTCAACGAAATCATTCAGTCCGGGGGCGATGAGCGTGCGACCTGCATCCCCATTTCTCGCTTCAAAGTCGATATAATGCTGAAATACTTCGCCTTCCTCCGCTTCCGTAATAGTCCCAGCTATGTCAACGTCATTGGGAAGATTTTGGATACGACCTTCATCCCTACCTCGAATCGGCTGCTAGAGTTCAACGACGTGCTCCGACAGCTGACTTGGGGGGCGTTCTTTCAATCCATTCACGATTTTCTACGTTACGACAGGGGTTGCATCCCTGCCTGTGATCCGAAGCTCACAGAGATGGTGTTCTCACACGAACTGGAGACGTTTTGCTGGAATATGCTGCGAGGTGGTGATGTGTACGTGGGCGTTGCATGTAACAAGCAGGAGTACATCCTCCCAGGCCGATGCTTTGGCACGTTGGAGCAGCACTCGGGCTCAGATGGGTAGGGACTTGAATTAACTTATTGCAATATAAGCTAACTCCCTCTCACGCAGATGTTTCGACGACGCGTTTTTCTTCCCTGTAACCCCTCGATTGGCGATCTACATCATTGGAAGCGACTGCAACAAATGGCCCGACCCAAGAATGGTGTTGATGCCTGTTGACCACGAATCTGACATCGACATCCATCTCCGTAATGCCATAGTGCTCGGCTGCATGTCCCCATATTTTGACTCCAGCAAACACCAAGGCGAGAGACTCTACATCTCCTCCCTCTGTTCCATCACCCGCTCCATTCTATCCTACGAAGAGTTTTGCTCTCCTGCCTCGGCACATTTTATTGATTTTAGTTGTCTCAAGGAGCAATGCCGTCAGCGCTATCTGCAAATGACAGCGGCGAAGATGTTCATAGGGGACACCACAACGCATGACTTCGCGTTGGGGGACAAAGCGGCGGCGTTTGGGCAGATCCTTGGCAACAAGATCCCTCTCCCCGGACGTCCTAGTAACCAGTTTATCAACCCGTCGTAGTGGGGGCACGGACTACGTCTAGGATTTCATCTACTTATCATTACTACGATTCATTTTTCTTGCCTTTGTACTGTCACCTTGCTCCTGTCGTCAATGTATACCTATGTATATTCGCTTCTAGAGCCGGGTTTCCAGGCTGATCCCATTGGAGGTCGGTTTCATCGGTCCGAGAGATGGTGAGCAGGGCAACGAACACAACAACCACCATTTACTCTCTCTCATTGATAACCATTTCACTACAACGTCTGAAGACTACTGGCGATCTTGAAAAGTAAGCTCTAAAGATGATAGATCAATTGGTGCTGCTTTCGTTTACTCCACCTCCAGAAGATCTAGTAATCGGCGAGACCTCTCGACTCTTCTCAATAGAGGCGCATTTCTATGATTTTTGTTGACATACATGTCTAGAGCTCAGATCTGTTTTGCGGTACCAACGCCGACATCTATCCGAAAATCAGCTCCGAGTCGTCCGAGTGTCGAATTGAACCTTCAAAAGACCCCCTTCAGAACGGCTGCGGGCGGTATGCATGAGACAAATGCTCTGGGTAAGCGCTGAGAGGGTATTCTCTTGAGACCTTCCATCTCTAAGTAACACCGAGCACGACCATGATACGGTTCGAGCCGGTTTAACATTGATCTCGCCCGGTGCTAATTTCAAGTTCAAGACTGCCCGTCAACACGGCAAAGCCCTCGCTCCTTCGTACTTACCAGCACTCCATCTTAAATCATCTCGGCCTTATACCAGACCTTCGCTTTTTAAAGTACCTTCTTTCTCAGCAAAAGACTTCAATGGCTATGACTCGTCTCCCACGCCGGCGCCACGGTTCTCGATCCCAGATCTCCAAGCACATGGTACTCAAAAACACACTTGTATGAGAAGTATAGTAAGGCTGGGTCAACATGTGGATCACGGTGCGCTATCTTGCCCGCCGAACGTTTCAATCACCGTAACTCTGCATTTGAATTCTTCAGATCTAGAGTACAGTAGCTCTGCGCGCAGTGTCTTTGTCCAGGAGGCTATGTGCAAGATAGCACAGACTGACTGACTTCATGTTAGATACATTTATCACATAGAAGCCGCATCCGGCTGCCACAGCCATTTTGTTTATACTTACAGGTTGTAACAGCCACTCACCGGTAGACATCTTCACGATCAATCACGACTGTGGGGCTGTCGTGACCGAGGTGACACGAAGCTACCACGCGATAAATAGAAAATAAGAGAAATAATAGAAATAAGAGAAATATCTGTGAGAAGTCCGTCCGTTTGAGTGAGATATGTTATCGTTGTTCGTCCCCGCACTCATACATCGGTACACTATTTAAATACTGTCCATGTGGCTATGCTCGAGTCATTCCTTCCATGGCAGTGCTAATGCCGTTGACGCGTCGCACTACGCGCCTCTTTCAGACCCATCTACCTTCTTCTACAACCTTCGACGCGCTGACTGGCGCTGACTCGGGGCGGGTGCTGTGCCATGAGGTAAGCTTCGCGTCACACTCGTTACATGCGCCCTCCAAGCCTTCGGCACGAAGGGTTCCGAATCCCGATCCGTTTCCGTCTCCATCAGCGCAATGATCGTCCGTCTGCATAGTGCTTCTGTCTCCGTCCACCATCCGACATGGCAAAAGTGGTCCATCTTGAGCATCCTTCTCCTCATTCTGTCCTCTCTTCCCTTCTCCTGGATACCTCCGTCCACTCGGGACCACGCGCCCTCCCGATCCTATGGCTTTGTCCTGCTCCGCGACGTTGTTGTCGATTCCTGTCGGCCATTCTCCAGTGACATCATCCGAGATTGTCATGTATTTCGCCGCACCGGATACCTTTGGTCTTACCGGAGGCGAATATCGAAGAACACATGTATCGAGCGGACTCTGACGTTGGTGCAAGTGGGTGTCTGCATTCGAGGAAGGGTATCTGGTGGATGTTGAATGCTGGCTGGGGTGAATGTCACTGGGTTGTCTGGGAGCTGGAGAATGGATCGGAATAGTGGTGGAAAATGGGGAATGGGAGGTGCACACGGAACTATGCGGGTATGTTGACTGTCTTCCGTGTGTTATCCCCTGCTCATCTTGAACAGCCGATACTTCTATTCCGCATGCATCCAGTCCAAACGCGACGAGATCATTCTCTCGCGCGCTTTCGTGGTCAAGGTACGTCTGGATACCATCATCGTTCTCCTCGGCTCTGATCTTTATTTGATCCATGTCATCTAGTTCTTTGATGTTCGAGCTGCGTAAAGGTGAACGCGACGCGTTATTTGACCCCAATGGACTGCCTCCGCCCGTCGATCCTGCAGAGTGTGCTTGCTCTACGAGATCCTCGGTTAGACCAAGCGGAGTGTCGATCACGGTGTCAACTCGTCGCGTCTCTTGCGCAACTCCTTCATCAGTTTCTTCCGGGCTGTCTTCTAGAGTCACAGCTAGGTCATCAATGGTGAGCCCTTCTTCGTCAAACAGCATCGAATATATTCTGATTGCTGATACGTCTCTAGTAAGCTTGTAGTACGTGTCGTCGTCGATTTGGTTCATCGCGTCGTTGATCTCGTCATCATCTGGTACATCTTCTTCATCAATTACAGCTGGTTTCAGCTGAGGACAGTCTCTAGCGATGTGTCCGCGTTCTCGGCATTGGAAGCACCTGCCCGCTGACATGTACTCCTGGCGTTTCTGATCCGAGAGTATGCGAACGAGAGGACGCTCTCTAACTGCACGGGAAGGGTTGACATCCCTGGAGCGACTGTTCTCAGATGAGTCTGACTCTGATCTGTCACTTCTAGTTTCATCGTCATCGGTGCTTTCTGCCTCACTGGTTGAAGCTTGCTGGTCTTTGTCGATAACTGTACCGTGGTCTGTACCTTCTGTTTCTGTATCCAAATCTTTCTGATCTTCATCTGATTCCGATCCAGATTCATAAACGCCAGGAACTTCAAGCTCTTGACATGCTTTCTCTCCGGATTCAGGTTCATCGTTGCCTGAGTTCTTACTCGACACAACGCCTTCAATTAATTCAATCAGCTCGGCCTTTCTTTCGACCTCCTGATATGATGATACCTCTGGGTCCAACGCGGCTCTCCAGAGCTCTCTCTGAATGTAAGTGTTGAATCCGGCCCACAGCTTGTGGACTTTCTCACGTTCATCTAGGATTCCAACTGTATTGAATAGCTGGTGCAGCTTTGCGGTGTATTGCCGTACTTTCATGTCTCCTTGTTCGGTGAGTTCAAGCTTTCTTCGCTGCTGAATACGATAATCTAACGGAAAACAGTAGTTGTACAGTTCAATAAAGAATTGTTTCAATTTCCATTTCTTTGGGTTCTCGGATACTGTCGACACGTAGAAATCGTATGCACTACCGGTCAAGAAACGCGACAGTTTCAAGACACGGTCCTTCTTTGCCACGCGTCCCTCACGGACATAAGCGCTGCCATCCATCAAGAACTTCATGAAGGCTTGCGCGTCCGTGGAACCATCATATGGCTCCGGCGCAACTGGTTTCAGCAACATGCAATGTCTGGATTTCTTCTTTCGGGTTCGTCTGGGGTTCGTCTGGGTTCGTCTATGTTTGTTCCGTACTTCGGACTCGCTTTCATCTGAGCTATCGCGAGACTTTCGCGACCTCTTATGCTGCCAACCTCGGCTGTGCACAATATCTCTGATGTGCTGCTTAATGTCTTTTCTTGAGACACTAGCAGGTTCGTCGGGTATCGCGACGGATACTCTGATTGCATCGTGGCAATCCTCATCGTCTGTGCTGGCCAATTCGATCTCGGTGCCTTGTTCCGAATCAAAAACACTATTTCTATCTCTACCTGACATAGATTGACGACGTAACGCAAGGCTATCGCTGTTCGCGGCACCTGCGTGACTAGAACAACTGTGATCTCTGCCCACAGTAGTCCAAGAACGATGACTCTCTTCATCGTCCAGAACGGAACAACGTCCGTTGTCAACAGTGCGACGACTGTCCGCGATATCACTGTTGATACCGACTTTTACAGGTTCGATGCCTTTGGCGCGCTTTCCAAAGGCCGGGTTCATCTTTGTCAAAAGGTACTATGAAGAGTAAGGGTTTTGGGGTGTAGGTGATGGGAGAATAGCTGCCTGGGGTTCCTGGGTGATCAATCCGGGTAGTCCAAGCGAGCAAGATAGGTTCGGAGGGTTCGTCGGGTCTAGTTTGTTGATAAACTGACCACTCAAAAATATGTGGGGCTGTCGTGACCGAGGTGACACGAAGCTACCACGCGATAAATAGAAAATAAGAGAAATAATAGAAATAAGAGAAATATCTGTGAGAAGTCCGTCCGTTTGAGTGAGATATGTTATCGTTGTTCGTCCCCGCACTCATACATCGGTACACTATTTAAATACTGTCCATGTGGCTATGCTCGAGTCATTCCTTCCATGGCAGTGCTAATGCCGTTGACGCGTCGCACTACGCGCCTCTTTCAGACCCATCTACCTTCTTCTACAACCTTCGACGCGCTGACTGGCGCTGACTCGGGGCGGGTGCTGTGCCATGAGGTAAGCTTCGCGTCACACTCGTTACAACGACGTAGGTGGCGGTCTCGGAGGATTTTCTCGTCATCGAGGCCCAGGATTACAGCAACCCGCGTCTAGCAACGTTTCCGTGTCGGAAGTGACTTGCTGTCAGACTGCATCTCATTGCTATGCACTGGCAACTCAGGCTGTTCTTGCAGAGGACCCACTCCTGTACATGCCTCATGTTCCACAGCTTCCAGCTTCGCAAAAAATCTACCGAGCTCGAGCGTGGCCTCGTGTAACTTGCGGCATAACGTCTGGTCCAATTCACCACCTACATCCTGGCAAGTGCCCACCAGATATCGCTCCTCGACGCGCGTATGTCGGACTTGCCTCAACTTCTCCCGGGTATATCTGTCGGTGCCGATTATTTGGCCTTAGTTAAAGCTCTCTGAGAGATAGATATACAGACCTCAATCGCCCTCCCCGGGATACCAGTGAAAGATGTCTTGGACCTCTCGCGATCTTCAGCTCTATCCCCCAATCTATGGCGAGCATACCGACGAGACATATCTCGAGCTTTCTGGGTACACTTTACGGTTCTCTTGATCTCTTTCATGAGATTGATGTATAAAAGTAGATTCGAGTTGGCTGCTCATTCGCTAGGCGGTCGCGTCTCACACCTGTCGAGCGAGGACTTCAGTGTTGTGGTATCCCACGGACATCCACATATGACTGTCGCTTCAGGATCTCAAGCCACGTCTTCTCACCCCGACTTTTCCTACGACACCACTGTTATGTACGGGGGCGCACAGAGTCGTAACTTGGTCCCATTCACCTCTGACTTGACTGCTATCCAGGCAGACGGGGCACAGTTCTCGAGCTCCTTCTCCGTAAATCCAAGCCTCGTGCCTCCTGTGTCCGCAGCTCTGCTCTCTGGAACCATTTTCTCCCAAGAGAGACCACCCGGAGGATCAGTTGGCATCCTTCCTGACGTTTGGGACAGGACGTCGATATCAAATCCGCCCTCACTGCTCCCTACTTTGCCTGACAGTGAAAGTGGAATGTTCCACCAATACGATGCCTTATTGCATGTCCCCGATGGCGTGTTTGACGCTGGTCGTATAGATCGACCCCAGGATAGATTGAGTCCGAGACCCCCATCCGAGGGAGCACACATTGGGCTCACGCCCGATCAGCCAACGCCCCGTCGTCGATTACGGAATCAGCGCTCAATCTTGAATCGGCGCACCATTGTGGCGCAATTTACTTGTCCGACAGAGACTTGCTCGGCGGATTTTACCACAAGAGGAGCACTTGAAAGTGAGTTTACAGTGCTTATACATGTCTAGGAGATGCTGATACATCGGAGGACACGTCCAGAGTAAACATTACGATTATGTGTACAGATGCGATCACCTGGGGTGCGGGAAGACATATGCATACGAAGCATCGCTCAGACGCCATCGGCGACAGTGTGGACACTCATGAATTGGGAGCGTGAACACGAAACATCTCACATTAGTAGACTACACCTAACTTACGCGACATGGATTAATTGCGTTGCATGATTGCTTCAAAGTCGACCATATCGACACGCCATCGTTGAAAGCAGAACGTTCAATGACACTACCATCAGTTTCAAAGGAGGGTCCGGGTTCACCTCGATCGGTTGCCGTATCACTCGATAGAAAAAACAAGACACGAGGAGAAGCGGTACATTCGGTGTTCCGAGAATCCGAGTGGATCTACACAGACGAAGAAGGCACCCGCTCGGCGCTGGCTCCGAGCAACCCTTCTCAAGATATGTTGATGACCACAAATGACGAGGTCTTAGTCAAACCGATTCACAGGCGTATTCGGTTTGCCCGTCTTGATGAATGCCTCCAAATTCTGCATGATCTCCGTCGCCTGGTCCTGCATGATCGTGTCGTTGAACACAGCACAATGCGGCTGGAGAATCTACAGGAACATGAGATAAATCTACGGAGTCAGAGCCTGGATAGCAGACGCACGGTTCGATCGCGCATTTCTACCAGGCGTGGGTGGATCTTTGGCTCGAATTCGAAGACATCGAGTGCGACACGGGCTACGTGTCCTGACTCGAGGGCATCTACGAGAGCTTGCTCGTGTACAACAGGGCCACGAGACGTGTTGACGATGAGGACTCCTGGTTTTGTGAGTGCCAGAGCTGGAAGATAATGAGTCTCAGACTATTGGAGGTGTAGGGACTGCCGCCATACTATCTTTGTTCAGCAAATGCCTGGTGTCTTTGGTCAAAGGACAGTGTATTGAGAGAACATCCGACCGCCTGACGACCTCCTCGAACGAGGCGTATTCCGCGCCGGTCTCTTCCTCTGGGGTCAATCGCGACCGATTGTAGTAAATCACTTTCATGCCTACATGATGGGCGTGAATTTCGACCTTCGTCTGAAGTTACTATTAGGGAACGGAATCATACCGAAATGCTGCATGTGGTCCTTCACGAGTTGCCCAATGCTACCCATCCCGATTATGCCCAGTATACTTTTCCTGGCGTCCATGGCACGCAAAGAGAGGTCCTGCCATCGTCCCTCGCGCGCGTCATTTTCGCGCTTTGAGGTTGCACGCATGACTTGCAGAATCATCATCGCCGCGCTATCTGCGGTGCGTATAGAAGCGGACGTGGCGGTGTTGGCATAGAAGACGCGACGGGACGTCAGGTAGTGGATGTCTGCAAAGTCATATCCTGCGCCCCCTGAGGAGAACAGCCGACACCCGTTGTCGACAAGTGGTCCCACCAGGGCTTCATCCAATGGCCAAGGCCACGTTTGGTGCCAGTTGAGGAAAACGATGCATGCTGTCAACGTCTGAGCAAAGAAAACACTATCGATATACAGCGGGTGACACACCAACAAACTGCCCTCCCTGCTTTTGAAGCTTTTCGACGGCTTCTTTGATGCGTTGCGCGAGGATGTCGTGAGGCGCCTGACACACGATGGTGAAGTCGACGAGATCCTTCATCTCGGCCACATATGCCGGACTTATTTCTGGGTGAATGTCGTTGACGACTAGGACCTGAGGTTTTGAGGACATGGGTGATGATGGGAGGGAAAAGTACAAGAGAAGTATCCAATGACTCCGAGCAAGTGCGATTATATCTCGGCGGATTTTGCTCCGTGCATGCGATAAGAGATAAGATCGGGTGGATTGCCGAACAGAGGTGTAGGCTGTTGTAGGTCCAGTTGTTGATTTCATGTATATCGAAAGAGGAAAGGAGGATCAACAATCCGTTGCATCTGGCGCGGTATGAGCTTCATGCAGTACTCCGTTGAGACTTTTTAAACGACAGTAGACGTTAGAGGCCTTCGAGAAGTTCAGCATACAAAATATCGCCGTTGGAGAAAGACCTACTGTAGTTCGAGCATGAAGAACTTCAGCGTAATAGACATCCTCGGGATCGTCCTTATTTCGGGACAGCCAAAGAGAAGTATCCACCTGGAAGGCGAATGATGGACCCAAAGCAGGTTTCTTCGTTGTCCAAGGAAACAGAGAGATGGAAACGGTATCTCGAAGGGACGTAGCATCGTTGATAACCTGTACAAAGTTTGAACTGTGTAACACAGATTGTTTACACACGTACAATTATTGTCAGATTCATTTTATGGGCTAATTCGCGTAGATAGCGCATGAAGCCCGTCATAATGGTGTGTCCCTGGGCAGAGGCGACACTAAAATGTGGAACTACGATAGTAGTAATGTTGTCGATAACAATACATTTGGTTGCGGGTGATGACATCTGCAAAGACCACAGAACGCCGTATACCGCGTCCAGCTCGAAACAGGTGGAAACACTGAGTCGATCCAAGATGTTGGAGTTCTGAAAATCTGTGAGCATGGGGCCCGACGATCAACGCGTTACCCACCTGGAGGCCCATTTCATTGAGCATTCCGATAGCCCTTTCTGGTGAGAAATCGCCAAGCGTATCGACCCAAAGGACGGAAGAGTTGGGATCTGAATGAAGGAGACGGAACGAAAGGTTCATAGCAAGTGCCTTGTGACGCGTCAGAAAGCAAAATCACTGACTAGCAAAGCCCTTCACCGTCTTGCCTGAAGCAATGTCACCGGAAATCGCAACCACGGGCGATCCAGTGAAGCCTCCGGTTATGTCGTCCAGGGACTGTACTGTAGACCACAGCGAGGTGTTGTTGATTGTAGGCAAGTCAAGAGAGACAACACCAGGAGCAGCACAGAGTTCAATGACACGTTCAGTCAACAGTTTCAAGTCTTTGAGACTAATCGTTCCCTGAGGCAGTTTTTGGAAGATTTCCAAAGGAGAGTCGCGAAACAACAGGTCCGTTTCGGTGATAATACCAATATTTGCCAATTCATTGACGATGTCCAGTGAAATAGTAGGACCCAGCGAGCTCAGCCTCATAATGGGTGGTGGTGGTGAGAGGGTGAGAAGAATAATCCAATTTGGGCGACTGCTCAAACGGGAGCAGAATTTGTCAATGCCGGCTCTGTCCTTGCCGAATGCAGTCAACACGGCGACCACTGGCGTCGGCGCTGAGGGCGCAAAAGGCGGTCACGTACGGCCTGGCCGTCTCCCGACGCAGCGCGGCGCACGCCCGCCCTCTTCACCGCCAGTTTACGACTTTCTTTGCCTCTGGATCCCAGCGGCATCGCTTTAATGCCAACCCGTTCGCCAACCTCCGTCGCATGCATGTCCGCGCCATCTCGTACTCGTCGATACCGCGCTTTGTCGCCCGCGCATTCCGTGTCCCCATTGCCGGCGCCACCATCGGCGCCGGCGGGCTTGGGTATGCTAATTACAAGTTCGAAGGTGCGTCATCCGGCGCGTTCATGTCTCGCCTCGTGCTGACCGACATTCCGCTCAGAAATGCGCACAAAGTCGCAGGCCTTTATAGATAACGCCAAGGACACTGTCTCCGACGTCTTTGAGACCGCCTCTGACGGCGTCAAGGCGCTGAGAGATCGCGTCTCCGAGGTGCAGCTCCCGGAGGTTCCTGATATTGGCGCCAAAAAGTTCTTCTCGGACTTGTTCGGTGCGGGAAGGAAGAAGAAGGGCGGCAGCAATGATGGTGGAGACGAGGAATCAGGCAAGAAGTCTGGCGGAAAGCCGCCGACAGACGAGACGGCCGTCGCTGCTCTGGTCGCGGCAACAATGTCCTCACCCTCGGAGCCCTCCAAGGACGGTGCTGCTCTTGACACTCGCCAAAATGGCCTTATGCATCTCACTCGCAAACTCATCGAAATCCGGACCATGCTTCTCAGCATAGACCAAAGCGACACCCTCAAACTACCCTCCATTGTGGTCATCGGAAGCCAAAGCTCTGGAAAGAGCTCTGTTTTGGAATCCATCGTTGGTCACGAATTCCTGCCAAAGTAAGCGTCATGATAATCATCACTTTCGCCATTTCTCATCGGTATCAGAGGCAACAATATGGTTACGCGGCGACCAATAGAGCTGACTCTGGTGCACACTCCTGGGAAGGAGGGTGATTCAGAAGAGTACGGCGAATTTCCCAGTCTTGGCTTGGGCAAGATTAAGGACTTTTCAGTCATCCAGCGCACCCTCACCGACCTCAACCTTGCTGTTCCACTAGAAGAAGCCGTCTCCAATGAGCCCATCGACCTCCGAATATACTCTCCCCACGTTCCGGACCTCACCTTGATCGACCTCCCCGGATACGTCCAGATCGCCTCCATGGACCAGCCAGAGTCCCTCCGAGAGAAAATTGCCCATCTATGCGAGAGATACATCCGGGAACCCAACATCATTCTAGCTGTCTGTGCTGCTGATGTCGATTTGGCCAATTCACCCGCGCTACGTGCCAGCCGAAAGGTTGACCCGCTTGGTCTGCGGACGATTGGTGTAATAACCAAGATGGATTTGGTACCTCCAGAGCAAGGCGCTTCGGTGCTTGCAGGCAACCGATATCCCTTACATCTTGGTTACGTTGGTGTCGTCTCGAAAGCATCTGGAGCCAAACAGGGCTCGCTTGTCCGCAAAGCAGAGAACGAGTTCTTTTCGGCAAACCGAAATGTCTTCGGGAGCTCGAGTGCGTTGATGGTGGGCACTGATACCCTGCGCAAGCGCTTGATGGAAGTGCTCGAATCCTCGATGGCGTCCTCTCTCCATGGAATATCCAATGCTGTCCAGCTCGAATTGGAGGAAGCTACCTACCAGTTCAAAGTGCAGTACAATGACCGGAGGATCACAGCCGAGTCATACGTTGCCGAGACCATGGATGCACTCAAGTCGCGCTTCAAGGATGCCGTGGCGCAATTCCGACGTCCCATCATCCGGGAGAAGCTGAAGGGGATGCTGGACGACAAGGTTATGGACGTGCTGGAGCAGTTGTACTGGCTGGACAAGCGCGCGCCTGAGCTTGGCGAGTTGGCCGCTGATCCGCGCGTAAAAATCGAGGAAGTCGACGCGTTCTGGCGCCACAAACTCGAGGCCGCCTCCTCCCTCCTGACGAAATCTGGCGTAGGGAGGGACTCCACTCTCCTTGTCGCGGACGGACTCCGTGCACTTATCGACTCCATCGCGTCCGGCGAGCCCTTCAACTTCCACCCTCAAGCCGCCGAACGCCTCATCGAATTCTCGCATATGATCCTGCGCGACCGTATTGGAGTCACGTCGGATCAGGTCGAGAACTGCATCAAGCCGTACAAGTATGAGGTAGAGGTCGATGACCGCGACTGGGAGCTTGGCAGACAGCGGGCGATTGATTTGTTTGAGAAGGAGGTGAATATGTGCGAGACGAAGCTGAAGGATATCCGGAAGAAGGTTGGTGGGAGCAGGCGGCTGGGTGGACTCATTGGGTATGTGAGGACGTTGGAGAAAGAGGAGAAGGAGAGGAAGGCGCGTGCGAAAGGACCTGGCGAAGAGCCTGCGCCTCTACCGGAATCATACAAATACCCCACCGCACAGATTTTGGATGGTAAGCCTTTCGTCTCACTTATCTGGCTCTTCGGTGTCTCAGTGCTTTAACAGCTCGACACGCCCTACTATACAGCGACCGATTGTCGATACTGCGGTTGCGGTTGAACACACTACGCTCAAAACGGTGTCGAGCAGGCCCAGAGAACGATGTGCTATGCCCAGAAGCGTTCCTCAACGTCGTTTCTGATAAGTTGGCGTATACGTCAGCAATGTTCATCAACATCGAGCTTCTAGACCAGTTTTTCTATCAGGTGGGTTTCTTGGCGCCATCTGCTACTACTAGGGGGGGCGCTGACTGACTTACTCTTCACTTAGTTCCCTCGTGAAATTGACACCCGGTTGTTGTACGACTTGGACCGACGCGAGATTGTCGAGTTTGCACGCGAGAACCCTACAGTGAGGCGGCACCTAGATCTACAGGAGAGGAAGGACAAGCTGGAAGAGGTAATGTGATTTCCTGCGCCCTGACCTGCATGCGTACTGAGGATCCTTTGCACAAGGTCATGAAGCAGCTGAACAGCCTGTCCACGTTACGAGCCGATCCACAACCTGCACAGAGGCGAAATCGTGGGTTATTCGGCGGTATATTTTGAGCCGGTATGGTGCCTGTATACTTATATTGTGTTCGTTTTTTTGTTTTCTTCTCTTACACGGATTCCGGAATGGACCCCACTCACTATCATTCAATTGTTCGCCTATAATGTGATCGTTCCTTTCTCAAAGTCAGTCTGCAGTCTGAGCCACGTCGTGGTGCGAGGTGTACAATGAACAGTGATGTGGATGTATTTCATGCTTAGTCGCTGCAAGAGCGATATAGTGTCTAGTGTGGAGGGGAAATAGCGATAATTTGTACACAGTCGGGGACAAGTTACAGTTTGGCCTTGGCAGACTGAAGATAAGATTAGTAAACGAATGGAGGGTGGTATTGATACATGCTTTGAGAACACCGTCCAGCTTGGTTGCGAGCATGATGTTGCCCTTGGTCTTCAGCTTGCCGGTCATGAATGCTTTCTGACCGTTCAGCTGGGGAGGATATAAGCAGGGCAGTGATCGGGTAAGCGACGCGTACGCGCCTTGCCGGTGGCGAGGTCAGTAAGAACCTCATCGGAGAGGGTGATGACAATGTCGGGCTTGCTTGGTGAGGGCCCTTTGATGACCTTGCCCTCCTTCTTCAAGTCAATCGTCCAGGTCTGTTTCTGCCCCTCGCTGTTCGACACCGCGAGCTCGAAGATGCCGTTCGTCTGTCCGCCACCATCAGCGCACGTAGATACAGTCTTCGGTCCTGTCCCACCTTCTTGATCTGTGTCTTCTTCTCCGCTTCACTGTATGAGGCAAACGCGCTCCCGAGGGCGGCGATGAATTCGGAGGACTGTGCATGTTGGGCATCGTTAGTCGGGCGACGTTGTTATCAAGTACAATTGACGCGCTTTGAAACCGTCGGCTTTGAGATCGGACATGGTGGTGGCGAGAAGGAAACAGTCGGTTATGGGGAGAGCATGACCGTCGGCAAATGTGCCCGTGGGGATCTTTCTGATTCACATGTTACTCGGCAAACCCCGCTCCACTGTTGACCTTTACGACCGACTGTAAACTCTCCTTGCTTACCCCAGCGAATTCAATACGATAGGCAGCCTGAGCCCGAATCCGATCTATGTTACTGTATGATCAAGAGAAGGTATACGACAGAGCGCTCGACCTGGACGCGAACGCGCGCCGGTATTTGCTTGATTCCAGTGCTATGACAGCGTGTACCCCTTCCCCTGCTCGCAAGGGAAGGTAGGTATTCGTCAAGGTGTGGAATTGATTGCACGCACTCTACTATATACAAGGTGAGTGCCATGCACGCCTCGCTGTCAATCAAGCTACCGGCCACGTATGTGCTGTGTCGAGCAAGTAACAAAACTCGGCTTGTTCAATGTTACCTACCACTGCCAATGGCCTTGCAAATGGCAGGTAGCATTTGGCGTGGCAGGTAACACTCGGCTGGCAGCCAACACTCGGCATTGCAGATCACAGTCGACTGGCAGATAGCATGCTCAGCAGGTAAGCCTCAACCTGAAGATTGGCCTGTTAGCTGCACTGCGACCAATGCCAAATGGCCTCACCAGGCCAGTGCAACCAGTGGTATGTAGACCCAGTCGACTGCCATTCTTAAAACCTTGACGCTTCTTGGCCAGTACTTATGCAGAAGACAGACAGCACTGAGCAAACATTGTGGTGTGTACTATGTGAACGCTACAACCGCCAAGAAGAATCAAGCAAGTAATTTCCATTTCTCGCGCACACTGTTACGCGAGTGAATTCACCGGACATACTTCCTACCGTGCCAACGTCTCCAGTTGAGGTTCCATTCTGAATGCTCCATCGAGATTTGGTGTTCAATCGCGTATAAAAGCCAACTACAATCCTTCACCAACACTCAAGAAGAAATCTTCTCAACCAGCCTCATCACAATGAGTACTCACAGCGTTGCAACCATCCAGTCTGCCTTGATTGGCGGCAACACCGGAGCTGCTTTTAACGACCTTGAAGCAGGTCAGTCCTATCTCTACTTTGCACTGTGCTGGTCACGACTCAACTGACGTTGTCAAGTCGTCGGGACAGCGAATGTCACTATCAACACTGCCAACCCAGTCAAGCGCATCATCGTTATGCATGGCACCAGCTGCGTACGTCGATGTCTTGACATTCCCTGCGAGGCTTGCAATGACACTCCGCTCCCAGGTCGATGGAATCACAGTCACGTACCACAAGGGCGCTGGGACTACTACCATCTCGCATGGCACCTCGGATTATTGCCAGGACAATGGGCTCATCCACTCCAAGATCATCATTGGGGGTGAGAACATGGTGTGAGCGAAGGGATGATGATACTCACTGTCCGCACTGCACAGACAACGAAGCCATCGTCGCGATATCCGGCCTCTCAGACCGTAACACTTCGTTCGGCCATCGCATGGTCCAGCTCAGCTTTGCCATCTACGACTCCACCACGGGAAAAATGAGAGTCGAAGGGGTAAGAGTTCGCGTCTATACACTGTGCGTAATCTGATCTGACCGTTCGACATAGCCCTTCGGAGGCAGCAGTGGCACCGCGTTCCGCGTCACAGCTAACGGGCAATTCGTTGGGTTCGGGGGGTTCGCGATTAACACTGATGACAGCTGTGAGTCGCGATCAACTTGCGCTCTGAAGTCGAGTACTGACTGGTGGACATCACTTCAGTCTCGACTTTGTTAAAGAAAGGAGAAGACGGAGGACTCTATGGGCTGACGTTCATTGACATCGCGTATCGCACCGTCTGAGTGTCGGCGGGAACTCGTGCCTCATAGGCTTGTACTAAATAGCTTGATAACAATGTATATGTAAGTTCAATGTTTTTCGCAAGGCATAGAAGTTAGAAGCTGGACCCGGTAAGACGTCGACTCTGTGAACTATCGAAGATAAATCATGTTCTGCTAAATCAGCAGGCTTTTCTATTATCATAAGTAGCGATCCAAGCTCCAAGTGCAACCAGGACATCAAAATAGGTAGTACGCGAGACGTATAAGGTACAGTACAGTATGATACAGAAGCATTCCCGGTATCCCAACAACAAGTATAATAAACACCTTTATTCACCTATTTTAAATCTCTCAAAGATTGCCCGAAGGCGCCACGGCCGAGGGCTTACGGGCTGAATAATCAGAAGCCGCATCTAGCTCAGAATTGGCGCCTTTGGTCTGCTCCGATGGCTGGTTAGAGGCCTCCGGGAGGACAAACACTCCGGGTTGCATTTCCACATCATGATCCCAAGTTCGAGTAGTGGACTGATGTGCAAAGGTAGGGATTCCACCGTGAAGGCCGTGGTTCTGGCTGAGTGACCTCGAGTGGTCGCCCGGGAACGAGCCATCCGACCCAAGGCCCTGTGTGCTGAGCACAAGATGTTGTGCGCCTGAAAATCGGGGTCAGGATAAATGGGCCTGTATACAGAAAGGCGCATGCTCACTAATCCCAACAATTGCTAGCGGCAGAGTCGAATTGACGCCAGTGTTGAAGACTGCGGCGAATTCCAAGACAACCCACCTGTGGTACAACTGTCAATATGTCGATTACAAATACGAAGGATGGAATGGACTCGCATGTTTGCCAATGTGACGGCCACTGCGTACAGGAGTCCATGGCGGAGTATTTTTCTTACGAGGTTGGACAGGTTCCTTTGAAATTGCGATAGAGTTAGAAGACCAAAGTTAGGTTAGATAGTAGAAGGAGGATATTCACCAAGCTGGGTAATGAATGCGCGAATTATACACTAACCAGAAGGTCGCGATGGCGCAGACGATCCAGTCGAATATAACATGTGCGATGTAGTAGACTATGTTCCAATCGGGCTGTTTTGACGCGTTATAATCGACCGTCCTGCACCGGGGTTCTAAGAGCACGTACTTCTCCTCCGTGTGTGACCATGCCTTTGCAGCTGAAAGTTCGTCATGAGCCACAGGACACGAATTCATACGTTGAAACACGTACTTTCCCTGGAATTCAGAAGTTCGGCACTGTCAGAAGGCGCGGATACAGTGAGATTAGAAGGCATACATTAACAGATGTTGGCTGCGGATGGAGACTGTTAGCTCGAGAAGCTCTTCACCGAAGCGGAGGGACATACGGTACGATGGTAAACAATGCCGAAAATTTCCACCTGCACAGTGGATTAATCAAATTGAAGCGACCGATGGCCAAAAGGAAGACACACCGGAAAACCAAGTAGCAAAAGAATAGACAGAATCCATAGGACCCAAACCGATCGACATGATATAGCCCATGTTCTAGACCATGAGCAAGACGGGCTGAAGGAGAAAGCTTCTGGCTTACCGAACAGCGAGAATCCCTTGAACGGCCATCCCGGCCAACACTGAATTCGAATTGAGGAGTCAAATGGAAGGGTGCGACGGCCGCTTACAAGCTGTGACGTTTGGCAACATGTAGATTCTTTTGCACGACGCTGGCGTGAACGTTGTGCTAAACTGCGCTATTGAAGGGCGATACGTCTGGGTGAATTGCGAAGTACGCGAGAGAGACATACCATTCGCGTTCGCTATCAATGATATCACCGTCATGCTGAATTGCAATGGGTATCAGCAATTTTTTTTTTGAATCCCAAGGTCGACGTACTAGCGGACCATAGCGTATAAGGCACAAATAGGACTTATGGATCTTTTCTTCCATTGCTTGCGGTACAGTGAAAATGTTGCAGGTATAGTCTGGAAGAAATCGCCGGCAGCCAATGTGAGAGATCTTCGTGTTCTGTTGTCGGCTACGCTTCGCGAAAAACAGAGGAGCTACTCACATTACACGGAAGATATCCCTTCTTGAAAGTGTCATGGCCGCGAATACGAATGCGGGTGTTGGAAGTTCGCTACCAACATGAAGCCTTGTCACAGCTTGTCACGACGGCCATCGCTGTCGTCGGCTAGTCGTCAAATTGAAATATCGTCCACCTGCAGGGCTATGGTCACCCTCTTCCGATGTGCGATCTCGAATCAGATTCCAATCAAGCTTAGTTCCTGACCAGATGCTCATCCCATCGTATCACGCGCTGTATGCTTCAACTCGCTGCATCTCGTCCACACCCGCAAGGAATCTGGCCATTACACTGAGCAGAGACGGCAGCAAGACTGTCCCCAATTAAAGCGGACAGGATTTGGCAGCTACTTCAAATTCAGAGGCGAATGAGCATATATCCAAATGGAGCTGAGATTTGTCTTCCCTGCATCTGACATCATATACATAATTCAGCGCCTTATGCTGAAAGAAGAATTTCGGCTAAGTCCGCCGACACAACTGTCAACAAGTTGAACAACATCCTAGTGCCAAGTGGTACCCAAGTATGTACAACGTCGTACGAGTGGCGCAAAAATATCGTACAGGGTTTCTGAAGACCCGAAGCTTAGTATAGCGAAATATAATAGTATATATGATGAAAGGGAAGCGTGTGATCTGGGTAACACCGCTTAATTATAAACGTCCTCAAATCTGCAAACAGTCAGTCAAGCTCAATCCGAATGGTCAAAAGCCCCACCTCTCCGGCATTAACACTGGTGCGAGAAGACTCCACGAGTACAACAGGACACACACCCAGCTGGAAACAACGCGCATCCACATGGCGACCTCAGAGCGGCCGATGTAAACGTCGTTGTTGGGGTCGATGGGACCAGAGCCGATGGGTTTCTTGGATACGACGTTCCTGACGACTGATGTTCACACAGAGACGGATATCACGAATAAGGAACTTACCAGTCAGTCAATAACATCGCGACATACATCGTAGCCATCACAAAGATGACATGGAAGAACGAATACTAGACTTCGGGATCAGCATTTGTGCATCTAGATTCGAGCGGATACTTACATTATATCTTGTTCCAGAACGTTCATCGTCTCGCATCTCGCCAACGACCTCCTCGTCTTCATCGTCCGAGTCCTCATTGAGTGCAGACGCGGGCAGTGCGCTAGAACCAATCAGCATGTCACCCAGACTCCTGAAGAATACACTCACCCTGCTTCCACGGCAGCCAACAAAGCCTGATACCTAGGCGAATCTTTACGCTGCGGCTGCGTATTGACCACGCCAAGCTCTGCATGTCCGTCCAACGAGTCATCTCCTGCTAAATGAACCGCTCCATTCCTCTTATTCTTCCCAACCAGAGCCCGACTTTGCGTCGCCGCCCTCGTAGTCGAATACGCGATAGCAAGGAACGTGAAAACTCCACCAATGACCGTCGTGGTCATCTGTGTGCCCGTCCCATTCCGCAGCGGGTTGCACGAGTGCCGGTCGTTCGTGTGGTTGCTCACCGCAGACACGATGAGGTATGTGCAGTACGCCGCGACCATACCAGACTGCGCGAGGCCCGAGCGGGGATTGTACTCCTGTACGACGGGGTGCACACACATGATAGTGATTATGACCGACAGGATGAGGTTGAATGCGATGAAGAACCGGTTCAGGCCGCAGCCAGAGCCAGCGAAAAAGACGAAGAGGATAGTGGTCATAGTGAGGGTGAAGATGTACATGGAAGCGGTGGAACCGATGAGAACCCACTGCCAGAGATTCGAGCCTGTGGGTGAGTTTTCCCAGTTCTCCATGCAAGTTTCGGACCAGGAGTGAGCGAAATCGACGAGAAGGACGAGACCGAGGAGGATGAAGAGGGTGGCGCCTATCAATGATATGTAGTTGCCCCAAAAGATGAAGAAGCCATTCGGGATGAAGAAGGAGGCGACCACAAAGAGAAGCCATAAGAGGACCTTAGGACCCCACCACCTGGAATGATTTAGCACGGAGTATCGGGAAGGAGAGCAGAGCGCACCCGTTCTGAATAGCAGCACGTTTATCGCGAGTGTCCCGGACGCCAATGAGCGAAATGCTAAGAAGTGTGTGGAAGAGAGCGAGCGCAAAGCAGATGCGATGCACCTACGGTTGTCCTGTCAGTCTCTACTCATGCTACGAGAGATAGAACGCACTGCCAACACGCCATAGCACTTGTCGCCCGCACAATCCATCTTGATATAATCGTAGCTCCATTTCTCGATTTGTCGTATAGCAACATCCGTTTTCATTACCCAGGCAAGAATTGAGTTCAAACAGAATATGAACTGCACTTTGTTAGACTCGCTCAACAGCGGTCATGAAGCTTCTTACCGCAAATCCAACACGAGTGGCAATGGACGAGTTGCAATTACATGACTTGAAGAACATGGACGCTGCGGGCGGTTAGCACCATGTATGGGGAATGAGGCGACAGGGCGGGCACCGGCGGTGGACGTGCAGCAGAACGCCAGGCCGGCCAGACACGATGAGGCGATGGTGCCGAGCCCGCCAGCAAGCGGGAGGGATAACAGCAGTCCCATGGTGGAGGAAGCCAAGGAAGATGTGATGATGTAATGCACTGCACTCGATCACGTTCGCAATTCAACTACAGTTTACATTCTTTGCGTACACTTGCCTTACATACATCTGTTATTTACAAGGTCCTCTCTAGTATTGATTGGAGATAATGGCCTCCTCGCTCTGCTTCCGGGCTGTGAAATAATGTTAGCTTCGAAGCGGGATGCTACGACATGATAACTAACCGCCGTAGTGGGCCTTCTCCTTGTCGACATAGTCGAGCTGAAGAGCTAGTTTAGTATCCCTCTAATCGCGATGCAGCGATTATAAACTCACTCCTTTGGACTCAACGATGTGATCGATGAAGGCACCAGAGAAACCAGCACTGTGGATAGAACCAGTTAGCTGGCTATAATGGACTGATGCAGCCAGAACTTACAGGAGCTCCTTCGCTTGAGCGTGGTTGTCGGGCTTGCCGTTCTCCGAAACGTGGTTTTCGTACGCCTTAGCAGCCTGAAGGAGGGTATTTTGAGGAGGCCAGTCATGTTGGGAGAGGATGGGACAAACCTCGTAAGAGGCGGCGGCAGCGATCAATTCGTGAGACAATGCGGCCTTGTGAGGGGCGTTGGTGACCTTGCTAGGAGTTCAGGTTGAAGACGACGGTGGGGAATGGAGCCACTGACCTGTTGGTGGGCGGCAGCCTGATCGGAGTCGTTACCGAAAAATCCCATGATTATAGTTATGGAGTGAAGAGTGGTCCGGTATGTGTGAGAGTGGCAAAATGAGATAGGATGGTAAAGAAATGGACCTTTTATACCCCAGTCCTAAACCAGTTCAGAAAGTGTTTAACCACCAAGGTGGATTCCGACGTCAGTTTTGATTTGACTCGGATTTCAACGTCACCTTCGCCACATTTGCGCGCCGCGGCGCGCGAGAGACGCATGAAGACGCGTTGGCCATGCAATTTGATTATACTAGCAGTATAGGGCCGCCCCGAGGTGCACAGAGAGTCTTCATCTCAAGTGTGGCGCAGAACTTGACCAACGTTGCGCCAAGTCCATTACTATCCAATATCAGGTTTTGGACAGATTCTCTATTTTTGCATCTAGTTGCTGATTATAAGAATAGAGCTGTGCTGAGCTGTGGCTCTCGATTTCGCAAGCGGGAGATATGTAGTCACCACGGCACCAAATTTGCGATCAATGGATCTAGGTGGATGACGCAGATTCTAGAAAGATCGAAGACGTCGGGAATCCCAATTGGGTAGTAAGGCGCTGACTCTTGTAGAGATGGGTAGTAAGTACAATATGGGTACAGTCGAATAGAGTTTTCTCCATGTACAGACAACGGTCACTGCTGGGTATCACTGGTATCAGGAGTAGAAGGTATGATCGGTGTTACCGGAACACTGGGGTCAAACGACCGCCTCTTTTGCCAGAATCCCGCATTCGGTCCATTCATAACGAATGCCAGCGCCCAGCGCGACAGGCCACGCAAAGAGTCGGGACGGTGGATCATTGTAGTGATGAGAGAAGACAGAGAGAGAACGAAGACCAATCTATCCGATGTCAGTTAAACGTTTAGTTGTAACTTGCAATTGCGACGAACCTCTCGGCGGCTGATACGCTTCGCTTGCCGCTGCGAATCAGCTTCTCGGGAAGCATGGATCGCAACGCCCTCGGAATAACGTACAAGGACATCTCGCCCCGTCTTCGTGGGTTCTCGATCCAGATGCTGCTCCCACACACCAAGCATCCGGACAGTATACATCCATACGGTCCATCCCAGAAATTATGCGATATCCAAGGAAAGAGACGTGCCGACACTAGTGTCCGTGTCAAGCATACTGTGTACCAAAACGACGCGAGAAATGTGGAGAGGAAGGTCGCGCTTCGCAGTGAGCCGAGCAGGATGCTGAGCACGCGATGTGGTCGTAGGAGGAGCTTGGGGCGAGTCAACAGGATGGGAAGAAAGTGTACCGGGAGATAAATAGCGACAGACTGCAGAAGCGCTGTGGCCATCCTCAGTGAGGCGTTGGCCGTACAGCTGGACTCTAGCCCGAGCTTGGACCCCACGCCACCATGTACAAGTTCACATGGTAGGCCGCCTACGCCGGGTCTATTGCTCACGCCCAGTTGAGTCCAAATCTCGTTAGCAGTGTCTCCACCTCGTGCAGGAAGAGCAGTTGGGTTGCCCCAGGCTGAGGGATACCCAAGGTCCTCGGAGTATGTCTGTAGTAGAGGGAGGTAGTCTTTGGATCCTTGTGTGTATGACCACTGCTTGCTACGAATGAGCTGGAGGGTTCGTATCAACCGGATATCGACTTTTCCAAGAGCATTGATCCATCGAACATACGAACGAGGAAGTCTGGCGACATGATATGAGCCCTCAACAAAGGATGGGATGACGGATCGCACTTTGTGGGCTCGTATATCCAACACCACATTATCCGAGCACTAGCTGCCCAGAAGAAGAGGCCATCCAATCGCGTCGTCAGATCATCCCTGTTCTTCTTCTCCATCATGTCGTGTTTCTCCTTGAATAGCCGCTGGCGAAGATCATCTGGGCGCACAGGTGCCCCGGAATGGTAGTCGCGTACTCGCGACGAGCGGTGGAATACAAATGTCTGGACGACCGCGTCAAACGCGCGCACAAACAGCAACAGAGTAAGGTCGAGGGTGCCCGATGGTTTTCGCTGAAGGGTAGAGCGATGGCGGCCGGTTTGAAGGAGGAGAATGCCGACATAGGATGTGAGACAGTACGAGATGAACGTCTTGTGCAATGCGGACAGTCCCAACAACTTTAGCGTCTCCTTCAATCGGCGCAGCACCTGGGCCGGTGTGCTCTTGTCGTCCGACGATGGCTGTATCTGGTCGAGGACGTCCCATAGAGCCTTCAAGACCGAGCCACCGCCGATGGCAAATGTGGTGGCGAACGCGAAGCCGCCGATACCCAGTTCTCGGCGTAGTATGCGCGAAAGAGCCTTTAGGTGGGCTTTGGGTGGCTTTTGTGAGGCTATCACTGACGTGATGAGGGGGGTCAAGGACGGCACCAAGGAGAGGGAGAGCGCGAGGCCGTATGTTCTGAGGGCGACCTGGGCAGGGTGGGCGGGATCGTCGGGGAGAGCGGGCAGCCGTCGCAGACGTGAGCTGATCATGACGGTGAGCAGCCAAGCTGCAAGTACCGGCAACGTTGGACGCGCTTCTCCGCATTTACACCACGCATGTGATTTACCGTGTGTTGCTTCCGCCCAACTTGGCATTTTTCTTTACCTTTTGCTACACTGAAGGCTCGGCCTCAAGAATCATTTCTTTTATCTGGGAGTTGTTATTTCTTCACTCTCCTCCCTGCCCCTGCTGCCGCCGTTCGAGCTCTCGTCAAAGCCGTTGACACAGGAAACTCGATTGGACCGGACGCGAAGATGTCGAGGCCTTCTTGTCATCTTAGAGCTGCTCAGCGTTACTCTTCAATGATTTCAGTATGTAATGCTTAGTAGTTTGTTCTCCCAGCGGCGCTTGCCACAAGGCAATCCAAGCCAATCTGGGAGTCTGGCAGACGTACAAAAGCAAGGTTTTCCGATACTCATGCCCATCTCCCTCTTGCCCCCGAAATGTCGGTACAGATCTTCTTGCCCTCTTTGCTGGCTGGGGCACTTCTGCACATCCTCATCGCACTGGTTCGTTGGGATGCTGAACGCCACCCATGGGCGACCGTATTCCTCACTTGCATGGCGTTTGTCAAGGCCGTTCAACATTTCGACCCAAACATCAAAGTCCTTGAAATCCTGGTGGCCTTCCTCTGCTTCAATTGCGGACTCTGGGCGGCTCTTGCCGCGTATCGCATCTCACCTATCCATCCTCTAAGCAGGTTTCCCGCTCCATATGGGGGACGCATCTCGTCCTGGTTGATGACGAGGACTCACTTGAACTCCAATCACAATTTCTTTAGACGCGTTCAAACGATGCATAACACATGGGGCGATTTTGTGCGCATAGGTACGAAGGTGTCAATACTTCCCCCAACATTGACCTTGCTAATGTTGGTTCGCAGGACCAAGAGAACTTTCAATCAACAACGCCGCAGCCATTGACGAGATCTATGGTAGGTCTACATCGCCTTGCAGCAATCATCTTTCTCAAGCTTGCAACATAGGACCGCTGTCTAAATGCACCAAGGGTCCGTTTTACGCGAGCATCTCTACGGATCCCAGGTACCTCTCCATACAAACGACGATGGACGTCGACGACCACAAACGTCGTCGAAAAGCTTGGGATCGTGCCTTCAGCACCTCTTGTCCGTCTCCTCGTGGTGATTAAACCGGACGGTTTCAACTGATTCTTTCAATAGCTCTCAATGGATTTCTTCCCCGTCTTGCAATCAAAACCGATGCCCTCATTGCCCAGCTTCGTGGACAAGACCAAGTAGACATGACGCAGTGGATGCAGTTCTGGTCCTTCGATGTCATGGGGGACGTTGGACTCGGGAAGGACTTTCACGCTATCGAAACAGGTGTTCTTCACGAATCGCTGATTGGCCTACATACCACTCTCAAGATGATGTCGATCTTTGGTGGCGTAACTTGGTTTGTGAGGATGGCTATGACGGTAATGGGACCGATGCTCTTGAGCTTCGACAAGTTTTTGGAATACTCGAAGCAGCATCTGATTAAGAAGGAAGAGGTAAGCAAGAAGACTTTTTTTCGGAGGGGGTTCAGCTCACCCCTCATTCAGGAAGTGGATAAGGACCACAAGCCTACGGACGTGCTCTCGTGGCTGCTCAAGGCGAAATTCGAGAATGATAAGTCCGCCGCACCTGGTCCGATGGCCATGCACCTCGACGCCGGGATCATCGTCATCGCAGGAAGGTTCGTTCTCGCTCTCCAGGTGGATTACCGCCGCAGCCTGACCAAAATCCCTAGCGACACAGTAGCGTCAGCCTCAACCGGAGTGTTCTTCGAGCTCGCCCGAAACAACGCAGTCTACGAGAAGCTCCGCTCGCTCCTCCTAGCCCAGTTTAATGGCGCTGAATGGACCTACCCGCCCCTCAAAGATATCCCCTACCTCGATTGGGTTATCGACGAAGCCCTTCGCCTGCATGCGCCAGTTCCAGCTGGCCTCACCCGGGTCACGCCTCCGGAAGGGTTGAATATCGATGGAACATTCATACCCGGGAACACGATCGTCAGTGTCCCCGCGTGGGCGATCCAGCGAGATGGGAGGTATTGGGACGATGCTCTCAAGTTCAACCCTGAGCGATGGGATGGGGGCAATCCTGAGCAGAGGACTGCGTTCATCCCCTTCTCTAAGGGGCAATTTGGCTGCATTGGCAAGACGTGGGCGAGGATGGTAAGTTGTGTTAAGCTTATATCGGTGTTTGCTCGAAGCTAAATGTGTATTTTGCAGGAAATGCGGACAGTGATCTCAAAGGTGGTTTTGAACTTCAAATTCGAGCTCGTGGATGAGGACGTCGAGCGGTTCACTCGGGAGCAGAAGGAGGCATTCACACTCCTTCTCCCTCCCTTGCCCCTTCGTCTCCTTCCTGTCGACGCAACGACTTAGAAATGAGGATGTCACGGAGAAAACACATAGTAGATCTCATTTGTCGCGGTAGAATGCAATCCGTGTCTTTCTTGTCAAATCACTGCATCGTCAAGGGGTGTCCTGGAAGTATAAGCCAGTAGTACTGTGGTGGCAGACAACGCGGTATGCTTGGACATGGGTGTCTTTGATAAACCACACCCTGGGGACTTGTTGTCTTATAACGCGGCTGTCACGGGAAAGAATAGTAAGGCGTTGAGAAATGTACACGATACACTGCATTGACAGACAAAGCAAATAACAAACGGGCTAAAATTATGTCGCAGACGGGTCCACCTTTATGACCACCTTTCCTCTGGCTCTAGAGGTCATGATTCTGTCATATGCAGTCAAGGCATCCTCGAACTCGTACACTGAATCAACAACCGGCTTCAGCTTTCCCTCTGTGATGAGCTCTTTCAACTGCTGAAGATCCGAAGGGTTGTGTCTGACTATGATTGTCCTAATTCGCCAGGTTTGGTGAGATGCTGATACGAAGAACCAAATTAACAGACTTACTGAATTCTGCGAGGGACGCCACCGAGGACAGCAGGCCATGTCCATGCAAAGAGTGTCTTCAGGTTCGGAAAGTATGGCGAGACCACGAAAACGAATGTCCCGCCCGGAGCAAGATATGCTGGGCTGTGTGTGAAGAGTGCTGGATCCTTGAGGCTAACTGGAGATCAAAGCATGAAGGGAACTGTTTTATCGTATGTAGAAAAACTAACCCGCGTCCAAGATGACATGGAACCTTGTCGCCGGTGGATGCTTCGACAAGTATTCGTGTAGCGGCTGCTTCGTATAATTGATGACCTCGTCCGCTCCAAGACCTCGCACAAAGTCTATGTTATTGGCAGAACAAGTCGCGACGACGCGTCGGGCGCCTTTGGCTTTAGCGATCTGGATAGCAAACGCGCCGACTGAACTACTTCCCCCGTTGATCAGAACGGATTGATCAGGTTCGAGACGACCACGATCGAACAGGGCCTGCAAAGCTGTCTCGCCGCATAGAGCAAAACCAGCAGCTTCCGTGGCGGTGACATTATCTGGACGAAGTGCGAGATTCGCGGCTGACAGGCGTGCATATTGCTGGAGGGCTCCCTGCCTGGTTAGTATTGATGTATCTGCGACACAGATTCAGTTGAGTCTGACAAGAGAATGAGTAAGAATAATGTACAGGGAGTCGGGATCCAGCCGAATACTCTGTCGCCCTTGCTGAAAGCAGAATCATTGGAATCCTCAATGATGCCTGCAAGGTCGTACTCGGCGGGGAGAGGTCGCCTGGCGAGAAAGTCCGGATAAAGCTCCATCGTTTTGTATCCTCTGTATGTATGCGTTGTTCAATACACAGTAGACCTCGAGCTATCTGACGCACGCCGGATTCAGGGCAGCAGCTTCCACCTTGACCAGCACTTCTCCCTTTCCCAGCTTGGTCGGCACTGGCCAGTCATTCCGGAGAGATAGAGCGTCTTTTGGAAGTCCTTTACGCTCAACGATCCACGCCTGTTGCTGTGCCATTGTTCGAATAACTGGTTACCTCGTCACATAGCTTTTATATGGCGCCTTATGCGGTTCGCGAGCATATCGGGAATCGGAAATCGGAGTATGAGCTGATTACACGACTCGCACGACGCACGGCGCTTTTCATGTTACCGTTGTGTCCTGGTTGTGTCAGCTGTTTAAATTGTTATGTCGCGATCGTCCAGGGCCATGCGCGCTTTCGCGTAAGTACAACTTCAATTGGACAGAGTCATCTGCCCATAGACTCACAGTCTACCCGAGCATCCGAATATCTTGCTTTAATGCTGACGGCCGCACGGCCCACAGCCCATGATGCACTCATTCAAGGTGACATTGACTACGAGTAGCATCTTCTCGCAACAGGTCTGTTTCTCCTTCATTGAGAAGGGTAAGTTATAAGGCCCATGCAGAAACCGGGCATGTGCAGTGAGGAAGCATCCACTTCTCTGCAACAATGGCCCCTACCCGCAAGATTGGCGAATTTCTCATTCACCTATAGGTTATGGCCCTATTGAATTTGGCCTCCTCTCCTTCGGGAATCATGATATTGATGCCTACGGAAGGCTTCGCTGCAGGCCATGGTCCCATCCAATCGACTCTGATAAAGCTAGGTTGTCTGTGCGTAGTTCGATGTGGAGTGCCAGTGAGCATGATGCAGGACTTTGTCGACGGGTGAGCCACATCGCGACTGAACCTTGCCGTTGACAAGATGTACCAGTGTAAAGTAGCGAGTGAGAGTGTTACGAGATGCCAGGTACCCATGAGGTATGCGTATAGTCTAGAAGTACCGGCGTCGAGACTGCAGACGATGGTCGTTCGTCAGTATACTGGCAGCGTGCAGGCATGCGGATGGATTGTGTTCAAAAGAGAACGAAGAATAAATCAGATGAGGTTCACGGTCGAGCACCTGTAATGAAAGTATGTTGATGAAGCATTGGTGAGGAAAGACAGACAACAAAACGAAGTTCAAAACGTCTCTGGAGCTACTGTGTCCGCAATGCGTCTTCGGCATACGATGAACCCGTCCATGCAACAAGAGGCAAGCTGGATTCCAAAGCCAGATCACATCCATTCCAGCCCCGCAGAGATGCCAGGGTACAGTGTTTTCAGAGGTGGCCAAGGCGGATGGGCGTCAGTAGGATTCGGAGCACAGACGCCTGATATGGCAAATGTTTGGGTGGCAAAGCTGTCAGCACAGCCACATAGTTGTTTACTACCGCCACGATGAGCGGCTCTCCGAAACGGTCTTCGTCGTCGCCGTCCGGCTCTGATCCCAAGCGGCTCAAACTCTCCGACCCCGACGAGGCGCAGGGCGCGCTGCCCGTCGACCCCGACAACGCCCTGGGCAAGCGCAATGAGCTCGACCCAGTCCCGGCCGGCGACATTGGCAATTTGCCGAGCGAGGAGGGCGCGGCTGCTGGCGAGCCGTCCAAGAGCGACGCGCGGGCCCGCGTACAGGGTGACGACGACGACGGCGGCGACGTGTCGATGGGAGAGGACGAGGGCGAGTCCGCCGACGAGGCTGACGAAGAGGACCCCGCACAGCTCGAGGCCACGCGTGTGCGGCTGGAGGAGCAGGCGCGCAAATACCTGGCAGCGCAGACGCACGAGGTCATTATTCCGTCGTATTCGGCCTGGTTTGACATGGCCAAAATCAACGCTGTCGAGCGCCGCGCGCTGCCCGAGTTTTTCAACTCGCGCAACCGCTCGAAAACGCCCGCCATCTACAAGGACTACCGCGACTTTATGATCAACACCTACCGCCTGCGCCCCACCGAATATCTCACCGTCACCGCCTGCCGCAGGAATCTCGCCGGCGATGTCTGTGCCATCATGCGCGTTCACGCGTTCCTGGAGCAGTGGGGGCTCATAAACTACCAGGTATGCTGCTACGTTCTGCCGTAATTTGTTCTTATCTGGTCTAGATCGACCCGGATGCGCGACCAGCTGCTCTGGTGCCCCCCTTCACTGGCCACTACCGCGTCATTCTCGACACACCGCGCGGACTGCAGTCACTGCATCCCGGAACACAGCCCACCAATCCTGGTGCCGCAGCTGTGAATGGTGCCCAGAAGACTTCATCTGGCGCTACCCCTGCCTCCCTTGAACTCCGTTCCTCCATATACCAGACGACCTCCAAGTCCAGTCGTCCCATCTCCGCCACAGACGCCAAAGAACTTGCCAACAGCGCCAATGGCACTACCATGCCTGCCAGCGGCCTCTACTCATGCGATACTTGTGGCTCCGACTGTACCCAGCTGCGCTATCACTCACTCAAGGAGAAAAAATTCCAGCTTTGCGGACCATGTTATCTCGACGGTCGCTTCCCATCCTCCATGTTCAGCGGCGACTTTGTCAAGTTGACGAGCATCACTCCTGCTTCGGAAGGCGATACCTGGTCAGACCAGGAGGTGCTGGCACTGCTGGAAGCGGTGGAGATGTTTGAGGACGACTGGGTCAAAATCGAGGAGCACGTCGTGACCAAGTCTGCCCAGCAGTGTATTCGCAAGTTCCTCGAAATGCCCATCGAGGACCAGTATCTCAGCACGGAAGGCTCCATGGGTCCGTTGCGCTTTGGCAGAGTGCCGTTTGAGCAGGCCGACAATCCTGTTATGAGCGTCGTTGCCTTCCTAGCCGGCGTCGTTGCTCCTGGTGTCGCCTCGGAAGCAGCAAAGACGGCTCTGCATGAGCTGACCGACGACAGCGTCAAGGCAGAGAAGGGAGAAGACAAGATGGAGGAGGATGGCGCCGAAGCACCGAAAAAGACCATCCCACATTCGAAAGTTGTACGCGCTGCCGACCTCGCCCTCAAGTCATCCGCGAAAGCTGCCAGTGCATTGGCGGAAGCTGAGGAGACTCAGATTCGATCCACCGTCGCGACGATGATTAAACTGACTCTGACGAAGCTTGAACTCAAAATGGCGCAGTTCGAGGAGCTTGAGGAGATTTTGGAAGAGGAGCGCAAGGGGCTCGAGAGCCAGCGTATGGCACTCGTGCAGGAACGGTCGTCCATAAAAAGAACGATGGATAGTCTCAAGTCGCAGATGGGCATAACTGGTCCGACCGAGTTGGGGACTACTGGGCAGGGCACCGTCATGACCGATGTGCAGCCCTCAGCTAGTTTGGACGGCGGCATGGGCCCTGTGGAGGATGGAAGTATGTTACAGTTAACTTAGATATGCTATTTTGCTTCGCTTTTTTGTACATTATTTACTTGTAAGTCGGTGTGCGATAACAGACAGTTGCTCGGAAGACCTTTAAAGGACGATACATGATATCAACTCTGTGTGGCGTCTCAAATGCCAGAGTGCCTGGTTTTGCCTGCAGACACGATCATACCTGACAAGTACGGTGGTTCTCAAGTCATACGCAGTTGCTTCAGCTGATAGTCTGGCATTGCATGTGAATACTGGGAATACACAAGTCCAGCTGAACCATATTCAAGTACGTCCAGGGATCGCAGTAAGGTGCAGAGTGAGCTGCCACCAAGCCACCATTCCAAGACCCAAGAGACCATGGACGGTTCCCCATAAGGTTTCGGGCGTGACACGGAATCTTCAATCGAAATCAGCAAGAGAAGTCAAGAGTACGACCTGGAAACATACGCCTCAAACGAATCCCCAAAAGAATAGGGAATGAATCGTGGGGCCTGGTATAGGATCGTTGAGCAGGTGGTATGATAGATACAGAGAGCGATGGCCAGTGCGCGCTTTCCCGGGAGGAACTCTGCATGTATTTAGCCTGAGTACGGACGTAGACTTATGAGGTACAATGGGACAGACCTGGGAGGGGGAAACAGAGGAATGACATGATACAAGTTCCCAATACGAGAGCCGAATACAACTAGAACCGGAGCCGACATTAGCGAGCAGCGCTTTCCTCGTGCTTGAGAATAAACATCACTTTTAGGATGACCAGGGTGGTGTTCGTGAGCTGCATGAACGGCAATGAGGCGGGCGACCAGACGCCCTGGATCGCGACCGGGATCTCCATCGCGCAGTGCATCAGGAAAATGACCGAGCTGAGCGCAGAATGTAAGTTGGGGGCACATTCCCGACGCTGGGCGACTCACAGAGGGCTACGAGCACCGGCGGGGGCAGACATGATGGTGGGTGACAAGGCGGGACGTGGTCAGTTTGATCTGGACAGCGCTCAGGCACCGGAGCCAGATAAGAGTTCCAGTGCCACGCGCGTCGCCCACAAATGTCATCAACAGCACACGCAGAAGATTGTAAGAAAAGGTGACTGAATCTCAAACGTAAGTACTGTGTACATATATACTGCACATGGTTACCCGAGTACATAACGGACAGATCCCAGGCAATTGCAAAGCGCTAGCAGTTTACGGCGATGTTGTGAGAGCCCAGTTCAAGTGCTGTCGAGATTGGTGGCAGCGCTCAGCGCAGATTCGGGAGAAGCTGCACGAGGCCTCTTGAGATCCGATGGGCAGAATCTGCGACAAATATCCAGCCAAAGTTGAATAACTTGAAGTTGTATATTACTGTAATGTGCCCGCAGCCCCTTTGACTGCCGTGACTGGAAAACATCCCTTGAGAATTCAACCAAGGAAGATAGAGAACAAAGAGACGCGCTGGTGACGACTTGCACTTGCGCAAGTCAGCCGTAAAGCATGGTGGCGCAGAACAGAGGGTGGACACTGGACACAGTTGCATGGGCCGTCCCGCGGACCGATTGATCCGACACTCTTAAACCCCGGGCGCAGCATACGGCACCACATGGCTCTCCTCTGGCTCTCCTCTTTGAGTTCCCAAAAATTCTGGAAATCTTGGCCTCGTACTCGTACAAACTCCTATGCAAGGCGGCCGCTCTTGGAGACAGGTACGGCGCCTCGACCTCGACCGTGCTACCAGAAGAGTTGCGGTCTGGGCAAGGTCATTATCCTGACCCTTCCTGTTTTTGGGCAGCCTGCATACTCAGTACTGTATCCGCTATTAAGTACATACTTACCTTCAATGACTCTCGCCATAACAACCTTGCGTGGCGACCGCCCTGCTTTGTCCCTGCTTGCTGTACGTATAAATGGCCAGCTTCTGCACGGACCTCCATCTTCTCCAAAAGTTTCTTTCCCCGTCCATTGTACCTCACTTTCCTTTCAGTTATTTCCTGACTTCAAGAAATGCACTTCCTCGCCGCTCTTTTCCTTCTCTCCGGCACTTTAGTGCACGCTCAGTACAATTCCACTGTTGGCCCGCTGACTCCGATCTCCGAGAAAACACACATCTGCAGTGTCCTCGACTATGGTGCTGTATCGGATAACTCGACTGATATCGGGCCAGCCATCTCAAGCGCGTTTACGAGCTGTGTGAAACCCACTAGTGGCAGTGTCCTCTACATTCCGGCAGGCAACTACTTGCTGAGCTCGAGTGTTACGGTCACTGGAGGCACCAACTGGGCATTTCAGCTCGATGGCCTTATCACTGCTGACCACAGTGGTAGCATCAGCGGGTGAGTCGTCTATAAGACGCGTGATTCTGTCTTGTCTGATCGTAATGCAACTAGAAACATGATCGTCTTCAAGGGCGCGTCTGACTTTGAAGTCTTCAGCAGGCGAGTCAGTAGAATCACCTTACTCCATTATGCTGACATCTTCATTTTTCTACAGTAACGCCTTAGGCGCTATCCAAGGAAACGGTTATGTATGGCGTATCATCGACGGGACCACTGTTAGCAAGCCGAGAATTATGCGCTGCATCGTAGGCTTCATATTTTCATCTTTGGTCCGCGCTCCTGATCACCACAATCAGTCTTGTGTGAACTTCTCCATCCACGACATCATCCTTATCGATGCCCCGCAGTTCCATCTCGTCCTCGACACCTGTTCCAACGGCGAGATCTACTATCTTACCATTCGCGGACCGGATATTGGTGGTATGTCTCCGCTGAACCGACCTGATTCATAATAATATCCGCTTACAGGTAGCGATGGTATTGACGTGTCTGGTACCAACATGTATCTTCATGACATCTCCGGTGAGTATCAGGCACTAAAGAATTGACATGCCCTCTCAGTCTATCATCTTCCAGTTACCAACCGCGACGAGTGTGTCAGCGTCAAAAGTCCTGCAACTTCTTTCACCATCGCCAACTTCCGATGGTAAGTCTCGGTCTCAATCTCATCCCTCCAGGTACTCACATGCTCCGAACGTTGCTCGTAGCAATAATAGTGGCGGAATGTCCATCGGATCCTTACAGGCAGGCGCCGCTGTTGAGAACATTCTGTTCACGGATGTCGTTAACTACGCGTCGACTCAGGGACTGTGGGTGCTAATCTGATACTCGGTAATTCTCAACAGGTACTGACCGATTCATGGATAGTATGATCAAAACCTACCCCTCAGAGGCTGGTGTTGACGCCGGTATGTGACTCCCTCAATCCATTCTTGTCTATGACAAATTCGTCCGTCATATTTAGGCTACGTTCGTAATGTCGTTGCTCGTAACTTTGTCAATATTGGCGCGACGTATTGTGCGTACATAGTATCCTCTCTCTTTCGCCGTTCATTAACCCCTTGTACCTCCAGCCGCCTACATCACCCAGGTGGATTCTCTCTGTCTGGATTCCTTTTCAGCTGCTCATCTACTCTAGTACTGGCAAAGTAAGACCACCCCAGATGGTACAAACGTCGCCATTTCCAATGTCACCTTCTGTACGTCTCCTCTATTCTGCCTTCCGGACAAGGCTGATTCTCGCGAAGCCAACTGGTCTGGATCCATGGCGAATGGTTATCAGCGGGGTTCTACAGTCTTTGTCGGCTCAAACCCTGTGCCCTTGAAGGACATTACCGTCGAGGACTTCAACATGTGGTCCCTTGTGACTCCTAGCAGTAGTAAGTCTACTATCACTCAATGGATTCTCCAATTCTGAATCAGTTGTCAATCGAAGTCGGCGACCTTCTCAAGTGCAGCAACGCCTACGGAACTGGATCTTGTCTTGCCTCTGGTGACGACACCGTCAGTGGTGTCTCTTCGACGATCACTTCTACCGCAAGCCCTAGTGGATGGACCGCACCCGCCACTCCCACCTGGGCGGAAGATGGCTATGGTACCTTCGCCTCGATCCCCATCGTAAGTGTATCGCATTTAACTGTCCTTATACGCGTCTGACGCGACTCTCTAGTACACTCCCATTGTGAGCTTCCCCCTCGGAGACTTCACTTCTACGGCGGCTGCACTGCAGGCTGTTGCGACTGTTGCAACTATCAGCAGCAGTGTTGTGGAAGGTACTACATCTACCAGCGTTGTCGTGGCCGCTTCTTCTACGGCGGCCGGAGTCGCCACAAGCAGCTCCTCTTCTACCTTTGTTGAGACCTCCGTTACGTCCTCGTCTACTGCTGCCGCTACCAACACTCCTTCAGTCGGCAATTTTGTACGTGGTTCATTTCATATCTCAGCGGACCGTTGCTCAGCACTTCTTCCTTGAACCAGAATCCTCACCATGGTCACGACAGCTCTGGTCACCGCCAGTCGCGCAGGCGTAGGGATCCAGGATGGTAGGGAGAGTCAATTGAGAATCTAGCCATTCTCCTCTACCTCCTGGCGAGGTATTTCTGTTTGTGCAATTGCAAAATTGCTAAATATTGCTTCATATACCACCCACCACACATGCGTGCATGTATACAGCCTGAGTACTTATCGATACTGTGATCCACAGAAACGTAAATTGACGACGCGGGGTCTCGCTCTCTCGGCGTGTGATAGGCAAAACGATACGTCTAGAAGTTTGCGCTCAAGGGTTAACAAGAACCATTCCTCCGTCGACCGTGACCGTGGTACCAGTTGTGTAGTTCGAAGCAGCGAGATATACAGCCGTCATAGCCATTTCGGTATCACTTGCCGGAATTCACGGTCAGCCTCGCTGGATCTGCATTGTAGAGACAGACAGAGCTCACGTGCCAACCCTCCCTGCGGGTGTAGGTTCGATAAGACCTGGAGAAGGCGCCACTAATGGCCCCTCGCGGGTCATGGACTCGGATGGGAACAGGCCAGGGTTAATGGCATTGACGCGGATGGGAATCTTGCGGTGAGCGAAGTCCGTTGCGAGGCTGACCGTGAGCTTGTCTAAGGCGGCCTTCGAGATTCCATACTAAAGCTAAGTCAATGACAGAAGTCAGTAACAATTTTCAGTCAGCCACGAGAAGCTTACAGAAAGCACAGTGATCCACGAATCGAACTTAGCGGTTACCGAGGAGACGTTGATAACGGACGATGTGGTTCCGCGCCACTCTGCGCGTTTGGTGAGAAGGTCGATGAATGCCCTTGTCATGAAGAACGCGGCGGATATGTTGATATTGAATATATTTCCCCAGATCTCTTGCGTCTCGTGCTCGAGAGGATCACGTTTCTCTGCGAAGTTCTTCATCTTCTTTTCATAAAAACTGGGATCGGCGGGCCCTGCAACCCCGGCGCTGGGAAATACACTCGTGAGTCAGAGTCTGTGAGAGACCTTGTTTAAGCTTACTTGTTGACAAGAATGTCAAGCTTTCCGTCGGTGTATTGCACGTATTCAACAGCCCGTCTGATGCTCGCCTCATCCGTAACATCCAGTGTCAATCTTCAACCAGATTGCCAGTGAGTAACTTCTGAGTGCTTCGGGAACTTCAGCACACACGGAATCAGCTTGTGCTCAACAAAAGAGTCAGCGGCAGCCTCCAAGGTCGCTTCGCGGCGTCCTGTGATATAGACCTTTGCTCCGTTGGAGGCAAGACCTTTGGCTATCATGAAGCCGCTAATATAGGCGCGGCGCTGTGAGGGATTATTGACACGAGAGAGAGAGTAGACTACTAACACTCCCGTCCCTCCGCCGCTAATGAGGGCAACCTGACCATCGAGTGACATTGCATTTCCCATGTTGAGGCTTGCCATGGTTCTAAGAAGCAAAAGGAACTTGAAGGATAGCCGGAGAAACTTGAACGGGTCGATACGTACTCTCAATCCTGTATGAAGGTAGATATAGCCCCTCTGCACTTGGCTGAAACATGTACTGTACTGTATTCTGCAAGTTTTCTGGGGGACCGACCGCGTTGCCGCCGCTATCCCGTCGCGTTTCCGCCGCGTCGCCGACGAAACGTTCACACGTACCGGATACTGTGTTATCTGTGCCAGCCCGAGAACATCCAGGCGCTGGCACATCTGCCTGCGCTTGGGAACTACTCCGAGATGCCAATGGTGACAATTTGCCTCTACTGACCGTCGAGTCGAAGAACATATAAGCAGGAAGGGACCACTATATGTAGTACAATCCAATTGATGAGGGCTGAAGTGAGTGTGTACAGGGTTTTACAGACAGCAATATGTTACGACAACGCGATAGCATGGTACACAGTTCAAAAGTCCAGGTAAAAGATAGATTGAACAATCATACATAGCAGCGAATGGGACGAATTAAAGGATAACGAATAGAATAGAAGTGTTCATGATAGGTAGGTCAGTTCGAAGGATAACGACAGTGCGGTTGGATAAGGCTTCGTGACAGAAGGAAATTGGTCGTGAAGTGGCGTATGGTTTTTGCGTTCGTTGCTTGCAACGATTTTGTGATCTATGGAGGGAGAACGTTAGGAGATTGTGTGTCTTGAACGTTCAAGGACATACCGTATCATAATAAAATACTCAGGCGCGGATTGACTGGGCCCAGCTCTTGCGGATATACTAGAGATGAAAGAATCAGTCGCCAGACTTGGGGTTACCGGTATTTCACTGACCTTTGGCTGCTTGACTACCAAATTGACATCCCTCTCTTCGAGAAAAGTCGATTTCCTCTTGATCCTGATCATGAGAGGGGAAGACTCCTACGAGATACATTGTTAGATTTCATCCTGGATAACAAGTAAGTAGATGAGTAGCGTACCGGTGTGATGGGCTCGCCATAGCTCGACTGCGTGGACGGGGCGTACACCGCAAGCATGGACGAGTCAGAGCTGGAACCGGAGCTCGACGTGTCAGAGAGATAGTCACAGGAAGATGGGGCTTCCATGGAAAGCTCGTCGAACCAGGACTCAGTCTCAGTGACCGGGACATCGTCCGGTGTATGTGCATGTACTGAAGTCGACGAAGCCCAGCACTTTACATCATTGTAGCCTGGGATGACGAGCAAAGGGATCTCGGGGTAGAGTACGGAGGAGGCGGCTCGGGCGGGCGGGCTGTATGGGTGGATGGAGGCGTCGATGATGGGAAGAGGCTCGACAGAGACCATCTTCTGAGGGCACTTGACAGCGAGCTCGGTGTTCAGCTTCAGATTGAGGCGCGCGGCGCGACGACGGGCATGTAAAGTGGGGTGCATGCTAGCGCGGTGATGGTCCGCCATAGTCTCGTAACGGACCTTCTGAGCACGCAGCTCTGAACGGATGTCCTGGAACCTAGCGGGGGAGATGGGGTGCATCCTGCGAGGACGCTCCTGCGAAGGGTAGGGGCAGGCTGGGATCTGAGAGTAAGACATTTGTGGCGATCACGATTAGTGGATATAGAGGTATGTTCTAGAGGTGCGGGTATGGACGGTGATGGTCGTAGAGCACTGCTGCTGGGTCGAGGCGTGAAAGATTGGCGTGATTTCTAGAGGGCCGGGACTGGGAATAGGCCTACGCACAGCGTAGAGTAGTGAACAGAGAGACAAGAAACCAGGAGCTGGAGAAAACGCCTCATTTTGCGGCGATTTATGTATACTGTAATCAGGACCCTTGGACCCACAAAGCAAATTAAGCGCCTAGCAAGAACAAAAGATGCGACCGTTTTTGGATATGTTATTGTCTTTGAGCTCAAGAAGGGTGAAAGGGCCGCAGGCGCCTGCCGGAGAGCGACATAGGAAGACACAAGGTAGCATCAAAGAGAACAAGGAGTGCATCACACTTGTGGAAAACAACAGAAGCGACCCAGATGGAAGAAGAAGGCAGCTGAGCTCGCCTCGCGCCTGCCGCTTTGGGCGACTGGCCTTTTGTTATTCGGCCGCGTTCGGCAGACACTCTTTCACGTGGCAAAATATCGTTCTTTTACAACCGTCACGATGTCCAAAGCTGAGAAAATTGGCAAGTTGGAACGTACTAGCCTGTGTCTGGGCACTGACGAATTATTCAGGGTCCCTGTTATTTTGCCCAACGTGCGGTACCCTTCTTGACCTTCCAAAAGACAGCGAACAGCATGTAAATTGTGACCAGTGCGGCCATGAAGAGCCTGCAAGCTGTATGTCGCCTCCTCGAAACCTGCGGCGTCTCTGAAACATGCTTACATTAGCATACGAAAACATCGAAATTACGACACACTCGCATCCGGATGCGTTCCCTTCTCCGCTGCACCAGAAACGCAAAACACAAACTAAACGGCATGAAGAGGGCGATCAAGGCACGGCGGTGAGGATCGTCCCCCATGCCGTTGCTTTGACCTGACCTTTGTTCTTTCTTGGTAGGTGTCCGAAAAATGTCCCGCATGTGGACACATGCTGGCGTACTCAAAAGAGTTGCAGGTATGTATCATCTCCACGGAATAGCCTATCATTGACCGGATGTACCATCTAGTTGCGGAGTGCAGATGAAGGATCCACGGTCTTCTATACTGTAAGTTCTATCAATTGCCGTGCATATAATTCTGACAAGAGTTTACAGTGCGCATCTTGTAAGCATGGATGGCGCGTCAACAATTAGTGTATTTGGTGTGTTATGTACATCATTCCTTGTATCTCGTATATCACTGAATTTGTCCTCGTTCGAGTAGTCGCAGTGGGTTCGGTGGAATAGCGCGCTGGATTGTCGGTGAGCCTACGCCAAGATCGTCCGGTCGCCACACCCGGTTCTCTGCCACAGGGTGGGCGCGTCTCTCAAGGATGATACAGAAACCAAGGCGCCCAGTTGAAGCGTCTATGTAGCATCATGATCAGATCCGCTGTGCGAAGGTGATTTCTCAACGAGATCTGTCATCCCGAACTTCGTGGCGGGTGTCATCTTCGTTCCACTGAATAGGTCACGAGTCTGCCTGTCAGTGTAAGTTCCTCGTCTATACGAAAACAAGTCAGATGATTGATGCTGGTCTATTAGCAAGCAGCTATATAATGTATTCACTTGCGGTAAAAATGGCACGGCACGAACTTGACGCGCCCACGGTCCAATTGCGTCCATGCAGTTGCTCGTTGCAAAGCGGTGTGATGACACCTCCGGCTATGATTGAGTGCACAACTCTCGACCGCGATGTTGCTCGGTCAGTGTTCCCCCACGTATATATACGCCTTCCATCTGAGCTGCATCTGCATCCAGTCCAATCATCCAACATGAGCGCAAGCACATCATCCCATACCCTGGCGGCCACGACCGTTGAAAAATCTGTGCCTAACAAGGCCCCACTCCCTTTCAGTTCACAGTTTACGGACGCGTCTGTCTCTAGGGAGCGCGCTCTCTACTTGAAGTTCTTTTCGCTGGGGTGCCTCGTCATCTGCATTATAACATTCGCCGTCATCAGCATCTACTGGGGAGCACTTTACAAGATACCTGACCACCAACTTAGTGGCTGGATTGTCGATTCGGACGGAGGAGAGGTGGGGAGCGCAGTGACCGAGGGTCTACTTGCGTTGTCTGGGTCTGGTCTCATAAATTGGAAGCAGGCGACTGTTGTAAATGAAGGCGACGTCCCTCGGCTCGTCGTGGAAGAGAAGACATGGATAGCTGTTGTTGGTATGTCCTTTCCGCCATTGTACGACTGCCACAAGCTTAGTGACCCACTGCAGTACATCCTAACGCAACACTCACTCTCAACAACGCGCCTTCGGATTACGATTCGTCGGCGGCGGTCACGATATACGCTGCGGAAGCCCGCAATGAGGGTGCTTATCGGAACCTTCTCCGACCAGCTGCCGAGGATGCTCTCAACGCTATTACTCGAGAGTTTAGGCGTCAGCGTATCACCGCCATGAGCAGCTCCGCGCTGCTCGCTCTGGCTACGACCTCCCCGCAGGTGATTGCCGACCCACTCAACTATCGGCTCGTCAATGTCGCTCCCTTCGACATCCCAGTTGCCTCGGCAATGACATTCATCGGCCTTGTCTACCTCCTCATTCTGTCCTTCTTTGTCGTCACTATCGGCGGTGTTGCTCGCGAACTATCTGGCCTGGAGAAGAGGTTGACGACAGGTAGCCTCATCCGAACGCGCTTGATAAGTCCAGCCACGGCCTACTTCATCATTAGCCTCTCTTACTCCCTCGTGAGTCGAGCCTTTCAAGTAGACTTGTCCCGAAAGTATGTTCATCCTCGTGTTGTACTGTTTTGGCGCTCACGAATGCCTGGCTAGATTTGGACACTCCGGGTTTCTCATCTTCTGGATGCTGAACTTCGTTGGTATGCTGGCTCTCGGACTGGCGCTTGAGACTATGGTCACGCTACTCACGCCACGATTCATTGCATTCTTCCTCATCTTTTGGATCATCTGTGAGTACTCAGAGTAACCTTAACCTTGAGCGTGACTTTTACCAACGCAATCCCATAGCCAATACCTCCGTTACCTATATGCCGATCGAAGTGCTGCCTCATTTCTACCGATATGGCTACGCAATGCCGTTCTATAACATATCGCGAGCTACTCGCACGATTCTGTTTTCGACCAAGAACGAAGGTGCGATACCGTGTTCAGGCCGCGCTCAAGTCGGATTGCTAACGGTTATTCTTCTCAGTTGGTATGCACTTTGGGATTATCATTGCCTGGGCGATTATATTTGCTATAACGCTCCCCACCTTTCAGTGGTACAAAAGACGCTCACTGACCAAGGCGACTGCAAGGGTGTAAAGCGCTGTTTGTACCGAGGAGTTAGAGGACTTTGATCATAGAGCAAGCTACTTACATGCTACAATGGCAACACTATGTACATTAATTTCAATAAGTAACTGCGGTCTGCGAGCCAGGGGTACGTATGACGCGTTGTAATAAGTACAACGCGTCATAAGGAGCAGTGTGAGATGCAAATTGATCAGGAGCGCGTATATAACGTTCTCATAAAACATGGAGCGAATCACCCCACACGCCAAACATCTTGCCGCCATGTCTCTCGAGTGGTCTGCCTACGAGCTCGACGCGACCTTCGAGGCTGATGCCGAATCCTCCCTGTACGCCGCATATCGCGACCCCTGGCAGTATGACTTCAATGCGTCGTTCAGCCTCCTCCCCACCCCTCCTGTGAGTCCGAGTTGCAGTTTATCCACTACCAATTTCTGACCGTTGGCTAGGATGACTATACCGAAATGCACGATGCCTTCCCTCCCTTCCATACCTCCGCCATCTTTACCCCCGATCGCCTGCACGAATCCAGTCGACCAGATTTGGTACTCACCTCAGCAGATGACACACTATTCCACGTCCATCGCCATGTCCTTTCCAGAGCCTCTGCCAATGATTTTGGGATGCTGCTAGGTGGCCCCCACCCGCCCCTGCCAGTCAAGTTCCCGGGGCCGGCCCCCATCTTGTGCAATATCCTGATCGCAGTTTACGATCTGGAGTTCGAAGAAATGCCCGTACTCGAGACCCTCATCCAGGCTATTGACCTCTTTCCAGCGTATGGGCTCCAAGTCCGAGCCCACATTCATCCATCGACCTATCTACACACCGCCATCCGCTTCCTCATGCCCCGCACGCCATTTCCTGTCTTTGCCATGGCATCCCGGTTTGAGCTTGAGGAGCTTACCGCGGCAGCCTCGTCGTACCTTCTGACTCTCCGTGCGAAAGATATCACAGACGACATGGCAGATTCTGTCCGTCCGAAGGACTTGAAGCGGCTCTTCATTTTGCAGACCGAGCGCATTGAAACGCTGAAGGAACTAGTCCATCAGAAGCTCAAGGTGCATGCGCCTACAAAGACGTGCTCCTTGGCTGACCAAGGCGCATTGGCACGCGCCTGGCTGTTAGCGGGAGCGAGTGTATTATGGAATGACGACCCCGGTGAGTGTGGTGCACGCAATATGGATATATGGGCTCATACGTTCTGACCCAAGGCACGTCGCCTGGAACCATCGATTCCACCATGAGCTTATTGCAGAACAATGTGGACTGTAAGTTTTGTAAAACGATTCTTGTAAAACGTGTCCGAGCCATTAACGCCGCGTGGTCCACTGCGAGGGTATGTCACATTCCACCTACGTTGTGGTATATGGATTACTGATTCTTCTCACAGACTACTATCTAAGTAAGTACGTCGATTGCGCCGCTGAGGAAAGAGCTAACAGCGTCTCATATCACACTACATACCCTACTACCGATATACATACTCTGCGGTAAGTGTTATAAGGACAGGACACCCCGAACTCTCAATCGGGACGTGGCTCTATCCTGTCCAGTCTTGATCTGATACAGACATTGTGAACAGTGCATTTACTGTCTCATTGTTTATGTCGCAGACTGCTTCACGGTAAGTAAGTCCATTGATTTCGCCGCCGAAAAGAGCTAACGTCTCGTTTCACTGCGTCTATTTCACTACCGCATAAGTTCGGCAACAAGTGTCTTAAGTACACGACAATCCGAACTCCTTCGGGCGTAGCTCGATCCTGTTCATCCTCACCGTTGGATTGAGACATTGTGAAGTGTCCATCACTGTCTTATCGTCCATGTCGAGGAAATGGTCATGACGTCCAGTTGGTGGTGTACATGACCCATTCTGCGCAATGACTGTGTAAGTATTTCCGCTTTCGCCAGGCGTCCTATCAATACATACTTATGTACAACACCAGCGTTCATTACTAGATTTATGAACCTTGATATAATGGGATACTTTTCATCATAAATATCACCTATGTCTGCGCCTGGATCTCCTTGAGGATATACCCCTCTAATCCGCCACATATCCACAACTCCTGCACGCTCGCTCCGATCGTGCCCACCTTGTACTCTTCCCGCTTCTCGCCCTGCGTCACGACCACCCGCCCGTCAGTCATCCCAATCTCAATCTCGAGCCCCTTGTCCACCGTCATCTCCCCTTGCTTCCCCCCAGCCCCACGTTTGCCATCCTTGGCATACCGCTCCGTAAGATCCCTGACGAGCTCCGGACTCTCGATGCACACCAGCCCGTTGTTGATCGCATTCCGCTTGAAGATGTCCCCAAACGAGCCCGCGATAACGACGGGGATGCCAGCGGCTTTGAGCGCTGTCGCCGCCTGCTCCCGCGAGGACCCAGTGCCAAAGTTGTACCCCGACACGAGGATGGCGGCGGTGCCGGTGAGGGACTTGGACCGAAGGGTGGCGACGAGTGGGGCGAAGCCTGGGTCGTAGTTCTCCATCACGACCTCCGCCTGACGTTCAAGCGTGATGTCGTCTTGGTAGGTGTATTTGCCCGGATAGATACCGTCCGTGTTGAGGTTGTCTTGCGGAGCGAAGAGGAGAGGACCAGCAAATTTGGAGGGGAAACCGGAAAGAATTTGGTTTTGGCCCGTAGAGGCTACTGCGGTACGGGGGACGTCGGATATAGAGAAGGTAGGAGTGTTGGTTTGGGGTAGGGTGTTTCGGTCAAGTGAGTCGGGACTGCAGATGTAGCCTTTGATTGCGCTGGCGGCGACAACTGCTGGGGATGCTAGATACGCTTGGGCTAGAGGATGACCCATGCGTCCTTTGTAGTTACGGTTTGTAGCACTGATTCCGACCTGGCCTTCTTCCAGGAGACCAGTACCGAGACCGATACAGGGACCGCAACCAGCTGGAAGCACTTTCGCGCCAGAGAGGACGAGGGTCTCCCAGTCGCCTAGACGTTCGGATTCTTGCTGAACGACGGAGCTGGCAGCAGCAACATAGAATTCGACGCCAGGAGCCACCTTGCGGCCTTTCAAGACGGCGGCAGCAGCAGCGAGGTCGGACACACGAGAATTGGTGCAGCTGACGAGGTATGCTTTGTGGATGTCAATCCGTTTCTCTTCGAGGACGGGGAGTGGTGTGGAGACCTTGACGCTGTTTGGGCCGGAGACATGGGGGACGAGTGTGGAGAGGTCGAGGATGAGATGAGACGAATACTCTGCATCTGGGTCCGACTGCAAATTTGTCTGGCGGAGCCGGTGGACCCGCTGCCGGTTTATCCGAGGATGCTCTGGCGGAGGTGGTATAAGGTCGCTATTCGACGAGAAAGTCCGTAGTTCCATTACTTTGACTGCGTTGTCGTAGTACTCTAGTGTCCGTGCATCGACAGGGAACACCCCCGCCAGCGCGCCCCATTCCGTGGTCATGTTGGCGATGGTCAGCCGCTCGTCTATCGATAGCGCGGCGACACCGTCTCCCACGAACTCTATGGCGGCATTGAGGACCTGATCCTGATTGAAGGAGCCACAGAGCGCGACAATCACGTCTTTGCCGGTGACGCCGGGCGCGAGCTTGCCGCGCAGCTCGACCTTGACCATGCGCGGGACCTGCCACCATGTCTTGCCCGTTGTCCAGAGGGCCGCCGCGTCGGTGCGCACGATCGGGGTCCCGACGCAGCCCACGCCGCCGTACATGTTGCTGTGGCTGTCGCTGGCGACGGTGAGGGTGTTGGGGAATGCGTATCCCTCCTCGACGAGGACCTGGTGCCCGATGCCGCGCCCGGAGGGGTAGAAGTCGACGCCGTGCCGCCGCGCAAAGGCCTCGATGGAGGCGTATTTGGCGAGGTTTTTTGTGGTCTTGTTCTGGACGTCGTGGTCGAGGGTGAAGACGGGCTGGGCGGGGTTGTGTATCCTGGTGGCACCGATGGATTTGAATCTAGTTTTGAACATTAAGTCGCGCGCTCATCGCGGTGGCAGACACCCACTTGCTGATGACGGGGCCGGTGTTGTCGTGGGTCATAACGTGCTCCGGGCGTATCATCACATAGTCGCCCGCCTTGACCGCCTGGCCGCTGGGAAAGTCGACTGCATATTTTTGCACGACCTTTTCGATGACGGTCTGTGGTTGTCGGGGTGCGCCGTCGGCAACGGTCGCATACGCCCTGCGCGCCGTCCGCGACGACGACGAGCAGCGCTGGCAGAGTCTCTGCATCCAAGGCGGCGGGAGGAAAACAAGCGAATACGAGTCATCCTGATTGGCTGCTTGTATCGGCTTTCGGATCGAGTGTCCGACATCAACATCCAACTCAAATCCAGTTTGCACCCACTTCCACTGGGCACCAAGCTCGACAGTCTACATGAACTCCAGGATGGGGACCTTACCGTAGTATCGACAATCAACGTATTGCCGTTTCTCGTATGTACAACGATTATCATTCACAAAGCCTTCTCCAGCGCAATCACCTCCTCCAATGCACTATAATGCTTGTTGATAGTCAGGGAGTCCCAAGTGACACGCTTGAGTGGCGACCTAACCACCGTGTCGCCATACGCAAAGTTCCTCGACACCACACTTTTGACACCGCCGATGCCGCCAATCTTCTGGATCGCCCAATCCGCGTGGCCCATCTTTGCCTGCAGCTTCATAGCCTCCTCGATCTTTCCCTCCTTGACAAGCCCCCACAGCTTCCCATGTAGCCCGGGAACGATGTTCACAAGTGCAGCGATCGCGCCCGAACTTCCCGACAGGAGCCCGTGTACGAAGAAGTCGGTGCGTCCAGAGAAGACGGCAAATTGGGAAGGAGGGAAGGTAGAGGCCAGGCGCTGGAGCTTGCCAATGTTCCCGCAGGACAGCTTGGTGCCGACGATATTGGGGTGTTGGGCGAGGACAGCAATAGTGTCGGAGTCGATATCTTGACCTGCAGTGACGACGGGGAAGTTGTATATCATTGTAGGTATGGGGGACGCGTCGGCTACCTGTGATGTCGACGTGAACATGGGCAATAAACAGACATGAGATTAACTTGCCAGAGTATGGAATTTGATGACATTGTCGACGGTCATTTGCGGTGGCCACGTCGACGGAGTGAGAACAAGAGCGTGTGATGCGCCAGCGTTTTTGGCGTCGATGCATAGCTGCACGGTCTCTCTAGTAGATTGAGCCCCAGTCCCAGCAATGACTAGCACGTTTTGGAATCCGTTCGCATCAAGGGTATCTCGCGTTAACTTGATAGCCTCCTTGCGCTCGGCCTGTGAGAGAAACTGGGCCTCTCCATTGCTCCCCTGCACGAGGATGCCCGTAACACCTCCCTACCTCTAGCGTGAGCAAGTCGCGATCAGATTGGAGGCGATCGCGTACTTTGGCGAGGCGGATGATGTGCGATCTGATGGCGGGGATGTCAAAGTCCTCCGTCTCTGTCATGAAGAGGACAGCGGGGACATAGTAGCCTGGCGGGGGAGGTGTAGACATGCTGGTTTATTGCAAGGAGGAGAACTCGGAGTCAGATGGCATTTGCCGCAGGCAAAGGGTTCAAGGAACGGGAGGTCCCGAACATCCGAGCATTTCAGGTTGGCCACGGTAGGCTAAGGCAGGGGGAGATGCTTCGTTAGTACAGGGAAACTGGTCCACATAACACGAGGCTCCTGGTGGTTGTGAGGCAAACGGAAAAGGACGAAACTTTGAAATGACAATGCCGGAGCAGCCGGCCACAGCCCGGTCATTTTCTGTGCCAATCCAGCCTGAGAAAGGCATACAACTGGTGGGCAGTTGTTGTAGTACTACTTAGTAGAGTAGATGTGAACAGATCGATATATAGACACGGCGAAGGAAAGATTGGATCTCAGAGCAACAAGGTTGACCGTCGCGTTGTGGAACAACTCGAGAGCTGCGAACCTACTAAGAATTGAATGGTATAGCACTGAGCTAAGTCCTGACCCGCTTCCTCAGATTCATCAGAGTCGTGAGTCTGGTATACCGCATGGATCGCACACTATCTCACACGGCACTCGACCGAGGCGGTTTGAGGCAAGTGTTGGGCTATATGCGGATTGAGAATACGTAGTAGCTATGTACTGTATCCGAGAAATGTCTCAGCTTGTTTTGACACTACAACACAAATGTAATCGAAATGCACATGGTCCTGTACCGTGTTTCGTTGTATCTATTGGCATAATCTAGTGGTGGTCTTGCTGCCGCCGATGACGGCTGAGCGATGCTTCATGCGCGTATGTCTTCCCGCACCCCAAGTAATCGCATCTGTACACACAATCATAATGTGTACTCTGCATGTGTCCTTCCGACGAATCAGTAACATCTTCAATGACAAAACACAAGGGACTCACTTTCAAGCGCTCCCTTGGTCGTAAAATCAGCCAAACACGTCTCCGCTGGACAGGCGAACTGTGCCGCAATCGTGCGCCGCTGCACGATGGAGTGCTCATTTCGACCTCGACGACGTGGGACGGTCTGGACGGGTGGAAGTCCGGGAAGTCTTCTTTCGAAGATCGTTGGGCTTATATCATCGTGCATCGCACGAGGGTCAAGCAGGAGTTGATCAGGTAAGAAAGGATCATTTTCGCGAGCCATTCCGATGATCGACGGCCAAATCCATCCATCTTGAGGAAGAGAAGTTAAAGCCGGGGTAGGATTCGAGAACGCCGCTGTGTAAGGATTGTCGCGAGGGCCGTCTGTCTCAACAAATGATCCCGGTAACTGGCCATCAATAGTGCCAGAAAACGGAGGCGCAGGCGTTGAGGGCACGAGCCAGTGCGAGCCTGAGGACTGTTCACGGATGGCACTGGGAGTAACAGCAATGTCAGATAGCACTGGATCTCGGCCGTGAGTGGTGCCAGAGAGAGAGCGAAGTGGAGAAGAAATGGTCAGATACGGTGGTGCGGCAGATGCAGGGAGATATTCCAGAACATCAAGCTCCTGGACCAATGTATGTGGGACGTCAGCACCAAAGTCGGGTCTACTTCGACAGTCAGTCCGCAAAAAAAAGTCACAAAATTCTATAACGTACCTAGGAATCATGGCATAGATCTCGCTGCTATCCTCTGAGTTATAGAGATGATTGTGCCAAGGGTTGCTAGAAGACGAGGACATTGCTCGCAAATAGGCGACACACCGTATTATCTGACATCTTATATACTCCGACTTTGACGCATGGATGGGCGACTATCAGTACGACTGGACTGACCGGAAGAAATGGATCCGAGTATACGTGGACGAGCGACCAACCAGCCACATATTACGGGGCGACTATCAGTACGACAATACACTGGACTGACCGGAAGAAATGGATCCGAGTATACTTGCACGAGAGACCAACCAGCCACATCTTACGATAAGACTCCCGGAGTATGAAGGGCACCGCAGGCACACCCGAGCTCGGTGGGTCTTCTGTTAGCAGAAACTAAAACTGTGATCATGGGATAAGAATCTACGACTTACAATAACAGCAACTTGAGAGTCATTACGCAACATGCACTCTGTTTAGTTGGTGAGTTGAATAAAAAAAGTCATCATTCAGACGAGTGCGTTGCAGTGACCGTTCCGAGACGGAGACACTGCTAAGGGCGGGTTCCTCAGAGCGCGGGCCAGGGTTGAGGCTGTGCCGTGAGAATGTCATGATCACGTTGTTCGCGTTCCTCTGCTTCCACAAGCCAAGTCGGCTTGTTATCAATTAAATATCAAGGGCAACATGGAGCGTACTGTCTCCTCCAGGGTCCTCCTACAGCAAAGTGCACTGCTATGGAGAGGCTCCACAGAAAGATTTCACTCAGGGACCATGCGCCACCGTTGAAGTTCCTCGACGCGTCAAAGTTCGCGTCGTAGTGGTATTTTAGTTACAGACAGGTCCAATGGTAATATTTGCAACCGTGCGCGGACTCCTCGACGCTTGTGAACGTCTTTTGAGACTCAAACAGAGGCGACGGCAACGCGTCCAGATTTGTATGGGATCACGCGGCGCCTGATACCCGGACCGAGCCATGACTAATTATTTGGCTGCTTCAAAGCGTGGCCCTGGGGTTTTGTCGACAAAGCCGGCTGGTATCACGAGCGTGGGCCTCTCTCCATAACATTGCACTTAAGCTTTGCAGCTTTGCTGTCCCCATCTCCACTGGCAATCTCCGTCATTGCGCTGGCACTCGATAAAGTTGTCTTGCACATGTGTCCGAGTGGAGATTGAAGCTCACTGCTATTCAATTATCTCGATTTTCTCCTCGGGCTGATGTTACGAAAGCGATACACATCTGAGTTCCCAACAAAAACGCCCTGTCAAGTTTCAACATGGGGTGTACACAGTACCGACGCGTCTAGAATGCGTAAAACACAATGGCATCATCTACACTACCACCACCACGGTAGCTAATCACTCTTGTAGCACTCCTCTCCCCGCTCATCAGCCCGCTGTTGAGCAACCCTTCGTTGTGAACCACTCAGCCTGTCGTCATGCGACGACCCACAACGCGTATCCCGACGCGAACTACCCTCATAATACCTCATCGACCTTGGTTCCAACCGTCCAGGACTCGGAGCAAGCTGTTACTTTTGGTCCAGCCTTGAAAAACTTCCAGTTCACCGTCGAAGCGCCTACTGCTCGCAAAACGTCCATGCCTGCTCTGTATGCTTCCTACCTCGAGTCCAATCTCCCTCCCGGGCAGCCTTGCGGATCACGTCCCAACGTTGCATTGGAGCCGGGACATTTAAAAATCGCAGAACCCATGCATCAGAAAGAGAAATGGTCAAAGCCGGACATTACAGGCTTTGTCTTCTTCAATCCAACCGTTGCAAGCGGTCTGGAGGCGAGTTATCCGCGATCATCAAGAAACGGAAAACGGACGAAGATCAAGACGCATGCGCGTTACCCACCCGACTGCCCATACCTGGACGATAGCCTGCTGAAACTAGTTGTTGGTTCGCTTCTGCATGTCCGACCTTTCGTCATGAAAGTCTCACACTCAATTTGCAGTCGAGACGAATCTGTTGTGGTGGAGCTTGAGAGGTTGAGAATTGGACCGTGAGTCATGTTTTTATAGGAAAAGCCCTCGCTGATTTCTCGCAGACCTGTCTGGTTATCCTAGTAAGTCGTTCAAGCCTTCAGCCTCTTTATCTTGAGTTATACTTACTCTCTACATAGCCTCGAACCTATTCCAACCGGGACTCTTGCGCTACTTCTCGAGCGCTTCGAAGGAATCGACCCAGAGTCTTCCTTTGCAATCACCGAACGACTTGCGCGGTTCGTTTGCCCTTTCTGCCCCGAGTCACCGATCCTGGACACGGACGAGTCTATCCGTGCGCACAGGAGGCACCACCGCGTGTTCGGAGCGAACAACATGTATTGGTTCCGCGAAGATGGCGAGACAAGCCAACTCAAGCTCGGCGCCGGGATGCGAAAGTTCGACCGCAAAGTTGGCAGGTCGTATTGCCCGTACTGCTGGACTGGCCTGGGTAGTAAAACGTCTGTGGGGCGTCACTTTTTGACGTGCCAGAAATGGTACAAGGTCTTGGCTGACAGAGGTATCTACCCTGACCAAGAAGGAGGGTGGTACGAGGACGAGGACATGGAGTTTTGCGACGAGTATGTGAGGCAGCGCTGCTCGGGGGAAGCCGTGAAAACAGCGAACCCATTACTAGCTATCCTTCTCGCGGAGAATGATTCGTAGGTTCTTCGAATAGCGACGGTACCTCATCCATTATGTCTAGTCCTCTTACTATGGTTTTTCTTCTCATATAATAATATAGTCTTCCCTATGCTGCCTACTTTATGTTATCCTATATCTACATTCCAAGAATCAGTGCTCTCCTGCTGGCAGCTGTGTGAACTACGTCTTGAACAGTACTCGGTGATAGGGATGTTGAACACAAGCGCCTACAACTTTCGGTGCCGAATTTCAATGAGTTGTGAGTCTGATTTGTCAGCAGTGGTAGACTCTCCTTGAACCCAAACGATCACCGTCTTTCCTGAGGAATAAGCAAGTCTCCTCCACTGTGCATACACAGCTTTCACACAGGTTAAGAGTATAGTCATGTCTAACACTTTCCACTCTCATGCAGGTACTACGGTATGGACTCGACGCTCGAAACGATCTCATTATGCAATGCCTGCGAAAATACCTGCTCGCTCCCCAACCCAGACATCAAGGATTCCATTATGAGCATTCTGCGCTCGGGACACCAGCTGTCGACGCCCAGAGCCACCGTCGAGCAGAAAATCGAGGACATGGCGCAACAGCTGGACGCCTACAACACAGAGCTCCGTCGGTTGGACAAGGCATGGTCAAGAATTCTAGAGGCAAGGGACGACGTGCAGTACTGTATAGCGGCCTATGACAGTGTTTTCTCTCCCATCAGACGCCTTCCCGTCGAGATGTTGCTCGCAATCTTTGAGATGGTTTGTGCGCCAAGCGACTCGGAGACACGATTTCTGGCGGGGCACAGCGGCATGGCGCTCTTTGCTGGCCCCACCATCCTGGCGGGTGTTTGTTCCTTCTGGCGAACGCTGTGTCACTCCTCACCCAGGTTGTGGGACTGCCTTTCGACGGACACGATGCCATGGTATGGCGTCACTTGGCACCTGGAACCACCGCTAGGTATGGTGCCTGTCCTGCATCAGCAGCTCCCCGTCGCGCGTTCCGGAGGCTCTGGAGGACGAAAGACACTTTTCTTGACCCCTGCCCTCGACCTCCCGGGATCTTCCCTCAGCACTGTCCCCGACTTCACTTCAGTCGAAACCATCTCCCTGTCCATGCCAATTGGACGTGGATTCTCTCCCCTCGTTTTAGATGTTCCGAAACTCCGTCATCTCTATCTATCCTACACCTACAACACCGAACGATTTGTCATCAATACACGTCGCCTTGAGACGTTATGGCTTGACACCTTCTCGCATGTAAGCGACGTAGCCAGAACCATCGCCGCCTTTCCTGGGCGCGTAGATCTCGTACTTGAGGACGCTCGATTTACTCATCTCGGTACTACTTCTCCTCCCACCCCGACAGTTTGCAACGCCAAGTCCCTGCATATCGCTTCGTGGGCTGGCGCTCGTGTCCCAGAACTCGTCTTTGGCGCATTCACATTTCCGCATCTCACCTCACTCTCACTTACTGGACCCAGTCTAATCGATGATGGCGCCAAATATATGGACAAAATGATCGCTCTAGTCAACACAATCCGCGACGGGCTCGAAGGCTGTCCTTTTCTCACGGAGCTGAAGCTGCGTGACCTTTGCGTATTCTCTTCCGACATTCTCGACCTACTTTATCAGGTTCCCCGTCTCACCTCCCTGTCCCTCATCGAGCCGAAGCGCATTTATCCGTGGCATTCAACATTCACGGCTTCCTTTGTCAATGAATTCCATGGGGCGCCTCTGTTGCCGGCACTGGAGGAGCTGGAGCTCGTCTGGGCAGCGGAGTGGGGTGTCAACGAGCCGGACATCGTGGATATGATTGAGTCGCGCTCTGATAAGCTAAAAAAGGTGGTCTTAGGCGGTAGGAATGGTCGAGAGGTGAGTTCGGAAACAAAAGATCGGGCCAAGGCATTGAGGATGGCCGGCGTTAACGTCATGTTCTGGTAAGGATGAAAGTACGGGGGCACAAGCAGCGACAGGCGAAGACTTCCTGAATTGCGGTATGAGGGCAATACTCAATGAATTCTTCTCTATCTATCTATCTATCTCTTTCCGTCGTTCCCTGTACTGTATCTATGCAATCCATTCGACTTCTGGTGAAGATGTTGCCTGCTGTCCTGTTTGCTACTGCTTTGTATCGAGTCTTGCGCTATACGTTCAGCGTTCGAACCTAAAAGACGGTGTCCGAATGTCGGTTTCCTTGCACTTACACGACTATGCTTGGGATTATGATCCAGATGGGTCTCTTCCCCAGGGAATAGGACTGTACAGACTGACAGTGTAAACCTACGGCCCAATTCGAACCATCGAGCAAATAGAAAAGTTGCGTTCAAGCTCGAAACGAAGTGTTACATTGCGATGTTTCATTTGTGATTGTTGAATCATATATACTTCTATGCCGCGCGTGCAGTTATTGGCAGCGCGTATCTCTCTTTCAATATACCCTCCTCGATTGCTTTGATCTCTGAAGTAAAATTAGCCTTGAGCTCGACCCAGCTGAACACAACTGGTAGACATACGAAGCGCGAGGTGTTTTGAGTAAAACCTACACAGGGCTAAGTTGCCTGTGGCGCCATCAGTTGGACGTTAGTGAGCAAAGGTTAGGAGTCCTCACCGGCAACACTCCAAAGACCAGGTACACCGAGATCCCTCCAGGAGCCATAGATTTCTCCTTCGGCATTCAAGTCCCAGACGGGGCTGCACTTCTTGAGCACCTCTTCACCTACAATCATCTCCAGACCGTCCGTGGTTTTGCCGACCCTATCGACAAGAAATTAGATCGTTGGTGGACAGGGCCCATACATGTACGTACCCGGTGGCAAATACAACCACGTCAGCTGAAAGCTCACTACCGTCCTCGAAAAGTAGACCAGTCTCAGTGAACTCCTTCAAAAGGCTGTCACTCTTGAGCTTGATCTTACCATCAGCGATGAGTTGACTTGTACCGACGTCTGGTATACATAGCTTCGTTTAATTATTCGTCCTTCAAGAATCTAGTACTCACCGAGGTAATATCCGCCGAGCCTCGTCCATGCCAAGAGGAAGAATCCTGAATTGTTATATCCCTTGTTCAACTTGAAGCCGCGGGCGCGAAGACCGTCGAGTACCGGTCTACGTCGATGTTCAACACGGTTCAGTACATTGTGTACAACACGTACTTGTCCAGCTGTTCAATAGTCTCAACCTGCCTGACGCCGAGCTCTGCGATCAGCGCGTTAGGAACGGAGGCATTCAGAATATCCGCAATGTGAATCGGGGGGCCATTCTCTGCGTAGAGGCCTATCGTTCGGTCAATCTAGGTAGACACCCAGCAACAGTGGTATCGTGAGCCGCACCAGCCATCAATGTCTTCATCCCGTACTTTGTCGACATCACGTATGTCGAGCTACGCTGGTACATTGTGACGTCTGTGAAGCATTGGAGGAACAATTGCGCACGCGAATAATTGACTTACCAATGCCATGATTGTAGTAATCAGCGCAGATATCATGTGCTGTCAATGCGAGTCGCGTTAATAACAGCAGACGCAGGTCGCAGACTACGTACCAGACGTGGCCGATCCGATAACGACTACCCTCTTGCCAACATGATTCGACGCGCTGTGATGTTGGTATCCATGAAGTAAGTCGCCCTTGAATTTGTTCTACGACGAAATGCGGGTCAATTCTCGAATGCGGTTGTAACCTTGCTGGCCTTACCATACCGGGATACTCGGGCAACTTGATAGTTCCGGTGCTTGTCGCCGCAAAACCGGTGGCAGCGACAAGGTGGCTAACGCGAAGGACACGCTTGGTACCATCGCCACGCTGAACTGTAACATTCCATTTGCTTTCTTCCTCCAGTGTGGCGTTTACGACATTCGAAGAAGTCCAGATGTTGAGCTCCATACTCTCCGCATAGCTCTCCAGCCAGTTGGCAAGCTGATGAAGTTCAGTTATTCGCGCCACGACGCGTGATTACAACCTGACTGACCTTTCGCGCAGGGGAATAGACAGGCCAAGTATCAGGAAACCTGCGCAAGGAGTTATCCTAAATGCGTGTGAATGCACAAAAGGAACCATGATACGTACGGGATATATGGCATATGGTCGTACCCTGTGAACGTCTTCAATCACCCGATAAGAACAAGCTGTTTTCGACTCACAAACAACATCATGGAGACAAAGGGCGTCGTAACGGGACCTCCAGTTATCCCCAACCCTTGCGTTCTTTTCCACTATCAAGGACGAGATGCCTAGGCATTTAAGACGAGCAGCAATGGCCATGCCGGCCTGGCCAGCACCTACAATCAAGACCGTTGGATCACCGTCTTCGAATGCGGCGTCGCGTTGCCTCTGCGCCTCCCAAAGGCCGTGGTTCGGCTCCGAATTACGAAGAGGGCCTTTCAATTCTGGAAATCCCTCGAGATCCTCAAGGTTCGAAAGGAAGCAGTGGCACTTCCAATCGCCGCCTTGCTGTGGCACAAGACGCGCCACACCAGACCCCGAACCAATGGATGCAACCGTGAAGGTGAAGGTAAACTGGATCCAGGCCAGATCTGGTGCAGGAAGTTGGAGCGTGGCGTTCTGCGGCTTGCTGAATCCCCGCAGGCGGCCAGGCTGTAGACGGTCCGTGAGAAATTGTGTTATCTTCTCCTTGCCCACGAACGTGCGGAAGTCCCAGGTTAGAGCAAGAAGATCGCGCCAGAGTGCGTCTGGGATGAAGAGAGCGGTGACCCCGTCAATGTCTCCAGCAGTAGCGGCGGAGGCGAACACGTCCATCCATGTAGTGGCTACTTCCGTGGCATCCACATCGTTGCTGTAGGGAGCAGATACACCTAGCTTGGGCAAGGTGGGGAGGAGGGTCATCTCAGCGGGCTTGCAATCATCTGATATCTACTGAAGCCTTTATATTGGGGCGGACTTAGATTAGAGCGGAGGACAACAGCTTCAAAGTTGGATCTGTCAAGCGTCACCGGACGATGGGTACGTCAACAGATCAGACGACAGATCACAACGTACTTCCACGCATGGACACTTTAGACTCGTGCAAAGGACTGTTACGATAAGACGTCAAAGGTTTATGTATCGTCGGACCAGGTTATTCGCAAGCGTCGTTGGTCTGAGTGATTTGGAAAACGGTGTTGAGCAGGTTGACCTCAGCGAAGGTATGTGCATAATAATGAGCACAGCGCCCCCCAATCAATTACATGGAGAAGCGAGCACTGTAATCATGTAGTCTCGCCGAGTCAAATTCACCTAGGACATACTTGTAATGTCGTCATAAGGATAGAAAGATCGCCTACTCACCTATTTTACAATTTACTCTTCATTACTTTGACAGGCGGCATAGCGGGAAAGCTGTCCCCTCCCTCTTCATTTCTCCCGGTCGGAGGGCCCTGTTTCTCAACTTCAAGTGCTATCTTCTTCACCTCTTCCCAGTTGACATCCAGACCCTCCTCCTCACACGCCTCTTTGTGATCTGACAGCAGTGCCGTCGCGATCCGTTGCTCCTGCGTAGGCGCTCCCGGCGGTTGGACCTCATAATCAGGCCGTCGTCCGTATCCAAGAATTGCAGCCTCAATGAGTATTGAACTACAATCACTATTAGAAAGCGATGTTGATTATGTGCATTGGATGAAGACGTACGCAGTCAATCCAAAGATAGGCTTGGTTCCACCCGCCTCACGCCCCGTTAAGAATGAATGCATTCGGAATGGTCGTGGACCGGCTGGCCCGGTACGCGTGAAATCCTTGTAGGAATGGTACGAAACTTCGAGGGAGCTGGGCTCAGAAAATAGTGATTCGGAAGAAAGGAAGGCTTTGAGGGGATGCGAGAATATGGAAGCAACTTCGGCCGAGTTCAGTATGGGCTGTGTGAGGATGAGTGAGGAGTTATTGGTGGAGTGGAAGTAGGGACATACGCGGACAGTGTTGTCTATAATGAGCACAACCACACTAGAGTAGAAATCAGAAGGAGTCCAATAGCGAGCAAGACCAGACACACGGTGTTACGATTAGTCGGTTGGAGGAGAGGAATGGCTCCATCACGCAGAGAAGGGGCGCCTTTCGTTTGTCTAAGGGAAGACCAATCTAATACTGGTCAACACCCACAAGATATCTTTGCAACGAGTGCCAACCTCTTCAAAAGCTTCTCGTCTCTGTACGTGTTCTCGTCAGATGTCATCAAGTATGTCAGGTGCGAACGCACTGACAGCGGTATCCTCAAACGTCTTGTCTCCAGGCTCCACCTTGCCACCAGGAAGAGACGTATCACCCGCGTATGTTCGTAGTGTCGCGGCGCGCCTAAGCAAGGTTCAGTATCCGCCTTCTGTTGCACAAAAACACTGGGACCGCACCTGATACTTACCGGCTAAGCAAAACGTACAAGTCACCGGAGCGACCAACAAACAGCGCGACGAGGACCGCTGCACACCGGGACCGAGCGAATTTGAGGCGCGGTTTCGGGGATCGGTACGAAGCCAGATTCTGTAGACATCTAGTGCAAATGAGCTCAATATTGGGATGATAATGTTCAATATTGTACGAACTTGCGCGAGTCCTTTGTGAGGACAGGAACACGGCGTTTGTCGAGACGGACTCTCGGTCTGTGATACTTCAGGAGGTTAATCGGCTTTGGCCCTCGATTGCGCGGAGAACGCGACGGCATGGTGGAAGGAGGTCAAGCGACAGTGCCGCCGGCATCTGCCATGTCATCAGACACACCGCCGCCACGATCGAATGCATGTTAAATTCTCATTGTTGAACATGTCCTTCCACGAGGCATACAAAAGCTTGCGCATCGACTGTCTTTTCCCTCTTCCTTGAATGGAAACCTGTCATGCCAGGACTCCCCATCTATTCATGGCGCAATGAACCTCTCACATTCTTCAACGGAGTAAAGTGGTGTGTCCGCATCACACTCGGCCTCGATGAATGATATCGCAGGAGACTGTTAGCCCAGGTCGCACTTATTCGCTTTGACTAGATGGAGCGTTCTCGTCGCGCACCAGAAACAAACCGTCTTCAGTTCTCTGAAGGTGCTTTGACGCCGCAAGATTCCCTTTGGCGCGTTGGCAGGGCTGTTTTTGTGCTCTGGAAGGGAATTTGGTGTCAGATGGGCTGATATTCTCTCCCGCTTTGTTATGAGATCCAGAGTTCTCTTCAGATCATCTACTCTGGACGGAACTTATATCTTACAGCACAACAACATGAGCTCGACGAATCTTCTCCTCGATGAGGAATACATTGAACATTTCAGGGTATGTATGGCTGTTTAGCCTCAGTGACGTTCATGGTCCTAACTTTCGTCTTGCCAACAAGTCTGCTGGGCTGGGACGCGTATTTTGCCTCCTAGGTACCTCTGCAAGCTGCATGGATCTTCCCTGCCTTTCTTTCACTGGCGAACGCTTCCGAAGCCTCTGATCTAGCATACGACCGTGGAACGTACATTGACGCGTTCCGCCAGTTTGAACTCGAGACCAACGGCACCGAAGTAGTGGCGAACCATTTGACAAATCCAGAGGTGCAATTGTTCAACGAGTCTCTTGATCGTCAGAAGACCTTGCATCACCGGTTCACTTTCCAGTTACCCACAGGGAGCTTTGAGCCGTCTGGGGTTCTGCATGCCATCGACGACTTTGTTCAGAAAACTCCAGAATTCAGGGAACATGAATGGATCGTGGCGTGTAAGGTACATTGAGTACATTTAATGAATGATTGTCCACCACTAACACAAGAGCTTATAGAAGCATCCCTCTGCGTGATTCTGGGCCATCGAGACTTTTGTTCATCGGGGTCCAGTACTGTATTGGTGCTCAGCGTACGTACACGAAAAATGACCGGTAGGAGGGAGTTCGAAGACCACCTTGTAGAGAACGAGGGCTTGTCAGGATGTACATGCGTTGAACACGTCCTTGTACATCTTTCTGAAATGTCACCATAGATACCAAGAAACATAAGTATACTGTACTGATACTCAATTACAACTTTCTCCGGATTCAGCTATGCTACTCGTATAAATTGCTACATCTCTTACTCTAATAGCCAACAGAGCGGTTATTCCATCAGACTCATACTCAAACTCTGCGGGCGTCGTAAGTCTTCAGACGATTCAATGGGCCTGCGGTTGTGATCAAGGTCAAGTTTTGGCTTGGTCCTGCTGGCGGTGAGTTACAATTCGGGAAATTGCGAAAATATGATTGGTTCCGGGTTGACCCTAACCCCACCAACCCTCCTCCCGTCCACGACGATGTACCGCCGTTTGTTGTCGCTGCGGCGGCTTCCCCGCCCCAGCGCCCGCCCACTCTCTACGACGGCAACGAAGCATGCAGCCGCCTCTGCCCAAACCGGCAAGGTCTACCACACCGTCGAGGACTTCCAGCAGATGACCCCGCAGGAGGCGCTCTCGGAAGAAGGCAGCCGCGCTGGCTCGGAAATCCGCCATTTCACGGTCAACTTTGGGCCGCAGCATCCCGCCGCGCACGGTGTGCTCCGCATGATTTTGGAGCTGAATGGCGAGGAGGTGTTGCGCGCGGACCCGCACATCGGGCTGCTGCACCGCGGTACGGAGAAGCTCATCGAGTACAAGACGTACACGCAGGCGCTGCCGTACTTTGACCGTCTCGACTACGTCTCCATGATGACCAACGAGCTGTGCTATTCGATGGCCGTCGAGAAGCTGCTGAACATCGAGGTCCCCGAGCGCGCAAAGTGGATACGGACGCTCTTTGGCGAGATTACGAGGATATTAAACCGTGTGTAGCAATATTTCTCTCCGCTTGCGCATTTTTGAACGATTTTAATAAGATTTGATGGCCATTCTCACTCATGCTATGGATGTCGGTGCTCTGACGCCTTTCCTGTGGGGTTTCGAAGAGCGTGAAAAGCTGATGGAGTTCTACGAGCGCGTCTCTGGCGCACGCATGCATTCTGCCTATGTCCGTCCCGGTGGTGTCGCATTTGACCTTCCCCATGGCCTCCTCGACGACATATTCATGTGGGCAACCCAATTTGGTTCTCGTGTAGACGAGGTCGAGGAGGTCGTCACCGGCAACCGTATCTGGAAGGAGCGCACCATCGGTATTGGCGTCGTATCCGCTGCCGACGCCCTCAACTTCTCTTTCTCTGGTGTCATGGTCCGCGGATCCGGCATCCCCTGGGATATCCGCAAAGTCGCTCCTTACGACAAGTACGACGAGGTCGAGTTCGACATCCCTATCGGCAAGAACGGTGACTGCTATGACCGCTATTTGTGCCGTGTGCAGGAGATGCGGGAGAGTTTGCGGATTATCAGCCAGTGTCTCAACAAGATCACTCCGGGAGCGGTCAAGGTCGATGACCACAAGCTAGTCCCCCCTCCGCGCGCCAGCATGAAGGAGAGCATGGAGAGTTTGATTCATCACTTCAAGCTCTTCAGCGAAGGCTACTCTGTTCCTCCTGGCGAGACATACACAGCGATCGAAGCGCCCAAGGGAGAAATGGCTGTCTACCTGGTCTCGGATGGCAGCAACCGTCCATACCGCTGCTCTATCCGCGCACCCGGCTTTGCTCACCTCGCTGGTTCCGATTTCATCATGCGCAACCACATGCTTGCAGATGTCGTTGCAATTATCGGAACGATGGATCTGGTGTTTGGGTACGTGGTTTCGTCTTCCTAGCGTTCTAGCACTGATGCCTTTCTCGCTCTTAGGGAGGTCGACCGGTAGACTGAGACAGATAATTTATACACTCTGAAAATAGACCTTTCAAACCTCCTTGATGAGTGGTTGAGTGGCCGAACCTGGTGACTGCGCATGTTCAAATTGACCGACATTCAATGTATTATTCTTTGTATTAATGAACGACATGACAGGTTATTCTGAGGGTGAGAGACTGTTGAATGAGGAAATAGTAGAGTTGGTCGCCAAAGAGCTGGTGTTGAACATGAGAAGACGATTACCCCAGTTGTGACTTGCTCATGAAGTGGCTGTCGACTGATGTGCATCCAGGAGAAATGCAGTAGCAAATCATCTGAAGCTGTAATCGTGGTGTGGATTTGTGCTGAATACCGATAGTGAGCTTAGTGAAGGTATGCTGCCCCGCCGCTACGGGCCAATCGCCAAGGTCGGTTCTGTACGATGAGATTATGAGGCCAGCTGCCAATAAGTACCCATGGGCGATCACTGTGAGCCTAGGCCCTATACCGGCTCTTCGGGACGAATTTCAAACCCACGTCATCGCCACGAAGCCTCTCTTCTTCTCACGACGCGACTGGGCTCGCTCTGGCTGGCTTACCCTCTTTTCTTATTTCTTCCTAATTTCTGAAGGGCTGGTAGGCTTTTCTTGTTGCTTTCTGAATGTCCTTATAACGGTCAACAGCGACCATGGTCCCTCCCAAACCAAACAAGCCGGCTTTGCCAAAGAAAAAGTCGAGCAGCGCTGTCCCCGCTCCGACCCCCAAACCCTCCTCCAAACCACCAACACTACCGCTCAAGTCTTCCGCGGCCTTTGCCCAATCCCCAGCCAAACGGAAGCTCTCCAAGCCGGCACGACGCGGCTCGTTCAGCAATCTCGTTTTCCTCTTCAGTCTGCTGCTCTTCAGCGCGTACGCCATCACCACATGTCCGTCCGACATCCACTTCCAGGACCCCGTCTGCAAAGGCCTCGGCGTCTACTACGATTATATTCTGGATCCCTACGTGATACCCACTGTCCGCAAAGTGAGGGCCCATCCAGCCGCAAAGAAGGTCGAGGACGTCGTCGTGCCTGCGTACAACAAGGTCGTCGTGCCTGCCTACCGTCAGGTTGCGCTGCCGACTTATGCGCGCATCATTCGCCCAGTCTACGAGAAGAAACTCAGGCCATTCTACCGAACGACTGTGTGGCCCCGCATCAGGCCGTACGTCGCGAAGGCCCAACCTTACATCCGTCAGGCGCGGGCTCACTACGATGATGGATCCGCGCGCGTGTACAGAGTATACCTTGCGAGCAAGCCCTACCTAGACAAGGTCAATACCCAGTTGGCGGCAGCAAAGCCTCACGTTATCAAGGCGTACCACGCCGCGCTACCACACGCACAGGTTGCATGGGCAAAGGGTGTCGTTATAGCGACAGAGGCTGGGAAGCGGGCTGTTGTGGCGCGCAAGGCATATGTGGATCCTCACATCCAAAAGATGTGGGCCAAGGTCACGGAGGACCGCAAGGGTACGCGCACCGAGGAAGCTGTTCCCGTGCCCATACCTGAGGAGGAGGAGGAAGTGGTTATTGCGACGGGATCGTCGACGACAGCATCTGTAGTTGCGACATCTGCAACGACCACTTCCGAGACCACGTTCACGACCAAAGAAGTGGAGGCGGAAACTCCTGTAGCGACCACTGCTGAGACTGGCGAATCCACCGACGAGGAAACGGCGACAGCAAGTGCGGAGGAGACCCCAGAACCTACACCTGTACAGACCGAAATTCCTGAACCGACACCGGAAGAAATCTTTGAGGCGCCCTCATTCATCTCAGACGAACTGGCAGAGGCACTGGCTTTGTCTGCGGAAGCCGCCCGTGCCACTGAGTCTGGATTTATATCCCATGAGCTCGCTGAGGAACTCAGCGTTTCTGCTGAAGCCGCCCGTGTTACTTCCTCCGCCGAAGCAGATCCTACCAGCGCGCCAGCACCTGTACCCGAAGAGACTCCTGAAGACCCAGATGACATTGACGCCTTCCTACTTTCCCTCGGCCTCGCCTCCTCATCCACCGAACCCGAACTCCAAACTCCCGCTCCCTCCACTCCGACCCCCTCTGATGCAGCCTCCGAGGTTGAGCGTATCGCCAAGAAACGCGCTGCCATCAAGGAGCGTCACGGGAAGCACTACGACGAGCTCATTGGTCTGGCGGACAAGCTCTTCCTCGAGCTGCGCATGAAGCTGGTGCAGATCCGAAGCCGGGCAGCGGCTGTTATGTTTGACCAGGCGCGGGACGAAGCAGAGTGGGACTTTGTCGGGGACAGACACATTGGAAGGGAGGCGGGCCCTGATGGGGTGAAGGAGGAATGTCAAGTACTGTTGGATGGACTGGATAAGTATCTCGGGAGGGAGATCAAGCGTGGGACGGAGGGTGATGCTGCGGAGAGGAGAGATAGGTGGGAGACTGTTCTTGGACGAGTTGAAGAGAAGTGGAGAGAGACGACGAGTGAGGCGCAGTCGAGAGTTGTCCAGTGGGTGAAGGGTGTTCGTGAAGAAGAGTTCAAGGAGGTTTGTTTCTTTTCAACAACTTCGGAAGATTTTCGATTAATCTCCCATTAGTGCACTTCGGTCACCGAGCAGGTCAAGGCGCGCGCTGAAAAGGCACAGGGCGATCTGGGACTCGCCTATGCGTGGCTCGAAGATGTCACATACGATGACTGGCAGGAGTATCACGGTCTCATGGGTGTCTACCATGATTTCGCCGCTCAGGTCAAGGAGCTGCAAGAAAACACGCACCCACGACCCGTTGGGGATCCGCTTTTGGCGGCACTGCCCAGGCTGGAAGAAAACATGAAAGGCGAAGTTGGCGAATGTGTCAGACGAATGAGAGTTCTGAACAGACGCGCCGATAACCTTTTCCGGGGCAAGAACTTGGGCGGGGAGGACGCGGCGGAGGGGGAAAAGTTCCAGAGGAAGGACTCGGAGCACAAGGAGAAGGACCAGAAGGTGGATGGGCTCTTGAAGGCTGATGAGCAGGCTTTTGTCGGCCGCGGGAAGGAGGAGGTCGAAGCTGCGTTGAAGGATATCCCTGTCGAAGCGAGTGCGTTTGTTGGCCGTGGACAGGAGGAGGTCGAGTCTGCGCTGAAGCACATTTCTGTCGAAGAGGCAACGGTCAGCATCTTGCCTGTCTCTGAGCCGGAAGTCACCAAGAGCGAAGCTTCGCCAGAGGCTAGCGACATCGAACCGGCGCCAGCGTTTAGCATTCTCCCAGTGGGTACACCGAAGGTATTAACACCACCGAGGGACGATCTGTAGTCATTGGTGTTTTATCATAATTTATACCTCGCTGTGCGTTTGTACATATCTAGGAGCGCCGTCTAGATAACTATTGTATATCTATTTATTTATGCAGAAATTCCGATGAGCAATAACCACTGTCGTGATCACGGCAAAGCAACAGTGACCACCGAGAGCAAGGTTCACTAGTTCTGTTCTGTTACAAGTACGAGATGGGGACTGGCGACTTTATGCAGGGGAGTTGTCAAGTTCAGAAGAGTGATTCTATACATGATCACAATCATTCAAAATCGATAAGAACCTTCAAGATCCCGTGCTCCGTTGGCTTCCCAAACATCTCATACGCACGCCTCATATCCTCAAACTGGAACGAATGTGTCCCAAGTAGCCCGGCTCGGATCCTCCCAGAGTCCACAAGCTTTAGAAGCATGGGAGTGCTAGTAGCATCTACAAGGCGAGTTGTAATAGCTAGTGCGCAACATGTCAGCATAGGTTACCGCCAGGTGCACCGTGCAAAGGCACTGGAAGACGGCAAGACTGACAGATATTTCGATCCCAAAGCTTCTCCAAATGCAGATCAACCTTTGTCCCATGCACTCCCAGATTTGCAATCGTCCCACCAACAGCAACGATCTCCTGGCAGAGCTCAAACGTCGCTGGTACTCCCGCAGCTTCAATAACACAATCCACGCCCAAACCGTCTGTGATCTTCATCACCTCCTCCACCGCTGCTGGTCCCGCAATAACTGTATGCGTTGCCCCAAGAGTCATAGCCTGTTGCAGCCGATGAGGGCTGCGACCAATCATGATGACCTTTGCGGGAGAGTACAGCTGTGCAGTCATGAGTGCACCTAGTCCTATGGGGCCCACTCCTACGACGGCGACGCTGGAACCAGGCTGAACACGTCCGTTCAATACGCCGCACTCCAGCGCAGTGGGGAGCACGTCGCTCAGCATCACCTGGTCCGCGTCCGATGCCCCAGTATCATCTTCTAGCATGAGATGCATACTCCCGTCTGCGTGAGGAATACGCGCATACTCCGCCTGCAGGCCGTCGATAGTATGTCCCAGAATCCACCCGCCGTCGGTACAATGCGAGGTTATACCACGTCGGCAGAACGAGCACACAGAACAGGCGGTTATGGCGGAGAGGATGACACGGTCGCCCGGTTTGAAAGATTTGACGGCGGGCCCGACGAACTCGACGAGGGCGACGCCCTCGTGGCCAAGGATGGTAGCGTGTGCGCATGTGGGGACGTCGCCTTTCAGTATATGGAGGTCAGTGCCTTCAAAAATGAGTTGGAGACTCGTCCAAAGATGGAGAAACCGCACCACAGATCGACGCCTTGACCATTTTCACGACTGCGTCAGTAGGTTTTAGAAGCTGAGGCATTGGCCGCTCCTCGATTGAGGGCGTGACGGTGCCATTGTAGACGAGTGCTTTCATCTGGGGTAAGTTTCAAGCGTTACTGAGATTGAGAATGCGCAAGGACCGCATTATATAGGCGAAAGGCATGACGAGAGACAGTCCGGTATCTGGATTGAAGCGAGCAACGTTCACCTCAAGGCCATGGTTAGCATGTACACAGTGCAGTAATAGTACTGTCATGATCGAAACAGAGTAGTGGCGTAGATCACTGAATGAGAAGAAAGATGGTGTTTGGCTGCGTCCGGCGGTCCTTTGTCCGTGGCCATGACCCGTCTCGTGCCAAGTAATAATATATCGACTGACTGACGGATTGACTGGTGAGGTGAATCTAATTGAACCCACGCCTCGCGTCTACATGCCTATTTACGTTCATTCTGCGCGAAAGTATCTGGTGAGCCCGAAGTAGCTCTACAGCATGCATGATTCGCACATAGAAGCTCAGAGGAAACCTGTCCTACATAGATTGTCTATCTTGAGGCGCAGGAAGTGGTGGCGGCTGACCGTAGTCTATGTACAGACGTGTTCTGAAGACCAGTAAGTACTCTCCGCCCGCTTGGCACCTGACAGGCCACCATCGACGCCGCCACCGAGACTCAGACTTCGCTGTCAAGTAAAGTCTCCTCCGAGTTAGTGGGACACATTGCCGCCCCATTCACCGATATTCTTCCCGTCATCATCGAACTTGGTTCGTCTGCCTCGGCTCTAGTTCGATAGCACGGCAGGACCACGGGGCATAAGAACACTCTGACAGAACATCAGTACAGAGCCATCCAGCATCTGGACTTGTATTTTTCTTTCCGAGTGACCAGCGAAAGCACGGAACGACTTCTGGCTCTGAAAGTGCGAGCGACCAAGAAAACGCCAAGGCGACCACGTTGATTCGATGTCCATGTGTCCCAACCTGCCCGGCTAGCTCGCGTGTTGCACATTGAGAAGGAGAGTATGTTATTCATGTAGCGGGACAAGGACGCATGGTAGACGGCCAATCCGAATGTCCGCGCTTCAACTATAGCCAAGCTCCAGGTGGTGATGAAGATCCTAGACAGCTGGTTAGAGTCACGTCCCCGTCCGCGAGCGCCCTGGGATTGTTGAGCGGTGTCTATACATAGCGAACGCTGATCCTGGGAATGTCTGTTCCGATTCGTGGGATTACGAACGTCCATCGTTGAGCTGACAGAGTAGATGAGGCGTTGGCGACTTTCCATGAGGCGCAAAACTGGTCTGTACCCGCAGGTTAAGGATCTAGAGAAATGAGTGGACAAAGAGAAGACTTCCTGTACGATAGACATCTCAGAGTCAGACGGTGGAATGCGGACGATGATTGTCTGTGTATTGGTTTGCAACGAGCGCTCCCCACAAGTTGGATGGACGCAGGAGCTCAGGCGTGTGAGGCAAGAATACATGGTGGCGCGATCCTTCACACAGCGATATATGGCGTTACAGATGCATATGCATTGATGGCAGAGAGTAGTACAAAACACCATAAAACCACAATCACCGGAGACGGCTGCCAGAGGGTCAGCAAGATAATTGTGAGATGTACAGGCGGACGCACCGAGCCTCACGCTCAGACTCGAGGAGAGCGAGGATGTCCTGCTCGCGGACGGGGCCCTTCACGTTGCGGATGATGGAGCGCGATGTGTCGTCCATGAACTCAACGCGGACCTGCGTGACACCACCCCGGGATCCTGTCCTGCCGAGGACCTGTGGGAGCATTTAGCGGCGGAACAGCGGGCGGGACGACGGGCAAGGGACCTTGATAACTTTGGCGAGCTTGACGGGGGCTTTGGAAGAGTCCTAGAGGCGCACGGTGAGCAAGACGGCGGCGGCAGCGGGGCGGACAGCGAGCATACCATTTTTTGAAGGGTGTCGGCGACGAGGATGACTTTTGCGTTGACTGGGCGGAATAAGGTTTGCCTGCTTGTTCGATTCAGACTCCGCCGGCGGACGCCGCATCTAGGCACGTGCCATCACGGCAAGCGCCGAAAGGATTAGCCGGAATGAAGTGCTTCTGCTGCTGCTCAAGTGGATACTACCACCATGCCCAAGGCAGACCCGCCGCCGCCCATCGCGGTCCCCGACCCCCGCTCCCGGGACTTTGCCCCGCCGCCCGCCGCGTTCAAGTCGGTGCCGATGCCCAAGACGCCCAAAACGCCTAAATTCGACTCGGACACCACCGCGACCAACTCCTCGGACGAGTTCGACTGGGATGAGGACGAGGCCGAGCAAAAGGCCGCGTTCGAGGCGTCCAAGGCCAAGCGTCTTAGGGCCGTCTATGTGGGCTTCATGAAACTGTCGCGTACCATCCGCACCCTTCTTGTCGCCATCCTGGGCTCCGCAGTGCTGATTACTCCTCTCATTGTCGTCAAGGTGCGCTTCAACGACAACGCAGCGCGCAGCCACATTTTCACCTGGTCTCTGTGGCTCGCCATTGTATGGGCTACTTCTTGTGTAACTTATCTTCTTGTGGACACTGTTCCGCGTATGGTGATCGGCCTCATCGTCTTTGTTGGCGGCCAGGTCGAAAGATTCAAGTTCCAGCTAGAGGTATGCGTGGCAGACATTTGCATTTTCCGCGTCGTGCTCACCGGTCGTCCAGTTGATGCTCGCGGTGTCCGCCTGGCTCAAACTCGCTCTGGACGTCTCCTGGGCATGGATAGCCCTGTCGATCATTCGGACCATCTACAAACCCCCTGGATCATATTGGACTACCGTGAACCAGGTCATGCAGGCCCTCTTCTCGGCAGCTATCATCCTCCTTGCGGAAAAGATCTTCCTTCAATTCGTCGCCATCAACTTCCACCGAAAAGCCCTCTCCGACCGCCTCACAGAAAATCGTCTCGGCCTCCGTGCCCTCGACCGTCTCTCTTCTGCCGAGCTCAAAAAACGTCATGGTCACTCCAGAAGCACAGGCTCGCTAGGTGGCATGGCGTCTGTCGAGACCTCCAGAAAGAACTCCCCTACTCCTATGAAGGTGACCACCGAGCCCGATCCTGCCTCTGGTCTTGCCAACGCAGAGGAAGCGGACCAGGTCATACAGGCCGTCACCCATAAAGTCCATTCCGCGAAGCCGTCCACCCGCAAGAACCGCCGCAAGAAGGCAATGTCCACTCTCATCAGCGATGCCATCGGTGGGGCAATCGGACAAGTCGCGCTCAAAAACTCGAAACTGAATCGCAGTGGTGATATGAGCGGGCTCCACTCTGCCAGACGGCTTGCACGGAAGCTCTTTGCTGCCCTGAACAATGAGCGTGAATTTCTTCTTGTGGAGGATTTTTACCCCTACTTCCGGACGCGCGAGGAGGCCAGCGCAGCGTTCCTCCTGTTCGACAAGGACGGGAATGGAGACATCTCGAAGCGGGAGATGCGTGAGGCTGTTCAGCGTATTTACAGGGAGAGGAAGTCTTTGGTCGCGAGCATGAAGGACGCAGGCAGCGCGGTGTCCAAGCTGGACTTTGTGTGCCTCGGGGTTTGCCTGATGGTGTTCATCTTCGTGTGCATCTTGATCTTCACCAAGGACGACACGCTCACCTCCCTCGTCCCGCTCGCCACCATCATCGTCGGCTTCTCGTTCATCTTTGGAAACTCCGCCGCGACGCTGTTTGAGAGTCTCATCTTCATCTTCTCCACCCATGTCTTCGATGTCGGCGACTTGGTCATGATTGACGACCAGGTGTTGGAGGTGCGGGAGTTTGGGATGTTTTCGACCGTCTTTAGGCGGATGGACGGACAAGAGATTATCGCCCCCAATTCACTTCTGGCTGGCTCCAAGTTGATTCATAACCTGCGGCGGAGTGATTCTATGTGGGTTACCCCTTCCATCTGCGCAACTCTCTCTGATTGTTATATTTTCTTTAGGTGGGAGACAACGAACATCCAAGTATCTTACAGTACTCCGTTGGAAGTCATCGAAGAGCTGCGTAACGGTATCAGGAAATACGTCAACGAGAACAACCGCGAATGGTCCAATATGGATCTCAACATTGATAAGATGGATTTCCAAAACTCCATTCAGCTCATTGTGGCGATGGAACGTGCGTTCGTCTTCCTTTCGTCTGACTCCTCCCATTCACGCCTGAGCAGATCGCGCGAATTGGCAAGACTGGGGTGGACGGTGGGCGCGCCGCAGCAAGTTCATGCGCAACCTCAAGACAGTCCTGGAGGACTTGAACGTCCAATACACCCTCCCCGTACAGCCCGTCATTCTGCAGCAGGAGATGCTGAACGACATGAATCCGAGCGGGGATTTGCACGGAAATGCTGGTGGATTTAGAGGGAGCCCGAGCCATGGGATGCCCAGGCGGGGATTCTCGTCATCATAGATTTTAGATGAGAGAACTGGTAATTTAGACAAGGACTGCTAATATGGAGGTGCGCAGGCGCAGGCGTCCCATTATGATACTCAATACCGGATTAGAGGTAGTAGCCAACAGTTGGTCGATTTTGATAGGTAGCAGTTGTATTTTCTGGCCACGGCGAGTGGCATGGACTCAACAATCGAGCAGACGCGCGAGCAGGCGAGACGCGTCGCATACATCACTTTTTGAGTTAGACCTGACAGAACGGGTCCGTCCAGTGGCGTTGACATAAACTATGTTTGACTGGTCGAAGAAAACAATCATATAACCGAATGAGTAGATTACAATTTACAGTGAATTATGAGTTAAAGATAAAGAATGCAGTACACTGTTTACATGCGGCTAGACAACTTCTTTTCTGCTGGTCATATAGCCAATCGAGGCCTTGATGATGCTCTCCACGACATCCAGCTCTTCCTGGTTTCTCGGCGCGTAGATGAGCAGATATTCCTTGGACAAGGGAATCATCCTGCGACCGCTGAAGGGATGGCGTTCACCCCATCCTCGCTCAATAACGAGCTTGCAATCTCTGGGGGAGAGAACGACATGGAGGGAGTGATCTGGGGGGTGAACGTGGACGATCTCGCGCCAGCAAGTGTCTGCATTCTTGTGTGGCGAGGGGATGTCCGGGTGAATGAGCATGGCTTGGATCTCACGCTCGTGGGGGGAGGTGGACACGGAGACGAGCGTGGGGTTGCGGGAGGCGACGTCGGCAAAGAGCTTATCGAGTGAAGCGGCAATGTCCTGGGCTGGGTGCTTCTCCACCTGCCTGTGGGGAAGTGGGTGCCAGCCTGTGCGGGGCCGCGGGCCGCGGCGCTCTATCAAGTCTGCATCCAGCCAGCTCTCTCCTTCCGACTCGTACATTGCAATGCTGAGGGTCTCTCTGCCCAATGGCTTCAAGGACGTGCTCAGCAGCCAGCCCAAAACGTTGTAAGGCAGCCCACACTCGCCGAGGGCCAGATAGGCGCGATAGTTGTCTCTCGCCCAGGGAATGAAAAGGCCGAGGACGCCTGTGAGTATGGCGGATCGCGGGTGACGACTGATAAGAGCGAGCATGTCGGTGATGAGGCTGGGAGCAGGTAAGTGATGTTGGACAATGCTCATGAAAAAGCGGGCGATAGATGGGTTGCTGTTGTTAGTGATGACACTGGGCGGCCTGCTTTATATCCGCACTTCGGAGAGAAAACGTAGTCGCCACAGCCGTGTCCATTCATGAGCGTAAGAGTCAACGCGTGTTCAAGCGGCATTCGGCATTCTCGGATCGACTCTCGGCGAGAATGGCTAACGAATTTCCGTAAGCCTGTCTTCAAGTTTTGGTGTCTCGGCAAGGTCTCAAATCTATTATCTCTTGTACCATCGCTCGACGACGAATACACGACCATGAACCGTCCTTTATAGCACACTTGTCTGTTTCTTGTTTGTGCAAGGAAAGAGTTACAGTGGCGTTGGCACAATAATAAATCCCAATGATCCCATCGAGTAAGAAGAGGTGATATCCTCAGTATCTCGTTGCTACAAGGCTCCCAGTGGTTGATCAAACATGGAGAGCAGTCCTCAGAAGATCGACCGCCGCACGCGCAGATCCCCATGATGATTGGTACCCGGCCCCGCCATGTCCATAGTTATGAACGACAGGTATGCTATCCTTCCCAACGCCTGAATTATACGCTCAGCTCGCGAAGAAACGTCGGGGGATAAGCGTGGCGCACCAAGGCTGGTTGTTTCCAGTCGAAGCCCACCCTTCCTAGTCGGCCTCAACCCGGTGCATTCCTCGACGACGATGAGATCGTCAATTGTACCGTTGACCCGCTTCTCAGGTGGAAGGAGCTGAGGGCATAGGGCAATGGCTCGCTCTTTGATAGCTTTCACCGTTTCAGGGCGCGACTCTGGCGTCCTGGGGACAGACATAATGTGCTGTATCATGAAGAGAGGAGGCCAACATACCAATCGTTGGGTTCCATCACTCCACCGATGATACAGTCCCCGCTGAGACGAGGAATAATATAGGTGATGGCCGAAGCATTGAGGCGTGTCATGCCCGTTTTGAACCAAGGACATCGGATGATAATGACCTGGCCACGCGTCGGATAGACGTTCTCATCTGAATGATTGGGTTAGCGTTGATTTAGGACGGGCAGTTAACATACCCAGAACATCACCGATAGACCGGGCGCCAATACCAGTGCAATTGATGATTGCCGCTGGATTACTGGGGACATCTGATGGAGAGGATGGTAGAGGTGATGTTGAGAGAGATCTAGACTCCGGAGTCAGAAGAGAGCTCAGAGACGGCAAAGATACGCGGAAGGCTCGTCCGCCTGCCTTTAGAAAGCGATCAAGGAGGTAGAGGAGATAGTGGGGAACGTCGATGGTGACAGTACTGAACGTTGCGCCGTGGTTGATTCCGAGAGGAAGTTCGGACGCCTCGAGCATGCGGAAGTCCGGCATGAATGTCGCGAGACGCGTAAACAAGTCGTTGGGCTCGCGTGGCGCGTCGCGGTATTCGAATTGAGAGATCTTCATGATCGGACAACCCGCATCAGCCTTCATGAGCTCGAGAAACACACCCAGTGTTTCCTTGTCTAGCTCTACCTATCGATCAGTTACCCTGCTCGGAGTGATTGAACGGACAATGGTACCGTGTTGAAGTTGCTCATCTGCAGTTGCGACACTGATATGATTAGCACCTGCCCAGGGCGAAGTGTATTTGATGCTCTTCTCCCCAGGAAACATGTCTGAGAAGATTGCGACATTGAATCCTGCCTCTTGAGCGCGGATGGCAGTCGACAGCCCGACAACACCTATTAATTTTGAGAGTCAGAGCCAGAAAGTGGGGGTGGGACATTTGTAAGGAGGCTCACCAGCCCCGACTACATAGACAGTCTGAGTCTTCTGCATGATAAGTAGCTATTCAAGATCAGATCCGAAGCCTGAGGGACACTGCACAGAGCCGGCGGCGCCGTCGGCAGGTGGATGACTAAGAGGGAATTATCAAGTTCAAGGTGACGGTCTCGCCTCTCGCCTCCGAACCAGTCTCTTCACTTGTATGCATAATAGATTTGGATGACAAGGTTATAACGGTATTCCGTTGAGTATCTCCCCCGCGTTGATCAGGTATAGCTAATTGATCCTTATATAGCACTGCCTATCATAATATGCAGCGCGGTCCAACTCTGAACAGCATATGTTCTGATCACTCTTGCTTTTGGGCCCAACAAGACAAATTCATGGCTATTTGCAATAGCGACCAGTGGAGTTCTAGCGACTCTACCAACAGTAGTGACGAGGAGTACCTGTCGGCGAGTGAAGGGGACGCTGCCGACTGTGATTCTGCACGTGACACTAAAGACTACAACTCAGCATCGACATATCTTTCTGGCGTGGCGGCGAATAACTCCATAGATTCTGACTTCGAGACGCGGATGTACGCCGAATTTGAGGTCGCGGTGGGGGCTTATCCTGCCGAAGGACTCGATAGATTTGGCGACGATCACCGGCTGATTTGTGAGATGTTGAACATCGTTGGAGACTGGGTAGCTTCCCACTACAATAACGGATACCGTGGCATCTACTGGGGGTGGCACCCCAAGGCACCACTGAAGTCTCCATTGGTGTGTAGCTCTTTCTCAGCGTCCAACTTTGTTTTGACCGTTGTGTGACGCATAGGACCCCCTCAGTATCGGCGAGTTCTTGATAGATCTCTCCTGGTGTGTCAACGGTGTCCAGGATATCTGTAACAAACTGGAGGTCTGCAAATATACAGCGTCACATTGGATTTTTTTTGGCTCATATTGATGCAAGATATCACCCGAAGTTTCACGGCTTGACGCCACTGGTTTTGGCGAGTGCGTCTTCCTGTTCGACCTCTATGCAGAAACTTATAACTGGTGATAAGGAAGGAGATCCGTCGCTCCTTGGATTTTGATGATGGAGGATGGGGAGGATGGCTTGCAACGAGATATCACATTTTGGCTGGCATGTTCCATCAGAGAGACTCTATCCTCTATGCGGTGTCCCTGGATTTTTTCTTCATGCCAGAGGTGAACTACTCAACGACGAGAACTGGCCCTTTAGATCGGTCATGAGATCTCAACCGCGCATGTGCTAGCTAATCTAGAGGAGCTACAGCGTACGACACTTGCTGAGATGCAGTTGGTGCGCATATCACAGGTCGATATGCACAGAAAGGTGGACGAACTATTGGGGGTATGTTACGATTACCACTGCTCTTCAAGCTATTTTCATCTCAGACAATATTTCTACAGATGATGAGAACACGCCAGCAAGGGTTGGCTAGTAATGATCAGAGCTTACCTGTGGCTTTTTATGGTTCATGTAGAACATGATTTTGGGTGGCGGTCTTGAAGTAGGACTGATCAGTAAATGCCGAAACTGTAGAGTATCTTTGCACCAATACCAATAAGGACTGCTTAGTACTGCATCGCACAACTGGGAGAACGTTTCCATCTCTAGCCGGCGTCGAGTCATGACCGCCTGATGCGTATACAGGAGAAGAGACTGCGATAGAACCTACTTGGAAGCAGTAGCAATAGAATACGAAATCCTCTCGTTTGGACAGCAAAAGAGGGGATGCATCACAAAGTGGAATGCAAACGAATCCAAGGACGAGCATCCCTCAGGTCCAAGAGACGAGGAAGTGGGTATGTCGAACTCGAGAGGCGCTGGTGGGTGTATGCGATTGTCCCCGCTGCTTGACAAGCTGGCCTGCCAACAAACGCCTGTCTTCAACACATCGAAAGATGCACTTCTTTCAGACGTTTTTTTCTGTCGCTGTACGAGATTGCAGTTTAGGATACAAGTGGACCTACAACAGCACTTTCATCTACATCAACACAAGTCCAGCGGTCATGACAGCGGTCGAGCCGAGCATCGCGTATCCAGTGCTGTACATGCCCTTCACGGTTAAGACTGCATTCAAGCACTGTAAGCGCACACATCACACAGTCTAACCAGGGAGGGGGGACGTACAATAGCCAGTATCCCAGACCAAGTGCCGGATGCCGTTGGAGAAGTGGAACGCGAAGGGGAAGGCGAGGAGGGTCTTTCCGGCGTATTTGACGATTTCGGGAAGGCCCGCGACGAACTCGATGATGTGCGCGCTGTCGAAGATGCCGGGCGCGACGAGGTAGGAGAGGGAGAAGCCGTAGAGCACTGCGAAAACGTTCGGTGAATTGGTGGCGGGCGAGAGGGGGAGGATACGCACAGACGCTCAGGGCGGCGCCGGTGGCGCGGTTGATGATGGACGGGATCCAGCTCATCTGGGGTTGGTAGATGGTCGTGTGGGGGCTGTTGGGGCGCAGGAGGCGCTGCTTGTTGAGGATGTCGGCGGCGGCCGAGGCGGGGTAGCTCTTCGTTTGCACGGCCCTGGATCATGCCAGTGTCAGAGGCGGATAGCGTGTGTCGGACAACTCACCGCCTGCCCAGAGCATTGCGAGCGACAGCCTGGGATTGCACTGCGAATGGTTCAAGGTCTTTTCCAGTCCAAAATGCAGCCACTGACCCAGTCGGGGCGCAAATGCAGCGCGCTTGAGCGAAGAGTTCAGTCCGACGCGGGCAACGTTCATCGTGGTTGTCTGATAAGTTCTCACTCTGACATCACCATCGCGTTCACGGCCAAGTTTCCGCACGCTTCTGCTGCAAAGTATCGATTATTGTTCCCAAGTAAGTATACCCATTCTCCCGAAATATATGTACGCCTGGCATGTATGTACGGTAGCTGAAAAATAACGAACGTTCGACTGTGTGTGTTGTGTTGTGCTGATAAATACATAAATACACCTTTTTTTTCTTCCAAATTATTACTGCCTATAGTCCCATGTAATGATAATTAGTCGGCGACATTAGATTCATCGGCGCAGCCGCATACGCTGGAGAAGAGGGGAGGTAGCCTGCCTTGGCATAGCCTGGCGGCGAAAGCGTCACCGTCGAGCCACCATAGGGCGACAGTGACAGCTGGGACGCAGTCCCGTAAGGCGAGAAGGCGCCATACGGAGACGCTGGGGTAGAAGGTGGCCCATAAGAGTAGACTCCCTGGGCTGGCGGAGCGTATATCGACTGAGGCGTATACGCTGGCACTTGGGGCATGTAGCCTGAGCCAGGCGTGCCGAGAGCGCTCACAGGATTGTAAATCGAGGCCGACGGAGATATCCTCGACGGCGCGGTGTCAAGACGTATTTGTGTAGACGTGCTCATACTTCTTGAAGGTGGCATCGTTGGTGGAGCCACAGGCGCCGGAGGTGGTAGCAGGTTTCTGTGCTCAGTCTCTCCGTGCGGACTATGACTGTGGCTGTGACTGTGCGAGAGAGAATGCGAGCTTAGAGCTCCGTCCCATCGAGACTTGCGAGTGGTAGGTGTCCGCCGAACGACCGGAGTAGGATGCTTCCTAGAACGCCCTATCAGATAATGTAAAGAGACATGCTTAATGGACGATGCCTACAGCTCCCAATTCTTATAATCTTGATCATCATCGAGCAGGACGATCGTCAACGTATCCCTGTAGATCGATTAATATGACTCAACGAGCATGCGGACGATCCACGTACTGATTAACAGAATGACCTGGCGATGAGCGAACGATTAGATACAGCAATCACATCCGAGTAGGACGAAACACACCTTCAAATGAATCGACTGTATTGAGAGAGACGCGTCAGTGGATCCGCGTTTCATGATACGGGGCGGAAATGGGCTCTTACCGGTAGGAGAATTGCTGTCCGGAGAGGTACAACGTCAAGCCAAGCACAAAAAACTGAACTGGTGAAGACTCACGGATCCGGGTTCACTAATTTCAGCGGCTGTTCATGTGCGGCTATCCCATAGATTGGCATGAGCCGTGGAATGGATTGGACACTCGCGGTCGCGGAGTAAGGAGGGCGAAGAACAGCGCGGTCATCCTCAAGTGGCCTATTCTCCCGAGAGGACTTGCGGTGCCCAGTGGATATATGAGGCAGAGACTCTGGGTTCTTTGCGGGCGAATTAGATCCCGGGCTGCAGACGGCGTCGGGGTCAGTAGTGAATTGACAGCGCAAATGAATGAGAACATACGGAGTCAATGAGACCTGCTGTGTCTTGTGCGGCGACGCAGACAGAGGCTTATCGCCTGTATGACGTGGTGAGGGCTGCTTGGAAGAGGGTGGCTTGGGGGAAGAGCCGGGGGAGACGCGTCTTGACGGGGTTGGGAGGCTATCGAGGTTGGCTCTGCAGCAGAAGGTGTTAATTTTGAGCAAGTGTCAGAGTAGGACGCTACGCACGAGATGCGCTTGAAGCCATGGTCCAGTCCAGCTATCACCGAGTCGAAGGCCTTCTCGTTCTGCTGGGCTTGTTCCTCCGTGATCTTGACGGCTTCCTGTGCGTAGAACTTCTGGATGTCCTCGGCCCGCTTGAACTCGCCGGCCAGAAAGTCTTGACGAGGACCTGCGCGAGCGTAAGAATAGAGTCGGCCAACAGAAAATGCCAAGTCCGACCTTTATTTCGGTGAGCTCTGGTCTGCGAAGCATGTCAGCATGGTGGGCGGCGTCGATACCAGGGATAGTGCTCACGTCGCCGCGCCACATTCGCGCGTAGTCGACAATCCTGCGTCCGGTGCCCGTCACCGCCGAGCGCGCGATGACCATCGGACCTGATTTCTCCCGGAACACGGGATCACTGCAAAGCTGATGAGAACAATAGGCGCGACGCGGAACAACAGGACGCACTTTTGGTACTGGCCCAGATATTGGCGGGCCTCTGCGGCGGGGACGATCTTGATGCCCTCGACAGCGCCGGACTGTGCGAGCGACTTGAGGTAGCCGATGTCGTGGAACTCGGAGCGGCGGCGATCGTCGCGGCCGTGCGCGTCGTCGCTGGACGAGGACGAGGAGGAAGAGAGGTGGCTGGCCTGCGAGACAGGAGAGGCGTTGGCGCTGCCGTGGCCATCCGAGGAGCCAGCCTCAATGGCGTCGGACTGTGGCGTCTCGTCGATGTGTGCGCTGTGGCGGTGGCTGCGGTGGCTGCGGTGGGAGGAGGCGGGGGATGCGGGCATGGCGGTCGTCGTGGTCGTGGTCGTTCAGTGGTGGGAGCAGTGGGCAGAGCGAGCCAGCATAGGCTGTGGCGGTGGCGGATACTGTGGCGGTGCCGGGAGACGCCTGGGATGGCTGTCGCAGAGAAAGCTGTGGCGGGCAAAGGAGAGAATGTGGACGCCACCGTCCGAATAAATACAAAATGGCGGTTGACTGCAGAGAGAGATTATTGCGGAGGTGCAGGGCAGGGTTTCCCTTTTCAATCAGTGCCCTGCCGTCATTCCGGCCCTCCGCCATCATTTACTATACCGACCAACACGTCCACATGGCTTGTACATAAAGAGGCGTTCATACAGTCCTGCTGCTACGCGACCACGCCACAATCCGCGGACAGAAACATTCAGAACACTTGCAGCAGCGCCTTTCAACACTTTCCTTCATCACATCCCCCGGACGCGTTCCTTCAGTCCGGGCACCGCGCCGTTGCGTCTGTGGAGTAGGTGACGCAGCTGATTGAATTGTTTCTGGCCGGGAACCTCACTGGCAGATGCGGCCGGGATGGGAATGACTGCCACGTCCAAGCGCGGCCATTGTCCAGATACAGCCCAAATGCAATCAACTATTGCCTTTGTACCTGGGCGCTCTCAGCCGAAATGAACGTGAATCCCAGACGGGTGCTGGCCTGGAAACGGCAATCATCAATCCACTGTGGCGAGATGAAGATCATCCGTGACATCAAACGATGCGCCACGAGCTACAGCACCTCGATATGGATACGTAGGTCACGATCTTTGGGAGCGGACTCGGGAGCGATAACAGGAGTTGATCTCATCACAAAATCCGACAAGCATCTAGCGCCCACCAGGCGAACCTTGCGGGTAAACCAGAGTATGAATTGTTTTACGCCACCTCCTCAAGCCTAACCTATAGGCGCGTGCTAGCGCCCAAGACGTTCAGGATGACTTTCATCTGGATTTGAACGCCGATAACCTTGAGCCTCAGAGCAGACGCCGCACTTTCAACGCCTTCGAAGGATACCAGAGGATATAAGACAGCGGACCAAGTCAAGCGAAGGAAGGAAGACAGCTCAAAGTGGGACAGCTGACTGCGAAGTTTCGAGTTTCAGAGTCCTCTTTCCAAAGGACGTTTCGTCTCCACATTCTTGATGCCATCCAGCCAGCGCCCGCTCTTTATGGGCATTGGATCAAACTATGTAGGGTACTTACATTGAGCGCTAGTAGCCCGAAACCATACAATGTTACATTCGATTTCTGTCAGCGGAGGTTTCCGTGTTGGTGCACATCTCGATAAGAAGCGCGAACAGAGTAGGGAAGTTACATACAGCACGTTTTGGATGGTTATAGACACCCAATATATGACAACCTCCACAGTCTAAGTCGCTAGCCTTTCAAGTTCCGGAAGGAATCAGCTCTTCAGTTGCTGCACATCCTGAGAGGCTGTCTGAACCTCATTCGGCGCGGAGTGAGCGCGTTCCCAATGCCTACCCTACTGGTCGTGCATAATATTAATATGTTATCTTTGAATTTCGAACGCATGTGAGAAGACATGTCGGCGCGTAGAAGGGGTCTGTAGTCTCGTGTTGTAGACCGTACCCACGACGTTCAAGGCCGAAGTTTGAGGATATATGCACACGCTGATTTCTGGTGAAGTTTGGATGATGTTCATGGGAGAGTGGCGGAGTGTGATAGATACGAGCCGCTACTTCTGTATGTCGAACAAGGCTTTCCCATCAGATTCGTCGCACTGTTTGGGGAGCAAAGATCATCAGACGAAGATACAGACAATACAGCTGATGTGTATACATTCAGCTTTCCAACCAGCTATTCTATCTTATTCTGATTCTTCGTCTCGAGAGTTGCAGACCTATCGTGGTCGGACACGTCCGATTCGGAGCCCCCCTTCCACCTCCTTAATAGCCGACCGGGATGTGCGATGTTAATCGTAAAGAAAGCAAGCAAAATCACGGTGCCGTCGAAGACGCCTGGCGGTTTATGCGGTCAGTACCTACCCCGTCAGGTCCGTACTATGTCACTCACTTGACCCCACTTCGCCGTCATTCAGTTTGATAGTCCATCCAAGGACAAGTTCGAGAGTGCGGCGTATGGTCCTATAACTTGGATGAGCATGAGAGATACCCAGCTCGAGCGAGGGCGGACCGACCTGATGTACAAGAACATGATATTGACGGCGAGGGCCCCAAGCATGATACGTACATCGCGTGCGTATCTTGTGTTCAAGCGGCGGGTTTTCAAAGTCGAGCGAATGGGACGATCGGCGTAGTACCGCCAAAGGACCTCCGCCACCAAGAGCATGTACAGTGTCATCGCCACTGCGCCGGTTGTCAGTAAGATAATGATATATGATGTACACACTGGCACGGACCAACTTGGAATGTGATACCTGCTGTTATGATATACGAGCCCTACATAGATTGATTTGAGCATGGTGGGTACAACGACGGTGAGGCCAACGAACGACTTGAAGCATGGATGTGGATCTGTCTTTTGACAAAGCGATACCTTCACCTGCTCCCTGGATGAGGACGGCCGTGACGACATCCTATCAAAAGCATCCATCAGTATCATTGGCAGTGGGGTTTATCGGAGAGCGCTCGAACATACACAGACAAAATACCATTTCGACTGGAATGCTTTGAGCATACAATAAACAGAAGAGGTCGGGAGGCTACGTACAGTCTTGAGGACTCAAGCGACTGTAGCCCGCCCCAAGAATCTCAGTGATCTCCCCAAATATGATGAAATTCGCCTCCAGCAACAGCGTCGGTCCAACCACAAGACTGATAGTCCTAGAACCGCGAAGGCTCCAGTCAGGCAGGATGAGACGTAGGACCACGCACCCTCTTCTCGCCTCCTCGCCTCTTCACGTCGCGTGGGGGGGTGCGTCCTGTCCGCCGGGTGAGTCCCTCCCTCGAGTGCGTGGTGTGTGGTGGGGGCGAGCGCGGGTTGGACCCGTATTTCGGGATGAGATGGGGGCGTCTTCTTGGTAAGCGTGGGGGGTGGGCCGGCCGTCTTCCTTCTCCCTCCTCACACTTCCCGTCTCCTCCTTCGCGTGCGTGCTCCTCCCGTTGTGGTTGGCGTCGTCCAAGTTGGCATAGGGCGCGTCATGGTAGTTGGTAGAGAGCAAGTCGGAGTTAAATAGCCACTTGAGTTCGCTGAGTTCAATAAGCCTGATCCGAGCCCACCGGCAATGTTCGGCGCTGCCACCAACGAGGCGTTCAGATTTTTGACTTTGGTGACGGCAGAATCGTCGGACGACGATGGCATCTTCCACTCTGCCGCGGCTTCTCTCGGTAACGGTGAATCGCATTTGATTGCTGGAAGCTACCTACGACAACCACCACTAACCTCTATCTACGCCACAGCAAAAGTCAAAAAACCAAGATTTCGAAAATATTCACAAGTCCGACTGGATTCAGCGCGACTGGATTCAGCGCGACAAACCGCCAGCTTGCGCCCGGCCTGGCGGGCCCCAAAGAGCCTAAAAAAGGACCGTCTCCCCTCAGGAAGACGGCCCTTTTCTCGACTCGCACTGATTGCTTTCGCTCCACCAGTGGCCCTCGCGGGTCTTTACATGTTATCACTTGCGTGAAGCGCACCATTTCTCAGGAACGTCTTGCCCGCTCCCCATCCGCCTCCTCCCCACCAAGCCCGCCATTCAGGTTCAACAGGAAAAGGGAGTCGGTGTCTGGGGTTGAGACCGTTGGCTTCTTTGCTCTGAATGGGGGGCCTTATATATGTTCACACTGCGCTCGGACCATCTTGGCATCCTTGGCAGCCCTGACCTACATACTTTGAGCTCTGGAGTGAATTCACTCTAGAGGTCAAGTAGAGAGGCATTCAGCTCAGGCTTGAGTAAGAAGGCTATCATTTCTTAGAAGACAGGTATGAGAAGAGCAGTCAGAATTCAAGAATTGAGTGTTGATGGTCTCAGCACGATGTTTCATCAATTTTACGAGCCCTGAAGTATGTTGCCTCATTTGGACTTGACTCCCGCTTTCACTCTCTCAATTCTGTGCGCTCACACTCACGTCAAAGCTCAATTGGTTGACTTGCTACAAAAACCTGACAAAGTAAGTTCTTCTTCACTCTTTTCCTTCCGAAATTGACCCAGTGGAATACAGCTTCTGTCGACCTCGAAACACGCCTCGAATTTTGACACCACACTCAGATTGTCCGAAATACGGCCTACATCGACTTGAGAGCACCTGCATTCGACAGCCTGCAACAATACGGTCAGAATGCGCTGAGTTACAACGGGATTGGGGCTCGGGACTGGACACAGTGAGTTTTGGTTCTGGCAACTCGGAGGCTGCTCATTCCATTGGCAGCGCAGAGCCGACAACAAAATCGTTCTGGACCCTCAATGTAACGCGCCTCGCCGGCGGGCCCTTGGGTTTCTGGAAAAAGTGGGTTTTTCGTTTGTTTTGGGCAGTCAATTTTGACTGACATTTTGACACTGTTTGACCGTCAACTTGGACCCCCCCCCCCGAAAAACACTCAGGGTCGCGCGGATATCATACGCAGTGGAACGCCCGCGGTTCTGTGGTTCGAACACGCCAGGATACACCAGAAATAAAGCAGAATATCATGAGTTTGTCGGCGCTCAGCCGACCACGGATGCTGGGACCCTCAGCGCAACGTGCCTCGCCGGCGGGCTCTTGAATTTCGGCCAAAAGTCTGTTTTCCGCCTGCATTTCTATGTCAATTTGCGCTGAGATTTCAGAACAGCTTTGAATATCTCACCGGCGCCTTGGAGGCCCTCAGAAACAGTCAGGGTCGCAGCGATATCGTGCGCATTAGAACGCCCGCGTCGACACGGTCCGAACGCGCTAGTTTCCATCGGGATCGGGGCAGGGGGCCACGAACTGGCTCATTCCAGTCGCAAATCCGTCGGCGCCAGCCGACCACGTAGGCAGGGACCCCCAGCGTAACGTGCCTCGCCGGCGGGCCCTTGGATTTTGGCGAAGAAAAGTGAGTTTTTGACCTGCAATTCAACGTCAATTTTGACTGATATTCAGAACAGTTTTGGGAATCTTACGGTCGATTTGGAGCCCGCCAAAAACAGTCAGGGTCGCATCAAAATGGTGGGCATTCGATAGCGAGTGAAGACATCGTTTGAATGCGCTACATGAGAAGGCGGGGAGGGCACGGGCTAAGGAGTTACGCCACATTGAAGGATTTTGGTACGTTTCTTGCGTGTTTCGTGTCCGGATTCTGATTTATTCCATTAGTCCCAAACCTGAATGGCAGACACAAACACCTACGTCGCGAATAGAACGTCGAATGGTGGCTCCGCCGCCTCCGAGTCCCGCTCTACGAATCTCGGGTCAGTTACGGCCCTCAATCGCCCTGTGTTGGTGAGATTCACCTTGAATCAAACAGGGACACCTATGTTCCGTTTCAGACTTCCTCCAATGGCGGCTTTGCCGCCCTCGACCCGGAATCCAACCATCTTCACCAGACTCCGGACTCGGACCTGCGAGCCTCATGCTCGCCTGGACGGATGTCAGGGCCGTCTCCTGACATGGAATCGCGGCAAACGAGCCCGTCATTCACTCGGATCTGTTCAGATCTGGCGGGGCAGATCAATGGGAGACCAATTTCGTGGTACAGGTACGTTACCTGTTAATCCCGGAACTCTGCCTAACACCGTGCTGCAGGCTTCGAATTTGGGTGCATTTGATGCTCCAGTATCCGGCTTTGAGCTCTTGGCGCGGCATAGCCGCGCCCTGCGATGATCTTAACCTCATGTTTGCATGTACGCCACATATCGCGAACTCAGCAATGACACGTTCCAGGGTCAAGTAGACGGCGTCCAGTACGAGCCCAAGGTCACGGAATCGCATTTCAATTGCGATCTAGTCCGCTAGATCGTCAGTTAAATACGTATTACAAGTTCAAAGGTACGTACCTTGCTACGCCCTGAATTCATGCTAAATCTCCTTCAATTAGCTCAATTTCTCGACATTCGACGTCCCCAGCCTTGGGCGCACTTGGTACACCTCTCGCCGCGCCAGAGAGGACAAATTTTGAAGTCGTGGGCGGCGGAGCCGCCACGCTTCGCGAACCCCGGGAAGGAGATATCCAAGGGCCAATCTATCGGCGCCAAACGCAGCTCAAACGTGTCGGCGAAGAAATCCGTTCCGGATCTGGGCAGCCCAGGTGTCAGTGGAAGAGTTATTCAATTTGCAAGGTGTGTGCACCACCTTGTCTTCGCCCTGGATTCGCGCTGACGCGCTCTCATTTAGCTCAAATCCACCATATTCGACGTCCCCAACCTTGCGAATATTCAAGACATCTCTTGCCGCGCCTACTAAACCCAAGACGACGGTTTTTGAGGTGGTGAGCGGCGGAGCCGCCACACTTCGCGAACTCGGGAAGGAAGCGCTTGACGGCAAAATCGTTAGTGCCAAGCGCAGCCAACACGTATTGGCGAAGAAATCTGATACAATTCTGGCCGGCCCAGGTGTCAGTTGGAGGGGTATCCAATTTGGAAGGTGTGTGAATCATTACCTTCTCCTCGCCCTGCATGCACGCTAACGCGTGCTCTCAGGGCTCTTTCCAGCACTTCCGAGCTGCAGTGTGTCTCGTCCAGTGTCTGTAGCGCTCCCAGGACGACTGCGAACAGCTTCACGGATGTCGGTACTCGTGGCGCAAACCTCGCGAACTTGGCCAGGAATTCAAAAATTGCCGAGCGAATACCACCAGGATCTGCCGTGTATGTGGAACGGCGTAATACGGGCCCCGTTTCGCGCTGAATACCGGTGTCAGAAGGGACGAACGGACTCTGCAAAGGGTACGTACCTCACTTGTCCGTACATTTCATTCCGGCGCTGATCGGTTTTGTAGGGCCGTTCTGAAGCGGCGCAAGACCGCGTCCGTCAACTGCGGAGCTGGATGTACCACTTCAACGGTTGGGCACGAGATCCTCGTGAAGGTCAAGGTGTCGACTGTGGGGTGAGCGAGAATTTGGAGGTTTGAGGCGCGAGACGGAGGAGAAAGCGCCGAAGGCGCGTGTATTCCAGTTCGATACATCGTAAATACGAGCCCTGTACGTCGATAGAGCTCTGCAAATTCACATTAATTGTCAATTCTCATAACGCCACCAATTCTGGACTTAACGAATTACTTACCTCTGTCAAATCAAAACTTACTTGACTCAACGAAACACCTCTTAGCCACTACACTTGCGTACATCGCCCGAAACGCCCCCAAAATGCGTTCCAGAACACCATACGATATCCTACCAAACTTTGGTAAAGTCCAGGAGACGGCCATAATCGCGGACTTACCGTTGTAGCACATGTTGACCTTATGGATGAACTGAAACCTCAATAATGACCTTCCGAAAAAAGCATCCATCAGCGCGTCCGAACGGCCCAAATTCTTTTGCAATCCACAGCGTAGACCCTGGAGATGAAGTTCCCGAGTCATCCAGGGCGCGGCGGTGTTATCCAACAGAGTGATTCGCTCCGCTCGCGAAACACCCTAGTCGAATTGGGTGAAGGTTCTAGACGAGCGGCGGCCTCGGAAGTAACGCCAGAACATCGTGGTAGAAGGGTAAGTTCCATTCCGGGCATGCCAAGTGATCGCGATCAACTTGCACCCATGCCACAACCTCCGCACGCTCGCTCATGCCTCAGAATATCTCTCAGACGATTCTCAGCCTCTACGAGCTTTGGACAACTTGATTCCACTTGGATGGTACGCGCACGGTTACGTAATATAAATTCCGACAAAATTTGACGCGGAAAAGACGCTCTGAACGCGTTTTATGGACTTGTTACTGCCTTTGCGCTGCCTGGACCCTGGATACAATCTCTCTGACTATGCGTCATGATTGTCCTGCGTTTCTTATCTTATCTTGGCCTAGGGACTGTGGGGTAACGGTCCGCGTCCGACCTTGTCCTCCATCCCTCTACAACAATGTTGCTATTTCCTTCCTCTTGGCACTAAATCTCAATCTGGGCCATTTCGAGCGTTCAACTGAGGTACGTGATCGTTATCTTCAGTGTTCTTTGGTTTCACGGAACTCACCAAGACCGCATTGCAAACATATAACGTGAATGGACTGGGATGAGACTGGGAGGCACGTACCTTCATCACTTCTTTCAGACTCTGATTAAGATTGCATTTGTATCCAGGGCCTCAATATGTCATTTGCGCGACCGCTTCTCGCGCTGATGCGCGACGCGGCGATGTGGGTGTGTTTGCGGCATCAGCGAAAACTTCGCGCTGAACCGTTCTCCCAGAGCCCAGACAGCGGGCATCATGCATGCAGGGATGCTTCGGGTATAATTATCCGTGCTCAGAATGGAGCGGTTTGAATGTCTGAAGATGTAGAAGAGGGTGGCATACGAGAATGAGTGCTCCGGGAGAGAAGCGGTAAGTTCGCGTATCATTGCAAAATCTCGCTCTAACTTTCTGCTCTAGTCAATCCAAATATTGATATCTCAAACGTTAGACCGTTATTCGGGCGCCAGACATTCAGGTAGGTTAATGCATTACGAATAGGTGTCATATTGCGCACATCACATTCCGGGACTTGTTCGAAATGCACGGAATTCCCTGACCGCAGCCAAGCATAGGGATGCGATCGGAGGACTTTGGAATTTGATGCGCGTTGGGAACGGGCACCAGGAAGGTATATAAGGAGGAGGAGAACGTCGAATACAGCAGCATCCGGCATTCTCTCTTTCCTTCCTTTCCCTTCCTTCCCCAGCTCTCTCTCTCTCACTTGCTTCTCTCAACACTCACTTATACTCCCTTCAGTCTCAAGCTGAGTTCAACCCTCTCAGCGCTGCCGCTGCCTTCCCAAACGCGACGCGACTCGGGCATAGTTGTCTCGGGCATATGATGTGACGGTATGTTATGTTTATGTCACTTTCACTTCTTACCACGACCTTGACCGTCAACAGCTCGCTCACCGGTCGACTTCGACTCTTTTGACTCTCTGGCATTTGCTTCAACGTTCGCGATTGACGGTAACGGTAACGTTCTCCTTTCTTACCATTTTTTTGCTGACCAGTTTTAACTCCAGACTTCAAGCTTCGAGATTGAAGACCAACGTTCAACAACTTACGGTGCGGCTTGCGCGGCCACCAGGTCTTCAAACGCGTCTTTCAACAGCATGAGAAGGATACAACAACGGGTGCTTGACTCGCGGACCACGTCAAGTAAGTCTTCTTTCTCTCACCTTGTATTCTTGACTGACATACAACGGCACAGGCTTGGCGACAACCGCGCTCCTTCAACCAAGTCGACGAGGACGGCGACGAGCGCTGTAGACGGCGACTGGTGCGTCTCCGTTCTCTTTCTTTTTCCAACCTTGGTTCAACTAAATTTAATAGTTCGTGAACGCTCGACTTGCCCGGCTTCGCGAACCGTGAACTACCGCCAACAGCCCGAGTCTTGGCTTGTTTCGGGACCGCTATCGACTCCCAGGACAGCGTGCACGTCGATGCTGGAATCGACGCTGATAGGACAGCCGTGCTCGGGACTCAAACCAGCCTCGTCAGCGACTGCGGACGACCATGACTTTGAAGCCGCCGTGACTGCGCCCTCGGGATCTGATCACTCCAACAAATCGCGAGGCAAGTCGTTTGTTATACCTGCCATGACTTGAACTAACGATACACATAGCCGAGCTTTTCTTGCGGCCTTCGCGTCTCGTACCCATCTCCGTCTCGCCATTCTCGACTTATCTTGACCTCAGTAAGGTACGCACGCGTTTCTCTACGCTCTTGTTGTTACCAACGACCGTTCAGTGTACTGTTGCCGACTTACCACCATCTTGATAACCGTGGCTGGTGCGTCCAGTTTCTCGGCGCGAGGTTTTCCGAGTTGACTGACATTACCCTAGGGCATGTCCAGTCAAACCCGTTAAGCACCAACTACTCTTGGTGTCTCGCTATGGTCTTGTTGTGTTGAGGGGGGCGGATACCTGGTCATTTTCGCAAATCCGGACACTCAGTTAGGGTAAGTCGTCACTTTACGGGACTCTGAACACTGCTAACAAATGTTTAGAACGCTTTGTTCACCTCAACAAACTCGGATCGCGCGCTAGATCCGCTATGGCATGCACCACCGTACCGGCTCTCAACATCGGTGCGTCCAGTATTTCGACACACGCGCTTGTGCACTGACTGACCACACCTCAAGGAATGTACATTAGGGCTGGCCGGCCACCAACTTTCACCTTTGTCTGGACGCAGGCGGACTCAAGTATGCGCCAAGGTCTTCGCCCAATTGCAGAGTCTTACTGGAATTTGCCGCTGTCCGCAACGACGAAACCGTTGATGCGACGCTTCGTGTGAGTACTTGCCTTTTGAGCCCTACAGTGCCAATGCTGACGGATGTGCGTCGTTAGATAACATAAACATTGACTCGATGGTCTTACCGCGCTCATTATGGCCGCTTAGCTAGCTGTCTTCGAGGTATGCCGGTCATCTCTTCATTGGACTTTGACTTTAATTCACTTACTTTTGATCAGGATAGTGAATACCGTTTGTATACTCAGCGGGCACAATGTCTCGACCGAACCGACCGACGGCTCACGCTCACGCAAATACTACGGAGACCTAACGCTGGCGTCTGGAGGTCGTTACCCACTCGCGCGCCAGGCTTGTCGTTGAAGCCGTTGAAGGGCGCGCAATGTCTTGAGAGAGTAAACGGTTAAGTGTCTGAGCACCGCTGGTCAAACGGCGAATGTGCTCGACTTTGTAGAGCTTCTTTTTCTTTGTTTTTAATACGGACACCTTATGATACCTTACTTATCGGTACACTTACGTAGCTACTTGACGCTGATCTTAGGCTTGCTCTTCGAGGTATGTCCTTGTTTCTTTCTCTTGCCGCAATTGTACTGACTGTCTGTTGTTAGCACGACGACGACCGGTCGTCACCGTGGCTTGCAGCCCTCGACCTGGTGCGCGAAGCGCCAGAGGGTACGCCGATGGATTGTGGGAGCGGGAAGTCGTATCATAAAGGGGAGGGCGCGGTGGCAGAGCGGCTGTAGTGCGCGATGAGGTGTGCTCTTATGGCACTTGCTACCGTTCAGCTACAGCCCCGTACTTTACCTCAGTAGTGTAGTTGTCTGACTTGAGATCCGGTCCCCTCACTAATCTTTACAGCCGTGTACTTGTAAGTGAAGTGCATCGCTCTCCCGCGCGATATCAGCACTGACGAAAAGGACCCTTTCAGAATTACCCTCGAGACTTGACATGTACTATGTAGTTTGGTGAGTGTCTGTTTGCATCCACAGTCGTGTCACGATGGACTAACGGAAACAACAGTGAATATACGGGACCATTTACATCAAAGACACGGACAGCCCTCAAGACACACCCACCACCCCCGCGCAACACCCAACGGCCCCCTGCCCACGCGCCCTCCTCACCACCCACGCCCCCCGGGACTCAAGACGCGCCCCCCGCCCGCATCTCCCACCCCGCGTCCACCCACACCAGCCCCACGCGCTCCTCGCCCCCTCTCCAACGCCCCTCAACTCCCACCGCCTTCCGCCCCGCTCACACCCCCCAAGACCCTCAACACACCCCCTCACGGCCCCTGTCACGCTCTCCCTCGCGAACCGAGCACACCGGCTCCTCAGCACCCCTCCGTCCGCGCCTCCCTCAACCCCCACGCCCTTGCGCCCTGCTCACACCTCCTCACGGCCCCTGCGCCCTCCCTCAACCGCGCATCACCGGCTCCTTAACCCCCTCCCCCCGCGCCTCTCGACCCCCACGCCCTCCCGGACGCGTTCCTTCAGTCCAGGCACCGCGCCGTTGCGTCTGTGGAGTAGGTGACGCAGCTGATTGAATTGTTTCTGGCCGGGAACCTCACTGGCAGATGCGGCCGGGATGGGAATGACTGCCACGTCCAAGCGCGGCCATTGTCCAGATACAGCCCAAATGCAATCAACTACTGCCTTTGTACCTGGGCGCTCTCAGCCGAAATGAACGTGAATCCCAGACGGGTGCTGGCCTGGAAACGGCAATCATCAATCCACTGTGGCGAGATGAAGATCATCCGTGACATCAAACGATGCGCCACGAGCTACAGCACCTCGATATGGATATGTAGGTCACGATCTTTGGGAGCGGACTCGGGAGCGATAACGGAGTTGATAGCGCATCTAGCGCCCATTGCAGACGAACCTTGCGGGTAAACCAGAGTATGAATTGTTTTACGCCACCTCCTCAAGCCTAACCTACAGGCGCGTGCTAGCCCTCAAGACGTTAAGGATGATATTCATCTAGATTTGAACGCCGATAACCTTGAGCCTCAGAGCAGACGCCGCACTTTCAACGCCTTCGAAGGATACCAGAGGATATAAGACAGCGGGTCAAGCGAAGGAAGGAAGACAGCTCAAAGTGGGACAGCTGACTGCGAAGTTTCGAGTTTCAGAGTCCTCTTTCCAAAGGACGTTTCGTCTCCACATTCTTGATGCCATCCAGCCAGCGCCCGCTCTTTATGGGCATTGGATCAAACTATGTAGGGTACTTACATTGAGCGCTAGTAGCCCGAAACCATACAATGTTACATTCGATTTCTGTCAGCGGAGGTTTCCGTGTTGGTGCACATCTCGACAAGAAGCGCGAACAAAGTGGGGAAGTTACATACAGCACGCTTTGAATGGTTATGGACACCCAATATTCGACAACCTCTGCAGGATAAGTTGCTACTAGCCTTTCCGAAAGGAATCAGTCTCTTCAGTTGAAAGGCATTCTGAGAGTTTGCCTGAACCTCACTAGGCGCGGAGTGAGCGCGTTCCCAATGCCTACTGGTCATTCATAGTATGTTATCTTTGGAATTCGCATATGTCGGCGCGTAGAAGGGGTCTGTAGTCTCGTGTTGTAGACCGTACCCACGACGTTCAAGGCCGAAGTTTGAGGATATATGCACGCGCTGATTTCTGGTGAAGTTTGGATGATGTTCATGGGAGAGTGGCGGAGTGTGATAGATGCTGCTGTATGTCGAACAAAGCTTTCCCATCAGATTCGTCGCACTTTTTGGGGAGCAAAGATCATCAGACGAAGATACAGACGATACAGCTGATGTGTATATATTCAGCTTTCCTACTCCAATTAGTCTGTCTTATTCTGATTCTTCGTCTCGAAAGTTGCAGACCTATCGTGGTCGGACACGTCCGATTCGGAGCCCCCCTTCCACCTCTGCAGCAGCCGTCCCGGATGTGCGATGTTAATCGTAAAGAAAGCAAGCAAAATCACGGTGCCGTCGAAGACGCCTGGCGGTTTATGCGGTCAGTACCTACCCCGTCAGGTCCGTACTATGTCACTCACTTGACCCCACTTCGCCGTCATTCAGTTTGATAGTCCATCCAAGGACAAGTTCGAGAGTGCGACGTAGGGTTCTATAACTTAGATGAGCATGGGAGATACCAACTCGAGCGAGGGCGGACCGACCTGATGTACAAGAACATGATATTGACGGCGAGGGCCCCAAGCATGATACGTACATCGCGTGCGTATCTTGTGTTCAAGCGGCGGGTTCTCAAAGTCGAGCAAATGGGACGATCGGCGTAGTACCGCCAAAGGACCTCCGCCACCAAGAGCATGTACAGTGTCATCGCCACTGCGCCGGTTGTCAGTTAGATAATGATATATGATGTACACACTGGCACGGACCAACTTGGAATGTGATACCTGCTGTTATGATGTACGAGCCCTACATAGATTGATTTGAGCATGGTGGGTACAACGACGGTGAGATCTGTCTTTTGACAAAGCGATACCTTCACCTGCTCCCTGGATGAGGACGGCCGTGATGACATCCTATCAAAAGCATCTATCAGTATCGTTGGCAGTGGGGTTTATCGGAGAGCGCTCGAACATACACAGACAAAGAATACTATTTCGACTGGAACGCTTTGAGCATACAGTAAGCAGAAGAGGGCGGGAAGCTACGTACAGTCTTGAGGACTCAAGCGACTGTAGCCCGCCCCAAGAATCTCAGTTATCTCCCCAAATATGATGAAGTTCGCCTCCAGCAACAGCGTCGGTCCGACCACAAGACTGATAGTCCTAGAACCGCGAAGGCTCCAGTCAGGCAGGATGAGACATAGGACCACGCAGGCAATATATATCAGAGCGTACCGAGTCATGAATCTGCCGTCCATGTTCACGCCTAAGCTCGACGCCAGGTCGGCAGACCATTGTGCGACCTCCAGGACGCCGGAGAAAAGGATGGTCGGGATTGGCCATAAGAGGCGGTAGTGGATGGCTTGAAGTGCGTGTATTACTGCAAAAGTAAGGAGATGCCATCAAGAGGAGCCACGAACTCACATGTGGTGATAGTGTAAAGAGCGACAAAGACAATGGTGACATACGAGGCGGGCGTGTAGCCGTCCTCTTCGAAACCAACTGTCTGAAAAGGACTGGGTATTGACATAGGGAAGTACGTGTATCCGGGCCAAAGGGGGCTCCTGGTTGCGTCCAATTCTAGAACGTCGAATATATATGTTGCGCTGGCTTTTGGCCGTCATACCCGACGCAGAATCTCTATCATAGGGGACTTGTCCCCGGAGATGAACAAGTTGAATCGCTGCGCAAAGCTACGAACATTCAAATTCACCTTGATCACTTGCCAATTCTCCCATCGATATTCGGCTGTATCTGCAGTCCGGCGCCAAAGATAGAGAAGTTATATCAGGAATAGCCATTCCGTACGGCAAATATAGATCTCTGGTGCCAAGTTGACTGCGCACGCGGGCTTGTGAGCCTGCGATCCTCTGAGTGCACTAGCCATTTGACGTATCGAGTCATCCCATCCCCGCCCCCGTATTCTCGCGAAGACATATACCGGATGGAGGTCTGTCCGATACAGGTGATCGTTCACCTCGCTGCTATCCCGGATATGGTGGTGGGCAATCGTCGGGTAGGACCCGGGATGCTTGGTCTTGTTTGCCGTGACCTTCTCCTGCCATTTGGCTCAGCCCCGATGGTGGTGCATTTTGGCTCCGACTCACTTACCCACACGCTAACTTTGAGAGAGAGAAATGTCGGAAATAATGATATCTTGGATTGACCCAGCCAATTTTCTGATTCTCCGTCTAGATTGTTAGTTACAAGTTGTATCTCAAGCATTGGGTATGATATGAGAATTCTGACTGGGCATAATATCGATGTGAATATATCGAGCTCGGGAACCTAATTTGTGAAGACATAGCATGAGGCTGTCCACCGTCACATGCACCAGAGCGATCGGGAACGCGAACGCGTCGAATGAGTGTGACAGTAGTGTGACACCGCGCGTCCCGCCACAACAAGACAAGCTCTCCAACGGAATTCAGACATCCCTCCTACTTGAATCTGGTGTGAAAAGATGCTAAATATAATACATGATACTAATCAAGTACATTTGCAGCTTTTATGGGTCGCATCACTATGAAAAAGAGGCCATCTGCTGCCCAAAAACAGCAAGTCAGCGCTGCACGAGCCGCCGCACTCGAGAAACACCAGGCTAACAAGGAGAATCACCGACCCTCCACACGAGCCTCAAAAAAGCCCCCACTGGCCGCTATATCTGATGCAGTACAGCTTCGAAAGGCTCTAAAAGATGCCACACGGGCCAAAGCTGGTCTAAAAAATGCACTGCGACGTGAGGTGAGACTTCGCAAGAAGGTCACTGAGCTCCAGAAGCAAATAGAGCATCTCAAGGGCGAGGTTGTCGAGGCCCACGACATAGCAGAACGCCGCATACGCGATGTACTCCAAGACGTCGCAGCAGAGCACAAATCATTCCAGGACAAACTGGATAAGGCCGCTGTCCTTCTGGAAGATGCACATTGCGACAATAGACGTCTTCAGGAGCTGTGTACCAGCCAGAAGAATGACCTTATTGAGGTGCGAAGGCTAGTCTCCATCCTCAAAAAGCGTCACCATCGGGCTCGAGTAACTCGGCTGGCTGTGGCGAAAAAGACGCACGATGCCCGCTTACGCACAAAGATGAAGAGCCGTGGTTCCTACCGACCACAACTACGTGCTCTAGCTCGTATTCTGGTCAACTGTGGGACCACACAAGGCAAGGTTGGCCTTGTAATGAAGGAAGTCGCCGGGCTCTTTGGAATAGACCTACAAAAAGAGATGAGTCGTCGGACTGTGAGCCGGATTGTGCTGGAAGGCTTGATTGCAGCTCAAATGCAAACTGGATTTGAGATACAGTATACGAAAGGCGAGTCATTCCTCAAACCACGACAATAGCTAACTCACAATGCGCAGACCTTACTCTAAGCGGAGACAGTACTTCACGTCGCCACTTGAGCTATCAAGCTCATCACGGAACATATCGTGTTCCCATTCTCCAAAAGGACGGCTCTATACGGCTCTCGAAGAAGCCCAAGACCCGCTTTCTTGGCATCCGTACCACTGTCGACCATACTAGCGATTTATCCAAGGAGTCATGGGTACAGACGTTCCTCGAGACAGCCGACACGTACCAGAATAGTCCGCTTGCCCATCGAACGCAGAAGCCAGCATTCGACCTTCGAATGGTCTGTCTCAAGCTCCGAGGCATGTGCAGTGACCATGCGAATGGCGAAAAGAGTACATCAGACATGATGGAGGCGCTGAAGAAGGAGGAGACACTGAAGGGATTGGGGGAGGATGCGCTCAAGGCAAAGGCAATGGAGGGCGAGGCGGGCCTTGAAGAGGTTCGCCAGATATGCTATACCTGGAATCTCCAGAAGGTCACCGACGCTGGAGGTCCCGCGGCATGGGATGCACTTCCGGCGCAAGAGCGTGCTGCTCGGGATCTTGCAACCCTCAACGCCATGATAGAGAGTCTAGGGAAGGATGAGTTCAGTCGACTAAGTGCCGAGGATCAGCGCGCACTCACCCTTTACGTTTGGACCGGGTGCTGCATGCACAAGGATCAGAATAGTTTCAAGGGCGGCAATCTCGAGATGATGGAACGCTGGCTCAAGCTCGGTCTGATTCCGCCAATTCCTATGGCAAATAAGCACAATGCGCAAGCGATTCGCGATGTGCTTGTCCCTGGGACCTCCCGGGCACTCACCGAGGAGGAGGTAGCGGCTATGGAGGCGACGACTCGCGGAGGCGTCAAGGTGACGGCACTGGCCGGTGCTATTTTCAACAACCGATGTTCAGACAAGAAGGGACAAGGAGATACGCACATTCTGTTCATGGAGGAAAAACTCGACGCCCTCATTCGTCGATTTCCCCAGACCAACAATACTCGCTTTGGCAGCCACGGAGATGCCGCCGGTGAACTGCTGGCTCGCCTTGATCACTATCTCGAGTTCATGGAGTTTATCAAGCTCAAGAAGGAAAAGTCAGCTTGGACGAACATCGAGAAGAATGTCGCCGACGCTCTTCGGGACCCCGCGACACTTACCGAGCTTGCTACCCTTGCCCTTTATCAACAGATTATCTCATGTCCGTACATGAGTCTCGTTCGGACTCCCGAGTCAGCCGCCAAAAACGCGTTGGATCTTGGTCCGTTGCACATTCAAGTGCGAGAGCACTGTCAAAAGATCATTGCCGACCCAGGACTGGTCCTGAACTTTGGCGAGGACTCACACATACTCGCATGCTTTGACGGGCAGTCCTGGAACCGTCCCGAGGTTGTTCAGAGCATTGCCAAGCTCTATCACGATGACAAGCTCCCCCACTTGCGCGAGATGTTGGTTGCTTTCTTCGAAGGAGCGCTGGCAACGTGGGTGCGCTTCTCATCAGAGTATGCACCTGGTGGATTAGTTGATGGAATGTCTGATGCGGAGAAGAAACAGGCGTACCTCCCTCCCACGAATGACAGGAATGAAGGGGCGTTGGGATCCTTCTGTGTTCACATGCGGTTAGATCCTACAGCAACAATGGAGACGCATAACGCACTTGCTGCATTCACCCGGAACCACACTCAAAAGTTCATGGACGCGTTCTTCAACGACGACGATCATCGATATGTGATGGCGGCTGCGAGAGCACTCAGTGCAGCCGGACGGACAGAGGCACGAGCCCGCGCTCAGGCAGAGTTTGACATGCGCATGGTGGAGGGAAAGAAGGTGCGAATTGCCGAGAAGGAACGTAAGGAGAAGGAGATTGATGCCAGGTTAGAGAGAACCGAGTTGATTGGGTCCATCGATGATATCCGAGCGCGTGGAATGACCCGGGATCGCTTGGATGACCAGATGGAAAAGCTACGCCGCCTCTGGAGCAAGAAAATCGATATCCCGCTCAAGTCGCATGTGCCAAAGTTGGGACAAAAGCAGACTGCTCTTGAGACCGCGTACAAGACACATCTCGAGTTCCTGGAGAGGGTGCGACGCGGAGAAACCATCCCAGATCTACCAGAGAGGCCCAAAGGCAAGACAGGACGAAAGAAATCGAAGGCCACGCACGATGATGGGGCAGAAATCATCGTGCAAGACTGGAATGATGAGGAGGATGAGGAGATGGACGTTACCTAGATACCCACCACATTCAATCAAGCTGAAACTCACTCAAGTACAAGCTAAGGATATAAGAAGTGGATTGTGATACATTAAACAAGCAATACAGGACCGTAGGCGCCGCGGTCGTGGTGGTCAATGGCGAAGTCGCGTTAGACCATCCGATCACCGGTTAAGTTTAGTGACCGGATTACTAAGCGTCCCGGGCCCTAACCGACGATTGCCCACCACCACTAGTATCCCTTCCTTCGCTGCCTAACATCACGTTTGGACTTCAACGTTGCTTCCCAATTCAAGATCACTCACCGAGTTTGCAGACGCCAGCGTCTCGCTACACTTGATTTCTGTACTGTTCGTCCAGTGACTGAGGAAACCTGCCAGAACAACGCGGCCGGTAGTAGATCTCACAAAATGGCGGGGGAGTTCATCGTCGAGTGAGTGTTTAGTCAATTGCATATTTTGTCGCAGTGTTCACTTTGCGCACTGTCGCGTCGAGAACTGCTGGAAAGTAAGCTTGGACCATCTGACTCTCATAAGAACGTCGCGAACCATTCCATTTCGAAGAGCCCTTTCGCGCCGAATGTGTTGTACTGGGCATCTACCTATCAATCCCATGCATCGAATACTTTGACGAGATGTAAGTGTCGACTTCAAAGACAAAGACGTTACCGAATTTCGTTTACCTTTACCTTGCCACCAGTCGATGCGAACGGTGGAATGGCGATGGAGATTGGCATCAACTCCGTGGATGCGTGCGGAACAGGCGCTAGGGAAGTTGTTTATGCTAACGGGTAAGTGAAATGAGAAAGCGGAGGAGGATTGCTACGTAGTGACACTCTTTCAAACCCACAAGTCCGGCATTGCGATGCAGGTGCCCCATACCCTGCTGTTTGCCGCTGGGTCGCGATTTGGGCGGTATTCGTCGCGAGTGGGCGGCGCGGGAGAGGGCAAGTCGTTGTGAACCCAGCTTCATTAACCATTCGTGAGCAGACTTGTATATACAACTCGAGGCTAGTGTATGAAATGAAACCGATTTATTAGAAGTATCTAGAACATATTCTAGACCAGTGTTAGCTATACCGATAAGATGGGAGGCGAATGAAGACGCACCGAGTCTCTGTGATGTAATGAGAACGCGCGCTCAATACCTCCAAATTCTTCGCCCACATCCCTCCACGTCTTCATCTGCCGCTTGGGCGGTCTGTTTGTATCTGCCCTCCATCTGGAGCCCTCTCTGCGCACTCCGTCCCTCTTACCGCCTCATCAAAGCGCCCGTGTACCGAGCTGGGCCGTCCGTCTCGACACTCTTAATTCACAGTATTCGGATTTGCATATTGCGCTTGTATAGACGCGGGGTCGGCTCGATTCTCGAGGGCATGCAAAACAACGGAGGACGATGCGAGCAGAGGGCTGTGTGCCGAATCCGGTCGAAGAAAGCCCTGCAGAGTCTAGCCAATCCAAGCTGAAATGTGAACAACAAGAGTTATAGGTTTACACACCTTCCAAATAGGCCGCCTCCAGATGACCATAGTATTATTGCTAGCGCAGTCAACGCCAGCCTCATCGCGTCGAGGGTGTATTCACCACCGTTTACCTGCAGTGCTTGCAGTTGTCCGAGCCGTCGTTCGCGATGAGACGGAAGCTTGCAGGGTGAGGTGCGGACAGCGTAAAAGAGAGTCGGCAAGCATGATCCAGAGCCCAGCGAAGGCGTAGAGGGTGGTAGAGAGGCGAGAGAGCATGCTGCATGGGTGTTGGTGGGAGAGCGAGAACAAGACGGTTGCCGCCGGCAACTCACAATCTGACTTGGTTGCCTCTTGCTTGCCGACCATCACGACCTGCTTGTTATCGGCGCGTTTCTCCTGCATGCATGCACGCCCGCGCGCTATTGGCGCTGTTTGTCATCGGTTCTCCCTCCATCCTGCCTTTTCCTGCACGAGCCTCGGATGAGCACGCATCCAAACTTTCGAGGCTTCCATAGCAGCGCATGCCCTCCATGCTTTTCCTCCCAACGCTCCTCACAGGATCTGTTGCCAAAGCGCTCTAAGCTGATGTTGGACGAAGCCCTCCGCTTCTCAACGGATCCTCCTACCACATTGTCGCCATATCTCCATACGCACCTATATGCATAACCCACGCGTGCTACGCGTTATTGTCGCCGGCCTGCTTGACGGCGCCACCCACCTCTCGGCCTGACGAGGGGATATTTTGACAGCCATTCCGTTATTTCTACCAACAATTATTCGCTGTCATCGCACGCTTCCCATCATTTTGCGACGGTGGACCCATTATTTTCGCAAGCCGATTCACACTGTGGGTGCAAGTGTGGGTGTGATACCAGCAACTGGCGTCATTCGGGTATGTTTGAATTTTGTCCCAGTAGATTGTTTCCTCAACTGACGAACATTAACAACATAGTTCAGGACCCGGTCAGAGACATGCAGGTCGTAGCTTCCCGTGTACGTGAAAGAGGAAAGCACTTGTTCAACAACGTCTAACATCGCCGCAAAATCCTCGGTCGCTCGTCATCTACACTACCCCCCATCGCCCAGCGTCCAACCCCATCGCCCAGCGTCCAACCCCATCGCCCAGCGTCCAACCCCATCGCCCAGCGTCCAACCCCATCGCCCAGCGTCCAATCCCATCGCCCACTGTGCCACGGCCCTACCCTACAAGAAGTCGAGACTGCAGTCGTGGAAGGCGGAGCTAGGAGGGATTTTGGGATCTTGCAGGAGGCTGTTGAGCCTGTTGCGTCCTCCCATCGAGGGGAAGGGCACAGCTAGTGTAATCATGAACTGCGAGATGTTGTTCTGCCTGATGAGCATTGAAAATTGGCTGTTCATGGTCTGTGTATCTTCGACGTTCCAGTGCTCTAAGTGGCATCTCACGTCCTTTTCTCTCAGACACGTCGACCCGGTCGCTGTGCTAGAAAAGACGCACATATAAGTTCAGCTCACCCAAGTGCACCTCAAGCGTCTCGGAATAGACCAACGCCGATCCGTGGAGACTGTCGCGGAGTTGGAGGAAGGGCTCAGGGAGGAGATGTAGGTAGCGAAGGAGAAGCAAAAAAATGAAATGAAGGTATGGGTTGCCGCGGGAGACGACACTGGTGGGGTGGGGGTCCTGGAGAAGGAGGCAGCGAGGGAAGGTTGGAGTATGCGGAGGGATGAGGGCAAAGTCAAAGGCAGCAAAGCGAGCACGACGGACATTCGAAATTTATTGAAAGTAATACTACGGTTCGGTGCTTCTTCCCACCGTACTTGTGGGATGGATACTTTGCAAAGATCTACTTTAGATTTGTAGACAGATTACTGTGATTCAGTTATCAAAAGTCTTTCGTTCATAGCTCATCGGGTGAATGGCCATGGATGTCACGTTCCAGATTCTCCCGATCCCATATGAGTCTCGGAATGCCGAGCGCAACCTCTCTAGCAAAACAGTCGATAGCGGCCCCGGACCCCGAGTTTATCGCGCACAGGAATGCAGTCGTCTTGGCCGTAGCTACAGCAAATGTTGGCCTGGAGACATCAGCAAAACAGTTGCCTTTGCGCCACGCCACGCACCCCACGCGATGTCTAGCCCGTACACGAATGCCAGCGAGCGATAATGAAGCCATTGGACAGGAAAAGCCCAATGACCGTCGAGCGCAGCTCAAGGATGGCACGCCGACGATGATCATGGCAAAGAATCAAACGACGCGTTGTTCCTCGCACCGCCGATGAGGATGAGTCCCAAAAACAGCATGGTCTCCTATATAAGTAGTGAGGGGAGACCTGACGCGACGACGGGAAAGGACGCACCTGGAAATCTCGTAATTTCCTGGATACAGCCTCCCAGGGTGGGCAGGACCGTGTTCACGAGGGTGGTCGCGGAGGAGAAGGCATCCGGAGAATAGAAATAGACAGGCAACACAGACTAAGAAGAAGGTACTCCGGGCTTTGCTGTGGAGGCCGATTTGAGCAGACACTGAGCAGACGGTGTCTGTGATCACCTTGCATACGCATACTCTCGGCGGCCATACTAGTCGGGGTGATTTGCATTTGGAATGCTAGTTGCGCGTTTAGTATTCGTGCTCATCCTATCTTGCGCATTCTACGTCCTTGGCTCGACGGTGAGGCGGTGATGGACCATGGTCTGGTGATGGTGGCTGATGCATGATGGTGGCTGATGCATGATGGTGGGAGATTAGTGTGACATGCGGTGCGGTGCGTAATCATCTGACACGACATCTTGCCAGCACACAGCGACGACCACAGCACAACGCAGCACGACCATGGAGACGAATGTCGAAGAAACCAAGCGCGGTTGGCGCCATCGGCTCAAGTCGAATCTGCTCCCGCGGAGTCGATCGAACCGTCCCGCTCCGTCCGAACGCCGCTCGGATGATGGGATCGTCTCTCCCGCCCAGACACAAGGAAAATCAGTCAAGAAATGTACGTTTTTGCCCGACCACCTAGCAAGTACTGTCTGATGTCCGTTCATCATCTTCAGTGCTGTCAAAATTGCTGCACCCAGCCCGGTCATCTCGCTCTTCCAATGCTTCGCCATCTCGTTCTCCCAACGCTATGCCATCTCCCTCTCTCAATATGTTGCCGTCTTCGTCTCCCAGTTTTATGCCATCCCCGTCCCCCGACCCTATGCCATCTTCTTCTTTTGTTCTTCTGTCGTCTCCGTCTCCCGTCCCCATGCCGTCTCCCGCCCCCATGCCGCCGCCGTCTCCTAACCCTATGCCATCTCTTTCTTTTGGACTTTCGTCGACTCCGTGTCTCAACCCTCTGCCTTCTTTGTCTCCCAACCCTATGCCGTCTTCCTCCCCCAACACTTTGCCTCCTCCTTTCGGCCTTCCGCCGTCTCTGTCTCCCAACCCTATGCTGCCTGTGTCTCCCGACCCCATGTCATTTCCGTCTGTCAACATTTCTCCTTCCCCCAACCTCTCGGCAACCCCGGGTCCCATCCCTCAACCACAGACTCCAGCGCACACATCCGCTCCCTCATCATCTTCCAACATGCTTCCGCCATCTACCGCTCAATCAGGACTCCCGGACAAAGTCAATGCACTGTTCAGGAAGCTGGCAAAGGCCACTAGTGCAGCCATCAACGTCGAGAATGCCAGTCTTTGCGTGAACATTGTCAAGGAGGCGGGTGAACTGGCCGAGAATCTACCGGTCATCAAGGCTGTGGCAGGCATTGTCACACATCTCATCAAAGTTGTGGATGTGAGTGTGTTGTTTTTCTTTTGCAATTCCAGTATTGATCTGTCTCAGGAGTATGATCAGTGCCGGGAGTCATGGGCACGCTTGAAGACAGTGCTTGGGACGCTCTCCACGTTCATGGCTGTGTTTGCAAATGAAGCCCAGGTCCAGGACCTTCCGCCTGACATGTTTGCTGCATTCAAGCCACTTGAGGATCTGCTTGTGGAGATCTTCCTTGCTTGGAGCAAGTTTGGTGCCAAAAACTTTATTGCTGTAGGCTTGGATCGTGATGATCTTAAGCAGAAAGGCAATGAATTTGCAAACAAGCTGTGGCACACACTGGCTGTCCTCCAGGTAAGCACATACTGAGTTCAAATCAACAAATTAGCTGATTCTGAGAATAGAGTAATCAAACGGTGTATGCACGCATTGATAGTGCTCATAATCGGAAGACACTCCACAAGATTGATGGAGTGCAGGATGAGCAGACAAGGATGATTTGTGACATACAAACACGGCTGATGACTCAGGTCATCTCTTCTGATGTTTCTAAAGTCCTTGGTCTTCTTGCATGCCCCACTCCTTCAGAGTACTTCAAGGGACGGGATAGCATGCTAATGCGCCTCTCGGCAATTTTTTCTTCACGTGTGGTGGCACTCATTGAGGAAGAGTCATTCTCATCTCGTATGGAGTCTGTTCTCAACAAATTTGTCTGTGATTCTGGCATGTGGTAAGTAGTATTTTCTTGATGACATGCATATTTTCATTTTTGTTATTAGCTTCTCCCGCATACACTATGTCAATGCAAGATCTAAAAAGTGTCTTGTGTCAGACATCAAGTCATTCAATGGCGCAGCTGAACTCAAGTCTGCTATCTCTGCCATGTGTTTGACACCTAGGCTCCTACTCATTGTTACAAATATTAACAATGCCGCTATGGTTGACCTTGTTGCTTGTCTTCCACACACTTTGAAGCTTTGTGTGTTGTTAGCTGGCACAGATCTACTTTTGGAGACACTTGCAACACCAGGACAATGCTGGAGGCTGGATAATATTGCTGATGAGGTTGTTATTGAGAGGATGAGGACAGCACTAGTCCAGCCATTAGAGAAAAAGAGACGTGTTGTCACATTGGTGGCAAAAGGGGGCACTGGAAAGACACAAATAGCAACAAAGTTTGCTTATGAGAATCAAACCAGGTATGTATATACATTCCATTCATAAAGTTGAGCTGATTGAGATTTTTCAGCTTCTCAGAACTTATCTTTGTGAATGCTAATTCAAAGGAACAATTAGCAGCTCAAGACAAAGCAGTCATAGAGGAGCTTGGGCAGTCATTCTGCAGCTATTTGAATGGAAATCAAAGCAACTGGCTTGTCATTTTTGATAATGCAGATGATCCTACTCTTGATCTCTCTCCCTATCTTCCTTTCAGCAACCATGGCAATGTGATTATTACAAGTCGCAATGCTGATGTTCATGAGCATACATCTCCAGGTTATCAAATTTTTATTGATGATCTTGAGCAAAATGCTGCTATTGCAATGTTGCTTGCACGTGCCATATCTGGTGAAGCAAGTGTACATGACCATGAAGCTGCTATGGATATTGTGAATACTTTTTCATGTCATGCTCTAGCGATTGCTATAGCTGGTGGCTATCTAGCCTCTCATATCACATGCTTGATTTCTAGCTATCTGAAACAATTCAAAAATTCTCGCAAAGAGCTTCTTGACTCTAAAGGACGGCAACATGGTGTGGACAGCTATCAAAATAGTGTCCTTGGTGCTTTTATTCTTAGTTTCCAACATCTCACTGAGAATGCCAAGCTTATCATGCAGCTATGTTCCTTCTATCTCTATGCTGATATTCCTGTCATTATGCTTTGCCAAGCAGCAGAAAACTCATCAGAGCTTAATCTTTTAGGAAATGAGACAGTTTCTAACTCTGTGAGGGATGTATTGAACAGTTTTTCAAGTTGCAATGTCAATAATGCAGTTGATGAGTTAGTCAGGCTCTCTTTGGCAAAATACATTTCTGAGGGTGAATTACTCTCATTTCATCCTGTCATCCATGAATGTGTGTCCTATACTATGTCCTTTCCTCTTATTGAGATGCAGCAGGCTGCTCTTATTATATTGGGATGTGGCATTCCCAACGGCAATTCTTCTGCATCATATACTAATCGACGACCTATTCTTCCACATGCTATACACATTTGGAAAGATAATTTAGCCTTGACCTCTACATGTGTAGCTATAGCACAACTTTATCAAGATGCTGGCATGTGGACAGAAGGAGCATTACTGTGGAAGAAGGTGGCACAAATGGCCAAGAAAATACTGGGAGAGCGTCATCCAGAAACACTTATATCAATGAACAACCTTGCATCAAACTTTTCACGTCAAGGAAAGTATGCAGAGGCAGAAATACTGCAAAGAGAGGTACTTGAGGCAGGAAAAGAGATTCTGGGAGAGCGTCATCCAGAAACATTCACATTCATGAACAACCTTGCATTAATCTTTTCAAATCGGGGAAAGTATGCAGATGCGGAAGTATTGCAAAGAGAGGTGCTAGAGGCAAGGAAGAAAGTTCTGGGAGAGCAGCATTTAGAAACACTTTCATCAATGAGAGAGCTTGCATCGATCCTTAGGCAGCAAGGAAAGTATGCAGATGCAGAAATACTGCAAAGGAAGGTGCTGGAGGCAAGCAAGGAGATTTTGGGAGACCGTCATCCAGACATACTTTCATCAATGAACCACCTTGCATTGACCTTTTCACATCAAGGAAAGTATGCAGATGCAGAAGTACTGCAAAGAGAGGTGCTTGAGGCAAGGAAGGAAATTCTGGGACAGCGTCATCCAGACACACTTACATCAATGAACAACCTTGCATCAACCTTTTCACATCAAGATCAAGGAAAGTATGCAGATGCAGAAGTACTGCAAAGAGAGGTACTGGAGGCAAGGAAGGAAATCCTGGGAGACCGTCATCCAGACACACTTTCATCAATAAACCATCTTGCATTGACCTTTTCATATCAAGGAAAGTATGCAGAGGCGGAAGTACTGCAAAGAGAGGTGCTGGAGGCAAGGAAGGAAATCCTGGGAGACCGTCATCTAGACACACTCACATCAATGAACGACCTCGCATTGATCTTTTTAGATCAAGGAAAGTATGCAGATGCGGAAGTACTGAAAAGAGAGGTGCTTGAAGCAAGCAAGGAGATTCTGGGAGAGCGACATCCAAACACACTCTTATCAATCAACAACCTTGCAATAACTCTTGGGCGGCAAGGAAAGTATGCAGATGCAGAAGTACTGCAAATAGAGGTGCTTGAGGCAAGCAGGGAAATTCTGGGGGAGCGTCATCCAAACACAGCCACATCAATGCACAACCTTGCGTTGACCTTTTCAAATCAAGAAAAGTATGCAGAGGCAGAAGAACTGCACAGAGAGGTGCTTGAGACAAGTAAGGAAATTCTGGGAGAGCGTCATCCAAACACACTTTCGTCAAAGGCCAACCTTGGTACTACCTTGTATCATCAGAAAAGGTACATTGAGGCAGAAATGCTAGACAGAGAAGTGCTGCAGATCAGAAAGGAGATTCTGGGACTGCATCATCCAGGCACACTTCAGGCAATGCAAAATCTAGCAGATACCTTCCGAATACAAGAAAAATTTGTGGAGGCCGAGGCACTTGAAAATGATTTGACTTTAGTAGTTCAGACTCAGATAGTTCAGACTCAGATAGTTCAGACTCAGAATGAAGTATCAATGTAGTAAGACTAAGTAAGTAAAGCAACAGATTTCATCATGTATTTTTGTCAAAGAATAATTGTTATATAAGTGCAAATATTGACTGACTTATATTTTTGAAGTTGTGAATCCCAGATTTGATATAGTCTTAAATAAAATGTTTACTAACGAGATACTCAATCAGGATGGCAGATCTTATAAATCATTTTGTAGAGACTGAAAAAAGTACATGTATATTAAAGAGCAGATCACAGTAAGATCAATAAGGCTACATTGGGACAGGTATATATATACAGTGGACTATGGATATAGTAAGCAGATCATAGGAGTTAAAAGGGATGAAGATAAGAGGGTACTGTCAACAGCATTCTAGAGTTGTGATATTGTTATTTCCAAGCATTGCCCATATTGTAGAGGTGTGCAAGGCTGACAGAGGACATGTTGCAGACATCATAGAGCAAAGGTAAGTTAACAATGAAGGGATCAGAGTGGGGTATGAGAAAGAGAGACTCATTAATGTGCCGTAGGTATACACATTCTTGTGAGTGTATGCAGATGAGTCGTGGTCCTGTATCTGACCATGGGCAGGCATTGGTGCCTTTTTCAAGCTTAAACAAATGGTTCTGCAGCTGGTCCACATGCATACATATATGAAGAAGAAGAGCAACATGCACTGCTTCCTGATGAGATCACTGGTGGTAAGACAGCCTTTGAAGAGGAAGGTGTACTGTGTAGTTGTAAAAAAGTTGGTGATGGAGACTCACAAGTGCGTGTATGGGCTGCAGTGTGTAGACGCCGTAGAGTGGCAGGCCAGTATTGGAACTGGGTGAGAATAATGGCAGACTATTGAAGGGTGACAACTCACCTGCAGCTGTAGAGATTATGCTGCTGTCTGTCAAACCTAAAGTATGATTCACAGTCCATTGACAGACTCCGTCAGTTGATGGTTGCAGCCTCATACCTGTAACCTCTCTGTGCACGCATGAGGGCATGCACATGCCCTGGGTTCCTGTCACCTTCTCATGATGGCATAATGCCCCACCATTCCCTAAGAGTGTACAGAAATCAAACTATTTGCAAACTGATCATTTCAGTGCTGCATGGTTACAATCTCTGCACTTGTACTCACAATCTGCCCACCTCCTCTGCACAACAATACCATCACCCGCTCCACAGCCTTGCCCCCACTCCATCCCCTCCTCCCTCACCCACTTCTCAAAGAACTGTGCACCTTCCTCCTGAGTCCTTTGGTGCACCCACCCGTCCCGCTCAGTGTTCGACTGCACCCTGGATGTCTGCCGTCTCCGTCACCTTCATGATGGTGGTCATCTTCCCCTCTTCTTGCTGTTGGTGTCCCTCCCCATCCTCATCTGAATCCTTCCCCTCTTCCCCAGAACCGCCTTCACGGGCCATCACCCGCTCCTCCGCACCCTTGCATCGAACCATCTCTTCCCCAGCTTTGTTGCGTTCATGCTGTTTGATCCAAACTCCGACCTGTAGATCATCGCATAGACTATGTACATGTGTAATCAATCCCTTACTTTTGCGACTGCCGGCAGTTCAGAGCTGTACCATGCCACATATCATTATTATTTACACAATCACTGCCGTCTTCATTGCCATCCAGTCATCCCCTGAGTCCGCGCTTTTGCGCCTGTCCCACGTCAAGATGTTGATTCGTCCTTGCGGAATACCCGTGTTCAACAGGCTTCAACTCCACCCTCTCCCTGCTAACCTCAGATAGGTATACCCTTGCACTTGACAACAACCGTATTCGCACAAACAATTCATGGAAGGGCGTTGAACACCCTCAAGCACACACAGGTCCGCGCCGGCAAGCCGCTGTCGTTTGGATAAGCTGGTGGGATAATCTGGAAGCAGGGTTGGGGGGCGAGGGCTGTGGTGATGCATTTCACATTTGAGTTGGGGTTGAGACGCACAAACAGATCTCGAGAACAAATGCGTGGCGGGGGCATGTGCCTGTCAAACCTGTGAGGCCTGTAATATTTGTACGGCTCCATGCGCAAGAGCGCCTCATACACAGACTAGGCTAGCTGGGAATAGAAGAAGTCTTTCTGGCTCGAGGGTGGAGGCAGAGGCGATGGTGGGAGTGCAGACCACACAGGACAACCAAACGGTAACAGCCTCTGCTGCACCATTGCCTTCTCCTCAGCCTCGCAATCTGCATCCCCATTCCTTTCAGCTATTTAACCATCGATCATCCTTCACGTCTGCCACGGATACGACTGTTACAATACATCTAGATACATTCGGACCCACTACATTACATATAGCCGGAGGCGCACGGTGACGTTCCTTAACGTCTTACCGTCACCGTCGCCCTCCAGGTCAGTCTACGCTACCTATACCTAATACTAAACGTCTTACTGTCACCGTCGCCCTCCAGGTCGCGCTTCTAGCTCCCTGCTCATTTGACAACGGCAAAGGTGCCTGTGTGTCGAATGTATCGCACGCCCCGTATCCCATGAACTATGCCTCGATCAGCCATGAACACCAAAAAGACACAAAACTCGCTGACCTTTGGAGGCTCATCTCGCATTGCCTCCACCCCGTCTATGATTGACTCCTTCCTCTTCATAATCCCCTTCCCCACCATTGTCTCCTCCACCCGCCTCCTCCTCCTCCTCGCCACCCCCACCATCTCTCCCCACCATCCCCTCCAACCCCTCACGAATCCCATACCACACCTCCAGTCTGTGCCCATCGACGCTCCCCAGTCGTGTTGCCGACTACAGCGCGGGACCTCGGGAACGAGTGCGCGGGGGGTCGATCCCCAGCCAGTCTTCATCCATCCGGGGGCACCTAGTACACGGCCTGGCCGAGCTGGGAGTAGGACGGCAATACTCGGGCTCGGGGGCGAGAAGAGGCCGCGGGCCCTCTGCGCAGGCTCTCCCTCATCTTGGGGATCTGGGTCCCCAACGTCCCGCTCGTCCCCTCTCGGATACGGCATCTGGCACCCCCCACTCCCCCTCCCTCATCATATCCTTCACCGCGATGCAATCCCCCTCCCACCCCAACCTCCTCACCACTCCCCCACCCCCTTACAAGCCCCTCCGCCTCCCCCGCGGGTCCCCACGACATCTCCAGCCTGCGCCCTTTACAGTCCCCCGTCGCCTCCCCTCGAACCCGTGCAGGAGGTGGAACGTTAGCGTGCGGAGGGAGTTGATGCTGACATCCCCCGCCAGATCCTCGGGGGCTGTGTGGTGGGGTTGGATGCATGTGCGGCGGAGCGTGGGTTTGAAAAGGAAGGAAGAACGCCTCGTGTAGGATCGCTGTGTGGTATAGATGATGATGCTGGTCCGGGGACGCCTTGTATTGTGGAGAACCCGGGGATGCCGGATGAGGAAGGAATAGCGTTGGAGTGGCCGAATGGTGATGAGGTACAAGAGAAAATCACTGAGAGCAGCCATCTCCCTCAAATTCGTGAGCTGAATCCCCGACCCCCTTCAGCTCCATGGGATCAGACGAAAAACGCGCCTGGGCGCCAAGGTCCCGCGGAACGGCAACGGTGCGCGCTTGTTGAACGTATCCCTCCCTCTCCATATCCTTCACAGTAATCGCCTTCCCCACCATCGTCTCCTCCACCCCCACTCCCCACCATCCCCTCCTCACAAATCCCTCCACCCCCTCGCGGACACCTCCAGCTTGCGCCCACGCCTGGTACACGGTCCGATACAGCTGGAAGTAGGGCAGCGGCACTCGGGCTCGTGGGCGAGAAGAGGCAGCGGCGGGGGCATCGAGCGACCAACCGGCACGACCCCTGTTGCTGTTGTGCCGCCACCTTCACCTGTGGGAATCCTGGCACACCCCGCTCACCCTCGACGGCGACTGTGCGTCGTCCCAAAGATACCCAATTCTGTTCAGCAAACCAGAGATTGCAGACACATCGAGAATCACCTTTGGTGCCCCAACCGGCGCCCCCCTCCTCCCTCTTTGTGATCGCCTCCCCCATCCTCCCCCCACCTCACACTCACGTCCTCCTCCATTGCCCCGCACCCCTAAAACGGACCCCCCGTTGTGGTGTGTCGCTCTCCCGCAGCGTCTCCCCCGAGCGAGCGTGTTATGCCCGAACCCGTGCAATTCGCTTCACGGAGGTGGAGGTTTGGCTTGGGCGGCCGAGGAGAAGTTGGATGCTGATTTCGCACCCCGTCGCGCGCATCTCACCTCCTCCGCCAGATCGTGGGGTGATGAGCTCGACACAGCCTGCACGTCATCCGCGTGTCCAATGAACACCGTGTAGAATCAGAATGACAGTTCCTTGTGACTAGAATACCGTGAGCACAGACCTCGAATGTACAACGGAGATTACGCACAGCTTAAGCTCAGACAGGATACAATTCGCGCGCCCGCCCCATGCTACACACCAAACTCCCCAGCTCGCAATCTCGCTCGTACTCGACTCGCCCCCCTGTGCATGACACACCACCACCGGCGTCCCCTTCGTCTCCGGACGCTTCGGAGACAAAGAAGTAGTGCATGATCACCCCCTCCCCCGTGTCCTTGGTGGGCGCGCCACACTCCCCGCAGCTCCGCCTTCCACGTCGACAGACGGCGCGACCGCGATTTTTGTAGTATCCTCGGCGTGGTGGATATGTGCGCGGGGAAGCGAGGCGTTGGATTTGATCGCGAGTGCGGCGTAGTGGGGGTTTGATGAGGGTCGAGGATGTGTGGATGACGAAGAGTGGGAGCGTTTCGTGTAGGAAGACCGATCATAACTGCGATTTTGTAGTATCCCCAGCGCGGTGGAGGTGCGCGCGGGGCAGCTGGGTGTTGTGGTTGGATGCGTGTGCGGTGTAGCGCTGGTTGATGAGGGTCCGGGATGTGTGGTTGAGGGGGTGGTCTGGGGATGCTCCGTGTAGAGGAACCATGATTGCTGGATGGTTGAACGCTACTCGGGAGCGTGGATGTGCTGGAAAGAAGTAACGAGAGGGCGAACTGGATCGCGCCGTCGAGAAGAACCGGCCATGGGAGCGGGCGATAATAACGCGCAGCAGGGGAGTATCGAGGTCTCTTTAGTGATGTAGGAGTGTGTTGAAAAGAGCCGTCGGTCAGCGACGGGTGATGCATACGAAGAGAGTTGCGTAGAACTTGTAATGAGGGGTGGTATACCCGTTCATCTACAACCACCGTTGGTTGGGATGAAAGACAAGGACTCGGGGACGCACGTACAGCATATCTCGATCCCGCTGAAGAATCCTTTCCCTCCCCCTCGGTGGTGGTGGGGATCTTTACGCTCTGCAATTGCAGCTTCGCGCGCTCGCGCCGCACCGACTCGCCAAAGGCGCTGGGCCGTTCATGTCGGCGCGCTCGTCGTTATCCTGGCTGGGTCTCTTCCGCGTCATGTCTGGGTGGGTGTGGCCATTGGGCTTTAGGCGCTGCTGCGTCGTTTCTGGTGGCTGGTGCTCGTGCCTCGAGGTTGGATTTGGAGTTGGATGTGGGTGCTCGTGCGTCGAATTTGGATTTGGGTGCTCGTGTGTCAAGCTGGGATTAGGGCGTGGCTCCGGAGGACGCCGTCCTCGAGCGTGGCGAGAAAGGCGGGGTCGTCCGTCGATTGGCTTAGGGCATGAGCCAGGAGCGGCAAAGGAGCGCGCGGTGAAGGTGGAAGTAAAAGACAAGTCGCGTTCAGCGCAGCCCTGAATCCGAATTACGTTCCTGACTTTTCGCTTCCGCCCATGGTACTTAAAAGTTACTATGTTTCTCTCTCTCTTTCTGCATGCTCAGAAGACATTCGTACGTCAACGGAATCGCTTCTTTCAGTATACGCGCCTCCGAATAATGATGTATGAACGTCTAAGTATCTGAATAGCTTCTTACACATTCTCCAGACTGCATCGATCGTTGCTTTCAATCCCAGTGACTTACGATTGAGCGCCGAAGAAAGCATCGCCAACTACGCCAGAAAGGCTCATGGGGCACAGCAAAGAACATTGCACAAAATGCATTGCCCCTCCGAGCCGCTTCGTTACATCGAGTATTCTCGCAGCTTGTTCGAGCCTGCGAGACTGGGAGTGCACCAGCCAATTGGCGTTCCGATGCTTCCACGACTCTGGTGTCTCGCGAAGACATAACTTATAACGGATCGGGGTCTGATTGACAGAGGTGGTCGCTCGCCACGCTTGCGCTGATCTTTCGTTCGCTGCCTAACGATACGATCAGCTTGACTGTTGGTTTACGGTGGGCGTCACTCACCGATTTCGCAGACGCGAACGTTTCGCTATGCTCGATTTCTGTACTATTCGTCCGGTGCTGAGTAACGATTTCCGCCATTTCGTTCGATCTGATACTGCATGTGTTATGTTGGCGAGTCGACTCGGCGCCTAGTACAGTAATCGTGCAAGGTCAGTTCAGTTTATCTCGAGTCGTTCAATTCGTCACTTTTTTTCCAGCTGTGTTGGATTTCCCGTTAATCGTTGGTCCGTTGCGTTTTTGTGCTGTCGCGTCGAAAAGGTAAGCTCGGAGTGTTTAAATATATCGGAATCCATACTGACCGTTTCGGTTGTGAGAGCCTTCCCGCGTCGAATGCGCTGCGTTCGACGACTCTCTTTCGCTTCTTTCGATTCCCGGCTGGACGAAAGGTGAGTGTTTGATATGGATGAAAGCCAGAGCATTCACGAACCTTTTGAACAACTACAGGACAAGTCCCTTTTCGCTCTAATGCAAGTATGACCCATCGCCTGCAGAAATCGGTCCCAGTTAAATCAACGTCGAGGACCGTTAGTTCTGTTCGACGTATTCGACGATAGGCAAGCTGTTGGCTTGGGACGAAAGGTAAGTGTTTAATCTGACAGCAAGCCAGCGCATTCACGAACCCTTTGAACACATGCAAGACAGGCATTTTGATCCAAAATACAAGTAGGATTCATCGCCTGTAAAACTCGGTCCCGGGATGATCAACGTCGAAATGTGTTTGTTCGGTGCTATTTGACGATAGGCAAGGTGTTGATTCGCAACTTCGATGGACTTGCACTGATTGGGAGTCGATTTGTTGGCGCGGAATCTGCCATAGAGATGAGCTCCAGAAATTTGCCACAGAGGTGAGCTCCAGATTAAAGACGTCACCTGCATTTCGACAGCCGCACCGAATGTTGTTGGACTCGATGGGTCCTGTTGCCTCGTTCAATTCCTGAGTTGTGTGTTCAGTGAGTGCCTTGAACGAAAGTTGAGTGTTGAGTGCGAAAATAACAAATTCTAGTTACCTTGTATTGTCGAATGCGAATGCTTGACTGAGGAACCGAAGTCAGACCATGATTCCATGTAGTATGAACGCCACCTGTCTTCTCCGCTTCGACGCCGGCCGTTCTCGCGAAGCTATTTACCTCCGTAGGCTTAATCGCAATGCTGGCGGGATTGACTCGCGCAAAGCCGGTGTCGGTCACTCAGCTGGGTTGGCTTTCGATTCGTGGCGTACTTTGACTGTAGCGTCGAGAGTTCCGTTTCGAGAGCCTTCTTCCCATCGAGGACCGTTGTACTCGACCTTGCGGCGGTGGAAAGGCCAGCAGGTAACAAACTTCGAGGTCTTGACTCATCAGGCCTCAATTGGACTGAGAGTGAGCTGGGCGCCTTTGAGCCGCAAGGTCAGTCTCGAATTGTTTGTTTCCAGCTGGCCTCCCGTCAGTCCGTTGCTGTCGCGTCGAAAAGGTAAGCTTGGGTTATTTAAAACATCACGAACTTTTTAAGAACTTTCTTGCGCTGAAGGTGTTGGGCCAGACACCTCGAAGCCGTTGCGCTGAATGCCTTGAAGAGATGTGAGCGTCAATCCCAAAAACAATTATGAGATTTGCTGACCTTTTCCTTGAATCCCAGTGGATGCAAACGGTTGATTGGCAATGGGAATTTTGCGTAAGCTCCGTGGGTGTGTGGACCAATCGCTAGCGAGATGGTAAGGAACGTTAACGGGTAAAGGAAATGGAGAGGAAAAGGAGGATTGTTAGCATTGTCACTCTTCAACTCCGAAGTCCGGCGTTAAACTGCAAGTTGTTTGAGGAATTCGTGGCAGGTGGGCGGCGCACGAAAGTGTAAGTCGTCGTGAGCCCGACTAGTCGTGAACCAGCTTGTATACAGACTTGAGGCTGACTCGATCAATGGAGGGAATAAAAGTCAATTAATTAGAGGTCTCTAGCACAACTTCTTGGCCTGTGTTAGCTGCCATGAAGAAAATAGGAAGCAATACGAGACGCACCAAGTTTGTCTAATGCAAGTTGAGGTCGAGAGCTCACTGACGCCTTCACGTTCTTCGCCCTCGTAGCCCCTCTACGTGTCCATGCGCCGCCCTCCGAGCGACTTGGCGATGCATCATATCTGCCCTTTGCCTGGAGCCATTCTCTGCGCGCTTCGTTCCGCGTCCCACTTGATCCAAGCGCCCGCATACCGATCTGCGCCATTCGTCTCGACGTGATTTGTTGATCGTCAGCAATAATTCATGTCCCTTCTTGGATACGTCGCGGAGTTGTAGGAATTATCGAGGGCGTAAAGAGCGATAGAATATGTCGCGATCAGAGCCGAATCCGGTCAACAAAGTTCTCAATATGTAAGTAGGTGTGAGCAAGATGTAAATCATATACCGTCTAGTTGTACGCACCTTTTGGATATGCCACCTCCAAACGTCAGCGGCGCAAGAGGAGCCAGAAAACCGTGCCCTCATCGCGTTCGAGGTGTACCCACCATTCTCGAGCTGCTTGCAGTCGTCCGTGGTATCGTCTGATTGAAACGGACGATGTATGTTGGAAAGCGGACAGCGAGCAGAGAGTGGGGATCGTTATCTAGAGCGCGTCAGAACGTCTCCAGTAAAATGGGTGATAAGCGAGCTGGAGAGGATGGCGTTGGTGGGTGAGCGAAGACAAGACGGTATTGCCGCCGGCAACTAACCATTTGGACTTGGTTGCCTCTTGCCCGCTTACCACCACGACCTGCTCGTCGTCGACGCGTCTCTGGCTCCCCTGCACGCCCACACACCCGCGCGCTAATAGCGCTTATTGTCATTGGTCCCCTCTCCATCCCGCCTTTTCCTGTACGAGCCTCGGAGGAGCACGCATCCAAACTTTTCGAGGCTTCCATAGCAGCGCATGCCATCCATCCTGTTTCTCCAAACGCTAACAGGCTTCATTACCGACGGGCTCTACGCTGGTGTTAAACAAAACCCTACTCTCCTCAATGGATCCTCCTACTAAATCCCCGTCATATCTCGATACGCGCCCATATGTATAACCTCCTGCTTCATTGTTGCCCGCCGTTAATCTGTCTTTGACGGCGCAATTCACTTCTCGGCCTGACTGGGGCCACACCGGCAGACCTTTCGTTATTTCTTTGAGCACACATTCGCTGTTGTCGCACGCTTCCCATCATCCTGCGGCGGTGAACCCGACCAAAAATTCTCGCAAGCCGATTCACAGCGAGATGGAGTAGGCGGTACACGCCGATATGGTGTGGGCCACCAGCAAATGGCGCCATTCGGGTATGTTTGAATTTTGTCCCAGTGGATTGTTTTTTTGACTGACGAACTTCAACAATGTAGTTCAGGATCCGGTCAGATACATGCAGAGGGTATCGGCATCGTTGGCATCGTAGCATCTCGTGTACGTGACAGAGGAAAGCGCTGGTTTAACGACATTTATCATCGCCCGCGCGATATCCTCGGTCTCTCGTTCTCGCCCTCACCGTTGCCATCCCGGCGCTCATCACCCTCCCTCTCTCCTTTCTGCCGCCCCAGCACCTCTACAAAGCCCGCCAAATTCTGTATATCGCCTCGCTCTTCTTCATCGCCATCTTCGGCCCGCCCATCGGTCTCGTCATCTCGTAGGCCGGAAATACGGCGTCAACTACGTGTTCGACCGGATGTGCTACTATCTCGGCAGCACCGTCATGGATATCTTACACGTCGACGGTGACGACGCGGAGTACCTCGAGCACGGCACACCCGCGGTACTTATGTGCAACCACCAGAGCTTCCTCGACTTGGTCGTCGTTGGTCGGCGCGTCGCGTCCAACCCAATCTCCTTCCCTCCTACTGATAACCATCCATCTTGTAGCATCATCCACCGCCAGACCACCGTCATGGCTAGACACTCTATTGAATTAATGCCCTTGGGTCTCGGAAAACTCTGACTATAGGGCAATGTGAAAGTAGGCCTCCAATAACGACTTGTTTAAATGCTTCATAGATCGAAGTCCAGGTGCTTGGGTGGCGTGGGGTCAGCATTCATACAACGGTCACACAATTGAATGTTCATTGCTCAGAACGCGGTCAACTGCCTGAGCTGACTACAAAGGCACCCGGCTTCGGTGCAAAACTTGACAAACCACGCTCTCACTCATCCCGAGCTCCCACAGGAAGCATCTTGGTATATAAGAACAGCCACGATTCGACTATATCTCCACACCAATCGAACTCAAATCATCCACATCCACACCAATATGTCTCAATCCCAGAAACTTGTCGTCGTATTCGGTGCTACTGGCCTGCAAGGCGGTGGCGTCATCGCAAGGCTGTTGGGCCATCCTTCCTACAAACTTCGTGCTGTTACCAGGAACCCAGGTGGTGAGGCGGGGAAAGCGCTTGCCGTCAAAGGCGTCGAGGTCGTGGCGGCTGATTTACTCGATTACCCGAGCGTCGTGAAAGCGTGTGAGGTAGGGATGCTTTACTCACGGACGAGGATCAGTTGGCTAACGGCACTTTCACATAGGGCGCCTATGCCATCTTTGGAAACACCGCCTTTGCCGTCCTGGACCCGTATGACTCGTCTGCGGCGTTTGAGCTCGAGATCAAGCAAGGCAAAATCCTCGCCGACGCAGCGCTCGCCACGACCACCCTCCAGCACTACATCTGGAGCACCCTACCCGTTTATCCCCTCCACAACGAAGGTTTGGCAGGCGCCAAGACGCCGCACTTCCTCAGCAAAGTCACCATCGACGAATACATCCTCTCCCTCCCCGAGCTCGCACAGAAAACAACCTTTCTCCTCCTAGCCTTCTACGTCTCCAACCTCGCCAAAATCAACCCGCTGCACAAACGCAGCGACGGGTCGTACGTCTGGGAGCAGCCCATGTCGCCTACATCGTACATGCCCTTGACCGGGGACGTTGGTAATAACACAGGGATTTGGGTCTCCAAGATCCTCGAGCACCCAGACCTCGTCCTCCCCAGTAAATACGTCCTCGCGAACGAGGCCGTGTGGCGCGTCGACAGGCTCATCGAGCTCTGGAGCAAGATCGTTGGCAAGCGCGCGACGATGGAGCAGATCACCTTGGACGAGTACGTCCAGCGCTTCCATGGCGGGCCGAACTATGGGCGGGAGATCGGGTTGATGATGGTGCAGTTTGGGGAATACTCCGACCCGAAGAAGAGCTCGTCGAGCTTTGCGAAGCCTGGGTTTGAGGAGGTGACGAAGGAGGATCTGGGGATTACGGATCTGATGACAATTGAGGAGACGTTGAGGGGGTTGGATTGGAGTGCCGTGCTCTGAAGCCATCGCTCTGTGTTATATTATATATCTCAAACTGCTCGCCTTTCTGGTACGTGTCTGAATGCGCCGCGGAAGTTACCTATGTAGTCTAGCTAAGGGGTTAAAAATGTGATTCGTCTCGTACATTTGCGTTGATAGCGGCCGAGATTGGATGAGCCAAAAGGATATGTCTCAACTTGCATTATAGAAACTCAGTGCGTCTACCAATATACATCCACTGCCGCTATATACAAGCCGACTTACGACTTACCGCGAACAATGCTGAGCTGACGACGACTAGCCCATTGCCATCTTACTCGCGCCGTCCATTTACATCGATATCACCCAATCACAAGCTACATAACCGCAGACAACGAACGGCATGAATACCTGCACCGCAGCGCCAGTCGCGGCGGGTCACAGGTGGCCTTATCTTCCCTTCCCTTTTCGCTTAGACCGTATCCCTTAGTTTTCCTCCTCATGTCATTTGCACGCGCCAAGAGTACATGGATCAGTCTCGAATCGTTTTCTGGCTTCCCGTAGGTCCGGTGCTCTCGCGTCGAAAAGGTAAGCTTGGGTTATTCCAATCATTACGAACTTTTAAGAACTTTCCCGCGCCGAATGCGATGGATTCGACACATCTAAGCCGAGTGTTGAATGCCTTGACGAAATGTCAGCGTCGATCCAAAAGATAGCGAGTTTCGCTTACCGTTTACCGTGAATGCAAACAGGACTGCGGAATTCGCGTAGACTTGGTGTACTTCATTACTATTTGCGAGAATGATGGCACTTTCGAAGTGTAGGCACGAGTAGAAAGGTCTGGAAAGCTATGGGAAAGAATCAGCGAAGAGGCGGACGGTTACGCACCTGAAAACAGCAAAGTCTGCGTTCGCTGATGTTTGTTTGCAGCTGGGTTGCCGTCTAGTCGGTAATCGTCGCGGGTGGGCCTGCGTCTCAGATAGTCGCGAGCGCAACTTCATTGACTAGTACTTAGTAAGTCGGCTTGTACATACCTGTATAATAATAGGGCGGCTTGGGGCTAACTCGATCCATGGATGCAATGGAGTTTTATTGGAAGTATCTGTAACGAAGACTTGGCTGATATCAGATGTAGTCAAAAAAAGAGGGCCGAACAAAGACGCACCGTAATGTAAGTCGAGAGCGCGCGGTGATACCTCCAAGATCTTCGCCCTCTCCGGCCCCTCCCCTCGACACCTTTGTGCGCCGCACCGCGAGTGACTTGAGGAGTCCGTTTGTATCAGCCCTCCGCCTGGGCAGTGCTCTGTGCGTTCCGTGCCTCTTACCACCTCATTCAAGCGTCCGTGTGCCGATCTGCGCTGTCAATCTCGAGTCATAACGGCGCGGGGTGGTTACGGTTTTTGAGGGCGTAAAAACAACGGAAGGTCGCGAGCAGGAACCTGTGCAGAATCTGGTAGAACTAAGCCTTGAGAGTCGAGCCGGATATGAGCAAAGTATATAGAGAGACCTATGTTTTTGCGCACCTTGCGAGTATGCCAGCTCCAGACAGCTACGACCAACGGCGCAAGAGGAGCCAAGCAACCATATCCCATCGCGTCGAATCTCGATGGCGTTTTCACCACCGTTGGGCTGTTGCAGTCGTCCGAGCAGCCGTCAGCGAGGAGGCGTGTCCGCATTACATGCTGAATGCGGATGGCGTATAGGGCGTCGGCAAGCGTAATCCAGAGTCCAGAGAAGGCGTCGAGGGTGGCAGGGGAGCGAGAGAGAACGATGGTTGGGGTTGGTGGGAGCGAGAACAAGACGGTCTTGCCGCCGGCAACTCGCAATTCGGACTTGATTGCCTCTGCTCTTGCCCGCTGACCACCACGACCTGTTCAGCTGCTGCTCGTCGTCGACGTGTCTCTCGCGTCTCTCCCGCATGCCCGCGCGCCAATGGCGGTTCTGTCACTCGTGTCCTGTCCTGTCCTCTCTCCATTTCACCTTCTTCCGACAAACCTCGGAGGAGCATGCAGCCCAAACTTCCGAGACTTCCACAGTTGTGCATGGCCTCCAGCCTTCTCCCAACACTTCTCCCAGGCATGGTTGCCAACGCACTCTAGGATAATGTTGTACGAAGCACTCCGCTCCTCAACGGATCCTCCTACTACATCCCCACCATATCTCGATACGCGCCCGTATGCATCTGCTGTGCGTTATCGTCGCCCGCCCCAGTTCTTCCTCGATGGCGCAACTCAATTTTCCGCCTGACGAGGGGCGAGGTCGGCAGCCGTCTCGTTATTTTCTCCAGGACATATTCGCTGCCGCCGTTCGCTTTCCGTTTCACCTCCTGTGGTCGATCCAATATCTTCGCAAGCCGACTGACACTGAGATGGAGCAGGTGGTACGCGCCGATTTGATGTGGTATGATGCTAGCAACTGGGTCATTCGGGTGCGTCAAAATTTTGTTCCAGTGTATTGATTCTTTGACCGACGAATATCTACAACGTAGTTCAGCACCCGGTCGGATACATGCAGGGGGGATCGACATCGATACCGTCGAAGCATCTCGTGTACTTGAAGGAGGAAAGCGCTGGTTCAACGACATCCAGCAGCGCCGCGCAACATCTTCGGCTGTTCGTCATCTATTTACCCTCGTCATTGACATTGCCACACTATTCTGCGCATGCGTTCAACCCCATTGCCCACTGTGCCATGGCCAACAGGAAGACGAGACTGCATCCTTGGCGGAGCCAGGAGGGATTTTGCAGGAGGCTGCTGATGCGAGTAACGTGTTAAGTTCTCCTACCGAGGGGAATGGCACAGCTGGGGCGATCGTACACTGCGAGATGTTGTTCTGCCTGATGAGCATGGGAAATGGGATGTTCATGGTATGTGTATCTTTGATGTTCCAGTACTCTAAGTGGCATCTCACAGCCTTTTCTCTCAGACACGTCGACCCCGCTCGCTGTACTAGAAAAAACGCATACTTGAGCGCAGCTCACACAAGTGCGAATCCCGCCCCGAGCGTCTAGGAACGTATCAACGCCGACCCATGAAAACTTTCGCGGAGTTGGAGGAAGGGGCTCAGGGAGGAGACGGAGGTAGCGAGGGAGAAGCGAAAGAATGAAATGAAGGTATGGGCTGCCTTGGGAGATGACACTGGTGGGGTGGGGGTATTGGAGAAGGAGGCGGCGAAGGAGGAATGGAGAATGCGGAGGGATGAGGGCAGAGTCGACGCTGTCACATTTGGTGCGACGCAGAGTATACAAGGGGGATTAGATGCGGGATTAGGTACCGCTGTTGAGGGCAAGAGTGTCGGGGCACGCAGCGAAGCGAGCATGACGGACATTCGAAAGGTCTTAGAAGTAATATATAGTACGGTTCGATGCTCTCTTTCCACCGTACTTGTGGGACGAACTCTTACTTCTAATCTGTAAAGAGTTTACTGTGACTTACTTATTTGTAATTATTGAGAGTCCTCCGTCCGTGGCTAAGCAGGTGAAGGGTGTCACGTCCCAGATTTTTTCAATGCCATATGTATGAGTCTCGGAATGCCATCTCTTTTTAGCAAAACAGACGCCAGCGGCCCCAGACCCCGATGTTATAGTATCGTGCACAGAGATCCCGGTCGCCTTGGCCATAGCTACAGCAAATGTTGCCTAAGAGATATCAGCAAAACGACGTTGCCTTTGCGCCATGCCACGCACCCCACGCGATATCTAGCCGTACACGGACGCCAGCGCGCGGTACTGAAGCCATTGAAGAAGGATCTTGCTCGATGACCGTCGAGCGGATGGTACGCCGACGACGATCATGGCAAAGAACGACGCGTTGTTCCTCGCACCGCCGATAAAGATGAGTCTCAAACACAGCATGGTCTCCAATATAAGTAGTGTGGGGAGACTTGACGTGACGACAAGAAAGGGCGCACCTGGAAATCTCGTAATTCTCTGAATAAAGCATCAATAAATAAAGCCTTCCGAGATGGGCAGGACTGTGTTCACGAATCTGGTCGCGGAGTTGAAGGCATCTGGAGGAAAGGGATGGACGGGCAGCACGGTATAAAAAGAAGGTATTCCGCACTGAGCAGACGGTGTCTGTGATCACCTTGCATACGCATACTCTCGGCGGCCATACTTGTCGGGGTGATTTGCATTTGGAACGCCAGTTGCGCGTTTAGCGTTCGCGCTCATTCTACCTTGCGCATTCTACGTCCTCGGGCTCGACGGTGAGGCGGTGATTGGTGATGGTGGCTTATGCATGATGGTGAGAGAATCAGGGAGATCAGTGTGACATGCGGTGCGGTGCGTAATCATCTGACACGACATCTTGCCAGCACACAGCGACGACCACAGCACAACGCAGCACGACCATGGATTCCAATGTCGAAGAAACCAAGCGCGGTTGGCGCCGTCGGATCAGGTCGAATCTGCTCCCGCGGAGTCGATCAAACAGTCCCGCTCCGTCCGAACGCCGCTCGGATGATGGGATCGTCTCTCCCGCCCAGACACAAGGCAAATCAGTCAAGAAATGTACGTTTTTGCCCGACCTCCTAGCAAGTACTGTCTGATGTCCGTTCATCATCTTCAGTGCTGTCAGAATTGCTGCACCCAGCCCGGTCATCTCGCTCTTCCAATGCTTCGCCATCTCGTTCTCCCAACGCTATGCCATCTCCCTCTCTCAATATGTTGCCATCTCCGTCTCCCAGTTCTATGCCATTTCCGTCCCCCAACCCTATGCCATCTTCTTCTTTTGTTCTTCTGTCTTCTCCGTCTCCCGTCCCCATGCCGTCACCGTCACCGTCTCCTAACCCTATGCCATCTCTTTCTTTTGGACTTTCGTCGACTCCGTCTCTCAACCCTATGCCTTCTTTGTCTCCCAACCCTATGCCGTCTTCCTCCCCCAATGCTTTGCCTCCTCCTTTCGGCCTTTCGCCATCTCTGTCTCCCAACCCTATGCTGCCTGTGTCTCCCAACCCCATGCCGTTTTCGTCTTCCAGCATTTCTCCTTCCCCCAACCTCTCGCCAACCCCATGTCCCATCCCTCAACCACAGACTCCACCGCACACATCCGCTCCCTCATTGTCTTCCAACATGCTTCCGCCATCTACTGCTCAACCAGGACTCTCGGAGAAAGCCAATGCACTGTTCAAGAAGCTGGCAAAGGCAACCAGTGCGGTCATCAATGCCGAGAATGCCAGTCTTTGCGTGAACATCATCAAAGAAGCTGGTGAACTGGCTGAGAATCTACCGGTCATCAAGGCTGTGGCAGGCATTGTCACCCATCTCATCAATGTTGTTGATGTATGTGTTTTGCCTGTATTTTACTTCCTTGTGTATTGATATGTATCACTTTCTTTACAGAAATATGACCAGTGCCGGGAGTCATGGGCACGTTTGAAGATAACACTTGAGAAAATGTTCACTTTCTTGGCAGTGTTTTTGGAAGAAGAAGCTCAGATCCAGGATCTTCCAACCGACACATATAAAGCTTTCAAGCCACTCGAGGATATACTTGTAGAGATATTTCTTGCCTGGACTGAGTTTGACAAGAAGAACTTCTTTCTTGTAGGCTTGGATTGCGATGATCTTAAGCGGAAAGGTGATGAATTTGCAAACAAGTTGTGGCATACACTGGCTGTTCTTCAGGTGAGTGTGTACCAAGTTTAATTGACAGTTTCACTGATTTTGAGGATAGAGTAACCAAACTGTATATGCACGCATTGATGGTGCCTATAATCGGAGGACACTCAACAAGATTGATGGAGCACAGGATGAGCAGACAAGCATGATCCGTGACATACAGACACGGTTGATGACTCTGGCCATCTCTCCTGATGATTCTAGAGTCCTTGGTCTTCTTGCATGCCCAGGTCCCTCAGAATACTTTGAGGGTCGAGACAGCATGCTCCTGCGCCTCTCAGCAATCTTTTCTTCACGTGTGGTGACACTCATTGAGGAAGAGGTGTTCCCATCTCACATGGAGTCTGTTCTCAATAAATTTGTCAGTGATTATGGCATGTGGTAAGTAGTATTTTCTTGATGACATGCATATTTTCATTTTTGTTATTAGTTTCTCCCGCATACACTATGTCAATGCAAGCTCTAAAGAATGCCTTGTATCAGACATCAAGTCATTCAATAGCGCAGCAGAACTCAAGTCTGCTATTTCTGCCATGTGTTTGACACCTAGGCTCCTACTCATTGTTACAAATATTAACAATGCAGCTATGGTTGACCTTGTTGCTTGTCTTCCACACACTTTGAAGCTTTGTATGTTATTGTGTGGCACAGATCTAGTCTTAGAGACACTTGCAACACCAGGACAATTCTGGAAGTTGCGTGATCCTGAAGATCAGGTCTATGTGGAGAGAATAAAGATGGCACTAGTCCAACCATTGAAGAAAAAAAGACGGGTAGTGACATTGATAGCCAAAGGTGGTACAGGGAAGACACAGATAGCAACAAAGTTTGCTTATGAGAATGAAGCTAGGTGTGTATTTAGAATATTTCTATCTATCTAATAACATAGTACTAATCAGAATTTTATAGTTTTTCAGAACTTATCTTTATAAATGCCAACTCAAAGGAACAATTAGCAGCTCAAGACAAGGCTGTTACAAAGAAGTCTGGGCAGTCTCTTCAAGACTATTTGAATGGAAATCAAAGCAACTGGCTTGTCATTTTTGATAATGCAGATGATCCTACTCTTGATCTCTCTCCCTATCTTCCTTTCAGCAATCATGGCAATGTGATTATCACAAGTCGCAATGCTGATGTTCACAGACATGCATCTTGAGGCTCCCAGATTTTTGTTGATGATCTTGAGAAAGATGCTGCTGTTGCCATGTTGCTCTCACAAGCAATTCCTGGTGAAGCAAGTATACATGACCATGAAGCCGCTATGAATATTGTGAATACTTTTTCATGTCATGCACTAGCAATTGCTATAGCTGGTGGCTATCTAGCCTCTCATATCACATGCTCAATTTCTAGCTATCTGAAACGATTTCAAAATTCTCGCAAAGAGCTTCTTGACTCTAAAGGGCGACAACTTGGTGTGGACAGCTATCAGAATAGTGTCCTTGGTGCTTTTGCTCTTAGTTTCCAACATCTCACTGAGAATGCCAAGTTTATCATGCAGCTATGTTCCTTCTATCTCTATGCTGACATTCCTGTCATTATGCTTTGCCAAGCAGCAGAAAACTCATCAGAGCTTGATCTTTTAGGAAATGAGACAGTTTCTAACTCTGTGAGGGATCTATTGAACAGTTTTTCAAGTTGCAATATCAATAATGCAGTTGATGAGTTAGTCAGGCTCTCTTTGGCAAAATACATTTCTGAGGGTGAATTACTCTCATTTCATCCAGTCATTCATGAATGTGTGTCTCATACTATTTCACTTCCCCTTATTGAGATGCAGCAGACTGCTCTTACTATATTAGGATGTGGCATTCCCAACGACAACTCTCCTGCATCATATACTAGTCGACGGTCTATTCTTCCACATGCTATACACATTTGCAAGGTTAATTTAGCCCTAGTCTCTACATGTGTAGCTATAGCACAACTTTATCGAGATGCTGGCATATGGACAGAAGAAGAATTACTGTGGAAGAAGGTGGAACAGATGAGAAAGGAAGTACTAGGAGAGCAGCATCCAGATACACTTTCATCAATGAACCACCTTGCATGGACCATTTTAAATCAAGGAAAGTATGCAGATGCAGAAGTACTGCAAAGAGAGGTGCTTGAGGCAAGGAAGGAGATTCTGGGAGAGCGTCATCCAGACACACTCACATCAATAAATAACCTTGCATCGACTTTTTGGCAGCAAGGAAAGTATGCAGATGCGGAAGTACTGCAAAGGGAGGTGCTTGAGGCAAGGAAGGAGATTCTGGGAGAGCGTCATCCAGACACACTTTCATCAATGAACAACCTTGCATCGACTTTTTGGGATCAAGGAAAGTATGCAGATACGGAAGTACTGCAAAGAGAGGTGCTTGAGGCAAGGAAGGAGATTCTGGGAGAGCGTCATCCAGACACACTTTCATCAATGAACAATCTTGCATCGACCTTTAGGCGGCAAGGAAAGTATGCAGATGCGGAAGTACTGCAAAGGGAGGTGCTTGAGGCAAGGAAGGAGATTCTGGGAGAGCGTCATCCAGACACACTTTCATCAATGAACAATCTTGCATCGACTTTTTGGGATCAAAGAAAGTATGCAGATGCGGAAGTACTGCAAAGAGAGGTGCTTGAGGCAAGGAAGGAGATTCTGGGAGAGCATCATCCAGACACACTTTCATCAATAAACAACTTTGCATCGACTTTTTGGCAGCAAGGAAAGTATGCAGATGCAGAAGTACTGCAAAGAGAGGGGCTTGAGGCAAGAAAGGAGATTCTGGGAGAACATCATCCAGACACACTTTGGTCCAAGGCCGCCCTTGGTGTCACCTTCTATTATCAGAAGAGGTACATTGAGGCAGAGATGTTAGAAAAAGAAGTACTTGAGATCAGAAAGAAGATTCTGGGAGAGCATCATCCAGACACGCTTCAGGCAATGCAAAATCTAGCAGATACCTTCCGAATGCAAGAGAAATTTGTAGAGGCAGAGGCATTTGAAAAAGAATTTGACTTTAGTAGTTCAGATCCAGAATGAGGTATCAATGTAGTAAGTAATTGTAAGTAAAGTGATAGATTTCATCATGCACTGCATTTTCTCCAACTTGTCAGATATCGGATACTCAGTATAGATGCAATTAACAATAATGTTATGTCTAGATAGTTCTGCTGTAAATTCATTGATGGGTGAATCTAACACAGCCTCATATACGTCAAGTTGTCAGCATTTGAATCATCTGTTATTAATCATTAGACAGGTATGTGTATACCACACGTTGACAGATCTGAGCTGTATGATCTTGGCATCAGCATATTTCAGCTAGCATTATGATGACAGACATGGCTAGCACGCTGCAAAGGCAAAACTATGTAAGGTTAGGGTTCCCTTTTAGGAGTTCTCCCCCCGGGAGAACACCCACACTTAAACCCTAACCCACATTTTTACTACCACAGCAAAGCGTCTTGATTTTTTCTTGCTTCTTCTCCTCTATGGCCCTTGCCCTTCACTTCCACCCTCACATCTGACGCTGGCCAGGCTCAACAACCAACAACTTAACAAATACAAATGTGGGCCCAATGGCAATCTCGCTCCAAACAACAGCGACCGCGTGCAGACAGTGCCGCTCTTGGGGACTGGTTGCAGGATGGGGTTGGTGGAGATTTTGTTTGTGAGTGCTCGTTGTTTTGTGTGGGTTTGGCCGGACCATGCACATCAGCATACTCAGTATACCCAAGGTGCGTGTGCTCCGCCCATCTCTCCCCTCTGTCACTCTGCTTCTCACTCCTCACTGCCCATGCTCACTACCATTCACTCACACAGGTAGTCCCCAGCGATAGGCGTGCCTACACCACTGCATGTGTGCGCTTTGGATGTTGTTGTCACACTTTCCCTGACCGGCATGGAGAGCTTGGAGAGGGATGTGCAGTGGTTGAGGGACTTTGTAGTGCCGCTGCCAACACAAATCTAAAAGGAGGAGACCCATGTCCTTCCTGGCAGAACATACATTGTACACTAGTAATCAGCAGTACTGTTTAATCAATGAATTTTGTAATTATTTATTTGTCGTTTTCAATGCCTAGTACTAGTGGTATTGATTGCACTATTTCACGTGGTAATTTATGACCCATAACAAAATGACGACTGAGCTATCATATTCTCTGCAGCTCAGGAAACGGATTTGATTGTCATGGCTATGATACTTTGGGTATCACTAGCATTTTACCTTCAGTTATAATGTTCATGTACTCTTACGCGTTATGCGGCCAGATACCAGATAGCTAGAGCTGTTTCACCACATAATTACTCTACCTGTATCTCCAACTATCCGATATTGTTCAGAAAGCAAGAAACGCAGTGATGTATTGTTGTGAAAGAATAATTGTTATACATGTGCAAACATTGACTGAATTGTATTTTTGACTTTGTGACTTCCAGATTTTATGTAGTCTTGAAATAGAATGTTTCTGAATGAAATCCTCAATCAGAATTGCTAATCTTATCAATCACTCTGTAAAGACTGGAAAGAAGCACATGTATGTTCAAGAGCGAGTCATCATGAGATCAGTAAGGCTACATTAGGACATGTATATTCATGGTGGACTACAGATACAGTAAACAGATCATAGGAGATAAAAGAGAGAAAAATATAAAGGTACTGTCAACAGTGTTCTAAAGTTGTAATATTGTTGTTCTCAAGCATTGCCCATGTAGAAGTGTGCAAGGCCAACATGAAACATGTTGCGGGCATCATAGAGCAAAGGTAAGTTAGCAATAAAGGGATCAGAGTAGAGTGTGAGAAGGAGAGACTCATTACATATGTGTTAAGTATACACATTCTTGTGAGCATATGCAAGTGAAGTCGTGGTCCTGTGTCTGACCATGTGCAGGCATTGGTGTCTTAAACAACCAGTCCTGCATACCAGCTGGTCCGCATGCATGTATATGGAGAAGGAGAGTGACATGCATTGCTTCCTGATGAGGTTATTGACAGTGAAGCAACCTTTGGAAGGGAGGTGTGCTGGGCGGACATGTTGAGCAACTTGATAGTGGAGACTCACAAGTGAGTGTGTGGCTGCACGATGTAGACACTGTAAAGTGGCAGGTCAGTGTTGGAACTGGGTGGGTAGAACAATAACAATGGACCATTGAAGGATGACTGCTCATCTGTAGCCATATGAATTATGTTGTCATCCATCAATTGATGTAGAGACCTAAAGGGTATTTTACAGTCCATTGACAGACTCCGTCTGTTGACAATTGCAGCCTCATACTTCTCTGTGCATGCACATGCCCCGGATTCCCGTCACCTTCTCATGATGGCATTACACCCCACCTTTCCCTCAGAGTGTACAAAATACAAACTACTTGCAAACTGATTATTTTCATGCTGCATGATCATAATCCCTTCTACCTCCTTCGCAACAACACCATCACCCACTCCACAACCTTGTCCCTGGTCCCTCACCCACTTCTCAAAGAACTGCACATCCTCTCTTTTGGTGCACCCAGTTGTCCTGTACCCTGGATGTCTGTCATCTCTGTCACCTTCATGGTGGTGGTCATCTTCCCCTCTTCTTGCGGTTGGTCTCCCTCCCCATCCGCATCTGCATCCTTCCCCTCTTCCCTGGAAGTTGGAACTGTCTTCACGGGCCATCACCCGCTCCTCTGCACCCTTGCATCAAACCATCTCTTCCCCAGCTTTGTTGCGTTCAGGCTGTTCGATCCAAACTCCGACCTGTAGATCATTGCATAGACTACGTACATGTGTAATTAATCCCTTACTTTTACACCATCACTGCCGTCCAGTCATCCCCCAAGTCCATTAGAGTCTGCCATGGGTAGGGTCGGAGACCAGGTACCCGCGACCTGACCTGCTATCCTACCCGCGGGTCGGGTCGGGCCCCACGGGTATCAGGTAGTGATCCGGGTCACGGGTAACAACATTTGGCTAGCGGGTACCCTATACGGGTACCCGTCAAATACCTGGTCCAATATATACATATTTATAGTCAGTAATGCTCGAGTTATGCGCAAGAATGCGCTCAAAAAGACAGCAATGAAGCCTTGAATTCGGAGTCGGAAGATCGCATCTCGATCTCCCGGGATCAATTAATTGATCCCGCCGGATCGTGATTGATCTCGCCAGCTCTCTTCCTTCTCCCACCACCACCGACTTCCTGCACACCGAGCAACAGGGCCCACGGACGACCCGACGCTCCTGACAGCGGCGACAAGCCCCACAACAGGCTAGGACGACTCGGAAGGCGGTTGCTAGGGCCGCGACGCCCTAGCAACCATCCAACATCGACGCGCAAGCCCCTGCAAAAGGGCAGCACACAGCGTCGGATGGCGACAACGGCCTGCGACAGGTCAGAGGTCGACGGCCGAGCCCTCAGCCTTGCCGCTTCAGGAGCCTCAAGTCTGAGGATGCGGGAAATGGGCCGCGGCGTCGTCTGCAGACGACGCCGCGTAATCAGGTAAGTAAATCATATTCTATTCCTTTCGACAGCGTCAAACGACGCCGTCGCGACTCGCTACACACTGTAACTAACATATTGCAGTTATCGCCAGCTGCCCGCCCGATGTCATGCGCGGTGTCTGAATACCAGGACAACCACCCAAGTCACACAGGACAGGGACAAGAGAGAAAGACGATGAGGATGAGATAGATGATAGATGATAGATGTGAGTGAGCAATGCTACTACAGTGCAGGGAGCGACCGAACAGTGGGTAGACGAAGTTGACAAACTGAGGAAACTAGGGGAGAGGGAGCTACTATATATATACAGAGTCCGTGGCTGTGTATCCGAAAGGAGAACAATAGAACAATAAAGGGGAGGACAATAGGACAATAGAAAGGCCCAATGTGGCGAGACAATAGGCGGGCCGGAGTGAGAACAATAGCCGGTCCGGAGTGGACCCAGGTGGTCATCAGACCACTGATGGACAGGTCTAGGCAATGCCAAGACGATGGATGACAGGGGAGTGTGGGCTAGGCCCGGGCCGAGGTGAATGAAGAGATGGGAGAATGTGTCGATGTCGGGAGTGGGGAACACGTGATGGAGGGAGCAAAATGGAGGCGATTTGTGACAATACCCCCTCTTTAGGACGCGCTTGCGCCTGGAGCGCGGAAGTCCCGACCCAGATGTCGTTAACGCTGACACCGAGAGTGCGAAGGTGGGGACGAGGTTTGGAGTAAGCCGTGGGATGCGTACGATGGAATTCCTCGATCAATGGGAGGGCCTTTGTGAGGCTGGAACTGGGCTCCCAGGTGTTCTCCGATGAAGGATAGTCCAACCATTTCACCAGATACTGAATCCCGCGTTTGTTTCGTGTTGCGCGGGAGTCGAGTATGGCTTCAACATCGAACTCCTCCTTGTCGTCGATGAGGTCTGGCGGATTGGATGGGAAATTGGGCCCATGAGCCTCGGTTTCCACAAAGGGAAGGAGGAGGGCGGCATAGAAGACAGGGTGTATACGCCAAGTGGGAGGAAGCTTGAGACGGTAGTTGACTGGTCCAAGTACGTCAGTGACTTCGAAAGGTCCATGATGCTTGTCTGAGAGCTTAGCTTTGGGTCGTGTTGTCTTGAGGTTCTTTCCATCAAGCAACACCTTGTCGCCAACCTTGAACGTAATGCCCTTCTTGGTGACATCTCCGTTGTTCCGCTTCATGATCTCTGCAGCGGTAGTGAGGCTAGCCTTAACTTCCTCGCGAAGCCGTTCCAGATTGGTTAGGCGTTCCTCAACAGTAGGGATATTAGACGTGGGATTGAGAGAAGGGTATAAGCGGGGTTGGAAACCATGAAGGAGTTCAAAGGGAGACTTGCCCGTAGCGGAGTGAATACGACTGTTGTGGGAGAATTCCGCAAAGGGAAGGTATTTGACCCAGTCGTCCTGTCGGTAATTGCAAAAAACGCGAAGGTACTGTTCGAGTTCCTGATTGTAGCGTTCGGTTTCGCCATCTGTCTGGGGATGGTAAGCTGTACTAAGCGCGGAGGTGATTCCTAGCTTAGCGTGGACAGCTTGCATAACCTTGCTTGCAAACTGGGGACCGCGGTCGGAAATCATCTTGTCCCAAAGACCATAGCGTCGATAAACACCGTTTACCAGGATGTCAACGGTGCCATCTGCATCAATAGTCTTGTGGCATGGGGATACAATTACCGTCTTGGTGAAACGGTCGACAACGCAATGGATAGCATTGTACCCATCGCACTCGGGTAGATCTGTGATGAAGTCGGTGGTGATGGTCCCAAAGGGACGCTCAGGAACCTCATTTGGTATAAGAGGGACATGTGCCGGATGATTCCTGGGCTTCGTCATCTGACAAGTAGCGCAGCCATCAACATAGTCGCGGACAAAGACGGACATGCCTGGCCACCAGAACTCTCGGCTGAGAAGTTCATAAGTCTTGAAGCGTCCAGGGTGTCCAGGGCCGAGGGAATCATGGTGCATCTTGACAATGTCTCGACGTAACTGCAGGTCGTTGGGAACATAGACCTTGCCTCGGAAAAGGACTAGTCCATCTTCGTAATTCCATTCCTGTAGATTCTTGACCAGCGAACGGGGACCATTACGAAGGATGACTTCTAACGCACCACGGACTTCGGCGTCCTTATTTGGACATTCCCGAATGCGTCGTCGCAGGTCAGCATCTCCAACGGCTGCAACTTCTCCAGGCCAAGTGGCGCGGATCCGGAAGAACTTTGGATCAAGGAGCACCCTATCAGTGTTGTCGTCATCGACCCCCTCTTTGTGATCCGCACGGCGGGAGAGTGGGTCGCTACGGTTCTGGGTACCAGGTTTATGAGTGAGAGTGAAATCGAAGCGAGTGAGGAATAGTGCCCAACGGGCCTGTCGTCGGCTGAGCTTTTGCGAGTTGGCAAAGTATTCAAGGTTCTTGTGATCAGTGAGAACGTCAACCGGATGTGCCGAACCTTCGAGGTATTGGCGCCAGGCTTCCAGAGCGCGGATGATAGCGAGAAGTTCCTTGTCGTGAATGTCATAATTGCGTTGAGGTTCAGAGAGAGACTTAGAGATGTAGGCAACAGGATGCCATTGGTCGTCGTCGCCCGTCTGGGACAGGATTCCGCCTGTGGCATAGTCGGAAGCATCTACTTCCACCCGATAGGGTTTATCAGGGTTGGGCATGATGAGAACGGGGGACGATGTGAACGCATCTTTAAGTGCCTCGAAGGCCTCTTGACACTCCGGTTTCCAGATCCATGGCTCGTCTTTCTTAGTCAGATCGAACAAGGGGCGTGCGACTTTGGAGAACCCTTCGATGAAGCGGCGGTAAAAGTTCCCAAAGCCGAGGAATGACTGCACGTCCTTGACATTCCGAGGTAACGGCCACTTGGCGACGCCGTCCACCTTAACTGGGTCCATGCGAAGTTCATTGTGAGAGATGATGAGTCCAAGGAATTCGATCGACTCAGCTTCAAAGGTGCATTTCTCAGGCTTAGCATAGAGATCATGCTCCTTCAAGCGCTGAAGAACTTGTAGGACAACCTTGCGGTGTTCCTCTAGGGTCTCGGTGAAGATTAGGATGTCGTCCATATATACAACGACTTTGCCAGAGTCAATGAGGTCCTTGAGAATGGTATTCATCATTGCTTGAAACGTGGCAGGGGAATTCATAAGACCAAAGAACATCACCAATGGTTCAAACAGGCCGCGGTTGGTTTTGAACGCGCCTTTCCACTCGTCTCCGTCCTTGAGTCGGCAGTTGTTGTAGCCCTGACGAAGATCTACCTTTGAAAAGTAGCGAGCACCCTTGAGTTTATCGACTAACTCTCCAATGAGCGGGAGTGGATACTCGTTCTTGATAGTGCCTTTGTTGAGTTCGCGATAATCCTGGACAGGGCGTAGTTTTCCGTCTTTCTTTTTAACGAAGAAGAAGGGACTCGCCATAGGAGACTTGGAGGGACGTATGTACCCTTTGGCCAAGTTTTCATCAAGAAATGCGTCGAGCTCCGCTTGCTCGGTTGGGGACAGTGGGTAGGTTTTGCATGGTTTGGGTTGAAAACCGGGTTTGAGATCGATAGCGTGATCCCAAGGGCTATGTTGGGGAAGTCGGTCCGACGTGTGCTTGTCAAAGACAGTGAGGTACGCATGATACTGAGAGGGAATACGCTCAGCGAGAGGACGAGTGTCCTTGGGCTTTTGGCTAGCTTCAGCGAGTTCCTGCGCCTTGCGGACGGGGATAATCATCCCGGAACACTTCAGTATACATCTGCTCTTCCCATTCTCTTGGGACCTCTTCTTCTTCGTCGTCGTCCTCGGTGAATAGGACAACAGGGATTTGAACCCGATTGTAAACTCGGGGTCGGATGCTTTGGCGTTGTCCGGCTGTACGCTGGACTGGAACAGGCCGGAGGTTGCCTGCGCGATCCTTCCATTGAACTTGGTAGTCTCGATGATGAAGACGAGGGTCGTGGGGAGAGCGTTTAGTGGGGATGGGAATACGTTTAGCGTGAGCACGTACGTCAGTCACTGGTGGGTTCTTGAGGATACAAGAGTTGGGGCATCGAGTGAAATCCACCTGAACACCAGCCCAATCTATTTCTGGGTTGTGTTCGTCGAGCCAGTCGGTACCAAGAATGACATCGTGATCACCAATGTCTGTGACGTAAAGCTCAATTAGCTCTTCGTGATAGGAGTGACCATCTCGGCTATAGATCCGAACGCGCTGAGTGGTATAGTGTCGAACCCAGCCCATGACGTTCTCGGTGCCGTCAACATTGCGAACAGGGAAAGGGGAGGAAAGGGGAATGAGGGTGAAATGATGCTGGTTTGCATAGCGGGCGTTGATAATGATACCTTCAGCGCCGCTATCAATTAGAGCTTGTGCGACGATTTTTCTGCCAGTGATTTTGCCAATGAATTCAAGTTCCAGTGTGATCGAGGGTGTCTGTCGGTTCTGGGTGACTGCCGACATTCGAAGTTCTTTGGGATGAATACGCTCACAAAGGGTTGATAACACAGAGAATCGATTGGTAAAATTTGTGACAGAATGTTGTACAACTCCTCCTAACGTCGGGGTAGGGGAGCGCTCTAAAAATCCAAACCGGCAACATCCTTCAAGAAGGCCAAGGCCTGCGCTTTATCATCTCCCTGGAGACCACGGAGCAGGTTAGCCGCGTTGCTGATTTGTTGGATGGCATCGGCAGACGATGCGGGAGCAGTGTCGGAAGAGGAAGTGGGAACAGCCGCAGGTGCGGCAGAGGTATCGGCGGCACGGATGGTGCGGCTTGGGACTGGAGCGCTTGGACCAGACCGGTTGGGGCAGTTTGCGGAGATATGTCCTGGGCCGCGACATCTGAAGCAAGCACCCTTCTTGCGAAGGATCTCGCGCTCGATAGGTGTCAGTCTAGTCAGAGGAGGGTAGTTTGACGATGCACCTGAGCCGCGGGATGCATCAACATCCATGGGAACTCCCATATCCTGAGCAGGGGCAGGAGCACGTTGAGGCTGGGCCCGGGGAGCGTAGTTGCTGGGCGACGAATGAGTGCGCTGCGTCCAATTAGCCTTCTCGGCCTTGCGGGCTTCAAAGGCATGCTGCATTTCAACAGCGCGAGTCTTGAATGTATCGAGAGTGTCAGGGATGGGGTAGGACATGGAGATACAATCCAAGAGACTGGGGTTCAATCCTCGCTTGAAGAAGTAGAGGAGCGAACTGTCATCGAACTCGGAGTCGTCAGCGTATCCATCAAAGGTCGTGATAAACTTATCAATGCTGGCTAAGTCTTTTTCTTGACGGATGTTCTCGATGGCAGTGCGAGCAGCAGTGGTGGGGTCAATAGCGGCATAGTCCGATTTAAACCTGTTGATGATGGATGCCTCGGTAGTCCAACGCTTATCTGCGTCGGCGATATCGGCATCGGCCTGATCAGCGTCATACTCCTTCATGCGCCGCTCAGCCCATTTGCCAGCAAGGGGTCCTTTGAAGTAGGACAGGAAGACCGAGACCTTCTCGATATTGGTGGTGTAGCGAGCAGTATTGAGCCGCATGTGATTGCGGTACTGAGCCAGCCATGTGGTAGATGTAGCGCGATCGCCGACGAAGTCGTCGAGCTTGGCTCCACGTTCACTGGGGATAGACATGATAGAAGGAACAGCAGGAACTGGAAGAGATGGAGATGAAGATCGAGAGGGATTGGAAGAAGAAGACAAGGATGAAGAAGACGAGGAAGACGGTGGTTCTGATGGTTCAGGGGGATCAAGGTCTAGGGCAGGAGACTGGGGTGTAGGCGATGGATTGTCCTGGACAAGGGGTAGAACTGGGGAAGCAGGGGCAGGGCTAGAGTAGGCCTGTTCTGGTGTAGCAGGAGACGGTGGAGCAGGAGACGGTGGAGCAGGAGGAGCTGAGGAGGAAGGTACTGGTGAGCTTGGTGTCTGGGTGGATGGCTGTAACTCAGCTCGATTGCGCTCTTCTAAACGCCTTTGGGCTTCCTCGTGTTCGTGTGGTTCAAGGTAGTACTTGTCTCCGTCAGAGACAATGTAGTGCCAAGATGCGGGGTAGCCTTCTTCGTCTTCTGATTCGTAGAAGATTTCTTGGGGGGTGTAGTCTTCGTCGAAGAGATAGTATTTCCCTTGATGAAGGTAGGCGCCGGCAGGTGGTGTAGGCGGCGCTTGGTCTGCTGTGTATCGACCGATTGTGGAGGGGTACGAGTGCGTGGACCGGTGTCGGTGTCACGCCAGAAGCTGCGGTAATCTCCGCGATGACGAGCCCTAATAGCAACCGGTAGATTGTGAAAGAGAGCTTCGCGGTGTGTTAACGTACGGGGTGTAGTGACCGAAGTCTTCTTGAAGGTAAGGCAAGTAGGGCGAGGTTGGGAATCAGATGAAGGTTCAGGGGTTGTACGGTCGGCGGGCATGCGACGAGCGAGGGTGTGAGGTGGGTGTAAAGGAGTTTGTCAAAGTGTCATGCGCGGTGTCTGAATACCAGGACAACCACCCAAGTCACACAGGACAGGGACAAGAGAGAAAGACGATGAGGATGAGATAGATGATAGATGATAGATGTGAGTGAGCAATGCTACTACAGTGCAGGGAGCGACCGAACAGTGGGTAGACGAAGTTGACAAACTGAGGAAACTAGGGGAGAGGGAGCTACTATATATATACAGAGTCCGTGGCTGTGTATCCGAAAGGAGAACAATAGAACAATAAAGGGGAGGACAATAGGACAATAGAAAGGCCCAATGTGGCGAGACAATAGGCGGGCCGGAGTGAGAACAATAGCCGGTCCGGAGTGGACCCAGGTGGTCATCAGACCACTGATGGACAGGTCTAGGCAATGCCAAGACGATGGATGACAGGGGAGTGTGGGCTAGGCCCGGGCCGAGGTGAATGAAGAGATGGGAGAATGTGTCGATGTCGGGAGTGGGGAACACGTGATGGAGGGAGCAAAATGGAGGCGATTCGTGACACCCGAGACTTGCCACCTGCCCACAGAACCAGTATCCACCCACCACCCAGCGCCGCTCCTGCCTCCCTCACTACCTGTCTGTCACCCTCGCCACTTCTCCACCACCCCCGCCACCCCATCGCCACACTCACCACCCGCATCACCGTCCTCCCACCGCTCATGTCCGGCTGAGGCCCCCCGCGCAATTGCTCGGGGGGATTCGTCGAGCATGAATACATCTTGCCACTACAGACGGGTTGACGGGTACCGACGCGGGTACCCGCACTACCTGACCTGTAGGGGACCCTACCTTCGGGTCGGGTCAGTCGCACGACCCGTGTCTGCGGTGGGTCGCGGGTCGCTGCTTTTGAGAGCAGGTACCCGCCAAACGGGTCGCGGGTCGACACGGGTCGCAACCCGTGGCAATCTCTAAAGTCCATGCTTTTGTGCCCATCTCATGTCAAGACATTGATTCGTCCTTGCAGAATACCCGTGTTCAACAGGCTTCAACTCCACCCTCTCCCGCTCACCTCAGGTATCCCCCCGCATTCTGCAACAACTGTGTCCGCACTATGAAGCCATGGAAGGGCGTTGAACACCCTCGAGTGCACACAGATCTGCACCGGCAAGCCGCTGTCGTTTAGAGAGAGCGGGGCTTGCCAAAGAAGCTGGTGGGACAATTTGGGAGGACAGTTGAGGGGCGAGGGCGGTGATAATGTGCTTTACATTTGAGTTGGGGTTGGGACAAGCAAAGAGACTTTGGGAGAGGATACACAGGGGCATGTGCCTGTTAGACCCGCATCGCCTGCACTCTTCAACCAACTCCATGCGCGGAGCCTGGTACACAGCTAGGGGGAGGACGGCAACTCTCGGGATTGGGGGGTGGGAAGAGGCTGTGGTGGGAGTGTGGGCAACCGGACAGTAACAGCCTCTGTCGCGCCGTCGCCTTCCCCTCAACCTTGTAAGTTCAATTCCCATTCCCCTCAGCTCCTTGACACCTTGATTGTCCTCCACACCGCCTGGTCCCCAAAGATGCGGCAACGGTGCCTGTGTGTTGAATGTATCGCACCGCACTCCATGCCCTATGAACTATTCATTAATCAGTCTCAAACACCCAAATGACATGAAACTCACTGACCTTTGGCAAGTCAACCAGCACCCCCTCCTCCCTCTCTATGGTCGCCTCCCTCACCATTGCCTTCTCCCCACCTTCCCCGCGGATCTCATCCCATCCCCTCTCCCACCCCCACCATTTCTCTCCTCAAAAACCCCTCCACCCCCTCGCGGACACCTCCAGTCTGCGCCCATCGACGCTCCCCAGTTGCGTTGCCGACTACAGCGCGGGACCTCGGGAACGAATGCAGAGGGGGTTGATCCACACCCGCCTTTGTAGTCCTCATCCATCCGGGGGCAACTGGCTGAGCTGGGAGTTGGACGGGTGCACTCGGGCTCGTAGGCGGGAAGAGTTGGCGGTGGAGGTGGGGGCATGGAGCGACCGTACAGCGGCGCCCTCTGCGCAGGCTCTCCATCAGAGTTGTGATCCGGATCCCCAATGACCCGCTCATCCCCTCTCGGATACGGCAAGGCGCTGATACGCATGTTACAATTCTAGGGCTAGAAACCCCGGATTTTGCGATTTCTATCAAGCTTCAGTCTAGAGGATTCAACGTAGACAAGGCCAGGTGTACATGAGTTATCATCAGAGACACAGTCTAGGGCAAGGACTAGTTCTCTAAAGTCAGACGTTAACTACGGTTAAATACCAGTCCAGTAACGGACCGTCTGTACTGAATATCACTATCCAATGTGTCCCACCGTAACACCGGTGTACGAAAATCCTACACTCTGTACATACGTCACTGTCGCGTTAGTATCACAAATCAAGACGCAGTTAACGAATTCCATACGTTAATGGTTGTTTACAGCCAAGCGGCAGATTACTAGACACTCAATCAATCTAAAACCTTGACAAGAGTACAAGATCCAGTATCCCGTCCAGACGGGATCTGTGTCAATTGATTAGAAGGCGTAAGCACCCGTGTGGTTGGCCGCTAAAAGAATAAGTAGCAAAGATCTAATAAGGGTATAAAGAAGTCATATCCCGTACAGACGGGATACTGAGTCTTGCCCCTCGTTCACAAAAGATTCCGTATCAGGTATAGGAGAAGCAGACGCAACGTAGGAGTTCAGTTCCCGTTTGGGACAACTAAGGATCAGATCGGTCCAGGTACCTCCGTGGAACCATTCCATACACGGCCGCGGTCAACAATTGCGTTTCAGCGAGCTTCTGCCCGGGTTTATCCCTTCCACCATCGACGGTCGTCAACCCTAAAGACTACACTTGCCAGAGATCCCCACTCTCAGTTGCTTCAAACAAAAGATATCATAACAGACAAACAGAGAACTACAGAACAGTTCACTTCCTTTAACGCCTGAAGGAAGTGGCGCAGACACCAAACACCAGATACAAGACAAATACTAGAACTTTCCTCCGGTCCAGACCAGGTTCCTGAAGCACGCCATAATGCGCAGTCAACCGATGTCTCGCACCTCCCCAAGGAATAGTTTCTCTCCTCCGCACCAATAGCAATCGTGGCCGGAACCCTATGCCCTGGGAGTACCCTCATGGTACCACCCCAGTGATGAGTCAGTAATTAGTCCGTTTTACCGAGTAGAATACTATAAAGGACACCATGTAACGTCGAATAGTTCAGTTTAGTGCCCCGCAGAGTCCAGCCCACAAAGCTCTATCCTGTAGTAATCTTGCTCTGAGTTTATACTCGAATCAGATCCTTTTTATTGTCATCATTGAAGACCAAAGAGCCCCCAAACTCAAGAGTCCCACTTGAGTAACTAAGTACTCGGTGTTGGATAGAAGATTCAAGCGACTAAGTTCCTTGATATTCAATTATAAGTGAACTTCTGTGAGCACGGACTTCTCCCAAGAGATACCGCACGGATTTACTGTGAAGCCGGTCAGTCCCTAGAAGGGCCCGCATCAAAGTAAAAGCTTGGTTAGCATAACACTTTGCGAATACAAGAGTTGTATCGAATTCCTTGCTATCAACATCAGTGCAACTTACTAGAGTTGAATTGAGCAGACCCAAGACCTAGAACAAAAGCTTAGTGAAGAGCAAAGGCTGCACATCCCGCGTCTGTGAACCGGGCACCTGTCTTATTCCAGTACCCTTAGAACATACATTTCAACAGTCTATATGTCTGTTGGAGTCGTCCTCTGTTCGGCTTTCGATTTCTAGTCACGCAAGTGTACAAGTCCACAATCAATCTCAAACACCCCCATCTTACTTGCATCCGTGCATACTAAAAGGCTCAATTGCCAACCCCGTTCAACTATCACTCAGACCTTGTTCTACCAAGTCCAAGTACGCGTACCCACACACCTATTTCTTGTTTTACCACAAAGACAGACGTAGACTCTCAGTTATTTATCACCACACTGTCAATCTTAAGATCCCACTTAGGAGTGTTTAGTTGTTTGTTGGTTGTGGATATATTCTATATATTCTGAAGCCTATTTTGCACCCAGCACATCAGCGCGCACCCCCCCTCCCTCATCATATCCTTCACCGTCCGTGATGCAATCCCCTGCTCCCCGCCCACCTTCCCCAACCTCCTCGCCACCTCCAACCTCCAAGCTCCTCCCACCCCCATTTCCACCCCCCTCACAAGCTCTCCGCCTCCCCCGCGGATGCCCCAAGACATCTCCAGTCTGCGCCCGTCCAAACTCCCCCGTTGCCCTCCCCACCCGAGTCCATGCAGGAGGTAGAACGTTGGGGTGCGGAGGGTGTTGATGCTGACCTTGCACCCTCACCTCCTTGGGCGACCTCTGGCCAGCAGGTGTCCCATGAGCACGGTGTAGAACTGTGATGACAGCTCCTTGTACCTAAAAAGAAAGCATTAGCATCTACAACTACATGACTCGCAGTGAAACCCTCATACGGTATGTTTACAATCAGGGTTACTACAAGAACTCGAGGCTCCCTCATCGGTCGACGGGGGAGGCGGAGCTGCGGGGAGTCTGGCGCGTTCATGGGGTGTGTCATCTACAGTGCGAGCTGGAGGTTGGGGTGCAGAACGAGATGATTCCGTAGCAGGGGCGTGCCCACGGCGCGTTGGGCGTTGGGGTTGGACGTGTGTGCGGCCGAACGGGGGATCCGGGGATGTCAACTATCCATCGTCAACGGCGAGCAGCCAAGAAACAATATACTACTCACGTTGGGCGGCTCAACCCGCGCCCCTTCCTCCCTCTTCATAATCCCCACCCCCACCTCCCTCGCGGATCCCATCCCACCCCCCTCCTCCTCCACCATCTTTCCCCACCATCCCCTCCACCCCCTTGCAGATGCCATACAACACTTCTAGCCTGCGACCATCGATGCTCCCCAGTCGCCTTCCCGACTGCGAGCGTGTCGTGTGCCCCAACCTGTGTTCGCTTCGCGGAGGTGGAACGAGCCGGCAGGTTTGGCTTGGGCAAGCGAGGAGGATGTTGATGCTAATTTCGCACCCTGTTGCGCATCTCACCTGCTCCGCCAGAGCCTTAGGAAATGTGCTCATCACCTAGTAGTAGATGACAGCCACCGACACAGCCTGCAAATGACCCCCGTGTCCCATGAGCACTGTGTGGAACTGTAACGACAATTTCCTGTACCTAGAAAACCTATCAGCATCCAGCGCAATAATGCACACGAAGATTACGCACAGCTCAGACCCAGACGGCATGGTCACAACCGCAGGACACAGCATGCGCACCTGCTACAGGCCCATCTCAAGCAATCTCGCTCGTACCCGCCTCGCCCCTCTGTGCATGACACACCACCACCCATCTCCGGACGCTTCAGAGACAAAGAAGTAGTGCATGATGACCCCCCTCCCCCGCGTCCTTGGTGGGCGCGCCAGACTTCCCGCAGCTCGGCCTTCCACGACCACAGATGATGCAACTGCGAGTGTTTGTAGCATCCCCGGCGCGGCGGATTTGCGCCATGCCATCGTTGGTGTTGGATGCGTGTGCGGCGTAGCGGGGATGTGTGGTTGAGGGGGCGGTCTGGGGATGCTCCGTGTGGTAGAGGGACAGGAATGCTGAATGGTTGAACGCTACTCGGAAGCGTTTGGCAGCAGCAAAGATGTGCTGGAAAGAAGGAATGAATGGGTGAACTGGATCGCGCTGTCGAGAAGAACAGGGGGCGGCCGACAATAACGCGGAGCAGGGGGATATCGAGGTCTTCAGTGATTGGGGAGTGTGTTGAAAAGAGCCGTCGAACAACGACGTAGAACGCTACGAAGAGAGTCGGGAGGAGAAGGATGAAGGACGATGTTTGCCTGAGGCTTATGACGAGGGGATAGAAACGTCTCACAGTGGATGCTTCGTGCTGTGGGACGAACGAGGAAGGCCGACGACGTGGAGGACGGGATGCTTTGTGATGATGGGGGACCACCGACCCCAATACTTTGCGCACTCCGCGCCCCATCCTCCCCCCTGCGCCTACCCAAAACTCCCGCCACACCCTCCGCTCTAATTCATGCTGGAATTCTCGGGTGTGAGCGTGTTCGTCGGGATGCGTGTCCTACACCACTTTTTCCGTCAGCGGCTGGGGATAGGCCGGGATGGGATGGGAGGGACGCGCAACCGACACGATGCCCTGTTTTCCCGTGAGCGACGATGAGCTCCCGCGGCCGTAGAACTTAGATTGAGGGGCGGTGTATCGTTGATCTGCGGACACGGCAGGTCAGACGAGGATAAGGGGAGTAGACGAGAACTTGGGGATGCACGTACATCTCCACCTGAACAAGCCATCCCGCTCCCCCATCTCCACGTTCTGTATCTGCAGCTTGGCGCGCCTGCGCCCCATGTACTCCCCGAGGTCACGCCGTAGATGTCGTCGTCGGTGCGAGCTCTCTTCCGCCCGGATGGTATCAACTTGTCGGGCTGCGTTTGGGTCGTCTCATCTGGCTTTTGGTGCTGGTGCCTCAGAGTTGGCTGTGGGTGCTAATGCGTCGAGGTGAGCTCTGGGTGCTCGTGCCTTGAGGTTGGATTTGCCTGTAGGTGCGACAAGCTGGGCTTAGGGGGCGCCTCCGGAGGACGACGGGATCGAGCGTGGCGAGAAAGGCGGGGTCTTCATCCGAGGGGTAGTTCGTCAATTGGCTCGTGAGCCAGGACCGGCAAAGGAGCGCGGTGAAGGTGGAGGTAAAAACCAAGTCGCGTTCAAAGCGACCCTGAATTCAAATCACGCCCACGTAAGTAACTCTCTGCCTCAGCTCATGGCACTGTGTTTTTCTCTTGTTTTGCATGATCAGAAGATATTCGTACGTTAATAAACTCATTTCTTTCACTGTACGCGCCTCCAAATAACGCTCTACTAAATAGCTAGAAATTTGAATTGCTCCATACAGATTGTATCGGTGCTCTCAATCCTAGTGAGTTATACAATTGAGCGCATAAATACTTCGCCAGCTGCGCCAGGAAAAGCTCATGGGGCACAGCAAAGAAACGTTGCACAGAATACATTACTCCTGCGAGCCGCTTCGTTGCATGAACTATCTCCATAGCTCATTTGATCCTGGAAGTGTACCAGCCATCTCGCGTTCCGCGGCATCACCGACTCGTCTCGCGAAGACATATAACGGTTCGCGGCATGATTGACAGAGGTGGTCGCTCGCCACGCTTTCGCTGCATTTTCCGTTCGCTACCTAACGATACATTAAGTCTCAATTTTCACGTTGATTCACAAACCAACATCACTCACCGAGTTTGCAGACGCCAGCGTCTCGCTACGCTCGATTTCTGTGCTGTTCGTCGGGTGACTGAGGGAGAAATCTACGCCATTTCGTTCGATTGGATACTGCATGTGTTATGTTGTCAATGGCGAGTCGACTCTCGGCGCCTAATTATAATCGTGCAAGGACACTCTAGATATCGAGTCGTTCGGTCCCTGCCAGCCTGGTTTTATTTCCAGCTGATTTGGTCCATCGATCGTTGACTTCGTTCCGTTGCGTATTTGTACTATCACGTCGAGAAGGTCAGCTCGGAATGTTTAAATATATCGGAATCGATACTGACCGTTTCGGTTGTGAGAGCCTTCCCGCGTCGAATGCGCTGCGTTCGACGACTCTCTTTCGCTTCTTTCGATTCCCGGCTGGACGAAAGGTGAGTGTTTGATATGGATGAAAGCCAGCACATTCACGAACCTTTTGAACAACTAGAGGACAAGTCCTTTTTCGCTCTAATGCAAGTATGACCCATCGCCTGCAGAAATCGGTCCCAGTTAAATCAACGTCGAAGAACGTTTGTTCTGTTCGGCGCTGTTTGGCGATAGGCGGGCTGTTGACTTCAAGTTCGGTGGAATCGCACTAATCGATGACAATGTAGCTGGGAGTCCATTCGTTTAAATCAGCGCGGAGTCTGCCATAGAGGTGAGCCCCAGATATTTGCGCGAGAGGTGAGCAGCATTAAAGCTGTTACCTGCATTTCGACAGCCTTGCTGCACCGAGTGCGGTCGGCCTCGATGGGGCCTGCTGCCTCATTCAATACCTGGATTATGTGTTCGGCGACTGCCTTGACGAATGGTAAGCGTTGGATGCGAAGATAACGAATTCTGATCACCTTGATTGTCAGACGCGAATGCTTGACTGGGGAACCGAAATCATACCATGGTTCCATGTAGTCTCCACGTAGGCCATCTTCAGTCACCTGTTTTCTCCGCTTGGACGCCGGCCTTACCTCCGTAGTCTGAATCGCAATGTTGGCGGGATCGACTCTCGCGCGTAAGGTCAGTGTCGGTCACTCAGCTGGGTTGGCTTTCGATTCGTTGCGTACCTGTACTGTCGCGTAAGGGGCATGAGTTTTGCTGAACGGAATCAGTACTGACCGTTCTGTTTCGAGAGCCTTCTTCCCATTGAGGACCGTTGTACCCCACCGTGCGTTGCGGCGGTGGGAATGTTAGAAGGTAACGAAGTTCGAGGTCTTGACTCATCAGGCCTCGAACGGACTGAGAGTGAGCTGGGAGCCTTCAATGCGCAAGGTCAGTCTCGAATCGTTTGTTTCCAGCTGGCTTCCCGTCAGTCCGTTGCTGTCGCGTCGAAAAGGTAAGCTTGGGTTATTTGAATCATTACGAATTTTTAAGAACATTCCCGCGCCGAATGCGCTGAACTCGACACATCTAAGCTTTTAAATGCCTTGACGAAATGTCAGCGTCGATCCCAAAGATAGCGAGTTTCGCTTACCTTTTACCGTGGATGCGAACAAGATCGGAAAATTCGCGTAGACTTCGTGTACTTCATTGCTATTTGCGAGAATGATGGCACTTTCGAAGTGTAGGCACGAGTAGAAGGATCTGGAAAGCTATGGGAAAGAATCAGCGAAGAGGCGGACGGTTACGCACCTCAAACCGCAAAGTCTGCGTTCGCTAATGTTTGTTTGCAACTAGGTTGCCGTCTAGTCGGTAATCGTCGCGCGTGGGCGGTGCGTGTAAGTCGGCAAAGAGTCAATCGTCGCGAGCCCAACTTCATTGACTAGTTGTAAGTCGGCTTGTATAATGATAGGGCGGCTTGAGGCTAAGTTGATCCATGGATGCAATGAATTTCTCAATTGTAAGTATCTGGAACAAGATCTTGGCTGATGTCAGATGTAGTCAAGAAAAGAGGGGGGCGAATCAAGACGCACCGTAATGTAATACGAGAGCGCGCGGTGATACCTCCAAGATCTTCGCCCTCTCCGGCCCCTCCCCCTCGACGCCCTTGTGCGCCGCACCCCGAGTGACTTGGGGGGTCCGTTTGTGTTGGGCCGTGCTCTGTGCGTTTCATGCGTCTTACCACCTCATGCAAGCGCCCGTGTGCCGATCTGCGCTGTCACTCTCGAGGCATAAGGGCGCGGGGTAGTTACGGTTTTTGAGGGTGTAAAAGCAAGGGAAGGTCGCGAGCAGGAACCTGTGCAGAATCTGGTAGAACTAAGCCTTGAGAGTCGAGCCGCATATGAGCAAAGTATATAGAGAGACCTATGTTTTTGCGCACCTTGCGAGTATGCCAGCTCCAGACAGCTACGCCTCACCAACGGCGCAAGAGGAGCCAAGCAACCATATCCCATCGCGTCGAATCTCGATGGCGTTTTCACCACCGTTGCGCTGTTGCAGTCGTCCGAGCAGCCGTCAGCGAGGAGGCGTGTCCGCATTACATGCTGGATGCGGATGGCGTATAGGGCGTCGGCAAGCGTAATCCAAAGTCCAGAGAAGGCGTCGAGGGTGGCAGGGGAGCGAGAGAGAACGATGGTTGGGGTTGGTGGGAGCGAGAACAAGACGGTCTTGCCGCCGGCAACTCGCAATTCGGACTTGATTGCCTCTGTCTGCTCTTGCCCGCTGACCACCACGACCTGCTCAGCTGCTGCTCGTCGTCGACGTGTCTCTCGCGTCTCTCCCGCATGCCCGCGCGCCAATGGCGGTTCTGTCACTCGTGTCCTGTCTTCTCCTCTCTCCATTTCACCTTCTTCCGACAAACCTCGGAGGAGCATGCAGCCCAAACTTCCGAGGCTTCCACAGTTGTACATGCCCTCCAGCCTTCTCCCAACACTTCTCCCAGGCATGGTTGTCAACGCACTCTACGATAATGTTGGACGAAGCACTCCGCCCCTCAACGGATCCTCCTACTACATCCCCACCATATCTCGATACGCGCCCGTATGCATCTGCTGCGCGTTATCGTCGCCCGCCCCAGTTCTTCCTCGATGGCGCAACTCAATTTTCCGCCTGACGAGGGGCGAGGTCGGCAGCCGTCTCGTTATTTTCTCCAGGACATATTCGCTGCCGCCGTTCGCTTTCCGTTTCACCTCCGGTGGTCGATCCAATATCTTCGCAAGCCGACTGACACCGAGTTGGAGCAGGCGGTACGCGCCGATTTGGTGTGGTATGATGCTAGCAACTGGGTCATTCGGGTGCGTCAAAATTCTGTTCCAGTGTATGATTCTTTGACTGACAATGCAGTGACAAACATCCAGAACGTAGTTCAGGACCCGGTCGGATACATGCAGGCGTATTGACATCGCTACCGTCGAAGCCTCTCGTGTACGTGAAAGAGGAAAGCGCTGGTTTAACGACATCCAGCATCGCCGCGCAACATCTTCGGTCGCTCGTCATCTACACTTCCTTTACCCTCGTCATTGACATCGCCGCATTATGCTGCGCATGCGTACAACCCCGTCGCCCACTGTGCCGCGGCCCTACCCTACAAGAAATCTGAGACTACAGTCGTGGACGGCGGAGCTCAGAGCTCAGGGGGGGATGGAAGTAGCGAGGGAGACTCAAGCGAAAGGCTGTATTGAAGGTACGGGCTGCCGCGGGAGATGACACTGGTGGGGTGGGGGTACTGGAGAAGGAGGCAGCGAGCGAGGTGTGAAGAAGGCGGAGGGATGAGGGCAGAGTCAAAGCTGTCACATTTGGTGCAACGTAGAGAATACTGGGGGACGGACGTTCGTAATCTCTTGAAAGTAATACTACGGTTCGATGCTTTCTTCCCACCATACTTGTGAGATGGATAATTTGCAAAGATCTACTTCATATTTGTAGACAGTTTACTATAACTTACTTATCAAGAGTCTTCCGTCCGTAGCTCGTCGGGTGAATGGCCATGGCTGTCACGTCCTAGATTCACCCAATCCCATATAAGTCTCCGAACGCCGAGCGCAACCTCTTTAGCAAAACAGACGATAGCGGCCCCAGACCCCGATGTTATCGCGCATAGGGATGCGGTCGCCTTGGCCGTAGCTACAAAAAATGTTGGCCTGGGGACATCAACAAAACAGTTGCCTTTGCGCCACGCCACGCACCCCACGCGATGTCTAGCCCATACACGAACGTCAGCGCGGTAATGAAGCCATTGAACAAGAAAAGCTGAATGACCGTCGAGCGCAGCTCAAGGATGGCACGCCGACGATGATCCTGGCAAAACGACGTGTTGTTCCTCGCACCGCCGATGAGGATCAAAAACAGCATGGTGTCCTATATAAGTAGTGAGGGGAGACCTGACGCGACGATCGCGACGGGAGAGGACGCACCTGGAAGTCTCGTAATTGCCTGGATACAACCTCTCCGGATGGGCGAGACCGTGTTCACGAGGCTGGTCGCGGAGGAGAAGGCATCCGAAGGATAGAAATAGACAGGCAACACAGAGCAAAAAGAAGGTATTCCGGGCTTTGCTGTAAAGGCCGATTTGAGCAGACACTGAGACGGCGTCTGTGATCACCTTGCATACGCATACTACTCTCGGCGGCCATACTTGTCGGGGTGATTTGTATTTGGGACGCCAGTTACGCGTTTAGCGTTCGCGCTCATCCTATCTTGCGCATTCTACGTCCTCGGGCTCGACGGTGAGGCGGTGATTGGTGATGGTGGCTGAAGCATGATGGTGGGAGATCAATGTGACATGCGGTGCGGTGCGTAATCATCTGACACCACATCTTGCCAGCACACAGCGACGACCACAGCACAACGCAGCACAACCATGGATTCCAATGTCGAAGAAACCAAGCGCGGTTGGGGCCATCGGCTCAAGTCGAATCTGCTCCCGCGGAGTCGATCGAACCGTCCCGCTCCGTCCGAACGCCGCTCGGATGATGGGATCGTCTCTCCCGCCCAGACACAAGGAAAATCAGTCAAGAAATGTACGTTCTTGCCCGACCACCTAGCAAGTACTGTCTGATATCCGTTCATCATCTTCAGTGATGTCAAAATTGCTGCACCCAGCCCGGTCATCTCGCTCTTCCAATGCTTCGCCATCTCGTTCTCCCAACGCTATGCCATCTCCGTCTCCCAGTTCTATGCCATCTCCGTCCCCCGACCCTATGCCATCTTCTTCTTTTGTTCTTCTGTCGTCTCCGTCTCCCGTCCCCATGCCATCTCCCGTCCCCATGCCGTCTCCGTCTTCTAACCCTACGCCATCTCTTTCTTTTGGACTTTCGTCGACTCCGTCTCCCAGCCCTATGCCTTCTTTGTCTCCCAGCCCTATGCCGTCTTCCTCCCCCAACGCTTTGCCTCCTCCTTTCGGCCTTTCGCCGTCTCTGTCTCCGAACCCTATGCCGCCTGTGTCTCCCACCCCTATGCTGTTTCCGTCTCCCAACATTTCTCCATTTCTGTCCCCCCACCCCTCGCCTTCTCCGTCAACAGTAGTGCAAACATCCGCTCCGTCTGTGCACCTCTCATCATTTTCCAACATACCACCACCATCTACTGTTCAACCAGCACTCTCAGACAGAGCCAAATCATTGCTCAAGAAGTTGGCAAAGGCCACTAGTGCAGCCATCAACGTTGAGAATGCCAGTCTTTGCGTGAACATTGTCAAGGAGGCGGGCGAACTGGCCGAGAATCTACCGGTCATCAAGGCTGTGGCAGGCATTGTCACACATCTCATCAAAGTTGTGGATGTATGTGTGTTGTTTTTCTTTTGCAATTCCAGTATTGATCTGTCTCAGGAGTATGATCAGTGCCGGGAGTCATGGGCACGCTTGAAGACAGTGCTTGGGACGCTCTCCACATTCATGGATGTGTTTGCAAATGAAGCCCAGGTTCAGGACCTTCCGCCTGACATGTTTGCTGCATTCAAGCCACTTGAGGATCTGCTTGTGGAGATCTTTCTTGTCTGGAGCAAGTATAGCGTCAAGAACTTTCTTGTTGTAGGCTTGGATCGTGATGATCTCAAGCAGAAAGGCGATAATTTTGCAAATAAGCTGTGGCATGCACTGGCGGTTCTCCAGGTAAGCAATGTACTAGATGCCAATAAAAGAGTAGCTAATTTTAAGGATAGAGCTATCAAACTGTGTATGCACGCATTGATGGTGCTCATAACCGAAGAACACTCACCAAGATTGATGGAGCACAGGATGAGCAGACAAGGATGATTGATGATATACAGAGACAGCTGGCAGCTGGGACCATCCTTCCTGATGCTTCTGGAGTCCTTGGTCTTTTTGCTTGTCCCACTCCTTCAGAGTACTTCAAGGGACGGGATAGCATACTATTGCGTCTCTCAGCAATCTTTTCTTCGCGTGTAGTGACACTCATTGAGGAAGAGTCATTCTCACCTCGTATGAAGTCTGTTCTCAACAAGTTTGTCACTGATTCTGGCAGGAGGTATGTACTTTTTTTATTGATAATATGCATATTTTCATTTTTATGATTAGCTTCTCCTGCATACACTATGTTGATGCAAGTTCTAAAGAATGCCTTATGTCAGACATCAAGTCATTTAATGGTGCAGCTGAACTCAAGTCTGCTATCTCTGCCATGTGTTTGACACCTAGGCTTCTACTCATTGTTAAAAACATTAACAATGCAGCTATAGTTGACCTTATTGCTTGTCTTCCACACACTTTGACACTTTGTGTGTTGTTAGCTGGCACAGATCTACTTTTGGAGACACTTGCAACACCAGGACAATGCTGGAGGCTGGATAATATTGCTGATGAGGTTGTTATTGAGAGGATGAGGACAGCACTAGCCCAGCCATTAAAGAAAAAGAGATGTGTTGTCACATTGGTGGCAAAAGGGGGCACTGGAAAGACACAAATAGCAACAAAGTTTGCTTATGAGAATCAAATCAGGTATGTATATACATCCTATTCATAAAGTTCAGCTGATTGAGATTTTCTAGCTTCTCAGAACTTATCTTTGTGAATGCTAATTCAAAGGAACAATTAGTAGCTCAGGACAAAGCAGTCACAGAGCAGCTTGGGCAGTCACTCTGCAGCTATTTGAATGGAAATCAAAGCAACTGGCTTGTTATTTTTGATAATGCAGATGATCCTACTCTTGATCTCTCTCCCTATCTTCTCTTCAGCAACCATGGCAATGTGATTATTACAAGTCGCAATGCTGATGTTCATGAGCATACATCTCAAGGTTATCAAATTGTTGTTGATGATCTTGAGCAAGATGCTGCTGTTGCAATGTTGCTTGCACGTGCCATACCTGGTGAAGCAAGTGTACATGACTGTGAAGCTGCTATGAATATTGTGAATACTTTTTCATGTCATGCACTAGCAATTGCTATAGCCGGTGGCTATCTATCCTCTCATATCACATGCCCAATTTCTAGCTATCTGAAACAATTTCAAAATTCTCGCAAAGAGCTTCTTGACTCCAAAGGACGGCAACTTGGTGTGGATAGCTATCAGAATAGTGTCCTTGGTGCTTTTGTTCTTAGTTTCCAACATCTCACTGAGAATGCTAAGCTTATCATGCAGCTATGTTCCTTCTATCTTTATGCTGACATTCCTGTCATTATGCTTTGCCGAGCAGCAGAAAACTCATCAGAGCTTGATCTTTTAGAAGATGAGACAGTTTCTAACTCTGTGAGGGATGTATTGAACAGATTTTCAAGTTGCAATGTCAATAATGCAGTTGATGAGTTGGTTAGGCTCTCTTTGGCAAAATATATTTCTGAGGGTGAATTACTTTCATTTCATCCGGTCATTCATGAATGTGTGTCTCATACTATTTCATTTCCCCTTATTGAGATGCAGCAAACTGCTCTTATTATATTGGGATGTGGCATTCCTAACAATGAATCTTCTGCATCATATACTATTCGAAGATTTATCCTTCCACATGCTATACACACTTGCAAAGTTAATTTAGCCTTGATCACTACATGTGTAGCTATAGCACAACTTTATCAAGATGCTGGCATGCCAACAGAAGAAGCATTATTGTGGCAGAAGGTAGAACATATGAGAAAAGAAGTACTGGGAGAGCGTCATCCAGAAACACTTGCATCAATGAACAACCTTGCATCGACCTTTTCAAATCAAGGAAAGTATGCAGATGCAGAAGTACTGCAAAGAGAGGTGCTGAAGGCAAGAAAGGAGATTCTGGGAGAGCGTCATCCAGACACACTCACATCAATGAATAACCTTGCATTGACCTTTTCAAATCAAAGAAAGTGTGCAGATGCAGAAGTACTGCAAAGAGAGGTACTTGAGGCAAGAAAGGAGATTCTGGGAGAGCGTCATCCAGACACACTTTCATCAATAAATAACCTTGCATCGACTTTTTGGCAGCAAGGAAAGTATGCAGATGCGGAAGTACTGGAAAGAGAGGTGCTTGAGGCAAGGAAGGAGATTCTGGGAGAGCGTCATCCAGACACACTTTCATCAATGCACAACCTTGCATCGACCTTTTCAAATCAAGGAAAGTATGCAGATGCAGAAGTACTGCAAAGAGAGGTGCTTGAGGCAAGGAAGGAGATTCTGGGAGAGCGTCATCCAGACACACTCACATCAATGAACAACCTTGCATCGACTTTTTGGGATCAAGGAAAGTATGCAGATGCGGAAGTACTGCAAAGAGAGGTGCTTGAGGTGCTTGAGGCAAGGAAGGAGATTCTGGGAGAGCGTCATCCAGACACACTCACATCAATGAACAACCTTGCATCGACTTTTTGGGATCAAGGAAAGTATGCAGATGCAGAAGTACTGCAAAGAGAGGTGCTTGAGGCAAGGAAGGAGATTCTGGGAGAGCATCATCCAGACACACTCACATCAATGAATAACCTTGCATCGACTTTTTGGGATCAAGGAAAGTATGCAGATGCAGAAGTACTGCAAAGAGAGGTGCTTGAGGCAAGGAAGGAGATTCTGGGAGAGCATCATCCAGACACACTCACATCAATAAATAACCTTGCATCGACTTTTTGGCAGCAAGGAAAGTATGCAGATGCGGAAGTACTGGAAAGGGAGGTGCTTGAGGCAAGGAAGGAGATTCTGGGAGAGCGTCATCCAGACACACTTGCATCAATGAACAACCTTGCATTGACTTTTTGGGATCAAGGAAAGTATGCAGATGCGGAAGTACTGCAAAGAGAGGTGCTTGAGGCAAGGAAGGAGATTCTGGGAGAGCGTCATCCAGACACACTCGCATCAATGCACAATCTTGCATTGACCTTTAGGCAGCAAGGAAAGTATGCAGATGCGGAAGTACTGGAAAGGGAGGTGCTTGAGGCAAGGAAGGAGATTCTGGGAGAGCATCATCCAGACACACTTTCATCAATGAACAACCTTGCATCGACTTTTTGGCAGCAAGGAAAGTATGTAGATGCGGAAGTACTGCAAAGAGAGGTGCTTGAGGCAAGAAAGGAGATTCTGGGAGAACATCATCCAGACACACTTTGGTCCAAGGCCAGCCTTGGTGTCATCTTTTACTATCAGATGAGGTACATTGAGGCAGAGATGCTAGAAAAAGAAGTGCTTGGGATCAGAAAAAAGATTCTGGGAGAGCATCATCCAAACACGCTTCAGGCAATGCAAAATCTAGCAAATACCCTCCGAATGCAAGAAAAATATGTGGAGGCAGAGACACTTGAAAAGGAATTTGACTTTAGTAGTTCAGACTCAGATAGTTCAGACTCAGAATGAAGTATCAATGTAGTAAGTAAGTGTAAGCAAAGACTGCAAAGTGACAGATTTCAAATGTATTATTGTGAAAGAACAATTGTTATATAAGTGCAAATATTGACTGATTTTTCTAAAAGTTTGTGAATCCCAAATTTGATGTAGTTATAAAACAAAATGTTTACTAACAAGATACTCAATCAGGATTGCAGACTTTATAAATGACTCCATAAAGACTGAAAAGAAGCACATGTATATTAAAGAGCAGGTCACAGTTAGATCAATAAGGCTACATTGGGACAGGTATATATATACAGTGGACTATGGATATAGTAAGTAGATCATAGGAGTTAAAAGAAATGAAAGATAAGAAGGTACTGTCAACAGCATTTCAGAATTGTGATATTGTTGTTTTTCAGCGGTGTCCATTTTGTAGAGGTGTGCAAGGCTGACATGGCACATGTTGCAGACATCATAGAGCAAAGGTAAGTTGTCAATGAACGGATCAGAGTGGAGTGTGAGAAAGAGAGACTCATTACATGTGTTGTAGGTATACACATTCTTGTGGGTGTATGCAGGTGAGTTTTGGTCCCGTGTCTGACCATGGGCAGGCATTGGTGTCTTTTCCCAAGCTTAAACAACCAGCCCTGCATACAAGCTGGTCTGCATGCATGCATATGGAGAAGGAGAGTGACATGCACTGCTTCCTGATAAGGTCCCTGGTGGTAAAGCAGTCTTTGGAACTGTAGGCATGAGGAAGTTGGTGATGGCGACTCACAAGTGAGTGTGTGGGCTGCAGTGCATAGAGCTGCAGGCCCAAGTGGGGGCTGAGAGAGTAGAACAATGGTAGCAGGCCATCAAAGAGTGACTCCTCACCTGCAGCCATAGAATTATGCTGCTGTCTGTCAATTCACGTAGAAACCAAAAGGTTAAATTACCATCAGTTGATAGTTGCAGCCTTGACATTGTACCTCTATGTGCATGTATGAGGGCACACACATGTTGAGTCACCCGCCCCGGATTCCTATCACCTTTCTACTGACATCAGGTTCTGCCATTCTCTCTGATTGTACAGAAATACAAACTATCTTCAAACTGATTATTTCTGTGCTGCATGGTTACAATCCCTGCACTGCATATTCAGACTCTCTCCACCTCTGCCTTAGCAACATCATCACCTGCTCCACAACCTTGCCCCCCCCCCCTCTCTGCCTCTCCACCCTCACCCACCTTTCAAAGGACCCCTCCTTCAGCGCCCAAGTGGTCCACCCTCTGGATGTCTGCCATCTCTGTCACCTTCATGGTGGTGGTCATCTTCCCCTCTTCTTGCGGTTGGTGTCCCTCCCCATCCGCATCTGCATCCTTCCCCTCTTTCCCGGAACCGCCTTCATGGGCCATCACCCGCTCCTCTGCACCCTTGCATCAAGCCATCTCTTCCCCAGCTTTGTTGCATTCATGCTGTTCGATCCAAACTCCGACCTGTAGATCATTGCATAGACTACGTACATGTGTAATTAATCCCTTACTTTTACACCATCACTGCCGTCCCAAGTCCATGCTTTTGTGCCCATCTCATGTCGAGACATTGATTCATCCTTGCGGAATACCCGTGTTCAACAGGCTTCAACTCCAGCAGCTCCCCGCTGCTGCTAACATCAGGGATCCCCCGCGCTCTGCAACAGCCGTGTCCGTGCTATCAAGCCACGGAAGAGCCTTGAACACCCCCTGAGTGCCCGCAAGTTTGCATCGGAGACCCGCAGTTGTTTAGAGGGCGGGGCTTTCCCAGGAAGTTGGTGGGAGGGCTGGGGGGCTGGTGATGCGTGACATTTGTGTTGGGGTTCGGATGACCGACAAGACTGCGAGAACAAATGCACGGAGGCATGTGCTGCGCGGCGCAGACACTCCCCATCCACCTCCATGCGCGGGAGAGCCTGGTATACAGCTGGGAGGAGGCCGGCCACCCTCAGGCTCGGGGGTGAGAAGAGGCGGTGGTAGGGGCATGTCACGACCAAAGAGCAGCGCCCTGTGCGCAGACTCCATCGTATCCTTCCCTCAAAGCTTCGGGATCTGGATCCCCAATGACCCCGCCTGTCCCCCATCGTATGCGGATCGGCAACGGTGGCTGCTTAATGGACATCTCCCACGCCTCGTGAAACTACCCACTGTCAACATCAAGCACACAAGAAACAATATAGTACTCACCCTTCGTGGCTCAGCCGGCGCCCCCCTCTACCCTTTTTACAACCTTTCCCACCGCCCCCCTCCTCCCCCGCGGATTCCATCCCCTCCCCTCTTCCGCCCCCACCACCTCCCGTCATAAGCCCCTCCGACCCCCCTCACGAATCCCATACCACACCTCCAGTCTGTGCCCATCGACGCTCCCCAGTTGCGTTGCCGACTACAGCGCGGGACCTCGGGAACGAATGCGAGGGGGGGGAGGGGGTTTGATCCCAAGCCACCGTTGTAAGCGCCTGGTACACGGACTGGCTGAGCTGGGAGTAGGAAGGCACCACTCGGGCTTGGGGGCGGGAAGAGGCAGTGGTGGGGGGTGGAGAAACCGAACGGCAACACCCTCTGCGCAGGCTCTCCCCCAGCTTCGTGATCTGGGTCCCCAAGCAATCCCCCTCCCACCGCCAACCTCCTCCTCACTCCCCCTTACAAGCCCATCCGCCTCCTCCGCGGATGCCCCAAGATATCTCCAGCCTGCGCCCGTCCAAACTCCCCCGTTGCCTCCCCACCCGAGCCCATGCAGGAGGTAGAATGTTGGGGTGCGGAGGCTGTTGATGCTGACCTCGCACCCTCACCGGCCTCACCTCCTTGGGCGATGTGCTCGTCACCGCCTCCTGGCCAGCAGAACCTCCGCGTGTGGAATCCTGACGATAGTTCGCTGCAACTAACAAAACCGTCAGCGTCCGGGGATACCAAACATCGAAATGACGCACAGCTCACCGCGCGTGCTCATCTCCATTCCGCGCCAAACTCCATCGCTCGAACTCGCTGCGAATGACATACCACCACCGGCTTGGCCTTGATCTCCGGCCGCTTAAGCAACCCGGAAGAGGCGAGGACGCAGTGCACTTTCGCGTTGTCCTTGGTGGGCGCGCCAGAATCCACGTCGACCGATGAGGAACCTCGACTTCTTGTAGTACCCCTCCCACGGCGCATTTGGCGTCAGGTTCGGACGTGTGGGCAATGTAGCGGGGGAGGGGTTGATGAGGGTTTAGGAATGCTAGCTCATCACCATCAACAGCAAGCACCCAAGAAACAATTCAGTACTCACCTTTGGCCGCTCAACCGGTGCCCCCTCCACCCTTTTCACAACCTTTCCCCACATCCCCCACCTTCCCCTGCCCTTCCCAACCCCTCACCACCTCCCCGCATTTGATCGCACACGACACCGACTGTCGCGCTGCATACACGATCCCCCGTCGCCTTCCCCACTGCAGCGAGGACGTCCCGTGCCCGAACCCGTGCATTCTGTCTTCGCGAAGGCGTGCGGAGGATGTTGGCGCTGACCTCGCACCCCCTCGCGCGTCTCGCCGAGTCCTGGGGTTATGTGTATCACCGCCTCCAGCCGCGTTGATACGCATGTTACAATTCTAGGGCTAGAAACCCCGGATTTTGCGATTTCTATCAAGCTTCAGTCTAGAGGATTCAACGTAGACAAGGCCAGGTGTACATGAGTTATCATCAGAGACACAGTCTAGGGCAAGGACTAGTTCTCTAAAGTCAGACGTTAACTACGGTTAAATACCAGTCCAGTAACGGACCGTCTGTACTGAATATCACTATCCAATGTGTCCCACCGTAACACCGGTGTACGAAAATCCTACACTCTGTACATACGTCACTGTCGCGTTAGTATCACAAATCAAGACACAGTTAACGAATTCCATACGTTAATGGTTGTTTACAGCCAAGCGGCAGATTACTAGACACTCAATCAATCTAAAACCTTGACAAGAGTACAAGATCCAGTATCCCGTCCAGACGGGATCTGTGTCAATTGATTAGAAGGCGTAAGCACCCGTGTGGTTGGCCGCTAAAAGAATAAGTAGCAAAGATCTAATAAGGGTATAAAGAAGTCATATCCCGTACAGACGGGATACTGAGTCTTGCCCCTCGTTCACAAAAGATTCCGTATCAGGTATAGGAGAAGCAGACGCAACGTAGGAGTTCAGTTCCCGTTTGGGACAACTAAGGATCAGATCGGTCCAGGTACCTCCGTGGAACCATTCCATACACGGCCGCGGTCAACAATTGCGTTTCAGCGAGCTTCTGCCCGGGTTTATCCCTTCCACCATCGACGGTCGTCAACCCTAAAGACTACACTTGCCAGAGATCCCCACTCTCAGTTGCTTCAAACAAAAGATATCATAACAGACAAACAGAGAACTACAGAACAGTTCACTTCCTTTAACGCCTGAAGGAAGTGGCGCAGACACCAAACACCAGATACAAGACAAATACTAGAACTTTCCTCCGGTCCAGACCAGGTTCCTGAAGCACGCCATAATGCGCAGTCAACCGATGTCTCGCACCTCCCCAAGGAATAGTTTCTCTCCTCCGCACCAATAGCAATCGTGGCCGGAACCCTATGCCCTGGGAGTACCCTCATGGTACCACCCCAGTGATGAGTCAGTAATTAGTCCGTTTTACCGAGTAGAATACTATAAAGGACACCATGTAACGTCGAATAGTTCAGTTTAGTGCCCCGCAGAGTCCAGCCCACAAAGCTCTATCCTGTAGTAATCTTGCTCTGAGTTTATACTCGAATCAGATCCTTTTTATTGTCATCATTGAAGACCAAAGAGCCCCCAAACTCAAGAGTCCCACTTGAGTAACTAAGTACTCGGTGTTGGATAGAAGATTCAAGCGACTAAGTTCCTTGATATTCAATTATAAGTGAACTTCTGTGAGCACGGACTTCTCCCAAGAGATACCGCACGGATTTACTGTGAAGCCGGTCAGTCCCTAGAAGGGCCCGCATCAAAGTAAAAGCTTGGTTAGCATAACACTTTGCGAATACAAGAGTTGTATCGAATTCCTTGCTATCAACATCAGTGCAACTTACTAGAGTTGAATTGAGCAGACCCAAGACCTAGAACAAAAGCTTAGTGAAGAGCAAAGGCTGCACATCCCGCGTCTGTGAACCGGGCACCTGTCTTATTCCAGTACCCTTAGAACATACATTTCAACAGTCTATATGTCTGTTGGAGTCGTCCTCTGTTCGGCTTTCGATTTCTAGTCACGCAAGTGTACAAGTCCACAATCAATCTCAAACACCCCCATCTTACTTGCATCCGTGCATACTAAAAGGCTCAATTGCCAACCCCGTTCAACTATCACTCAGACCTTGTTCTACCAAGTCCAAGTACGCGTACCCACACACCTATTTCTTGTTTTACCACAAAGACAGACGTAGACTCTCAGTTATTTATCACCACACTGTCAATCTTAAGATCCCACTTAGGAGTGTTTAGTTGTTTGTTGGTTGTGGATATATTCTATATATTCTGAAGCCTATTTTGCACCCAGCACATCAAATTGGAGCCCACCGCGAGGGGGTGTTGCTTTGATTACCTTGTCAATACAGTGACAACTTAGTCTCTCATAGTTCTTATACTCAAGTTCAGTCTTGCAAAGAAGACTACTTGTTCAGATTTCAAGATCAAGACTTACTTCAAGTTTCCTATATCCACAGAAGCGGAAACTTAATGCTGGGTCAACTGAGGGCAAAAGAAGCGAAATTATGCCTCTGTACAATACGGAGATTTGCTATCAAGAGCACTGTAAGTCAGTACTCTTGACTTCAAGCTTGATATACAGTAAAAGATTGAGACTTGCGTCAAGTTTCTTAGATCCACGGATGCGGAAACTTGACGCTGAGTCAACTGAGGGCAGAAGAAGTGAATTTCCGTCACTGTGGAATACGCAGATCTTCCGTCAAGAGCACTGTAATCCAGTACTCTTGACTTGAAGCTCAATACACAGTGAAAGATCAAGACTTGCGTCAAGTTTCTTATATCCACGGATGCGGAAACTTGATTCTAAGACAATTGGGGTCACAGTGGACCTAATTCCGTCTCCGTATGGCACGGAGATTTTCCGTCAAGAGCACTGTAATCAAGTATTCTTGACCTGAAGCTCAATACACAGTGAAAGATCAAGACTTGCGTCAAGTTTCCTATATCCACGGATGCGGAAACTTGATTCTAAGACAATTGGGGTCACAGTGGACCTAATTCCGTCTCCGTATGGCACGGAGATTTTCCGTCAAGAGCACTGTAATCAAGTATTCTTGACCTGAAGCTCAATACACAGTGAAAGATCAAGACTTGCGTCAAGTTTCCTATATCCACGGATGCGGAAACTTGATTCTAAGACAATTGGGGTCACAGTGGACCTAATTCCGTCTCCGTATGGCACGGAGATTTTCCGTCAAGAGCACTGTAATCAAGTATTCTTGACCTGAAGCTCAATACACAGTGAAAGATCAAGACTTGCGTCAAGTTTCCTATATCCACGGATGCGGAAACTTGATTCTAAGACAATTGGGGTCACAGTGGACCTAATTCCGTCTCCGTATGGTACGGAGATTTTCCGTCAAGAGCACTGTAATCAAGTATTCTTGACCTGAAGCTTAATACACAGTGAAAGATCAAGACTTGCGTCAAGTTTCTTATATCCACGGATGCGGAAACTTGATTCTAAGACAATTGGGGTCACAGTGGACCCAATTCCGCCTCCATACTATACGGAGATTTGCCGTTAAGAGCACTATAAAGCAGTACTTGGGCTTGGAAGTCAACATACTGTACAGCTCAAGACTTGCATTGAGTTTTCTGTATGCACATAATAGAGACTCAGTTATAAGGCAATTGGAGTCAACCGAAACCAACCTCCTTCTTAGTGTTGTATGAAAATTTGCGATCAGGAGTACTTTAATCCAGTACTTTGGTTCCGTGGTTTAAGATACAGCAAAGATTGAGACTTGGTCAAGTTTCTTAATCAAAGGCAAACACAAATAGTCTTTATACCTTGGTGTGAAACTGCTGATAAGTGCAAAAACTACTGGTATTGCAGAATGGTGAACAGGTGTATGTTGCGGACAACATCTGTAAGTCAAGGGGAGATGATACGCATGTTACAATTCTAGGGCTAGAAACCCCGGATTTTGCGATTTCTATCAAGCTTCAGTCTAGAGGATTCAACGTAGACAAGGCCAGGTGTACATGAGTTATCATCAGAGACACAGTCTAGGGCAAGGACTAGTTCTCTAAAGTCAGACGTTAACTACGGTTAAATACCAGTCCAGTAACGGACCGTCTGTACTGAATATCACTATCCAATGTGTCCCACCGTAACACCGGTGTACGAAAATCCTACACTCTGTACATACGTCACTGTCGCGTTAGTATCACAAATCAAGACGCAGTTAACGAATTCCATACGTTAATGGTTGTTTACAGCCAAGCGGCAGATTACTAGACACTCAATCAATCTAAAACCTTGACAAGAGTACAAGATCCAGTATCCCGTCCAGACGGGATCTGTGTCAATTGATTAGAAGGCGTAAGCACCCGTGTGGTTGGCCGCTAAAAGAATAAGTAGCAAAGATCTAATAAGGGTATAAAGAAGTCATATCCCGTACAGACGGGATACTGAGTCTTGCCCCTCGTTCACAAAAGATTCCGTATCAGGTATAGGAGAAGCAGACGCAACGTAGGAGTTCAGTTCCCGTTTGGGACAACTAAGGATCAGATCGGTCCAGGTACCTCCGTGGAACCATTCCATACACGGCCGCGGTCAACAATTGCGTTTCAGCGAGCTTCTGCCCGGGTTTATCCCTTCCACCATCGACGGTCGTCAACCCTAAAGACTACACTTGCCAGAGATCCCCACTCTCAGTTGCTTCAAACAAAAGATATCATAACAGACAAACAGAGAACTACAGAACAGTTCACTTCCTTTACAGCTGAAATCATATAATTACGGAAACGCGATTCTGTTTCCCGACTATGTGGCCGTATTTGGTCCGGACCCCGGAACCACCGCTCTCCCTCTGACCACGATCATGGCGCGCCGCTCGGTCTCCAACGACCTCAAGTCTCGTGTTCCTGTCCTATATAGACGGGGATATCGTGTCAAGGACATAGAGGATGTTCTCGGAGTCAAGAAAAGTATGATTTACATGGTGCTACGTCTTTTCAGGACCACGGGACAGGTCTCCACTCTCAATTCCCATCGCAGCGGACGACCACGCCATCTCACTCCGACGGATGTCACTTTCATCAGTGCTCTTGTTTACCGCCGACATTGTATCTATCTCGATGAAATACAGGAGTGTTTGTTTGAATCACGTGGAATTCGACCAAGTATTGCCACACTCCTGCGTACTTTGCGCCGCCTACATTTCTCTCGAAAGATTGTATCTGTGCATGCCCTCGAACGGAACGACATGCGCCGTGCGGCCTTCATGATCCGCATCGGAGATCTTGTCACCAACCCCAATCAACTCATGTTTGTGGACGAGTCTGCTCGCAATCGGAAAACATCAGGTCGTCGATATGGGTGGTCTCTTATTGGGCAGCGATGCATCCAACGTCGGTACTTTGTCCGTGGACAGCGCTACTCTATTCTCCCCATCCTGACTATGGAAGGCATCATCACGTACGAGATCATCGAGGGCTCTGTAACGTCGGAGAAGTTCATCCGCTTTCTTGAGGACTTTGTGGTATGTTTGTATATCCTGACTGCGACGAGGTGCTCATCCAGATCTAGCTACCCTTGACAAATCCATATCCCGGCCCTCGTAGCATTCTGGTACTTGATAACTGCAATATACATCATGCAGACGAGGTACGCGAGCTGATCGAGGACCAGGCCGGTAAGCCTATCCTTTCGATCTACAATCTTCGGCTCACTTGGCTACAGGCTGCAAGTTGATGTTCCTTCCTCCGTACTCGCCAGATCTCAATCCGATTGAGCAGGCCTTCTCCGTGATCAAGGCCTTTCTCCGGCGGCACTGGCATGACTTTGGTCTCAGTATCTTGGACCAGGCCTGCCAGCATATCACCGCCTCTATGGCCTGGGGTTTCATGAAGGCTTCAGGCTATGTGGTTTAGGCTATCGGCACATCGCGGGTTGCCAGGAGCAACGGCGCTAAAAAGATACATAAAGGGAGCTGCGGTGAGCTATTGTTTTTTTGTCCTTCCTTCCACTGTCTCAGATGACGCAGCCTGCTTCCGAGTCTGAAGGACCTTCCACCGAGCCCGTTTCCATGCTCGTCGCTGTACAGCTTGTCTGCTATACCACGGCTCCCACAAAGTCCGGATCCAAGGCAAAACCCAAGGAAACAAAACAGACGAAAACCAAGGAAATCACACACTCTTTTGCCCCAACGACAACAAACTATTTCGATCTTCTCAACGCGAGTCTCGTCAAACATGGTGAGGACCGATACAAGGCTAAGGATGGCCATATCTGCGGTGTCAAAGTTCTCGCACTACCAAACACGTATGTTGATCCATTATCGTGTGTCTACTGATCACTAATACCTACAATAGGCGGAAGACTGATGCTATCAACATCGACACGGTAGGGGAATACATGGACCTTGTCAAGGACTTTCAGGAACGCGAACGCCCACCTCAGAAGATAACGATCTTCATGGATATGAAGCTTGTGCTTCAGAACTTGGTCAAGGTATGTGCTTCACCCTCCATTCTTGCTCATCGGAGAGGTGAACATTTATTGACAGGTGAAACGCAGTGGACACACAACTGGTGGCGAGACTGGTGGACACGCTAGTGGAGCTGATAGTGACGAAGATGGCGAAGAGCCAGATGACGAGGTATGCATCACATTGATTGATTCTCCGTAACGACACTTACAGTGTAAAGGCGGACGGTCTCTCCAAGACAGAAGCAGGTCTCGCTCGTTTTCGCATCATGCTCCAGAAGGAGTATGCCAACGATCATGATATCGGATGTACATATATCTATCCTGATGGTACTGCTCTCCCATTGACACCCCATCTGATGAATGTATGGTGTCGCGCTATGGTGGGTTATCTCTTTATTGGTCGACTGGAAGACTTGCTCATGCGATAACACAGTTTGATGGCAAAGCTACGCTCAAAGCTCCACCAAACTGCGAGGCTTTTGATCCTGCCAGCCATCGTTCTCATCTCTTCCGTTCCTCTCACGCTGCATCATCCAAGCCTGTATCTACCGTCCCGACCACTCCCAGTGCTGCTCCCGCCTCCGAGCTGGCCCATCTTGCAACAATTGTCAAGGCCGTTTTCTCCGGCCAATCATCTGCTGTAACACCAGGAACACCTACGCGAGGACGCCTTCTTGCTACCAGCAATCACGTCGAATCTACTCCAGGCTTCCAGCTGGACTCCTCCCCTGTCAACACTCCCACAAAGCTACCTCGCTTCCTCAAACACGCTCAGGAGAAACTCGGAGTTCTCAATGCACAGAATCTCGAGTTTTCGTTAGCCCTTCAGAGTATTGGGCCCGATGTCCTGCCTGATGTCGAAAACACGCAGCTTGCCGAGCTTGGAGTCGCCCAGGGAGACATCATCCGCCTCAAAAAAGGTGCAGCAAAGTGGTGGAGGAGTGCCGATGCAAAGCGCAAGCGTGATGCGTCTGATGATGGCTTGGGAAGTGGACAGCGGAATGTTACACCCCCTCCAGCTCACCAGAAGGTCTCCTTTGAGTGGCGTGGTCCTGATGGGGGTCGACAGCGATTCTATGGGCCTCGTATGCAGTCTGTCGAAGAGCAGACTGACCGGGATCGTGAGATGTGGTACTTTTGTGAGGCTCGAGATGGTTGGTTTCCGGTACCCCCGGGGTTCTCACCTGTTATGGGCGATGCTTTCGCCTCACCTGACGAAGACATCGAGGACTCTTTTTGACTACACACCTTGTGCTTTTTCTGTCTGATTACACTGTCGTTACACTGTCGTTACACTCGTATTACTGTACATAATTCGTCTATCTAGTAGTCTAAACTGTCGTGAATAGTTTGCCGGGCTTGTTTTGTGCTCAAGTGGACCAGTAAGTGTGGTACGAGACATTTGTGAGCAGGTGCGGTAGCTCTGGGGTCCGGACCAAATACGGCCACATAGTCGGGAAACAGAATCGCGTTTCCGTAATTATATGATTTCAGCTGTAACGCCTGAAGGAAGTGGCGCAGACACCAAACACCAGATACAAGACAAATACTAGAACTTTCCTCCGGTCCAGACCAGGTTCCTGAAGCACGCCATAATGCGCAGTCAACCGATGTCTCGCACCTCCCCAAGGAATAGTTTCTCTCCTCCGCACCAATAGCAATCGTGGCCGGAACCCTATGCCCTGGGAGTACCCTCATGGTACCACCCTAGTGATGAGTCAGTAATTAGTCCGTTTTACCGAGTAGAATACTATAAAGGACACCATGTAACGTCGAATAGTTCAGTTTAGTGCCCCGCAGAGTCCAGCCCACAAAGCTCTATCCTGTAGTAATCTTGCTCTGAGTTTATACTCGAATCAGATCCTTTTTATTGTCATCATTGAAGACCAAAGAGCCCCCAAACTCAAGAGTCCCACTTGAGTAACTAAGTACTCGGTGTTGGATAGAAGATTCAAGCGACTAAGTTCCTTGATATTCAATTATAAGTGAACTTCTGTGAGCACGGACTTCTCCCAAGAGATACCGCACGGATTTACTGTGAAGCCGGTCAGTCCCTAGAAGGGCCCGCATCAAAGTAAAAGCTTGGTTAGCATAACACTTTGCGAATACAAGAGTTGTATCGAATTCCTTGCTATCAACATCAGTGCAACTTACTAGAGTTGAATTGAGCAGACCCAAGACCTAGAACAAAAGCTTAGTGAAGAGCAAAGGCTGCACATCCCGCGTCTGTGAACCGGGCACCTGTCTTATTCCAGTACCCTTAGAACATACATTTCAACAGTCTATATGTCTGTTGGAGTCGTCCTCTGTTCGGCTTTCGATTTCTAGTCACGCAAGTGTACAAGTCCACAATCAATCTCAAACACCCCCATCTTACTTGCATCCGTGCATACTAAAAGGCTCAATTGCCAACCCCGTTCAACTATCACTCAGACCTTGTTCTACCAAGTCCAAGTACGCGTACCCACACACCTATTTCTTGTTTTACCACAAAGACAGACGTAGACTCTCAGTTATTTATCACCACACTGTCAATCTTAAGATCCCACTTAGGAGTGTTTAGTTGTTTGTTGGTTGTGGATATATTCTATATATTCTGAAGCCTATTTTGCACCCAGCACATCAGCGTGTGTCTCACGAGTACGGCGTAGAACTGTAATGACAGTTCCATGTACCTAAAAAACTGATTAGCATCCACCTCGATGTACACAGAAAACACGCACAGTTCAATTCAAATAATCTGCACCCAACACTCCCCAACTCGCAATCTTATAAATGACACACCACCGCCGCCGTGCCCTCAGAGACAAAGAGGCAGTGCTGATCGCGCCCCTCCCCCGCATCCCAGCCTTAGCAGCTATATCCATGTAACAAAAGGTGCCAAATGGCACACCTAGGTGATGCATAAGACGTGCCAAATGGCATGGGGGCCCAGGATATACTAGCAGGAGAGCGGGTGGATGGCGGGGATGGCTGGGGCGGACAGGCTGGTCACTGAGTGGCGGGGCGGGTAGGTTGGGTGGCTGTGAATCAGCGGGTGGGTGGCGGGAATGACTGCCTGATTGGGATGGATGGGGAGAGGGGGAAATGGGGGCTGGGCGGGATTGGGATGGGGTGAGGGCTAGGGTACAAAGATGGGGTAGGGTGACGGGGTGGGGTGGGGCCCTTTTGGGGCTGGTTGGGATGGGGGTAGGGGTAGCCATGAAAGTGTGGCGCATTTTGGCAGGGGGGGTGAGCGTGCTGGGAATGGGGTGGGGTAATTCTGTGAGGGGGTGGGGTGGGCTACTGCAGCTTCTGTGGCGTAAATAATAGGGTATAAAAGCTGGTATTGGGGTGGGGTGAATGGGATATAATAATGGGCTGATTGGGATTGATCAAAAAGTGATCGGAGCAAGGTCTGAGGGTATCCTGAGCTCGATCGAGGCTCTCTCATCACGGGAGCTCGAGGAGGTGGTCCCCCAAAAGTGTGGCGCATTTTTAATATATATATATATATATATACATTTTTTTACAGCAACCGTTCAGAGCGCCTCATTTGGCGCTACTCATTCCCACAAAAAAAAAAAAAAATTACAACATTCATTATTATTCATGCTGTAGGTAGAGTTGGTCGTCCATGTTCATCCTCCTCCTCATCATCATCCTCCTGGTCTCCGGCTCCCCTTCTATCAAACTCATCATCATCTGCCTCCCCCTCATCCTCAATGTCATCGTCTCCTTCTATTTCCTCCAAGTCCATCTCCGTCAAAGGCATGTTCCAAAGCTGTCGGAAGTGGTCCTCCAAAGACTTCTGCAAGTCAGCCTGCTCCTCGCAGTAAGCCGTCAAGCCCTCTTCCAAGCTGCTGGAGGAGACGCTTCTCAAAGAAACCCGACCTTTCCAAACACCCCCCTTCCACTTCAGAAATTCCAAAGCACGCCGCATCTCTTCTTTTAACAGGAGCGCTTCCTCCACCCCCCGTTTAGCACGAGCCCGACTCTTACACCATTCCGCCCTCAAGATTTGATTGTCGTCGTCTGCTCCGTCATTCAACTGCAAGCGTACTGTTAGCCAAATCCACGATAAAGTGTTTCGAGACCGACTGGTACCCTCATGGCGAGAACGATACTCTGCCAAAAGGTCTACCTCTCCCTCCCCCAGAAGACGATTAGGGTCCTCCCCCTCCGGCCGCTGCTCTTCTCTCTCCTCATTTTGCCTCCTACCCCCTTCGTCTGCTTTCCCCTCCTCATTGTTTCCCCTTCTCCCGGGCCCAGGTTTCTTCTTCTCGACGTCCACGTATGATCTGATATCCGCGTTCGTCATCTCTCTCCACTTCGTCTCCCATACTCCTGCGCCCACAAGAGCTAACTTTGCCACCCGTGCACGACGATATTTGACCACTTGCTCTAGAGCCCTCTCATGGACGCGATCAATCACTGTTCTGGACCGGTTTCCCTCTCGTTGCCCCCGCACGTTGTCGTGTTTGAAGTGGACCATTCTGGACTTGATGCGTAAGATATGACGAACACCGTTGAGAGCGTCGGCGAGCTGGGCCTCTCTATACCGGTCCTCTATTCCAGGTAAACCCTCCGTACACACATTCTCCCTCCTGTCTGTGCTGACGGAGGAAGGCAACCATAAAGGCTCCACTTCTGGTAGTTCATAGTCGTCGCCGACCTCGGTGTTGGGTTGCTGAACGTCCTTGAGATATTGGACTAGGCCGGGGAGATAAATTGAGCGGACGTCCAACCAGCCCTTGAGCTTTCGGAAAAAGACTCGGCGCTGCTCAGCAAGCTCTGTCTCCTTCCTTGTGGGACCCCGACTGCCGCGCCCAGGTAAACGAAGCTCCTCTTTAGACGCTTTCATTTTGATATCGAACCTTAACATTGACGTTAGTAAGCCTTTCTGACGCTATCTGGAGGGAGGGCTTACTGTTCTGCTTCCAACTCTAGACCAAGCTTGATGAAGGCGTGCGCGCTAGTTTCGTGGTAGACAGGGCCTCCTTTCCGACGGCGTTCCAGTTCCTCAAGCTCCAGCTCCTTCTCCAGCTCCTTCTCCCCCATCAAGTCTTCCGGTATCTCAAAGGGATTGAAGACGGACTTGGGAAACTCGGCCCTCTCCCAAGCCACGCACATCCTCTCCCACTCCGTCGTAAGCTGATCCGGTAACTGAGCGGTGAACCCATCGTGTCCTTCTACTTGCCGGTTGCGCTCTATGACAGCGACTTTGTATCGCCGCGCCAAAGTAGTGCCCATGTTGATATACTTGAGGTGATTCCAGTGGGCCCAATTGTCGTCCAAAACTAGCGCCCGTGACCCAGGTCCCATCGTCTTTGTTGAATTGCCCAGGATGTTGTGAGGCCCCCAAACTCGTTCGTTCACCTCTCCGTCAGTGAAGCCGGCGCCAAAAATGAGCATCAGGCAGAATTCCTGATGTCGGAACTGCTGGTGCGCAGGCTCGTGAAATTTGCCAATACCGGGGGTAAGTTTGGTAGTGGAGGGAATTCGTAGATGTTCGGGCCAATCGGCCTGACGCTTTTGAAGATTGATGAAGTACTGGCAGGCGATGTCGTAGATGAGGACTACCCAAAGCAGTCTACAGTAGATGAGGGCGGCGGTACCAAAGCCAAAGTCCATTGGAGCGTAACTGCATTCAAGTCAGTCAACGTCCAAGCTTCATATAGTGAGGAACTTACGCCTCTCCTTTCGTCAGGTTCCAGGCCGTAAGAACCATCTCCGAGCGCGCGCACACGCACTGGCCGACTCCCGTATATCGAAGGCCCTTGGAAAACTTTGTCTTTGCCTTCTCGAGGGCGTTAAAGCCCACACATGTGCTGATCTGTCAACGTTTAAATTGAAGCTATAAGTTCAACTCAAAAAAAAATACCTGATCTGCATCGCCGATCTTGCTGGCAACATAGCGGGTGAAGGGTTTCTTCTCGCACCAATACCCCCAATCAGGCCCAAAACCGGGATCCCTTGACCAAGACGAAACCTCTTGCGACTTCAAGCGAAAGTTGGCGTCCATGCATAACATGACGACGTACAGAAACCTTGACATAGTAATCAGTAAAACAGTAATTCTAATAGGGATTAAACTCACCGGAGGGCCTCCTCGACGTCCTTCCAATTGGGGGGGAGATTGATATCAGGATGGGGGCAAGTCGGACATAACATGGCGAGATCGCGAGGTTGAGTTCCCTCCACGCCCATCGACTCATGCCCTCGCCCTCCCCTCATGAGCATTTTGAGGTGTCTCCACTGCAACGTCATGCGCATGAACGCACGATAACGGGATTTGGGAACCTCCATCCCCGTGTTTGACGTGAGTTTTTCCAGGGCCTTGTAGAAGTCATAAGCTCCTCCTTTGGCGGAAAGGGATAAGAGGTGGTAGAACTCTAACAGCTCAAATGTTGCAACGGTGCGTGGGTGATCGTGGCTGGCAGGATAGAACCCCCGCCGCAATAGCTGAGTAGCTTTGGGGATAGAGCGGTTGCAGTGACAAAAGTCGAGGTCGACGGAATGAATGCCCGTAAGATGCAGAACAATAAATTTGGAGTGACAAGGTTCCGGATTAGGGCAGGGGGATGAGGCGTGGTTGAGCTGCAGTCGGAGGCCTATACTCTTCAAAGTCGTCCGTTTAAAACAACGCCCGTTCCATTTCTGCTTGTTATATTAGTAAGAGTATCGTTGGTGAGATTGAGACGCACCCTGACGCGATGTAGAGGGTGTTGTCTATGACGCTTCACAAAGCAGGGGCCACAGCAAAGGTCGTTGACGAAACAGTTCCGACATCGATATTCGGGAGCACCAGGTGTGGGGGTTCGTCTTGCTAGACAGTCCGGACACTCTTTCACCTTCGCCCAATCACCCCTTCCTTTGTCGCGGATGAGCTCGTCACAGTAATCGGCTCGATGATTTTTGAGCCAAGATATGTTGGGCCTAGCCTATAGCCGAAGAATGAGCCCAATAGTGGCGGAGAAAGAGCTGATATCGACTCACTGATTTCTCGCTTTTCTTGCTCTTGCCTTTCCGCGTCACGGCAGCCTGTCTGGCTATCCGACTGTCCTCAAACTCCGCGTCGACTTCATCCATCCATGCCGCATCGGTATCATCAAGGCCAATCATCCTATCATCAGGTGCCTCCCAGGTTGAGCCGCCTGTGTTCCACGTCTGCAGGCCCTTCCCCGGAGAAGCAGGCATAACGCGAACATTTCCTCGAGAATCGCGTACTGTCTCCCGGGAGTTGACCAGCTCAAAGTCACCTTCGTAGTCGTCATCCACCACGCGTTCTCTCTGCGGCTGGCGTCCAGAACCCCGGATTGTGTGTCTAGGCTGGGACCTCCGAAAATGCTCTCCGTGACGAAGACGAGACATGGTTGAAGGCCGTTGTTCTGGTTGGGCAAAGGTCGAGGGAGGGGGCAGGATGAGCGTGAGAGAGGAGACGACAAAGACGCGGAGAGTGACGGTAATCCGCAAGAGATTCCTGCTCACGTAAGCAGAGAATAGGCAGAGCTATGCCTGAGATTGCCTAAGTATCCACAAACCAAAAGACAGCTTGAATAAGATAGTATTCTAGGTTTACAACGCTAGGCAATGCCAGCGTAGGTAAGTAATTATGGAAACTCCATGAAGATATCTATTAACGAAATGTTTCTACAAGTTCATCCCACAATGGGAAACGTTCAGCGTTACGATGAGGTTGCTCCTTTTTAAACTGAGACCATGATGCCCAATCATCCTTCGCCGCCAGCTCCTCAAACTCCTTATCCGACATCATACCGTTATGAACCCAACGAAAAAGTCCTGCGGCCGAAAAGACCACGAGAGCCGAACGCTGATCACCCCCATGAATTGAGATGTTGCCGTGTGTAATGAGGGCCGAGGGGAGGAGGATGAAATTGCCCGGTGGAAAGCGAATGATGAGCCTCAAGTCCCATAAAATGAGGTGGCCACCTTTATCAGGATCGAAATCGTCCAGTGCCCATACCCCACACAAACCACCAACATGATTTAGATGGTCGGTGTGAGCATTGGTCCAGGCCCCGGGAGGAAAGTTTATATGCGCGGCCGCCCAAGCGCACCCTGGCATGGGGATGTGCAGATGTGGATTATCTTCGACGATGCGCTCCACTGTTTCCGCAAAGTCATCATGAATTGCCGGAAAGTACTTGGCAAATTGAGCTAAGTAGTGAGTTAGCAATCGTACATCTAAACAGCATGAACAAACATACCGTCTGCAAAACTCAAAAGAAACCGAATATCGTCATCTTGAAGTATTTCCGACATGGCAGCATCATTACAGGCGGCGTTATCGATCCAGCCTGGGTATACACGGCCCCCACCAAAAGAGATACCCCAGCCTAAAGTCTCATACTGGCTCCGCCGGTGGTAGGAGTGTTCATCATCAAACCGACAACGCAGTTTAAAACGCCTGATGAGTTCCCTGATTCGACGCAGTCTAGAATCCCAACCAGGATCGTTTGGGTGCCCAGCGAGTACAACGATGACGCGTCGTTCCGCATCCAGGATAACGCGCGGCCGCCTGCAAAAATAGATAATTAGAAAAAGAGAAGTCAAACAACTAAAATGCATGACTTACCCTCCCTCCCACTGAACCACAGTGTGCCCCATAGCCTTGAGCTCTCCCAGACGGTCAAAGGTCCACCGTTCAGTGTCCCAATCCGTTCGTGGTCCCTGCCACTCCTTCTGCTCGGGCACATATTCCGTCTCAATCACGGACGCCTCCAAACCATGGCGCCGTGATCTTTCTGTAACCGGGCGACGACGTGACAACAGGTGCGCCGGCGTTGCGTCGAGCCTATGCTGGAGCTCCTCTGCCCGAATGTCCGCGCGCTTTTGGCGCTTACGATCACGAGCCCCAGGGTGCGCAACCTTGGGAATAACCCCGACAGTAGATTCGGAAATGGAGGGCGATTGGCTTTTGCGGGCTGCCCGTTTCCTAAATTTCAAGCCCCTCTTGCGCGACTTGCGCCTCCCGCGGGGTTGAGCGGCTGCAGAGGACGACGGGTAGGACTCCTCATCCGTGGAGGAGTACTCGACAAGCTCCAGCTTGTCATGTTCGGCGGAGGGAGCGAATGGGTGAGGAGCGACCGAGTCCGACGCAAAATGAAACGAACAAGTCGGCAAACGTGCCGTGCGTGGTAGAGATGGAGATGGTGCTGAGGAGAGAGCTGGGGCTTTCGGAGACGGCGCGGAGTCTGCCAGAGCGGAACCAAGAGGCGGATCGGCTGGAGACAGTGCAGCTGCGCCTTGCAAAGGCGATGAGGGAGCCGTGGAGAGAGGCGAAAGAGGAGGCGGGGTGGCTACGCGCACATAAATGTCGTCTGGATCTGGAGCCAATCCCGTTTCGCGTGCGTCGCGCTCCTGGAGACGGCGCTCGGTCAATTGAGCGACCGTGATGGTGGTGACAATGGGAGGAAGAGGCGTTCCAGTGTATGGCGAGAAAATGCGCTTAGAGCGCGTTTGACGGCCAAGGAGCGCTGGTGCATATGTTAGATACACAATTTTAAAAAGAGAAGGGGGGTTGGGAGTGAAAATAGTATACTAAACGCGCAGCAGGCCCAACTCGAGGCTTAGCCTGGACTACGCGGCGCTGCACAGGTTCGGCCCTCCACTGTGTTAGCTTACATTGTACAGCGCCGTTCGAAAGGGGGGGAGGGGGGGGGAAATGAGCTCGAAAAAAAAACTCGCCTGTGCTAGCCATACGCGTCGTGGCAGGAGTCAACAAACGACAAGTGACGTGACGCAGCCGTGGTGTGATGTGCATGGTACGGGCCTTGTCAAGACAATTAACACCCGCTTAGAGGGAGCCTGTCAGCGCAAATAAACCTGTGGATGAGACGTGTCAACTTATACATAAGTCATTGAAAGGTAGTTATAGGGCTGATTGAGGCCGATCCTCGAACAAGTACAGCGTAGATAACGCCTGCCTTCCTACCTTGTCAAGACAATAAGTCCTGGACTTTCAACAAGACCAGAATGGCGCAACTTGACATCTAAATCGACTGGATGCGTCTGATGCGTTGTTTGATACCCTTTTCCCGTGTATGGCTAGGGTGACTCTCTTACTCCGACATATGTTTGGCGTGGAAGCACAATCATTCAATGTTCGTGGCCATCAGACTTCCGGCAAGTTCTACGCTGCATGCATTCAACATTTGCCGCGTTGTTTTACATAGTCCGTCTACTTAATAATTGTTCAATTTGAGTGCGGTGCTTTTGTGTTTCTCAGCGTGCGGCAAAATGTTGGGATTAAATGTCTTAACATGTTAGCTTTGCGTGTGGTAAAGAACCCAATGGGCCCAGCCTGTAACCGACCAAATCTGTAATATGAGCACATCTGATGGATCCAAAAGTATATTTCGATCGGGTGGCTTGAGAATGTTGTGGCTTCCCCTCATCAATGAAACAGGATTAAATGTCTGACAAAGAGGGAGGGTTGATTGAGTACGGTGTGATCGAGTTCATCAACACTTGATGACTTACGCCCAACTTGGTCTCTTACCCCCACCACCATCACCCTGATGCCGCCTCGCAAGAAGCGCGGCCGTCCGCGCATGTACGACGACCCCGAGTCGCGCAAGGACGCGCGACGAGAGTATAACCTCAAGCATTATCGCAAAATGGGCGCGGACATTCGCGAGAAGCGCCGGGAGAAATATCTGCAAGAAGAGTGTGCAGACCCCACACAGTGCGTGATCTACTACAGCGCGAGGGCACCGGCCTGACGTCTCTAGATTGAGCGCGCGTCGCGGCCGGTCTGGAACTACATCAGCCACATTGGTGGCTGGCTGCGCTGAGAGCGCTCTCTCATCAACCTCGCTCACCACTGCTCACCCGCCCGCCAACTCTCCCTCGCACACGGCTGGCTGCGCTGAGAGCACCTCCTCGTCAACCTCGCTCACCACCGTTCACCCGCCCGCCAACTCGCCCGCACAGACAAAACTCTTGCAAATCACTGCCTACCACAAGATGGTGGTTTTGTGGCTGGAAGTCAATCCACCGTCGCGCTACTTCTCCGCGCTCTCTCAGGAGCTCTCACAGTTGAAGGGACGGGCGTTTCGCGAACGTGCAGGTGAGGTGAAAGCAACGCTGCGCGTGATAACGGACTGGATGCTCGACGGGCGCATGCTGTATGAAGAGATGTCCAGGTTGGAGGCGCCAGAGTTGTTGGCTCGGGCGAGAGCGAAGATGGATGAGATGGAGCTTGTGTCCGCTATGGCAGAGGAGTTGCTTGTCAGTCTGCGTAAAAACACATCTATACATCTCTTTAAGTCAGAAACATTCTCATTTCAGCAGTAGAGTACGTCAAATAGATGCAGTATGTAAAGAGAAGCTTGTTGGAATATAGAGAACCCTAAAGGTATAGCCCGTACAGTGCATAACCCTCATCGCAGTCCGGATGCTCCAAATTCTCATCATACGGCCCGACCACGATCCCCGCATCCTCAGGCTGTTCCAGCCACAAACGAACCTGCTCCCTTTGGGCAGCTGTCGCGGGCGTGTTTCGCAGCGCGAAGATGTTCTCCGACCAGCGCCGGAAGCGCCATTCGAGGCCGATGTTGGCACCGCGCACACTTCCGACAAACGTGCGCGCACGACGGGCCCACTTTCGAACGTGTTCGGCGTCATCTTGGGAGCCTCTGAGGGGGTGATCAGAGTGATGGAATTGAGGGGAGTTCGATAACATACCTACGCTGGAGCCAATGCTCGAGGATCTCCAGCGTCATGGTCTTAGCGCAGATTGTCCATTCGCAGTCGCGGAGCAGCAGCTCTTCGTCAGTGATGCCGTCGTCGGGGATGACTGAGTCGTCCCAGTCCGTGCACTCGAGCACGACCTCGGGGGGAGTGAAGGGTTGGCGGATGCGGGAAAGGAGGCGGTTATATTGTAGACGAAACCCGAGCACCTGGAACGGCAGAATCAGTGCTCGTTCGTTCGCCAACCTGCGAGCTACGCACCTTGGTTGCACGCCCATTCAAGGGCCCCCAAACCTGCTTGATGTGCACGTCTAGCTCACACAAGAACCGGATCACCTCATTCTCACCCGTCTCGACCGCGCGCCTGTAGTGGGGCCGAAGATAGCGAAGGATCTCCAAGAGATATGGCGAAACAATGGTCGTTGCGTAAAGGGCGTAGCGCGAGTGGAGACTGTGCTCGAGGGCGGCGTCAAGATGCCAGATGTCGGACGGTGGGATGAGGCCAGGGGGCAAGTGAACTTGCGCGACGACTTCGTCGGTGGGCGGGTCGATGTTGACCGTGTTGACCTGTGCGATCATGATGGTGTGAGGACAAGCAATGATCACACTATCAGTAACATGTAAAAGTACTAACTCAATCAATTAATATTTATTACATGGAATTGTAAAGCAAAAAAGTCGCGCAGTGTCAAAAAAAAGTAACGACGAGATACGAAACAAAATGTGTGCGCGCACTGTGGTCGGATTCAACTCAACTGCTCCCACCCTCCACATCCATCTCCTCCTCCTCTGTCTCCTCCTCCTCTGTCTCCTCCTCCTCCGTCTCCTCATTCTCCGTCTGCTCCCCCTCCGTCTCCTCCTCCTCCGTCTCCACCTCTGTCTTACTGGTGTCTTCGTTGGGGTAGGGGGGCCGAAGATTGTCGAAACGCTGACAAAGGCACTCTTCTGCCATCGTGAGGTGCGCGATATGTTCCCGCGCTTGCTCTGCCCACATGATGAGGGTGGGCTCCAGAGCAGCAGCGTCACTGTAAAGCAGAACAAATGAGATATCAAAACATATGCAAAAGATGAGCACTTACTTGTGCTCCTGCAAGAACTCCCAGTCATATAGGGCTTGGCGTATACCAGGTAGTGTCTGCCACTCTGCTTGCTCCTCCCACGCGGCGTCACTCGTAACGCCAATCAGCCATTTTGCCAGTCGGGGCCGAACCGTGACGGGGGGCGTAATCGCGCATCGGACGCGGGAGAGGAAACGCCCGTGGTGCAGTCGATACCGAATAGCCTGTTGTTGTCAGTAATGGTGATAAGATGGTTAAAAGTACTCACCTCCTTTTGGATCTCGGTCGGCCGCTCATACATCTGCTCCCAGAACATCCAAAGCCGCAGGAAAAAGGGATATTCATTGCCATGGGCGAGGGCGTACAAGTAGTATGGCTGAAGGAATTGTAGAACGTGCAGGCGAGCGGGGTGCATGGGTGACCGAAGATACGACGCAAAACGCGAGTCGCGGTCTGCTTTGATGTGGGCGGGGGCAGCTTCGACTTCCGAAGGTAAGAAATAGCCAGGGAGAAAAGTCATGATGACTGGCATGACGGCCGCAGGCAAGAACAACCAAGTCGGAATCGAGCACATAATCGCAATGACGTGATGAGTCATCATGATGACGCAGCGCCCTTGGCCCAGATTGCTCGTTGCTCGTTGCCTTCCTGCCACCATGCGTGTTAGATGCAGGCCTCCGTACCACCCCACTCCTGCTCACCGACATACTCACCCTGAAGACATTGCGCCGTTCTACCTCGTTCCTAGCGGCGGGATGCCGGGATCTATACCGACTTGTACGTTATTCCCCCCAGATCGTGCCGCGTAGATGCCAACCTCACGGCTTGAAGTTGGATTATTCCAGAGGCGAGTCGTACGACGTTCACTCCACGGAGAGACAACTGGAAGGAAGCCTGCGAGTTCTGGGAGGGTCTGTGCACCGCCAATCATCAGCACCCCGGAAGGATGGACAGGATTGCGCCGGACGATATGTACCACGGCTGGGCTGAGGAGATTTATGCCGCGCGAGATGCAGACTCTGACTCCGGCGATGAGGCGCCGCCCCCTCCTTCTTCACCTTTGTCTCTCTCTGCGTCAGCCAGGCCGTCTCGCCGCCCCATCATATCTCCGTCGTCATCCTCATCCAGTTCAACCAAACCCAAACCGTCTGCACGGTGGCCTTCCTCTCACGGGTCAACTTCATCCTCCATTCCCTCACCGTCGTCTCAGAAATCTCCTCGCAAGCCCCTCTTATCTTCTGCGCGTGAGGACTCCGCCTCCTCGTCTTCGAAACACAAGTTAGCCTTTGCCTCGGCACCCATTCCACGCCCCATGGAGACAGTATTTCTTGTGGAGCATGGCAATATGCGTCACGCTTTCCGAGATGCATGCGTCTTTCCTTATACCATCTACGTCGAGTACTAGCAGCTGACAATCTTGTAGTGGTTCACTACAGGAGTTTTATGAGGGGGATGTTGCACCAGCCCCAATGCGCACAACAGTTTGTCTGCTAACAGAGGAGGAAGCTGTTTCTTGGGTTCATGGCGCTTAGATAGAATGTAGAGTCTTGTTTGTGTGACTATGAATACTACTGTTTTACGCTACACTATCGCTTGAGAACAGGGTCTCAGAATAAACGTGGTGATGCTCGTAGGTGGGGGGTCGGGCCGGTTTCCCTTTTGTGCTCCCCACCATCACTCCGGACAGAATATTCTCGTGAGTCTCCTCTCAATACCTCAAAGCAAGTGACTCACGGCGGGCTTAGATATGCCTAACCCTGGGACGTTTCGCGGCAAGCGCGGCGAGTATCTACTTTCACAAGCTGCCTTCTACAAACAAGCCGTCAAGGAGAACAAAGTTGCGGACGCAAACAAAAAAATTATTCGTGGCTACTTCCGCCGTTTTCCGCCCACAAATCCGTTCGAATGGGAGCCGAGTGATTCTTTCTTGGAGGCTGTAGATGATGACGCATTGGAGGAGGAGGTGAAACCGCCGCAGCGGGGGGACTACTGCACTCCAGCTGCGGAGGGGGAGGGGGAGGCCGAGGTTAGAGCCAGACTGCAGAAAGATGAGGATAGTTATGCGAGGGGTGTGCTGGCATACAACGAGCGGTCTGAGAGGATCAAGGACCAAATCCCGGTGCGCTTTGAGCCTCTACATTTGCAATGGCTGATCCCGTTTCAGAAAATCGAGCGCCGTATGGAATATATCATGAAGACTGCCAACAAATCAAAAGCCCGCGATAAGATGACGAAGGAGCAAGTCAAAGCAATCCAGGACAAGGTCAAAAAGCCTCGAAAGACGTCCGCTTTGGAGCTTTGGTTCACCGCGTCGAAGGAGACCTTTCTGAAAGAGTTTCGGCAGCAGATGGAGGACGAGTTTGGCGCGCCGGAGATGTACAGTGAAGAGGTTAAGGAGAAGGTAAAGAAGGTTCGCGCGGGGAGGATGACAAACGCGAAGAAGGCGCGCTTCGACGCGTTATCGGAGGAGGAGAAAACAGAATGGGAGAGGAAGTCCGCAGAGAAGCTGAAGGAGGAGCAGAAGGCTTACCAGGCTAAGGTCGACGAGTTGGCTGCTAGGAAGGAAGAGGGGCCCTGTACAGACCCGAAGGAGGTCCAAGAGTTTGTCTTTTCTTTTGCCCTCCCCTTTCACTAGCCTACTTACATCTCTCATCAGGGCGCTGGACACTGTTGCCGAACGTCTGCAAACATTGCTGGACGAACTTCGACTGGAAACAGGATGGACCTTTGTCTGCACTGGAGGAGGGCCGGAGCCGTTGGACGGAGGACGTCTAACCATTCTAACGTGAGTCTCCATGTCAATGTCCGCTGTGCCACAAGTTGATTTCACGAACAGTGTTTGTGCGGGAACGACCAAGGGGAGCGTTGGTTTGAACCTGCTACAAGCCGATCCCGTCTTTGCCAAGAACAACCTCAAACCCGCTTGGGGAAAATTCCTCAAGCAATGTTATTGTGAGTAGAATAGTTTGCAAAGTCTTTGGGAGCTGACAGGTGAATATAGCGGTAGATGACTGTCGTAAGATGGCCCTGCAAAAGGCTGAGGAGCGCGACGTTACTGCAGAAGAGATGAACTTAGAGCAAGGAAACGTGACCATCTCCCGCTTCGCTGACAACAACGACGAACGGATGCACAATCTTGTGCAAGGGTCAAGGTCTGCCTCAGTCACAGGGACGGCCGCCTCTTCCGCTTCAAACCGCTCCAGCGGGATTTCCGCCCCCTCTGTTGCTGCTCCCACCGCGTCTTCTGCCGCATCCGCGCCTGTTACTCCCGTTGGGTCGCCTGCACCATCTCATCCCCCGTCCTCTCGTCCTGCATCTCCGGGTCCCCCGTCCCCTCGTCCTGCATCTCCGGGTCCCCCATCCCCTCGTCCTGCATCTCCAGGTCCTGCGTCTCCAAATCCTGCATCTCCACGTCAACCGACATCCGTGCCTTCGCCAGCTCCTTCCCTGCCTCCATCCCCTCGACCTGCATCTCCAAGTCACCCGTCACCTATACCTTCGCCAGCTCCTGCTCTACCTTTATCGCCTCAACCTTTGGCGAACTTAACCCATTCTCCCCCCGCAACACCAACATCTTCTCCTCACAAGCGTCCCGGTGATGAGATCAATTCTGCTCATGCTCCCAAGCGTCTTCGTCCCGCCGACAAGAGAGCAGACGTCGAGATGGAGCGCAGGTGGGATGATCTCACCCTTGCTGAAGGAGTCAACGCCAAGCTGGATCTCTGTCTGACTGCTTTCAAAAGCGGGGCCTGGGGAGAGAACTGGGTGAAGTTGGTGATAGCGTGGGCCAAGTTTGAGGGAAAGCAGACTGTTGAAGAGGGCAAGATGGAGGTGGGAAATCTCAGACAGAAGACCGCTAGGCCCCGGATTATAGGAGATTGGATTGCGAGAGCGAGGAGATGGCCGTGGACCCCTCCTACTCAAAATACCGAGTTATTGGAGAGGGACTTTCTGGGGTGGTGGACCCTGTTACAACCAGCCCAGCGCGCACGGGGGGATTGGGAGGGTGTGACCATCCTCATGCGGAGCGGGGAAGGGGGGAATTTCTTACAGAGCGTAGAGGGTATTGAGGCGAATGGTTGGGGGCGCCTGAGGTTGAGAGGAATTAACGGATTTGTCAATGTGGTAGCTGGTCTTTTTTTTTGGCGTTATGCTATCGATGTCATGGCTACCAAGACGGACGGAAATAGAGCGAAACAAGCTTATCAGCGACAATTAGATAGTTGGAATACCTCTCTCTTAGATGTTTTGTTTGTGCTAGGTCAACTGTAATTTTTTTTTTTTTTTTTAAAAAAAATGCGTTGCTTCCAGCACCCTCTGGTGACATGTGCTTTTTGAAAAAATACCCCTTTAAAATGCGCCACACTTCTGAAGACCCCCTCCTCAAGCCCGTGTTGTAATGGAGCTCCGATCACGCCCAGGAGAGCCCCATACTATGCCCCGATCACCGTCACATCATTTCCGATCACCCATCTTCATAACCTATTCAGTCACCCTCAGAAACCCGCTTTTATACCCTACTATTTACACTACAGCAGTCACAGCAGCCCCTACCCCTACCCTCACCAAATCTACCAGACCACATCCGGATGACCCCCATCCTCATTCAAAAAAGCGCCACACATACATCCCTACCCCTACCCAATCTGAAGATCCCTTTTCGGCCTCACTCCTCCCCACTCTACACCGCCACCCTACCAGTAATTTAGACCCTACTCCTCACCCCTTCCTCACCCCACCCCAAGCAAGCTAACGATCACCCCCTCACCCACCTCACCCGCCTCATCCCAATTAGGCAGCTTTTCCCGTCACCTACCCGCTCAATCATAGCCACCCCATGAGCCCGCCCGACATACAGTGCTCAGCTAGTCGTTCGCTAGCCCCCTCCCCGCCCTTTTGGCCCAAATGCCCTGCCATTTTACCCCCTGCTATTTGGCATGTTTGATGCATCATGTAAGGGTGCCAAATGGCACACCCCATACATTAAGCTGGCGGGTATAGGTGCGCATCCTTGGCGGCGCGCCAGAGTCCCCGCAGCACGGCCTTCCACGTCCACAAATGGTGAACGTCGAGTGATTGTAGTACCCCGGTGCGGTGAATGTGTGCGGCATGACTGGTGTTGGATGCGCGTGCAGCGTAGCGGGAATTGATGACGGTCCGGGATGCTAAAAGACGTGTGGTAGAAGGACCGGGAATGCCAGACGAGGAGGAGATGAGAGCGTTGAACGCTTCGCGCGGTGGATGAGATGGAGGGTCCGGGGATGTTTCTCAGTCTGGGAATGCTGGATACAGAGGAAATAACGATGCTTCGCGGCGAATGCTGCGTGGTGTGGGTGAAGGTCCGGGTTTGCTTTGTATGACAGACACACTAGCCAAAGTTGCTGGGCCGCATATGTCGGCACGGATAAGTTGTGCTAATCACCGGTGGGTGCGCGTCAGACTCCCTGCAGCTCTGACTTTCATGTCGACGGATGTTGCAACTGCGAGTGTTTGCAGTATCCCCGGCGCGGCGGATGTGTGCGCGGGGCAGCGGGGCGTGGTGGTTGGAAGCGTGTCCGGCGTGGCGGGGGTCTGATGAGGGGGCGGTCTGGGGATGCTCCGTGTTGTATCAGTGATTGGGAATTGTACTGAGAAGAGCCGTTGAACAGCGACGTAGAACGCGTTGGTGATGCATACGAAGATAGTTGGGAAGAGAGTGATGTTTGACTGAGGCTCATGAAGGGAACGCTTCCAGGTGTTGGCCTGAGTATGCTTCGTGGCGTAGATGATGATGAGGGGGAGCATGCAGTCGAGGGGGGATGCTTTGTGATGACGGGGGACCACCGACCCCGATACTTGCGCCCCTTCCTCCCGTACCCAAAACTCCTGCCACACCCCCGCTCCAATCCACGAGCTTCATGCGCCGGGATTCGCGCTCGGATGTGTCCTGCATGCAACTATGTTGTTAGCGTTTGGGAGAATGGTGGGATGGGAAGCAAGAGGACGCACACGGTGCCCTTCTGGTCCCGCAGCGCGCGATGCAGGACTGGGATCGAGGGGCGGTCTAGCCGTTGATCTACTACTACCGTTAGTTGGGATGAGAGACGCGGACTTGGGGACGCACGTATATCTCCAGCCTGCTGAACAGCCCCGAGCCCCGTGTTACTCAGTGGTGGGGCGGATCTCCGCCGCCATCTACTGGCCAAAGTATATGTCGGCACGGTCGTCGTCATCCTGGCGGGGTCTCTTCCGCGTCGTCTCTGGGTGGGTGGTGGCATCCGATTCTGGGAGCTGGTGCTGGCAGTGGTGCGTCATCTCTGGGTGCTGGCGCTGGTGCTTCGAGGTGAGCTCTGGGTGCTCGAGCTTCGAGGTTAAATTTGGAGTTGAATGTGGGTGCTGGTGCGTCGAATTTGGATTTGGGTGCTCGTGCGTCAAGCTGGGATTAGGGCGTGGCTCCGGAGGACGCCGTCCTCGAGCGTGGCGAGAAAGGCGGGGTCGTCCGTTGATTGGCTGAGGGCATGAGCCAGGAGCGGCAAAGAAGCGGGGTGAAGGTGGAAGTAAAAGACAAGTCGCGTTCAGAGCAGCCCTGAACGTTTCTGACTCTCTCCGCTTCTACTCTCTGCATGCTCAGAAAACATTCGTACGTGAACGGAATCGTTTCTTTCACTGTACGCGTCTCCAACTAATGCTCTATAAATGAAGTAACTAACTATCCGAGTCGCTTCATAGAAATTGTCCAGGCTGCATTGTTCATTGCTCTAAATCCTATTGAGCGCCGAAGAAAGTATATATAAATGCATCTCCAGCCACGTCAGAAAAGCTCAGAGGGCCAGCAAAGAACGTTGCACAAGATACAGTACATTGCCCCGGCGAGCCGCTTCGTTACATAAACCTCATTCGAGCCTGCGATCCTCGAGTGCACCAGCCATTTCGCGTTCTGACGCATCGCCGACTCCCGAGTCTCGCGACGACATATAACGGATCGGGGTCTGATTGACAGAGGTAGTCGCTCGCCACGCTTGCGCTGTCTTTGGTAAGTTCAACTCGAATGTTTTTTTTTTCATCGAACGTCACTCACCAATACCGATGTTGAGCGTTTTGAACTCTGTACTGTTGCAAATCTGAGGATCATCTGCGCTCGATTCATGTTTCGTCGTCCAAAGGTGAACGTCGTTCGTTCGTTCGGCTGGCTGAAGGTGAAATTTGCGTCATTTCGTTCGATTTGATACTGACTGCAAATTGCGGCGGTGTGTTGGCGGGGTCGACAGTGCCTTGGATTGACCCCGGCTGATTTGGCTACCCGTTAATCGTTTGGGTTGGTGTTTGTTCCGTAACGTAGTACTTGAGGACATAGTCACTAGTATACACTCTGCGTACTGTCGCCTCGGAGACTGCTGGAAAGTAAGCCTTGGTTTGAAAGAATAAACACTGACCGTTCCGCTTTGAGAGTCTTCCCTCCCGAATGCGTTGGACTCGACAGCGGCCTGTCTTTCCTACGCCATGCGTCGGATGCCTTGATCAAGAATAAGCGAATTGCAAAGCAAGAGTTTCGTCTTCTTTGAATCTAGTTGATGGCGCGATCTTGACTCTATGTCACGGAGCAGTATAGTGCGCGTGTGGACCAGTCACTAGGGAGATGGTAAGGGAACGAGTCAGTGGAATGGAGAGAGTCAGTGGAATGGAGAGGAAAGCAGAGGACTGCTACGCATTGACGCGTTTCAACTCCAAAGTCCGGCGCGGGTGCCCCACCTGCTGTTTGCAACTGGGGTGCCGTTTAGTTGGTATTCGTCGCTGGTGGGTGGCGCGAGTAAAATGGTAAGGGGCAAGTCGTTCTGGGTCCGACCGCATTGGTTAGTGACAGTCATTATTAGACTCGAACCGATCGCGTTGCGCGAGATTGCAGGGATTGGTTCGAGTTTGAGTAGTAATTCGGTTGTGGTTTGACTTGACCACTGGAAGGAAAAAAATTCATGTTATTGGAGGTGTCTAGAACAGATTTTTGGCAAGTATTAGCTGCCATGAAGAAAATAGGGTGCAATACCAGACGCACCAAGTTTCCACAACACAATTGAGCGCGCGCTAGCGCCTTCACGTTCTTGTCCAAGTTTTCGTGCACCGTCCTCCGAGTGACTTGGGGAATCCATGTGTACCTGACCTGGTTTCTGCGCGCTTTGTCCCTCCTACCGCCTCATCGAAGGGCCCGTGTATCAATCTGAGCCGTCCGTCTCGACGCTGTCAAGTCTTGATGTTCGGTTTTGCATACGGCGCTTGATTAGGCGCAGGTTCGGGAGGGTTCTCGAGGGCGTGCAGAGCAACGGAGGGTGATGCGAGCAGGGTCCACTGCGCTGAATCTGGCTGAGCAGATCGTCAGTCTAGCCCGAATGTAGATAGAATCTTGGAAGAGTAATAATTCTACACACACCTTACGAGTAGGCCGCCTCCAGACGACCATAGCATCATCGTCAGCGTAGCCAACGCCGGCCTCGTCGTGTCGAAGGTGTATCTACTAGGCACCCCCGTTTGGTTGCTTATAATCGTCCGAGCAGTCGTCTGCGATGAGACAGAAGATTGCATGGTGAGATGCGGACAACATAAAGAGAGTCGTCAAGCATGATTTAGAGCCCAGCAAAGACGTCGAGGGTGGCAGAGAGGCGAGAGAGCATGTGTGTTGGAGAGAGAAGAAGACGGTTGCCGCCGGCAACTCACAATCTGGACTTGGTTGCCCTTTTGCCCACTTACACCACGACCTGCTCGTCATCGCGTCTCTCGCGTTTCTCCCGCATGACCGCACTCTCGCGCGCTATTGGCGCTCTTTGACATCGGTTCCCCCTCCATCCCGCCTTTTCCTGGACGAGCCTCGGATGAGCACGCATCCAAACTTTCGAGGCTTCCATAGTATTGCATATCCACCCTCCTGTTCCTCCCAACGCTCCTCAGAGGCTTCGGTGCCAAAACGCTCTATGCTGATGCTGGAAGACGCCCTCCGCTTCTCAACGAATCCTACTACCACATTCCCGCCATATCTCAATACGCGCCAATTATATGCACAACCCTCTGCTGCGAGTTTCTGCGATTTATCGTCGCCCGCCCCGATCTTTGCTCGATGGCGCAACTTACTTCTAGGCCTGACGAGGGGATATACCGGCAGCCCTTTCCTTCTAGCACATCTCGCTGCTGCCGCCGCGGGCTTATCGTCTCACCTGCGGTGATGGATCCGACATTCTCGCAAGCCAACTCTCGTATAGCTGAGGGGATGGTGCACGCCAATATGGTGTATTTGTAATGCCAGCAACTGGCGCCATTCGGGTGCGTCAAAATCTTGTTCCAGTGTATGATTCTTTGACTGACGAACATCCAGAACGTAGGTCAGGACCCGATCGGATACATGCAGGGGGTATCGACATCGCTACCGTCGAAGCCTCTCGTGTACGTGAAAGAGGAAAGCGCTGGTCGACATCCGGCATCGCCGCGCAATATACTCGGTCCCTCCGAGATGTACACTCCCTTGACCGTTGTCATTAACATCGCCACACTATGCTGCACTTGTCTCCAAGCCTATCGACCACTGTACCATGGTTTTACAGGAGGACGAGGCTGCTGTCGTTATCAAGGCGGAGCTCAGAGGGATTTTGGGATTTTGCAGGAGGCTACATATGCGAGTAACGTGTCGCGTTCTCCTACCAAAAGGAGGGGCACAGCTGGGGTGATCATACACTACGAGATGTTGTCTCTGCCTGTCGAGCATGAGAAATGGGCTGTTCGCGGTGCGTGCATCTTCGATGTTTCAGGTAAGTCAGATCTCATGCCTTACTCTTACAGACACCCATTGCAACTTTCCACACCGGCCTACCACCTCGCTGTCCTAGACGACGCACGTTGCAGAGGCAACGGAACCCCCAGCACATCCCGCACTTCGAGCGTCTGGGAATAGACCAACGCCGACCTGTGGATACTTTCGCGGAGGTCGAGGAGGGGGATCAAGGAGGAGACGGAGGTAGCGAGGGAGAAGCGGAAGTTTGGAGTCAAGGTATGGGCTGCCGCGGGAGATGACACTGGTGGGGTGGGGGTATCGGAGAAGGAGGCGGCGAGGGAGGAATGGAGAATGCGGAGGGATGAGGGCAGAGTCAAAGCTGTCACATTTGGTGCGACGTAGAGAATACTGAGGGATTAGATGCAGGGTAAGGTACGGCTGTTGACGCAGCAAAGCGAGCACGACGGACATTCGAAATTCATTGAAAGTAATACTACAGTTCGATGCTCTCTTCCCACCGTACTTGTGGAATAGGTACTGCAAAGATCTACTTCATATTTGTAGACAGTTTACTATCACTTACTTATCAAGAGTCTTCCGTCCGTAGCTCGTCGGGTGAATGGCCATGGCTGTCACGTCCTAGATTCACCCGATCCCATATGAGTCTCGGAATGCCGAGCGCAACCTCTTTAGCAAAACAGTCGATAGCGGCCCCGGACCCCGAGTTCATCGCGCACAGGGATGCGGTCGTCTTGACCGTAGCTACAGCAAATGTTGGCCGGGAGACATCATCAAAACAGTTAGTTGCCTTTGCGCCGCGCCGCACTCCACGCGATGTCTAGCCCGTACATCTCAATGACCGTTGAGCGCAGCTCAAGGATGACACGCCGACGATGATCCTGGCTATGCGTTGTTCCTCGCACCACCGATGAGGCTGAGTCTCGAAAACAGCATGGTCTCCTATATAAGTAGTGTGGGGGAACCTGACGCGACGACGGGAAAGGACGCACCTGGAAGTCTCTGTCAGGATGGGCAGAGCCGTGTACACGAGGCTGGTCGCGGAGGAGAAGGCATCCGAAGGATAGAAATAGACAGGCAACACAGAGTAAGAAGAAGGTACTCCGGGCTTTGCTGTAGAGGCCGATTTGAGCAGACACTGAGCAGACGGTGTCTGTGATCACCTTGCATACGCGTACTCTCGGCGGCCATACTTGTCGGGGTGATTTGTATTTGGGACGCCAGTTGCGCGTTTAGCGGTCGCGCTCATCCTATCTTGCGCATTCTACGTCCTCGGCTCGACGGTGAGGCGGTGATGGACCATGGTCTGGTGATGGTGGCTGATGCATGATGGTGGGAGATCAATGTGACATGCGGTGCGGTGCGTAATCATCTGACACCACATCTTGCCAGCACACAGCGACGACCACAGCACAACGCAGCACAACCATGGATTCCAATGTCGAAGAAACCAAGCGCGGTTGGCGCCATCGGCTCAAGTCGAATCTGCTCCTGCGGAGTCGATCGAACCGTCCCGCTCCGTCCGAACGCCGCTCTGATGATGGGATCGTCTCTCCCGCCCAGACACAAGAGAAATCAGTCAAGAAGTGTACGTTTTTGCCCGGCCACCTAGCAGTTACTGTCTGATATCCGGTCATTATCTTCAGTGCTGTCAAAATTGCTGCACCCAGCCCGGTCATCTCGCTCTTCCAATGCTTCGCCATCTCGTTCTCCCAACGCTATGCCATCTCCCTCTCTCAATATTTTGCCGTCTCCGTCTCCCAGCTCTATGCCATCTACGTCCCCCAACACTATGCCATCTGCTACTTATGTTCTTTCGTCGTCGCCGTCTCCCGCCCCCATGCCCTCTCCGTCTCTCGCCCCCATGCCCTCTCTGTCTCTTAACCCTATGCCATCTCTTTCTTCTGGACTTTTGTCGACTCCGTCTCTCAACCCTATGCCTTCTTTGTCTCCCAGCCCTATGCCGTCTTCCTCCCCCAACACTTTGTCTCCTCCTTTTGGCCTTCCGCCGTCTCTGTCTCCCAACCCTATGCCGCCTGTGTCTCCCGGCCCCATGTCATTTCCGTCTGTCAACATTTCTCCTTCCCCCAACCTCTCGGCAACCCCATGTCCCATCCCTCAACCACAGACTCCAGTGCACACATCCGCTCCCTCATTGTCTTCCAACATGCTTCCGCCATCTGCCGCTCAACCAGGACTCTCGGAGAAAGCCAATGCACTGTTCAGGAAGCTGGCAAAGGCAACCAGTGCGGTCATCAATGCTGAGAATGCCAGTCTTTGTGTGAACATTGTCAAAGAAGCTGGTGAACTGGCTGAGAATCTACCAGTCATCAAGGCTGTGGCAGGCATTATCACCCATCTCATCAATGTTGTTGACGTATGTGTCTTGTCTGTATTTTACTTCCTTATGTATTGATATATATCACTTTCTTTACAGAAATATGACCAGTGCCAGGAGTCATGGGCACGTTTGAAGATAACACTTGAGAAAATGTTTACTTTCTTGGCAGTGTTTTTGGAAGAAGAAGCTCAGATGCAGGATCTTCCAACCGACACATATAAAGCTTTCAAGCCACTCGAGGATATACTTGTAGAGATATTTCTGGCCTGGACTGAGTTTGACAAGAAGAACTTCTTTCTTGTAGGCTTGGATCGTGATGATCTTAAGCGGAAAGGTGATGAATTTGCAAACAAGTTGTGGCATACACTGGCTGTTCTTCAGGTGAGTATGTATCAAGTTTAATTGACAGTTTCACTGATTTTGAGGATAGAGTAACCAAACTGTATATGCACGCATTGATGGTGCCTATAATCGGAGGACACTCAACAAGATTGATGGAGCACAGGATGAGCAGACAGGCATGATCCGTGACATACAGACACGATTGATGACTCTGGCCATCTCTCCTGATGCTTCTAGAGCTCTTGGTCTTCTTGCATGCCCAGCTCCCTCAGAATACTTTGAGGGTCGAGACAGCATGCTCCTGCGCCTCTCAGCAATCTTTTCTTCACGTGTGGTGACACTCATTGAGGAAGAGATGTTCTCATCTCACATGGAGTCTGTTCTCAATAAATTTGTCAGTGATTATGGCATGTGGTAAGTCGTATTTTCTTGATAACATGCATATTTTCATTCTTGTTATTAGCTTCTCCCGCATACACTATGTCAATGCAAGCTCTAAAGAATGCCTTGTATCAGACATCAAGTCATTCAATAGCGCAGCAGAACTCAAGTCTGCTATTTCTGCCATGTGTTTGACACCTAGGCTCCTACTCATTGTTACAAATATCAACAATGCAGCTAGGGTTGATCTTGTTGCTTGTCTTCCACACACTTTGAAACTTTGTGTGTTGTTAGCTGGCACAGATCCGCTTTTGGAGACACTTGCAACACCGGGACAATGCTGGAAGCTGGGTAATATTACTGATGAGGTTGTTATTGAGAGGATGAGGACAGCACTAGCCCAGCCATTGAAGAAAAAAAGATGTGTTGTCACATTGGTGGCAAAAGGGGGCACTGGAAAGACACAAATAGCAACAAAGTTTGCTTATGAGAATCAAACCAGGTATGTATATACATTCTATTCATAAGGTTGAGCTGATTGAGATTTTCCAGCTTTTCAGAACTTATTTTTGTGAATGCTAATTCAAAAGAGCAATTAGCAGCTCAGGACAAAGCAGTCACAGAGCAGCTTGGGCAGTCACTCTGCAGCTATTTGAATGGAAATCAAAGCAACTGGCTTGTTATTTTTGATAATGCAGATGATCCTACTCTTGACCTCTCTCCTTATCTTCCCTTCAGCAATCATGGCAATGTGATTATCACAAGTCGCAATGCTGATGTTCATGAGCATACATCTCAAGGTTATCAAATTGTTGTTGATGATCTTGAGCAAGATGCTGCTGTTGCAATGTTGCTTACACGTGCCATACCTGGTGAAGCAAGTGTACATGACTGTGAAGCTGCTATGGACATTGTGGATACTTTTGCCTGTCACGCTCTAGCAATTGCTATAGCTGGTGGCTATCTAGCCTCTCATATCACATGCTCAATTTCTAGCTATCTGAAACGGTTTCAAAATTCTCGCAAAGAGCTTTTTGACTCTAAAGGACGGCAACTTGGTGTGGACAGCTATCAAAATAGTGTTCTTGGTGCTTTTGTTCTTAGTTTCCAACATCTCACTGAGAATGCCAAGCTTATCATGCAGCTATGTTCCTTCTATCTCTATGCTGATATTCCTGTCATTATGCTTTGCCGCGCAGCAGAAAACTCATCAGAACTTAATCTTTTAGGAGATGAGACAGTTTCTGACTCTGTGAAGAATATATTGAACAGATTTTCAAGTTGCAATATCAATAATGCAGTTGATGAGTTGGTCAGGCTTTCTTTGGCAAAATACATTTCTGAGGGTGAATTACTCTCATTTCATCCTGTCATCCATGAATGTGTGTCTCATACTATTTTGCTTCCTCTTATTGAGATGCAGCAAATTGCTCTTATTATATTGGGATGTGGCATTCCTAATGATGAATCTTCTGCATCACATACTATTCGACGGTCTATTCTTCCTCATGCTATATACATTTGGAAAGATGATTCAACCTTGATCTCTACATGTGTAGCTATAGCACAACTTTATGATGATGCTGGCATGTGGACAGAAGAAGCATTACTGTGGCAGAAGGTGACACAGAGGACAAAAGAGATTTTGGGAGAGCGTCATCCAGACACACTCAGATCAATGCACAACCTTGCAATGACCTTTTCAAATCAAGGAAAGTATGCAGATGCAGAAGCACTGCAAAGAGAGGTGCTTGAGACAAGTAAGGAGATTCTGGGGGAGCGTCATCCAGACACAGTCACATCAATGCACAACCTTGCATCAACCTTTTCAGATCAAGGAAAGTATGCAGATGCAGAAGCACTGCAAAGAGAGGTGCTTGAGACAAGGAAGGAGATTCTGGGGGAGCGTCATCCAGACACAGTCACATCAATGCACAACCTTGCATCAACCTTTTCAGATCAAGGAAAGTATGCAGATGCAGAAGCACTGCAAAGAGAGGTGCTTGAGGCAAGGAAGGAAATCCTGGGAGAGCGTCATCCAGACACATTCGGATCGATGTATAATCTTGCATCAACCTTTTGGCAGCAAGGAAAGTATGTAGATGCGGAAGTACTGCAAAGAGAGGTGCTCAAGGCAAGGAAGGAAATCCTGGGAGAGCGTCATCCAGACACATTCGGATCGATGTATAATCTTGCATTGACCTTTTGGCAGCAAGGAAAATATACAGATGCAGAAGTACTGCAAAGAGAGGTGCTCAAGGCAAGAAAGGAAATCCTGGGAGAGCGTCATCCAGACACACTTGCATCAATGAACAACCTTGCATCAATCTTTTCAGATCAAGGAAAACATACAGATGCAGAAGTACTGCAAAGAGAGGTGCTTGAGTCAAGCAGGGAGATTCTGGGAGAGTGTCATCCAGACACACTTTGGTCAAAGGCCAACCTTGGTGCCATCTTGTATAATCAGAAGAGGTACACCGAGGCAGAGGTGTTAGACAAGGAAGTACTTGAGATCAGAAAGGAGATTCTGGGAGAGCATCATCCAGATACGCTTGAGGCTATGCAAAATCTAACAGATACCTTCCGAATGCAGGAAAAATATGTGGAGGCAGAGGCACTTGAAAATGATTTGACTTTAGTAGTTTGGACTCAGAATGAGGTATCAATGTAGTAAGTAACTGCAAGTAAGGTGACAGATTCCATCATGTACTATTGTAAAAGAACAATTGTTACACAAGTGCAAATATTGACTGAAGTATATTTTTGAATTTGTGAATCTCAGATTTGATATAGTCTTAAATAAAATGTTTACTAACAAGATACTCAATCAGGATTGCAGACCTTATAAATCACTCCGTAAAAACTGGAAAGAAGCATATGTATATCAAAGAGCAGGTCACAATGAAATCAGTAAGGCTACATTAGAATAGGTATACTTATATAAGGTGGACTAGGGATGCAGTAAACAGACCATAGAAGATCAAAGAGATGAGAAACAGGAAGGTACTGTCAACAGCATTCGAGAGTTGTGATATTGTTGTTTTCAAGCATTGCCCATGTTGTAGAGGTGTGCAAGGCCAACATGGAACATGTTGCAGACATCTTAGAGCAAAGGTAAATTGTTGATGAAGGGATCAGAGTCAGGTGTGAGAAAGAGAGACTTATTACATGTGTTGTAGATATATACATTCTTGTGAGTGTATACAGGTGAGTCGTGGTCCTGTATCTGACCATGTGCAGGCATTGGTGTTTTAAATTACTGGTGCTGCATACAAGCTGGTCTGCATGCATGCATACAGAAAAGGAGAGTGACATGCACTGCTTTCTGATGAGATCACTGGTGGTCAAGCAGCCTTTGGAGAGGAAGATGCGCTGAGTGGTTATGAGAAAGTTAGTGATAGCAACTCACAAGTGAGTGTATAGGCTGCGCTGCAGTGTATAGACGCTGTAGACTCTAGAGTGGCAGGCCAGTGCTGGAACTGGGTGAGTAGAACAATGACAGCAGACCATTGAAGAGTGATTGCTCATCTATAGTCATATGAATTATGTTACCGTCCATCAACTGATGTAGAAACCTAAAGCATATTTTACAGTCCATTGACAGACTCCGTCAGTTGACAATTGCAGCCTCATACTTCTCTGTGCATGCACATGCCCTGAATTCCCGTCACCTTTCCATGAATGGCATTACACCCCGCCTTTCCCTCAGAGTGTACAAAATACAAACTACTTGCAAACTGATTATTTTTATGCTGCATGATCACAATCCCTTCTACCTTCTCCACAACAATGCCATCACCCACTCCACAACTTTGTCCCTGGTCCCTCACCCACTTCTCAAAGAACTGCACATCCTCTCTTTTGGTGCACCCAGTTGTCCTGTACCCTGGATGTCTGTCATCTCTGTCACCTTTATGGTGGTGATCATCTTCCCCTCTTCTTGCGATTGGTGTCCCTCCCCATCCGCATCTGCATCCTTCCCCTCTTTCCCGGAACCGCCTTCACAGGCCATCACCCGCTCCTCCGCACCCTTGCATCGAACTATCTCTTCCCTGACTTTGTTGCGTTCAGGCTGTCCGACCTGTAGATCATTGCATAGACTACATACACGTGTAATCAATCCTTTACTTTTACACCATCACTGCCGTCCAGTCATCCCCCAAGTCCATGCTTTTGCGCCCATCTCATGTCAAGATGTTGATTCATCTTCGCGGAATACCTGCGTTCAACAGGCTTCAACTCCACCCTCTCCCTGCTAACCTCAGATAAGTATACCCTTGCAGTCAACAACAACCGTGTCTGCGCGAACAATTTGCAGAAGGGTGTTGAACACCCTCAGGCGCACACGGGTTTGTGTTGGCAAGCTGCTGTCGTTTGGATAAGCTGGTGGGATAATCTGAGAGGAGGGTTGAGGGGCAAGGGCGGTGGTGATCCATTTCACATTTGAGTTGGGGTTGAGACACACAAACAGATCTCGAGAACAAATGCACAGCGGGAGCATGTGCCTGTCAAACCTGCGAGGCCTGTAATATTCAAACGGCTCCATTTGCGGGAGCGCCTCATACACGGACTGGGCTAGCTGGGAGGATGGTGGCGACTCTACGGCTCGGGGACGGGAACGGGAAGAGGCGGTGATGGGAGTGCGGACCACACAGGACAACCAAACGGTAACAGCCTCTGCTGCACCGTTGCCTTCCCCTCAGCCTCGCAATCTGCATTCGCATTCCCCTCGCCTCCTTGACACCTTGATTGTCCTCCACGCCGCCTGGTCCCCAAAGATGCGGCAACGGTGCCTGTGTGTTGAATGTATTGCACCGCGCTCCGTGCCCTATGAACTATTCATTAATCAGTCTCAAACACCCAAATGACATGAAACTCACTGACCTTTGGCAAGTCAACCAGCGCCCCCTCCTCCCTCTCTATGGTCGCCTCCCTCACCATTGCCTTCTCCCCACCTTCCCCGCGGATCTCATCCCATCCCCTCTCTCACCCCCACCATTTCTCTCCTCAAAAACACCTCCACCCCCTCGCGGACACCTCCAGTCTGCGCCCATCGACGCTCCCCAGTTGCGTTGCCGAAAACAGCGCGAGACCTCGGGAACGAAGCGCGGGGGTTGATCCACAGCCGCCATTGTAGTCCTCATCCATCTGGGGGCAACTGGCTGAGCTGGGAGTAAGACGGGTGCACTCGGGCTCGGGGGCGGGAAGAGTCAGTGGTGGAGGTGGGGGGCAAGGAGCGACCGAACGGCAGCGCCCTCTGTGCAGGCGCCATCGTCTTCTTCTCCCTCATTTTGGAGATCTGGATCCCCAACATCCTGCTCGTGCCCTCTCGAATACAGGAACCGGCACCCCCCCACCCCCCTCCCTCATCATATCCTTCACCGGGACACAATCTCCCTCCCCCCTTACAAGCCCCTCCGCCTCCCCCGCGGGTCCCCACGACAGCTCCAGCTCTCCCGTTGCCTTCCACTGCATGAAACATAAGATTCTTACGCCGAAAATATGTTATAAAAATGTAAAATTTTTTCATCATTTTTTAATCTCAAAAATGATGAGAAAATGATAAATATTGGTGAAAAAATGATAAATAAATGTTATATTTATATATTTTCATTGTATTTATACCTTTCTTGAAGTGAAAAAATGATAAAAAAATTTTACATTTTTTTCAAAATTTTCCGGCGTAAATATGCTATGTTTCATGCAGTGTTCCCCACCCGAGATCATTGGGGTGCGGAGGATGTTGGCCTCCTCGGCCAGATCCTCAGGCCACGTCTGCGTCACCGCCTCCGGCCTGCGTACAGTTTGTTGCAACTAACAAAACCGTTAGCATCTGGCATACCAAACATTGAAATGACGCATCATCCTCATTCCGCGCCAAACTCCGTCGCTCGAACTCGCTGCAAATGTCATATCACCACCGGCTTGGCCTTCATCCCCAGTGGAAATTGGCGCGGAGTACTCCGAAAAAATCTGGAATACACGGAGGTGAGCGGAGTGGGTCAGGGCCTGGCAGTGTAGAGCAGGTGGTGTGAACGCGTCCGTTTATAAATAGATTTTGGAATCAATACTATCGTGTTTCTCTGGCAAAGAAGAAAGTACATGTCACTCTCACACCGAGTTCTTATTACAAGTTTTAGATGTCTTTGACTTGTAACTTTCCTTGAACCTTGCAATCCGCACATGACTCAGAACAGACCGCACTTTGGCAGCGCAACGCTTCTTTCCCTCCTACCACCATGTCCTTTGGGCTATCGTCTCTCCTCAGCTGCAATTTTCTCCAAGCTCGCCTAACGTGGCCACAACGTTGACGACAACACGGCGCTTGCCGTTGACAGAGACGACACTGCGCTAATGGAGACGACATGGCGCTGACGGAGACGACGACAGGGCCGACAGCCTGAGGGATTTGGCCAGCTGCAGGTATGGGTCTCCGACTCGTGTGCTGTCGAACTCGTGCTCATGCCTACTCTAGGCTACCACGCTCTAGCCTGCAGGCAACCACAACTTTGGCCGACGGACGCTACGATGCCGCGGGACGCGATGACAACGATGACGACACATTCAACAGAGAGAACGGACCGGCTTCAGGTGCGCTCCGCTCATTCCTCTGTGAATGTCTTTCATTGCTGATTTCATGTTGTCCCCCAGCCGTCTCATCCGGGTAGTCGCGCTACAGCTGTTGCTGCTGCTGGTACGATGATGGCCGCTTCTGTCTTGTCAAATGCTGTCCTGACACACCTTTCCATAGCGCTATGATGATATGGCCAAGACAGTCAAATCCAACGCCGACGATGCTGCTGCTGGTGCCAGCGTCGACAGTGCGACACCACAGCAAGCGGCCAGGGGACGGTACCGTTTCCGCTAGGCGCCGCCAATCGCGCATTCTGTCACATCTGCACTGTTGCAACGAGCTCTGCTATCATCCGCTCTTGTCTGTACACACGTAGATACCTGGTAGATACTGTTCTCCTGTATTGAATGAATACATTGATTTCCTGCTATACTCTGACCGACTCCGAAAAAGAAACCGACTATATCAAAAATCGGAGTTCAACAGAACGATCTGTCATACTCTGACTAACTCCGCTGGGACTCTGCCCAGCTCCGCGCCAATTTCCACTGGGCTTCATCTCCAGCCGCTTCAGCAAACCGGAAGAGGCGAGGACGCAGGACACTTTCGCCTTGTCCTTGGTGGGCGCGCTAGAATCCACGCAGCTCCGCCTCCCACGTCGACCGACGAGGGAATCTTGAGTTCTTGTAATACCTCTCCCATGGTGTGTTGGGCGTTGGGATCGGGCCTGTGTGCGGCCGAACGGAGGGTCCACCATCAACGGCAAGCACTCAAGAGACAGTATAGTACTCACCTTGGATGGCTCAACCGGCGCCCCCTCCTCCCTCTTCATAATCGCCTCCCTCACCCCACCTCCCCCGCGGATCCCATCCCATCCCCTCTCCCACCCCCACCACCTCTCTTCATAAACCCCTCCACCCCCACACGACACCTCCAGCCTGCGCCCATCGATGCGCCCAGTCGCCGTGCCGAAAACAGTGCGAGACCTCGGGAACGAATGCAGAGGGGGTTGATCCCCAGCCTCCGTTGTAATCCTTATCCGGGGCGCCTGGTACACGGACTGATTCAGAAGACAGGAGAAGGACGGCAACACTCGGGCTCGGGCTCGGGCTCGGGAGCGGGGAGAGTCGGTGGTGGAGGTGGGGGGCATGGAGCCACCAAATGGCAGCACCCGCTGCTGTGCCGGAGCCTCTCCATCAGATTCCCCAGCTCCCCCACCTCTTTGGGATAGAACCCGAACACGTTGCTCATTGTCAACACCATGACCCGCGGATACGGCAACGCCGCCTGTTTTGGCCTACGAACTATGTTTCTATCAAAACTAAAGACCACCAAAATGACACGAACACGCACCGTCGGCGGCTCCCCCCTCCTTCTTTGAGATCGCGTGCCCCATCATCTTCTTTCCCTCCCACGTCTCCCCCTACGCCTCCCTTCCCCACGAACTCCCCCTCCAGCCTGCGCCCACCCATGCCACCCGTCGTGTTCCTTAACCATGCAAGAAGCGGAACGTCGGCATGCGGAGGGTGTTCGTCACTGCCTCCGGCCTACAGATCATCCATGCGTCCCATGCGCTGCTCCTTGCACCTAAAAAAACCATCAGCATCCAGCCCAATCCGCACAGAATTCACACACACACAATTCAAGCTCATACAACATCGTTCCCACCGTAGGACACCCAACTCCTGCCGATCATAGCAATCTCGCTCGTACTCAATCCCCTCCCCGTCCCCCTTGCAGATAACACACCATTACCGGCGTGTGCGTCGTCTCCGGACGCTTCAGCAGCCCGACGGAGACAAAGAATCCTTCTTGTCGCCTTCCCTGCCGATCCCCTTGGGTCCGACGTTTGGGTTGGGGTTGCAAAGACACTCCTCAGTTCCATCGAAGACGGACTGGGCCAGTGGTAGGGAGGTCTCTCAAGCTCCGGGGCGGGAAGAGGCAGTGGTGGGGCACGGAATAACCGAACAGCAGCGCCCTCTGCGCAGGCTCTCCCTCATCTTGGGGATCTGGGTCCCCAACGTCCCGCTCGTCCCCTCTCTGATACGGCAACCCGCGCCCCCTCCCTCATGATTATCCACCGCGATGCAATCCCCCTCCCACCCCCAACCTCCTCACCACTCCCCCACCTCCCCCGCCGATCCCCACCACATCTCCAGCTCCCCCGTTGCCTTCCCCACCCGAGGCCGGGCCCATGCAGGAGGTGAGACGTTGGGGTGCGGAGAGTGTTGGTGCTGACCTCGCACCCTCACCGGCCTCACCTCCTTGGGCGATATGCTCGTCACCGCCTCCTGGCCAGCAGAACCTCCGCGTGTAGAATCCTGACAACAGTTTGTTGCAACTAACAAAACCGTTAGCATCCGGGATAGAAAACGCCGAACTGACGCACAGTTCACCGCATGCGCTCATCCCAATTCGCACCCAAACTCCATTGCTCGCAATCTCGCTGCAAATGACATACCACCACCGGCGTGGCCTTCATCTCCGGCAGCTTACTGGGTTTCCGAAAAATAATGAGAATGATCGAAACTTTTTTTGGTCCTTCCTGATTGGGACGGCCACCCAAAACGGGTCGGGCAGCGGCTATTGTGGCTTTGTAGGCATGTAAAAACATTAAATGGGGCATGTAATGTAGTACCAGAGAGTTGAGGGGCTCAAGAATCATGATGTAGTGGGGGTACAAATGTGAGAAGAGGTTGAGGTGGCCTCTGACATGGTTTTCAGTTTGTTCACAACACGGTGGTCATGCTAAGTCAAGGAACAGTGTACTCATTGATGGGAGAGGTCACTGAGATGTTTTTCAAGCCTCTGGGGAGCCGTTCGGTGAAGCAAAAGTCAACAGAAATTGCAAGGGAGGGTGTGCTTCCCAATCGGGAAGGACCAAAAAAAGTTTTGATCATTCTCATTATTTTTCGGAAACCCAGTAAGCAACCCGGAAGAGGCGAGGACGCAGTGCACTTTCGCATTGTTCTTGGTGGGCGCGCCAGAATCCCCGTAGCTCCGCCTCCCACGTCGACCGATGAGGGAACTTCGAGCTCCTGTATTACCCCTCCCATGGCGTGTCGGCGTTGGGGTGGGACATGTGTGCAGCCAAACGGGGGTCCGGGGATGTCACTTATTCACCATCAACAGCAAGCACCCAAAAGACGGTGTAGTACTCACCTTTGGCGGCTCAATCGGCGCCCCTTCACCCGTTTCACAACCTTCCCCCACCTCCCACCTCCCCCATCGCCTCCCCCCACCTCGTCCTATCTCCCCCTCGAATCACATAGCTGATCGCACACGACACCGACTGTCGCGCTCCATCCACGATCCCCGGTCGCTTTCCCCACTGCAGCGAGGACGTCCCGTGCCCGAACCCTGGCGTGCGGAGGATATCGATGCTGACCTCGCACCCTTCGCGTGTCTCACCTCCTCCACCAGATCCTTGTGTGGGTTGGCTCATGACATCGATGAGCACCCCATCCACCCACACAGCCTGTGCGTCATCCGCGTACCCATGAGCGCGGAGCCTTGCAACAACAGTTCCTTGTACCTAACAGAACCGTTAGCACAGACCTCGAATGTACAACGGAATCACTCACTGCTCGACGTTGTACGGCATCGTCACCGCCGCAGGACGCCCATCCCATTCCGCACCCAGTTTCCTCAGCTCGCGATCTCGCTCGTACTCGCATCGCCCCTCTGTGCATGACACACCACCACCCATCTCCGGACGCTTCAGATACGAAGGAGCATTGCATGATCACCCTCCTTTCGCCTTGTCCTTGGTGGGCGCGCCAGACTCTGCAGCTCCGCCTTCCACGTCGATTGATGATGTAACTGCGAGTGTTTGTAGTATCCCCGGCGCGGTGGATGTGTGCGCGATGACTGGTGTTAGATGCCTGTGCGGGTGTAGCGGGGTTTGATGAGGGGGCGGGATGTGTGGTTGAGGGGACGGTCTGTGATGCTCCGTGTGGTAGAGGGACCAGGAATGCTGGCTGCTCGAAAGCGTGGATGTGCTGGAAAGAGGTAACGAAACGTCTGTCGACGTCAGGTCGACAAGTGGATCGCGCCGTCGAGAAGATCTGAGGGCGGGCGACAATAGCGCGCAGCAAGGAGGTATCGGGGTCTCTTCAGTGATTGGGGACTGTGTTGTAAAGAGCCGTGGACCGGCAATATTTCGCGACGTGGGTGATGATGAGGGTCCGGGCGCGTTTCGTCAAGTCAACCCCGCGTTCTGCGTATAACCGTCCAGTGTACTCCGCACCCCCTCCCTCCCCTCCGGCGTGTACCTGCACTTCTACCTGGGCAACACTTTCTCCTGCTCGCACTGCGCACGACCTTCATGTGACGGGACTCGCGTGTTCGTTGGGATGTGGGTCCTATCGGCGGGTGGGCGGTGGCAGGGAATGACCGGGACACCCGCCGTGCGAGACGCAGGACTTGCATTGAGGAGGTCGTTGATCTGCGACGACAGCGCGTCAGTACGAGAATAAGGGGAGTAGACAAAAACTTGGGGATGCACGTACATCTCCGACACGCTAAACAACCCCTCCCGCTCCACCGTCTCCGCGTTCTGGGTCTGCAGCTTGGAGCGCTTGCGCCCCGTGTACTGCCCGAGGTCATGGCCGTAGATGTCGTCGTCGGTGAGAGCTCTCTTCCGCCCGGATGGTATCAACTTGTCGGGCCCCGTTTGGGTCGTCTCACCTGGCTGTCCATGTTCGTTCTCCGGGCTCTGTGTGCTCGTGCCTCGAAGGTGGTGCGTCTGCGTCAAAATTGGCGCTTTGCGTGCATCGTGTGAGGCTCTGTCTCTGCTGTAATCCTAGTCGGCTCCGCGATAGGAAGGACAACATCCTCGAGCGCGGCGTGGTCGTCATCTGAAGAGTAGGCCATTGGCTCGAGCGGAGCGTTGTGAAGGTGGACGTACAAGACAAGTCGCGTTCAGCGCGGCCCTGAATCCGAATCACGTTCCTGATGAGTCTCTTCCGCGCATAATCATAATAACTGGGCGTAGGGCCGGGTCCGGCAGGGCCTGCTACTTAGAGCTGTCTTTGTGAACTTAGACACTCCTTCCTTAAGGCATGCCACATATTTACAATCTTGTAACCAACTTTATTGACATTACATCCTTGTCCAACCATTGCGCAAATGTCAAATATCTATCTACTCAGAGTTGGGGATGTTGGAGCCATACCCGTCGACACTCGTCGCCGTCATGCTGATTAACAGTTCTGGATCCTTGTTATTGTATCACAAACATCTGAAGAATAGGTAAATTCCACGTCCGGATGCTAGCAAGTCAGCGCTCAATTGTTCAATCGGTGTCAAAAGTCATTTGTTACGTGCTGTTCAACCCAAGGTAAGCATTCAACTTGTTTGTGGAATGGGCGACAACTCGCCAGCCTTGCAGAAAGCAGATTGTGTTGCAATCAATGCCGTTCATAGCATATTTGATCCTGACTTGTGTCGAGTCGGAGTCTGTGAAGAGCTTAGCGCGCCGAATCTGAGCGAGTGCCATCGTTTGTGGCCTGTGAGATTTGCAAGCTATGGAAAGGTAAGTGTTGAATGAACAGTAACAGACATTGGCTTACCTCGGAGTGTTAGCATTTTATCCAAGGCCAACTGCAGATGTTACTTGTCTTGTACGCCTGCCACCCACCCGCTTTTCATCATCTACACATACATGACGGAGACTGACGGTCACTGATGCACTTGCAGTGCAGATATTCAGGTCGCTCTGCCGCACCCGTCTTCAACGGGTGCTCTCGAGCTCTGGTGTGTAAGTAAAATGACATTTACAAGCTTGAAGCTGTAGCCATTCCTAAGTACAATTGCTCAAAAACAGCATAGAAGGGAGTTCCAAGTCTCCAACACTGACATAACCCAGTGAGAAGTTCGAACACCGTGCACACTGCACGTCGCTGCACGAAACCATGACCTTTTGAAGTTTGAGAAATTCCTGCTACTTGTTAGTAGGTCTTATGGCAGTTGGATTCAGGGAAAATCGCCCGATTCGGAAAGTCACGTGTTTCTACACCGTCTACACTGCGAATTGCTTTCCCACGGCTGCTTTTATTTGGTTTGCACAAACATCGCTCCCGCCAAAATCGATGTGGCTGGGCAAAACCCTCGGTAAACACGTGAGTTTCACGTGAAGCAAGAAATCATGCGATTCTCAAACTTGTTACTTAAGCTTAGTTTGTGTTCACTGTTCATGGTGTTCTGAGTTCTCACTGTTCTGTTAGAGACTCGGAGTTCCCTTCTACGCTGTTCTTAAACATTGGTACTTATGAATGGCTACAGCTTTAGCACGTCAATAACCTTTCACACCGGAGCTCGAGAGCACCCGTCGAAGACGGGTGCGGCAGAGCAACCTGAATATTTGGCATTTGCACTGAAAGTGCATCAGATTGTAATATAGATAATTTAGTTTCATGATTGTAAAATTGCCGGTGAAAATAAAGGAATGAGTGTATGCAGATGCTCAAAATCGTTCCCAAGTAGCAGGCCCTGCCGGACCCGGCCCTACGCCCAGTTATTAAATCAATTTCAATTGCATAATTCCTGCTTCACGTGAAACTCACGTGTTTACCGAGGGTTTTGCCCAGCCACATCGATTTTGGCGGGAGCGTTGTTTGTGCAAACCAAATAAAAGCAGCCGTGGGAAAGCAATTCGCAGTGTAGACGGTGTAGAAACACGTGACTGTCCGAATTAGGCGATTTTCCCTGAATCCAACTGCCATAAGACCTACTACCTAAGTAGCAGGAATTTACCGTCTTTCTACATGGTCAAGCTCTCGTGGATTAGAGCACACTTGTCAAATACAGTATGCACTATCCAAATACTATTGAATTCCGTCTTCACATCCATCTCAATCCCAAAAATCAATAAACGTGGTAACTTAATGCTCGATAGAGTGATCTAGCAAACGCGCATTGCAGGCCTAAACCGTAGTAGTTGAAATCCTCATGGATGTTGGCCTTGCTCGTTCACCTATCCTGCAGCTCGACCGTGCTTTGCACCGACACCAACATCACCACTCCGAGTCGTTCCCGTAGGCTATCTTCATAGTTGCCCGTTTTCTCCGCTTGGACGCCGGCCGTTCTCGCGCAGCCATATATCCACGTAGCCTGCACAGTTACGTTGGCGGACGAAATACATCCCTGCATGGCAAGCGCTGCCTCATCCCATCCTCACAGCTCGTGCCTAGGAGCGCACCAGCCGTTCGGCGCTCTGACGCATCCACGACTCCCGAGTCTCGCGACGACATATAACGGATCGGGGTCTGATTGACAGAAGTGGTCGCTCGCCACGCTTGCGCTGTCCTTGGTAAGTTCAACTCGAATGTTTTTTTTTTCATCGAACGTCACTCACCAACACCGATGTTGAGCGTTTCGAACTCTGTACTATTGCAAATCTGAGGATCATCTGCGCTCGATTCATGTTTCGTCGTCCAAAGGTGAACGTCGTTCGTTCGTTCGGCTGGCTGAGGAAAAGCTTTCCGCAAGCTCGTTTCAATTGGATAGCGACTGCAAATTGCGGCGGTGTGTCGGCGGGTCGACAGTCCCTTAGTTTAGTTCCAGCTAAGTTGGCTACCCGTTAATCGTTGGGTTGGAGTTCGTTCCGTAACGTAGTACTTGAGGACATAGTCACTAATGTACACTCTGCGTACTGTCGCGTCGAAGACTGCTGGAAGGTTAGCTCTGGTTTGAAAGAATAATCACTGACCGTTCGCTTTTGAGCTGAGCTGGCCCTCGCCGAATGCGTTGGACTCGACAGCGGCCTGTCTTTCCTGGGTCGTGCGTCGGATGCCTTGATCAAGAATGAGTGTCGATCCCAAAGAGAAATAGTCTCACTCACCTTGAATCTAGCAGATGGCACAACCTTGGTTCTATGTCACGTACTTGTAGAGTGCGCGTGTGGAGCAGGTGCTGGCGAAATGATAAGAGTCTGAGAGAGAACGGGTAAGTTGAATGGGGAGGAAAGCAAAGGACTACTACGCATTGACGCGTTGCAACCACAAAGCCCGGCACTGAACTGCAGGTTGTTTGAGGGATTCGTCGCCGGTTGGCGGCACACGAAAGTGTAAGTCGTCGTGAGCCAGCTTGTATACAGACTTGCGGCTAACTCGATCAATGGATATGTAGCATATCAAAGTAATTTTATTGAGGAGATCTAGAACAACCTCTTGACCTGCGTTAGCTGACATTAAAAGAAGCGATGAGAAACGCACCATTCTATCATGCAAATTGAGGTCGAGAGCGAACTGACGCCTCCATGTTCTTCGCCCGAGCCCTCCAGGTCTGCATGCACCGCCCTCCGAGTGATTTGGGGAGTCCGAATGGATCCTGCGCCCTCTGTATCTTTTACCGCCTCATCGAAGCGCCCGAGTACCGATCTGGGCCGTCTGGTTCGACGCTGTTCATCCTCGGTGTTGGGTTTTGCGTATTGCGCTTTCATACAGTATAGATGTGGGGTCCGGGTAATTCTGGAGGGCATGCAGAGCCGCGAGTAGAGTCCTCTGCGCCAAATCTGGTCGAGCAAATCCTAGATAGTCTAGCCAGGTATGAGCAGAGATGTAAATAGAAAGACGTATGATCTTGCGCACCGTGCGAGTATGCCGCCTCCAGACGAGCATAGCATCATCGCCAGCGTAGCCAACGCCGGCCTCGTGGCGTCGAGGGTGTACCCACCATTCTCGAGCGGCTTGCAGTCTTCCGTGAAACCATCTAAATCGAGACGGGCGATGTATGTTGGAAAGCGAACAGCGCGGGGAGCGTCAGCTGGTGTTATCCAGAGCGCGTTAGAACGTCTCTTGGTAAATGGGTGATAATCGAGCTGGACGCTTTAGAGACAAAGAAGCAGTGCCGATCACTATCCCCGTCGCCTTGTTCTTGGTGGACGCGCCAGACTCCCCACATCGTCGTCATCCTGGCGGGGTCTCTTCCGCGTTATATCTCTATATCTCGGTGAGTGGTGTCAGCTGGTACTGGGTGCTGGTGCCTCAGAATTGGCTTTGGGTGCTAGTACGTCGAGGTGAGTTCTGGGTGCTCGAGCCCCAAGGTTGGATTTGGATTTGGGTGCTGGTGCGTCGGGGGTGCGTCAAGCTCGGGTTCAGACGCGGCTCCGGCTCGCCGTAGAGGGCGACGTTCCGAGAAACGTGCTCGAGGTCGTCATCCGAGAAGTGGTCTGTCGCATGGCTTATGAGCCAGGAAGGTGGGAGTTAGAGAACAAGTCGCGTTTATAGCGGCCCTGCATTCGAATCACGTTTCTCACCCTCCCCAGCTCTCAAAGTCTAGAATACAGTACTAATTTCTGCGCCCAAAACCACGGCATAGGTTCTCGTGTACGTGTATAAAGTGGATAATTGTACTTGAATATCAATGATTCTTTTGCTACCAAACGAGGATTCTTTAGTCACTAATAGTAACTAACTACTATGCAGAAGGATTCGTATGCGTTCTCCAGCTCAAGGACGAGTGGTCATAGAATATTTGAAAGCATGATATACAAACAAGCACTTGAGGGAAGGCCAGGAAAGGCTCATGGGGCAACATATATTGCTCAATATAAACCCTACCACCGCTTCATTACATCAACTATCCTCAACTCTTTCGAGCCTGCGATCCTCCGAGTTCACCAGCTATTTCGCGTTCTGACGCATCCCCGACTCCGCATTCTCGCAAAGATATATAACGGATCGGGGTCTGGCCGATACAGGTGGTCGTCCACTTCGCTGCTATCCTTTCCTTCGCTGCCTAACATAACGTTTTGATTTCAACGTTGATTCTCAATCCAACATCACTCACCGACTTTGCAGACGCCAGCGTCTCGCTACGCTCGATTTCTGTACTGTTCGTCTCGGGTGCTGTGAAAGGTTTGCGTCATTTCTCGTTCGATTTGATACTGACCGCGTCGCGTTGTGCTGGCAGGTCGACTCGGTGCCTAATTGCGCAAGGTCAGTCTCGAGTCGGTTGGTCGCTCACTTCGTTTCCAGCTGTGTTGGATTCCCGTTAATCGTTGGGTTGGAGTGCGGACCGTTGCGTACATGATTGTTGGGTCGAAAAGGTAAGCTCGGAGTATTTCAATCTTTCGGAATCAAAGTGATTGAACTGTTCCGTTTCGAGGTCAGACTCGACGGCTGCCTTTCGCTTCGTTCGATTCGTAAGCCGTACGTCTAGACGAAAGGTAAATATTTGATTCGGATGCCAGCCAGAGCATTCACGAACCCTTTGGATAGATGCAGGAAGAGCGGTTCACTCCGATACTAGTAGGATTCATCGCTTGCAGAAATCGGTCCCGGTATTATGATCAACGTCGAAGACCGTTGGTTCTGTTCGGCGTATTCGACGATAGGCAAGCTGTTGGCTTGAGACGAAAGGTAAGTGTTTAATCTGACGGCAAGCCAGCGCATTCCTGGCGCATTCACGAACCCTTGGAACAGATACAGGACAAGCCTTTTGCTCCAATGAATGTATGACTCATCGCCTGCAGAACTCGGTCCTGGTATGATCAACGTCGAAATGTGTTCGTTCGGCGCTAGTTGACGATAGCTAAGCTGTTGATATGCAATTTCGGTGAAACTGCAGTAGTCGACGACGGATTAGCTGGGAGTCGATTCGTTTGAGTTGGCGCGGAGTCTGCCTGAGAAATGAGCTCCAGAAATTTGCGCGAGAGGCGAGCACCACAGTAGAGACGTTACCTGCATTTCGACAGCCTTGCTGCACCGAGTGCAGTTGGCCTCGATGGGGCTTGTTGCTTCGTTCAATTCCTAACTTGTGTGTTGAGTGAGTTCCTTGAACGAAAGGTAAGCGTCAAATGCGAAGATGTCAAATTCAATCCCCTGGACTAGTCGGATGTAAATGCCTGACTCGGTAGCCGAAGCCGATGTAGCATGGCTCGCTGTAGTCGAAGAGTTGGCGTGCACTGACTAGCGCTAGGGGAGCGGGTTATGGAAAGCGAGGGTGCGCAACTTTAACCGCGAAGTCTTGCTGCCGGTGTCTATGCCTTTCGCTGAGGTGTGGTTCATGGTTGGGTTTTGGTTACGTAGATATCATCGGGGACGGACATGTCGGTCAAAGGGCGAGTCGTCGTGAGCTCGAAATTGTTGGCGATAGTTTGCGAGCTGGTCTACCGACGGATGCGATCAATGTATGATGAAATGATCATTATATCGAGTATCTAGTACAAACTCGGGGGATCTCAGCTGCAGCGACAAAAAAGAGGGAGCAATTGAACACTTACCGACTCTTGAATGCACGTACGCTGACGCGTTCACATTCTTCTCCGCGCCGCCCTCCGAGTGACTTGGGGGGTCTGACTATATCTGCCTTCCACTGTCCCTCCCACCACCTCATACAAGCGCCTGTGTACCGATCTGCGCCGTCCGTCTCGAGTCATTGATGGTCCATGTCTAATTTTGCGTACGGGGCTGGGTCGGCACGGTTTTCGAGGGGGTAAAGAGCAACGGAGAGTGTTGCGAGAAGAATCGCGCTTCGGTCGAAAAAGTCCTTGATAGTGTAGCCAGATGTGAGTAGAAATTGAAACAGAAAGACGTGCCGTCGACCACGACCAGGAACTTTCGCGGACTGGTCTATTCACGGGCTGACATTCCAGCGATGCAATCATTTTCTGCACGCATCGTTCCTGCGATAGTCGACGTCGGGTTCGGTGTGATCAGCAGAGCTGCTGTGTTCCAGGCGATGTCACCATGCGCAGTTCTTGGACGCCCGGAGATAATACCGGCTCTCTCCTTGTAGCGAAGTGATAGTAGTACGATGTCCTGAAGATATGCCGCCTCCAAACGGTCGCATTTCAGGAGGAGCCAAATGAACATGCCCGCACCGCGTCGAGGGTGTATCCACCATCATTACAGTCGTCTGCCGTGAAACGGGCTGCTGCATTTTGAAAGGCGGACAGCGTGAGGAGACTCAGACGGCGTAATCCAGAACACAGCGAAGGCGTCGAGTGTGGTAGGAGAGCAGGAGAAGATGGGTGGTGGTGGGAGAGCGAGAACAAGACGGTATTGCCGCCGGCAACTCTCAATCTTGCCCTCTTGCCCGCTTACCACCACCACGACCTCCTCATCTCTCGCGCTCTCCCGCATGCCTGCACGATGATGTTCCCCGTCGCTGCCATCCGGGGTTCCGCCCTTTCTCTCGCCGATCTTATTTCTCAGTGCTATATACAGGACACATCCAGACGAACACACGTATGCCCGTACACGTTTAAGACGCGCGAGTTCCCGCATGAAGGTTGCGCGCCCGGAGTGGCTCTTGCAGAACGCGACGCGTGCTGTTGCCGTCGGAGGAGAGGGCACACCGCACACGCATTCTACCCCAAGGCCCAACGGATGGTGCGAAATCAGTCTCGTAGGCAAGACTCCACGGCGGCCGCAATTCCCATGCGCGACGACATTGGTTTCTGAGGAAGGCTGGGCGTTGTGGATGCCCGCTATAGTTTAGTACAGGTTGTATTTCGGCAGTCTGTCAGTCACTGGAGTCATGTCTACCCTCGTCCCCAACTCACGTTTACCCTAGTCTCCAAAGCGCCTTCTTCGCGCGGGGAATGCTCTACTGGAGTCGCATACCCACTGGCCTCGCCAACACGATCAAGGCCGGCGGAAGACCCCAGACTGAACGATACTCAATCGCGTTGCCGTCGTTCTTTTGGTTCATCGTGTGTACGCAAGGCGGGTAACTGTATAATGTTCGCGACAAGGCTGAACTGGAACTGATGTGGAACAGCTTGGCCGTTCAACTCCCAAAATACGGACATGATCTTGACGATGCGCGGCTTGTGGGCCGCGTCGGTTGCGGACACGTCCGCTATGCACCAAATCATCCCATGTTCCCCGCCCCCAGCATTAGTACGGTGTCGACCGACGGTCGGATTCTGCATGTGCTGTGGTCAGTTTCCGTTTGCTCATCCCTAGACAACGTGCTCATGGACTTCCCAACTCGCAGTTTCCTTGGCAAGCGTGATCTGGTTACTCGTAATATGGACTATAATCTACACAGAATGCTCAACCGTTCATCTGCTGGATACCCCCTCAAGGTTCCTGACCAGATTCACCATGGTCGTGAAACGTGATCCCCCATCACTCCAGGTCGTAGCTCTCGAACTCGCGCGCTTTATGAACTTGCCGGCGGACGTTCTTGGAGAGAGCAAACGCTTCGCGACCGATCTAGCTGCGTTGCATGTGCGTAGCCGGGCGAATAGCAAGAGTAATCAAATCATGCTCAGGCGAATCGCGGTTCTGAAATTATGCCTTTGTCGTTCAGCCGTTCGTTTGTTCTTCTTGACTGTTGAGACTACTGATCTTTCGACTCGTTCTCTCTTCTCGATGGCCCCAACCTTCCGCGTCGTTAGGTGAACAAACTCACATCAATTGCTGGACCATTCACTGTGAGCGGTCGAAGAACCTTCGTCATATACTAGGTGTTTACAGAAGGATATCGCGCGAGCGTTCTTATATGGAAATTACTGGATCTTGCTGGACTGTTGGATCGCTGCAGCTGCTTTGTTCGACTGGTCTCTACCTGATTACACTATACCAATCCAATCCTGTATTGATTTTGTAACGGCACATGTCTGCGGCCTGTCTTGGCGACTTGCGTGTTTGGCATTCGCGTACTACATCTCTTCTTGAGCCAACTTCTGGGTACTGTCTACTTAGTGTGTATTTTACTACCTCGAATCGCTATAGCGGTCGCGTTCGAGCGCAGTGTTGATGACAGCGAGACAGCGCGCGCGAGACCGCGGTGATGGTGACTGGGAGATCAGTGTGACATGATGCTGATAGGCGAGTGATAGGCGTTGACGATCTTGATAGCACACGGCCACGACCACGACTCAGGACGACCATGACCACCACTGTCGAAAAGAACAAGCGCGGTCGGAGCGATCGTTTCCCGCTGAATTTGCTCAGGCGGAGTCGACCGAATAACCCTGCTTCTCCCGCGGTGCTTTCCGCCCGTCGTTCGGATGACGGGATCGTCTCTCCCGTCGAGACAAAGGGGAAGACGAATAAGAAAGGTGCGTTCCCCGCCCGATTATCTGGTAGATGCTGTCTGATATCTGTTCAGCATTGTCGTTCTTCTCAAAACCAAAATGGCTGCGGTCATCTCGCTCTCCCAACCCATCGCCATCTCTTTCACCCAACCCTATGCCATCGTCGTCTCCCAACCCTATGCTGTCTCCGTCTCATAACCCTATGCCGTCTGTGTTCCTCAACGTTATGCCATCTCTTTCTTCCAGCCTCTCTCCGTTTCCGTCTCCCAATTCTATGCCGTCTCTGTCTCCCGATGTTATGCTGTCTCCCTCTTCCGACCTTCCGCCCGCTTCAGCTCCTAATCCTGTGCCGTTTCCGTCTCCGATCATCCTTCCAACTCCGCTCCCCAACATTTCTCCTCCATCGACCAATCCCCCACCATCCCCGTCTCCAATTACCCAACTGCAGACTGCAATGCACATATCCGCTGCCTCCGGGCACCCCTCGTTGTCTTCCGGCGCACCACCCCCATCTACAGCCCAACCACCACTCTCGGACAAAGCCAAAGCGCTGTTCACCAAGCTGGCGAAGGCTACTCAAGGGGCCATCAACGTCAACAACGCTCTTATCTGCGTGAGCATTGTTCGAGAAGTCGCTGAATTGGCCGAAAATCTGCCTGTCATCAAGGCTGTGGCGGGCGTCGTCACACATCTCATCAAGATCGTCGATGTGAGTGTCTCGCCTAATCTTCGCATCCTTGTGTGTTGATCGTTATTGCTTTGTTCACCCGCAGGAATATGACCAATGTCGGGAGTTGTGGGCGCGTCTGAAGACGGTGCTCGGAACACTGTCCATGTTCATGGCTGTGTTTGCAGAAGAAGCCCAGGTCCAGGACCTTCCACCGGACATGTTTGCTGCATTCAAGCCACTTGAGGATCTGCTCGTGGAGATCTTCCTTGCCTGGAGCAAGTTTGGTGTCAAGAACTTTATTGTTGTAGGCTTAGATCGCAATGATCTCAAGCAGAAAGGCAATGAATTTGCAAACAAGCTGTGGCATGCACTGGCTGTTCTTCAGGTGAGCATGTACTGGATGCAAATAAGAGATTAGCTAATTTTGAGGACAGAGTAATCAAACTGTGTATGCACGCATTGATGGTGCTCATAATCGGAAGACAATCAACAAGATTGATGGGGCTCAAGATGAGCAGACAAGGATGATCCGTGATATACAGACACGGCTGATGAGTCTGGCCATCTTTCCTGATGCTTCTAGAACCCTTGGCCTTCTTGCATGCCCAGCTCCCTCAGAATACTTTGAGGGTCGAGACAGCATGCTACTGCGTCTTTCAGCAATTTTTTCTTCACGTGTGGTGACACTCATTGAAGAAGAGGTATTCTCACCTCGTATGGAGTCTGTTCTCAATAGGTTTGTCAGTGATTCTGGCATGTGGTAAGTAGTATTTTCTTGATGATATGCATATTTTCATTTTTGTTATTAGCTTCTCCCGCATACACTATGTCAATGCAAGCTCTAAAGAATGCCTTGTATCAGACATCAAATCATTCAATGGCGCAGCAGAACTCAAGTCCGCTATTTCTGCCATGTGCTTGACACCTAGGCTCCTACTCATCGTTACAAATATTAACAATGCCGCTATGGTTGACCTTGTTGCTTGTCTTCCACACACTTTGAAGCTTTGTATGTTGTTGAGTGGCACAGATCGGCTTTTGGAGACATTTGCAACACCGGGACAATGCTGGAGGCTAGGTCACATTGCTGATGAGGTTATAATTGAGAGGATGAGGACAGCACTAGCCCAGCCATCAAAGAAAAAGAGATGTGTTGTCACATTGGTGGCAAAAGGGGGCACTGGAAAGACACAAATAGCAATAAAGTTTGCTTATGACAATCAAGCTAGGTATGTCTATTTTTTTTCTTGTTTATAAAGTTGAGCTAAATAAAATTATATAGCTTCTCAGAACTTATCTTTGTGAAGGCTAACTCAGAAGAACAATTAGCAGTCCAGGACAAGGCAGTTATAAAGCAGTCTGGACAGTCCCTTCAAAGCTATTTGAATGGAAATCAGAGTAATTGGATTGTTGTTCTTGATAATGCAGATGATCCTACTCTTGATCTTTCACCTTATCTTCCCTCTTGTGATCATGGCAATGTGATTATTACAAGTCGCAATGCTGATGTTCACAGACATGCATCTCGAGGCTCCCAGATTTTTGTTGATGATCTTGAGCAAGATGCTGCTGTTGCCATGTTGCTCTCACAAGCAATTCCTGGTGAAGCAAGTGTACATGACCATGAAGCTGCTATGGACATTGTGGATACTTTTGCATGTCACGCTCTGGCAATTGCTATAGCTGGTGGCTATCTAGCCTCTCATATCACATGCTCAATTTCTAGCTATCTGAAACGCTTTGAGAATTCTCGCAAAGAGCTTCTTGACTCTAAAGGACGGCAAGGTGGTGTGGACAGCTATCAGAATAGTGTTCATGGTGCTTTTGTTCTTAGTTTCCAACATCTTACTGAGAATGCCAAGCTTATCATGCAGTTATGTTCCTTCTATCTTTATGCTGATATTCCTGTCATTATGCTTTGCCAAGCAGCAGAAAACTCATCAGAACTTAATCTTTTAGGACTTGAGACAGTTTCTGACTCTGTGAAGGATATATTGAACAGATTTTCAAGTTGCAATGTCAATAATGCAGTTGATGAGTTAGTTAGACTCTCTTTGGCAAAATACATTTGTGAGGATGAATTACTCTCATTTCATCCTGTCATTCATGAATGTGTGTCTTATACTATTTTGCTTCCTTTTCTTGAGATGCAGCAAACTGCTCTTATTATATTGGGATGTGGTATTCTTAATGATGAGTCTTCTGCATCATATACTATTCGACGGTCTATTCTTCCTCATGCTATACACATTTGGAAAGATAATTTAGCCTTGATCTCTACATGTGTAGCTGTAGCACAACTTTATCGAGATGCTGGCATGTGGACAGAAGAAACATTACTATGGCAGAAGGTGAAACAGATGAGAAAAGAGGTACTGGGAGAGCGTCATTCAGACACACTCACATCAATGAACAACCTTGCAGTGACCTTTAGGAAACAGGGAAAATATGCAGAGGCAGAAGTACTGGAAAGAGAAGTGCTTAAGGCAAGAAAGGAGATTTTGGGGGAGCGTCATCCAAACACACTCACATCAATGAGCAATCTTGCATCAACCTTTTTAACTCAAGGAAAGTATGCAGATGCAGAAGTACTGAAAAGAGAGGTGCTTGAAGCAAGAAAGGAGATTCTGGGAGAGCGACATCCAGACACACTCTCATCAATCAACAACCTTGCAATAACCCTTGGGCGGCAAGGAAAGTATGCAGATGCAGAAGTACTGCAAAGAGAGGTGCTTGAGGCAAGCAGGGAAATTCTGGGAGAGCATCATCCAGACGCACTCACATCAATGAGCAACCTTGCAGCGACCTTTTCAAATCAAGGAAAGTATACAGATGCAGAAGTATTGCAAAGAGAGGTGCTAAAGGCAAGAAAGGAGATTCTGGGAGAGCGTCATCCAGACACACTTTCATTAATGCACAATCTTGCATTGACCTTTTCAAATCAAGGAAAGTATGCAGATGCGGAAGTACTGGAAAAAGAAGTGCTTGAGGCAAGAAAGGAGATTTTGGGAGAGCGTCATCCAGACACACTTTGGTCCAAGGCCAACCTTGGTGCCATCTTGTATAATCAGAAGAGGTACATCGAGGCAGAGGTGTTAAAAAGAGAAGTCCTTGAGATCAGAAAAAAGATTCTGGGAGAGCATCATCCAGACACGCTTCAAGCAATGCAAAATCTAGCATATACCTTCCGAATGCAGGAAAAATATGTGGAGGCAGAGGCACTTGAAAATGATTTGACTTCAGTAGTTCGGACTCAGAATGAGGTATCAATGTAGTAAGTAACTGTAAGTAAGGTGACAGATTCCATCATGTATTATTGTGAAAGAACAATTGCTATACAAGTGCAAATATTGACTGAAGTATATTTTTGAATTTGTGAATCCCAGATTTTATATAGTCTTAAAATAAAATGTTCACCCATGAGATACTCAATCAGGATTGCAGACCTTATGAATCACTCCGTAAGAAGCATATGTATATCAAAGAATAGGTCACAATAAGATCAATAAGGCTACATTAGAACAGGTATATATACAGTGGACTATGGATACAGTAAACAGATTATAGGAGATCAAAGAGATGAAAAACAGGAAGATACTGTCAACAGCATTCTGGAGTTGTGATATTGTTATTTTCAAGCATTGTCCATATTGTAGAGGTGTGCAAGGCCGACATGGCACATGTTGAAGACATCATAGAGCAAAGGTAAGTTGATGATGAAGGCATTAAAGTCAGGTGTGAGAAAGAGAGACTCATTACATATGTTGTAGGTATACACATTCTTGTGGGTGTATGCAGATGAGTCATGGTCCTGTATCTGACCATGTGCAGGCATTGGTGTTTTAAATTACTGGTGCTGCATACAAGCTGGTCTGCATGCATGCATATGAAGAAGGAGAGTGACATACACTGCTTTCTGATGAGGTCAGTAAAGCAGCCTTTGGAGAGGAAGATGTACTGAGTGGTTATGAGAAAGTTGGTGATAGCAACTCACAAGTGAGTGTATAGGCTGCAGTGTATAGACACTGTAGACTCTAGAGTGGCAGGTCAGTGTTGGAACTGGGTGAGTAGAACAATGGTGGCAGACTATAAAAGGGTAACTGCTCATCTAAAGCCACAAGAAGTATGTTGCTGTCCATCAATTGATGCTGAAACCTAAATCATAATTTACAGTCCATTGACAGACTCTGTCAGTTGACAATTGCAGTCTCATACTTCTCTGTGCCCCGGGTTCCCCCGTGTAGGATGGAGGTCCTCTCTAGATGGAACAGAGCGACGCGTAAGTAATAGATCCTTAGTCAAGTAGGAGGGAGAAAAAGACTGTATAATGTACCTAGATGGAACAGAGCGACGCGTAAGTGATACTACGGAGAGATCAGTAACGAGAAAGTAAAAGTAAGGATAGTACTCATGATCCTCAGTCAAGTAGGAGGGAGAAAAAGACTGAGGATCGAGAGCGAGGGCGTGGAGCTATATACGAGGAACGACAGCAATGTAACCAAAAGTAGCTAAGAGCTCACGATGCGAGTGAGAGTAGATAAGGGAACTATACGATCACGAGCCGCGCACAATAAGTAACTGGGAGATCCATCTCCAACACACCCCCATCGCTGCGCGCCTATTGTGCTACAAGGCCAAGGTATTGGCAATGCAATGAATGGAGGACTGGCGAAAGTGGCTTGGTCAAGACGTCGGCGGTGCTGCCGGATGAAATGATATTTAATATCGATGTGCTTTATCCGTGAAGAGTTATTGAGTGGGTTTCGCGCGACATCAAGAGTGCCCTGGTTGTCCCCATGGAGTGGGAACGGGCGAGGGATGGGAAGGGAGTATGCAGAGACAAATAGGCGAATCCAGATCGCCTCCTTCATGAGATGAGCGAGGGACATGTATTCCGACTCGGTGGATGAAAGAGCGGTGGTCCGCTGTTTGATGCTGGACCATGATACAAGTCCCCTGTACAAGAAGAAAGCAAATCCGGAAACGCTGTGACGATCCGATTTGTCCGTGGCCCAATGGCACGAACAACCGCATCGGGGCCGACTTTTTCCTGCAAAAGCGATCCGCCATCCTCGAGAGCATGGTTGCGTGTACCAGCAAGGTACCGCAGGACCGTCTTCGCAGTGATGAGATGGGTCCGCATGGCACATGAGTTGAAAGCACCTAGGGCCATCACGGCATAGGCGATATCTGGGCAAGTGCACACGGCGAGATAAAGAAGGGATCCCACAAGTCGTTGATAATGTTTGATGATGTCGGCATCAGGAACGTTGGGTAGCGAGGTCGATTGTGCGGGGGGAATAAGATGGAGTTTAGCACGCAGAGGAACTGGAAAGGTTTTTACAGTAAGCATATTATAAGAGGAAAGTAAATTGGAAACATAGCCTTCATAAGAGGAAACGGGCCCGAAGTCCTTGACTTGATAGGATTTGCGAACTTGTTCGATGAACCAGGAGTAAAGGGCCGCGGAGTTGGTGGCGACAAGACCGTCATCAACATGTATGGGTAGTAGTACAAATAGGTCGGATCCATCGGTCGGCATGGACACAGCAGGAGAAGGCGGCGAGGACCAGCAACCATAGAAGAGACCAGCATTGACGGGCGACGGTGCTAATCCAAGCTTGCGAAGAGTACTGGAGAATTCAGCAAACCACTCATGACCGGACTGTTTCAAGCCATACAGTGCGCGCAAGGCACACAGGACAGTCGCAGGGTCAGATTCTGGGAAACCAGGGATCTGACGCATATAGACCTCCTCGTTTAGTTTAGCATTGAGAAAGGTGGTCTTGATGTCGAATGATCAAAGTTCCAAGTCTTCGCGAGCGGAATAAGCAATAACGATGCGTATACTGGTCAACTTCGAGACTGGTGTGGTAGTTTTGCCGTAGTCCTCCGGATGTTGCTTGTGCCATTGGGCGTTGAGGCGAGCCTTGAAAACAAGGATTTCGCAAGTGACGGGATCAGTTTTGTAGGCGTAGACCCAGCGGAGGCCAATAGATTGTCGACCAGATGGGAGTAGACACAGTTTGTCATGCGCGGTGTCTGAATACCAGGACAACCACCCAAGTCACACAGGACAGGGACAAGATAGAGAGCAGAGAGGATAAGATAGATGATAGCGGTGAGAGAGCAATGCTACTACAGTGCAGGGGGCGACCGAACAGTGAGTAGACAAAGTTGACAAACTGGGGAACTAGCTAGAGAGACCGTGTGATATATACTGTGAGGTACAGGCTATCATAGGATAAATAACGGGTATCATAAGGTGCTGTGAACATGTGAACTATGGGGGCCGGAGCGGGTGTGAACAGCAGTCCGGGTTGGCTGTGAACATGTGAACATTCACCGTCGGAAAGTGTGAACATTCACGGTTGGGAAGTGTGAACATTCACGGTTGGGAAGTGTGAACATTCACGGTTGGGAGGTGTGAACATCCGGAACGGGAAGGTGTGAACATCCGGATTGGGAAGTACTGTGAACTAGTCACGTGACGAGTAGGACCGTCCTACTCGTATGATCACATTGACTGTGAACATGGCCGTGAACACAGTGTTGGAAGAGAGTAGCGATGACGAGGGGCAAGGGAAACACGTGATGGAGGAAGTAAAATGGAGGCGATTTGTGACAATACCCCCTCTTTAGGACGCGCTTGCGCCTGGAGCGCGGAAGTCCCGACCCAAATGTCGTTAACGGTGACACCGAGAGCGCGAAGGTGGGGATGAGGTTTAGAGTAAGCTGTGGGATGTGTACGATGGAATTCCTCAATCAATGGGAGGGCCTTTGTGAGGCTGGAACTGGGCTCCCAGGTGTTCTCCGATGAAGGATAGTCCAACCATTTATTGAGAGAACAGTATCGTAAGTACTCAGTCGGACACAGCGATGGTGGTAACGACTATATATTACCTATTGAGAGAACAGTATCGTAAGTACTACGAGATGGTAATGTCATGACGCATCCACGCCACACTCGTAACACACCCCTCTCCCGGTTCCTGTACCCCGTCGCCTCACCCGGAAGAGGATATCTCAGCGAAACCTCTCGAACTAGCGCCACGCCGGGAGTTACCGAGTTTCCGCATTGGGAGGTTGAGAGTTCAACTCCGACCCTGGAATCTATTATGGGTACCATCCCGCCCCCGTCGGGACCCTCCCGCTCTTCGGTAGAGCTCTGGAGCGCCCCCATCTGATGCATGACTCGAGGAGGCTATACTTAGGCCTCAGGCGTCGACTTGAAGCGGGTCCCGCCCTGTCCCGCTCCATCCCGCCGAATCCCGCCCTCCCAAACCAATGAGCGCCCTGCGATCGGGCGGGTGTTCCAGGATGACGGCGGAATATGCATCACCCGCAGCGGCCGCGTCGGCCCCGACGCACTAGGCGCGCGGTTGTAGGGTTTCTGGAATGCTCTCAAGGTTCTATAGATTTTCGTACAAATACCCGGACGATGTGTAGTAACTACCCAGACTTCGTCCTTATTCAGTTTCCTTCCCCAACCCCGTTGCCGGATACTCTGAACCCTCCGCGATAGGACTTACCCATGTCTCCCTTCGACAACTCCTGGATTGTATCGGCCGGCCTCTTGAAGAGAGGAACACCCCCTAGAGATCCTAGCGTGCGGACGTCGAGGGACCCCACGTCTACCATCGGATGGTCAGACGAGCACTGCGAACCGGTGTACGTGTTGGGCCTGCAGGAAAGCTACGGTCGGGCCACAGAGGTGTCCCACCGTAAGCAAGTCTCTGTCACGGCGGGATCAGGCCGTAACAGGTAAGTATATGAGACAGGTAGAATAATGTAAGTAGGCTCACCTCAGTCGGACACAGCGATGGTGGTAACGACTGAGGTGAGCGAGTCATGATCGAATGAAAATAAGCGAAATGTAAATATAGAACCGTGGCATTAAGATACACCCGCCGTCGGGTCTCTTCCAACACCATTTCACCAGGTACTGAATTTTGCGTTTGTTTCGTGTTGCGTGGGAGTCAAGTATGGCTTCAACATCGAACTCCTCCTTGTCGTCAATGAGGTCTGGCGGATTGGATGGGAAATTGGGCCCATGGGCCTCGGTTTCCACAAAGGGAAGGAGGAGGGCGGTGTGGAAGACAGGGTGTATACGCCAAGTGGGAGGAAGTTTGAGACAGTAGTTGACTGGTCCAAGTACGTCAGTGACTTCAAAAGGTCCATGATGCTTGTCTGAGAGCTTAGCTTTGGGTCGTGTTGTCTTGAGATTCTTTCCATCAAGCAACACCTTGTCGCCAACCTTGAACGTAATGCCCTTTTTGGTGACATCTCCGTTGTTCCGCTTCATGATCTCTGCAGCGGTAGTGAGGCTAGCCTTAACCGCCTTGCAAAGTCTTCCAGATTGGTTAGGCGTTCCTCAACAGTAGGGATATTAGACGTGGGATTGAGAGAAGGGTATAAGCGGGGTTGGAAACCATGAAGGAGTTCGAAGGGAGACTTGCCCATAGCAGAGTGAATACGACTGTTGTGGGAGAATTCCGCAAAGGGAAGGTATTTGACCCAGTTGTCCTGTAGGTAATTGCAAAAAACGCGAAGGTACTGTTCAAGTTCCTGATTGTAGTGTTCGGTTTCGCCATCTGTCTGGGGATGGTAAGCTGTACTAAGCGCGGAGGTGATTCCTAGCTTAGCGTGGACAGCTTGCATAACCTTGCTTGCAAACTGGGGACCGCGGTCAGAAATCATCTTGTCCCAGAGACTATAGCGTCGATAAACACCGTTTACCAGGATGTCAACGGTGCCATCTGCATCAATAGTCTTGTGGCACGGGGATACAATTACTGTCTTGGTGAAACGGTCGACAACGCAATGGATAGCATTGTACCCATCACACTCGGGTAGATCTGTGATGAAGTCGATGGTGATGGTCCCAAAGGGACGCTCAGGAACCTCATTTGGTATAAGAGGGACATGTGCCGGATGATTCCTGGGCTTCGTCATCTGACAAGTAGCGCAGCCATCAACATAGTCGCGGACAAAGACGGACATGCCTGGCCACCAGAACTCTCGGCTGAGAAGTTCATAAGTCTTGAAGCGTCCAGGGTGTCCAGGGCCGAGGGAATCATGGTGCATCTTGACAATGTCTTGACGTAACTGCAGGTCGTTGGGAACATAGACCTTGCCTCGGAAAAGGACTAGTCCATCTTCGTAATTCCATTCCTGTAGATTCTTGACCAGCGAACGGGGACCATTACGAAGGATGACTTCTAACGCACCACGGACTTCGGCGTCCTTATTTGGACATTCCCGAATGCGTCGTCACAGGTCAGCATCTCCAACGGCTGCAACTTCTCCAGGCCGAGTGGCACGGATCCGGAAGAACTTTGGATCAAGGAGTACCCTATCAGTGTTGTCGTCATCGACCCCCTCTTTGTGATCCACACGGCGGGAGAGTGGGTCGCTACTGTTCTGGGTACCAGGTTTATGAGTGAGAGTGAAATCAAAGCAAGTGAGGAATAATGCCCAACGAGCCTGTCGTCGGCTGAGCTTTTGCGAGTTGGCAAAGTATTCAAGGTTCTTGTGATTGGTGAGAACGTCAACCGGGTGTGCCGAACCTTCGAGGTATTGGCGCCAGGCTTCCAGAGCACGGATAATAGCGAGAAGTTCCTTGTCATGAATGTCATAATTGCGTTGAGGTTCAGAGAGAGACTTAGAGATGTAAGCAACAGGATGCCATTGGTTGTCGTCGCCCGTCTGGGACAGGATTCCGCCTGTGGCATAGTCGGAAGCATCTACTTCCACCCGATAGGGCTTATCAGGGTTGGGCATGATGAGAACGGTGTTACGACCTGATCCCGCCGCGACAGGGACCGACCGCCAACAGTCTGGGGGGCCGACTGTCTGGTGGTTTTCCTGCGGGCACAACGCGCATATCGCTCGAGGGGGTTCCCCACGCTGTCCCAGACTAGCGATGGGGACCTTCGACGAGCCACGTCCTCGACGCTGACCGTCGATGGGAGACTGCCCAACTCGAGGGGCAGCCGGGGAAGGCGCAGGGATGTCGAAGGGAGACATGGGAGGGGGTCCTTGTCGGGAGGGTCTCAGAGTATCCGCACGCAAAGTGGGAAAGAAACTAGATAAGGCCGAAGTCTGAGTAACTACCACATAAGGATCCTGTATTTATACTCGTTCGAGGCCTCCTACTCCTATCCTCCGATGGATCCGACCATTGGCCCGACCAATGCGTCGGAAACGATCGGTCGTCAAGGAGGAGGCGCCTTCCGCCGTCCCCGACGAGTACCCGCCCAGTGAGACGTCGTCTGATTGGCGCACGAGCTAGGAGGGGGCGGGATCGGGCGGCGCCCGACTCCCAATGAGCACTTCCCGATCTAATAATAGTCGGGTCGTGTCATACAGCCATGCGGGCGCGCGCGAGAGTTATCCCGTCGGTCAAAGAGGCCCGACATGGGCAGGGCGACGACGAGAATTGGCGAGGCCTGTTCCTAGTACCCAGTGCGGGCACCGGCGACTCCCGTGATGGCCGGCTTCGGCGTTTTTACGACAAGAGGTGGCGCTCTACTCACAGTTGTCGGTCCCTCCGCCGAGAGGATCCCGGACCCGTGGACGCATCATAACAAACGGGTGACGATGTGAAGGCATCTTTAAGTGCCTCAAAGGTCTCTTGACACTCTGGTTTCCAGATCCACGGTTCGTCTTTCTTAGTCAGATCGAACAAGGGGCGTGCGACTCTGGAGAACCCTTCGATGAAGCGGCGGTAGAAGTTCCCAAAGCCGAGGAATGACTGCACGTCCTTGACATTCCGAGGTAACGGCCACTTGGCGACGCCGTCCACCTTGACTGGGTCCATGCAAAGTTCATTGTGAGAGATGATGAGTCCAAGGAATTCGATTGACTCAGCTTCAAAGATGCATTTCTTGGGCTTAGCATAGAGATCATGCTCCTTCAGGCGCTGAAGAACTTGTAGGACAACCTTGCGGTGTTCCTCTAGGGTCTCGGTGAAGATCAGGATGTCGTCCATATATACGACAACTTTGCCAGAGTCAATGAGGTCTTTGAGAATGGTATTCATCATTGCTTGAAACGTGGCAGGGGAATTCATAAGATCAAAGAACATCACCAATGGTTCAAACAGGCCGCGGTTGGTCTTGAACGGGCCTTTCCACTCGTCTCCGTCCTTGAGTCGGCAGTTGTTGTAGCCCTGGCGAAGATCTACCTTTGAAAAGTAGCGAGCGCCCTTGAGTTTATCGACTAACTCTCCAATGAGCGGGAGTGGATACTCGTTCTTGATAGTGCCTTTGTGGCGAGTAGGGCGAGGTTGGGAATCAGATGGAGGTTCAGGGGTTGTACGGTCGGCGGGCATGCGACGAGCGAGGGTGTGAGGTGGGTGTAGAGGAGTTTGTCAAAGTGTCAAAGGCAGTGTCCGGCGTAACCAAACAACCACCCAGGTCACACAAGACAGGGACAAGATAGAGAGCAGAGAGGATAAGATAGATGATAGCAGTGAGAGAGCAATGCTACTACAGTGCAGGGGGCGACCGAACAGTGAGTAGACAAAGTTGACAAACTGGGGAACTAGCTAGAGAGACCGTGTGATATATACTGTGAGGTACAGGCTATCATAGGATAAATAACGGGTATCATAAGGTGCTGTGAACATGTGAACTATGGGGGCCGGAGCAGGTGTGAACAGCAGTCCGGGTTGGCTGTGAACATGTGAACATTCACCGTCGGAAAGTGTGAACATTCACGGTTGGGAAGTGTGAACATTCACGGTTGGGAAGTGTGAACATTCACGGTTGGAAAGTGTGAACATCCGGAACGGGAAGGTGTGAACATCCGGATTGGGAAGTACTGTGAACTAGTCACGTGACGAGTAGGACCGTCCTACTCGTATGATCACATTGACTGTGAACATGGCCGTGAACACAGTGTTGGAAGAGAGTAGCGATGACGAGGGGCAAGGGAAACACGTGATGGAGGAAGTAAAATGGAGGCGATTCATGACATTCCTCATTCTCATTGATAACTGGCGTAGAAACCAATAAGAAATGCCCGGAATATCCTGTTGGTATCGAGAACGCACAAACAGCCGATGGAGGGGCACCCCAAAGCTCATCATAGTTTATGGTGAGTCTACTCTACGCCAATGTCATCCCCCGTGATCTCATGTGTACCGTCCTCGCTAGTATCCTCTGTTACTTCTCCTACTGCGAATAATTCTTTTTTTTGAACTAGCATTCCCATCCCCACCTAAACGGCATCCTGAATATTCCAGCGGCGTTTCGAGCCAGCAGGTGTGGTCTTGAAGCTGGTCGCACGTCCAGCTTTGAATACATGGGGCGAATTTTTGGTGATGTACTGTCCCAGGCGCCGGAGCGTACTCGTCATCTTTGGCGACAAATGGCAAACGGTGCGATGCGTTAGGTAGAAGTTGTCTTCGATTGTTTGATGCATTGACCGATAGACTTCGACGAGAACAGAACGTTTCAACACCAGCCTCTTCGTTCGGTTGACACCCTTGCCAGCGAATTTTCTGCCTTGGCTGAAATTTGCTCACCTTTGTGTACAGGTTATTCAACTCCTGTAACCAATCGAAAGCACGGAAGCCATCTGGCGTGCCCTTGATGTTGTATAGCCAGTTTCGAAGAACGGCTTCGCGTAAACGTGGTGGATAGACGTGGAAAAGGTCTGATATGAACTCCGTGAGATGCGCGGCGTACTTATGCTTCCCAGTAGCTGCAAAGATGCTGATCAAGTATAGCATCAACTGCAAGATCCGCCCCACGTCGCCATAGTTCATGGTCCGCGCAAACTCGAGATACAATAGCCCATGTTGGTTCCGGAGGCACATGTTCTTGAACACTTGATCGCGTTTGGCCAGCGCGCCTTCCTGTCGATCCGCAATTGGCTGTACATGGATACGCCAGTACGCATTCACGAAAGCCATCTTGACGTGGAACAGTCCGGGTATGAATATGATGTTCCCTAGCCGCCGGAACGGAGTCGCCTCGATTTTGCGCATCCGACGCATACCATCAATCCTCTCTTTGGTACCCAGATCTCCGTGGAACAATGACAGATACTTGGAATGGAAATTGACATCAATCCGACGTTGCTTGTTGAAGATATCAATCAAGACTTCCCAGTTACCATCGTAAGTCCCTTCATCTGCATCGACGGCGGCACCTGGGATCTGACGATCCTTTTCTGCAAAGGAAAGAGGCCGTACGCTGGCTGGTTGCCTCAGCTGATCTTTGAAGACCAGGAAAGCTCCCCCTGCTCCGTGTTCTACCAGGATGGCGCGGACATGCCAAATCAGCCCATCTGTCATCTCCGGGTCTGGTGTCAACGTCTCAGGCGGAAGATCTGCAGGTGCAGAATCGGGAGTGGGAAGTGCTAATGGTGGCGGAAGCGGCCTGGGAAGGAGGTTCTCGAAACCCGGGCATTTGATGCTCGGATCATCAGCGTTGAGGTCAATGTTGTGTTCGCTGGTGAGACAGAGTTCTGGGACAAACATGAGGTCCCGTTCCATGTCAACATTGCAATATCCAAGGTAAGTCACCGCTGTCACACTCCAATGGTACTTATTGTTTTCCAGCATTATCTGTCCCTTGTGAAAATCCATGTCGTAATTGTCGTAGATGCTGTTGCTGGGATTGAGGGTTGCCAACCGGTCGCGAGCTTTCAGATACAAGGAGTCGACCATGTTCTGCACAGTACCCGTCGACACTGAGATGCCCATGTGCAAAGTCAGCTCCATAATCGCCTCCGGACATTGCTTGGACTCGAGAAAGAAACCGATGACAGATTGCAGTGAGTTGAACTTTTGATTGGAGCTGTGACCCAGAACTGATAGGACAACGACGCGTTTCTAGCGAAGGTGTGTTAGTCAAGACTGAAAACATGCATGCCAACTTGTACTAAGGTAGAGGGCGTGGGAACCCCGCACCCTTACTAAGCATGTGACAATCACGGTCACAGTGCCAAATTCTGGCCAAAAAATTGCGCCACACTCTACTGTAGCTGTAAAAGTTTGGATCTAATATAAACTCTGTATATTTCATGTAATTTCTTGCTGGGATTATGACTAGGAAGTGCACAATAAACCTGGGAGTGCTTGTAGTCCATCTTGGGTATGAGCCCTGGACTTGGCTCATCGGCAGGCAGCAGCGGAAGCACGGTCCGCATCATGTGATGGATCACGTGACGTGCCAAATCTGGGCGGTGGAAATTTCGACCACCCGCCATTGGAATGGAAATGGCTCAAAAAACACTTTCCTGAAAAAAATATCTTTTGCATAATGGAGGTCTTCCTCCACATAAGAGTGAAGATATTGATCATAGGAAGTGTAGACAATGATAATATGATCATTTCCTATGTATTACTTTATTGACTGAATGCCCGCCCTCCCGCCTATAACCACGGTCACAATCTGCTTACATAAAGGTGTGGGATTCCCACGCCCTCTACCTTACTACTCACGACGGAAGCTAGCTCTCTCTCGCGCTTGAGGCGATTCTGAGTACGTTGACTTCGTCTCTTCTTCAAACCGTCCTTGCTATCTGACTCCTCTCCAACGTCCTCCTCAGGATCCGGCGCTCGTGTCCTGACGGGCATCTGGTCAATGTCCATGTCATCCAGACCAAAGGACACATCATCAACATCCATGCTAGCTTCTCCACCCTCGTCCTGTGCCTCGAGCTCACGCGGAGCTTGGCGTTCTCGCTCCAGATCTTCTTCATCGAGGGCAATGTTGATAGCAGCCTGATGCCCCGTCTCCCAAACATCAAGCAATCATGTCAAGAGCTCCCAGAGTCGAGGGCAGGCCTTCTCCATCCGCAGAGCCAATTCCTCGATGGCGAAAGTCTCCAGCTGTTGTAGCGTGACACTGGTGGCTCCGAAGTGAAGGTCCCTTCGTATCTCGATGAGATCAAGGAGTTCGAGCTGGTATGTTTTTGTTGCTGTCCGTGTGATGCTAGCGGTGACATGACCATCAGGCCTTTCTGTCAGGACATCGAGTAGAAGATCCACGTTCAGGAGGAGACTGTTTCGATGGCGTTGGAGGTTAACGACGTCCTGACCATGCCGTATAGTCTCGCGGAATAGACACAACATCGAAGCATGGTTGTCATCAAGTACTTTGACAATGGCATTGATCCACGGGAAGCGGTGAGAGCCATACATCGACGCCATGGTGGGCAGAGGCAAACGTAACTCTATATCTACGCCATTGCCTCCGAATCTGACTGCTCTCCATCCATCTCCGCCTCTTGGACCTCACGATCTCTTATCCGGGGGTCAATGTTGGCCAAATCCATCTGGTAAGAAGTTCCTTGTACCTTTCAAATGGTTCCTGACTTCTAAGACGGGTACAGGTCATTGCATCACCCATCATGAACACGGTCCTGCTCTCAGAACACTGCGCCACATTCCAGCAATCCAGCATCTCGCAGATGGGTTGTTCGGGAGTCTCCGGAGCCATGCTCACATCGGAGATATCAATATCGGGCGACACAAGAGGTGGTGGTAAATCGTCTGGTGTGTCGCTGGCAAGTGATAGGAACAGCAAAGTGAAGGAGAGCAGGTTTGGACTCAATGTGGTGGCCATGCTGGGAGTGACGAAAAACTGTGTTAGAAATCAAATATATTTTGTTTTTTATAGCTTCAGAATATTGGTTGGAATGTTCGCCCCATCAATAGAAAACATGAGGCCATGAAATGAGGCGCGCCGCATATCAGAGGACTTTGACAAACAAACAAACATGGTGATTTATGCCAGTGCCAGTCGTCTTAACGCCTTAGAAAAATGGATAAGGTTTGCGGATACAGGTAAGGCAAGGGATAGATTACGATAAGATAAAATACATGTCATATTGATTACAATCTACGTCAAACCACGCCACAGGTCTTGAGATCCATTTTTCTGGGCGTTTAAGACGAATGGGAAGGAGTCTGGTTAGATACCCGTACTTGTACCCGCTCAAGCGGTACTTGGGTAATGGGTATGGATTGGGCCGGACTTCACATGACTGAACACCCAGCGAGTAGGGTATTGCGATACCCGGGTATATACTTGTTGGGGACTCTACACTGCAGCGAGGACGACCCGTGCCCGAACCCGTCCAGTCCATCTTTGCGAAGGCGTGCGGAGGATGTTGGTGCTGACCTTGCACTCCCTCGCGCGTCTCGCCTCCTCCGCCGAATCCTGGGGCGATGTGCTCATCACCACCTCCAGCCGCGTGTGTCTCACGAGTACGGCGTAGAACTGTAATGACAGTTCCATGTACCTCCAATTAGCATCCACCATAATGTACACGAAAAACACGCACAGTTCAATCTCACAATCTACACCCAACACTCCCCAGCCCGCAATCTTATAAATGACACACCACCACCGCCGTGCCCTCAGAGACAATGAGGCAGTGCTGATCGCCCCCTCCCCCGCGTCCTTGGTGGGCGTGCCAGGCTTCCCGCAGCTCGGCCTAATGGTGAATGTTGAGTGATTGTAGTACCCTGGCACGGCGGATGTGTGCGCTGTGCATTGAGGTTGGATGCGCGTGCGGCGTTGCGGGCTTGATGAGGGGCCGAGAATGTTGGATGACCAGGGGGCCCTTGATCTTGAACTGCCATGTGGCTTCATCGAGACAAGCGGCGGGCTCGCAGACCAAGCTCTGGCGGGCCCCGTAGTCTTTTTATTAAGATTAATCTACGCCATAAAAATAATCTCAGACGGTCGTAAGACCTCTCCGCTCCCTCGCGAGCACCTTAAAGCCCCTTCGGGGGTGTCGCGAGGACCGCGGACACAAGTAGAGCACCTAGAACAAACACAACCAAACGCCGAAGCGGAGCACAGGCACAAGCACGAGCACAAGCACAAAGCACAAGGGAGAAAGTGAGTGGTCTCAACAACAGTACAACGGCACAGAGGGCCAGTCGTCACACAGAAGGAATCTAGTCCCCAATGATCAAGTTAGCATTAGTCTACAGTGAATACAGATACACACCTAGTCCCCAATGATCAAGAGGTTGAGATGGGGAGCTAGGACTAACTACTGAGCCTTATATACTGTGCTACAGCTATCCTAATGAGTCATAATGATCTAACTATGAGCAACGATGAGTCGATAATGGTGCGATAGGATGAGTAAGATAATGAGTCAGGGGATGAGTAAGACAATGAACAAGAATGAGCAATAGCGATGCGATATGAGTGCGATGAGTGAGTCAGATGCTTGGTGAACATGTGATCGGTGAAGTCATCAACATGTGATACCGGAGTACGGTCCGGAACAAGACCCGAGTAGAAACATGTGATATGCCATGTGACCTAGGACTTCACGACATTACTCCCCTCCTTAAAGTCGTTGTCCTCGACGACTGTGACAATAGCTCGACGGCCAGTCGTCCATGTGAAGTCCAAGGGTGAAGCATCAGTAAAGTTCTCGATAGGCTTCCAGGGGAGGTTGGCAAAGATGGAGGCTGAGATTTTTCGCGGCGCATTTGGGTTGGCTTGGTGAAACTCGTCAACCAGCTCTGGACAGTCTAGGTTGTCGACCGGCTCCCAGGAATTATGGCCTTTGTGGTATCCAACCCATTTGACAAGATACTTGAGTTTTCTCCTTTCAATTTTACTATCAAGAATTTTCTCGACTTCATAGTGCTCCTCGCCCTCTATCTGCACTGGTTCCGGTGGTGGCGGGGTGACACCATTGATGTCATTGCCCCTCCATGGTGACAACCGATCGGCATGAATGTTATCATGGATCTTCATCCAATGAGGTAGGTCAAGCCTATATGTATGCGCTCCTGTCTTTTCAAGCACCTCAAAGGGCCCAAGACGTTTGCTTCCCAACTTGGTACTCTTTTGGCGAATCTTCAGTTTCTTCGCGCTTAGCCATACAGGCTGTCCCACTTTAAAGATGTTTTCCTTGGCTGCTGCGTCTATCCCTGCACTCTCTTCAATGCGGTATTTGCTCATGCGTAATGCAGCTTCAGCATCGGTTCGAGCATGTTGCAATGCTTCGAGTCGTTGAGTAATGGATGGGAAACGCTTTTCAACACCAACGGGGATATTGAATTCAGGGACATAGCCATACATGACTTCAAAGGGGGCTCGATGATGGGTGGTGTTGACACGGGAGTTGATCACAAATTCAGCCGTTGGGAGGAACTTATCCCAGTCATCTTGACGACGACTGACGTACATGCGGATATAGCGGATTACTTCTTGGTTGGCGCGTTCCGTCTGACCGTTGGTCTCAGGGTGATAGGCAGTGGTCAAGGATGACTGGATTCCCAGACGTTTAAGTAGCGCTTTCATAACCTGCGCTGCAAACTGGGGACCCCGATCAGAGATAAAGCGACGAGGGAGGCCGTGAAGGCGGAAGATCTCTCGATAGTAGAAGTCTGCAACCCCTTCTGCTGTGATCTCGGTGGTAGTAGGGAAGCAGTGAACCGCTTTAGTATAATGATCCGTGAATGTGATGACTGCATTGTGTCCATCCTGGGTCTTAGAGAGTTCGCCAATAAGGTCCACTCCTATGTCCTGCCAGGGACCTTTAGGTACTGGGAGAGGTTCCAAAGTAGCACGTGGTTGCGAAGGGAGTTTTCGACGTTGACATGCGTCACATCCTTCCACATAGCGTTCAACGTAAGAGCGCATAGTTGGCCACCAGAAGTGACGACTTAGGAGTTCTAGAGTGCTGTGCATCCCTGGGTGTCCAGCGGTCTGAGCGTCATGGCACTGCTTGACGACATCTCTTCGAAGCTCCTTATCCGGAGGCACATAGACTCGGCCCTTGTAGTAGACCAGACCATTGTCTTCTTCCCATTCGACTAGACCATTGACCAGTTTCCGAGGGCCATGCTTTTTAAGCTTTTGAAGTCCTTCCAGTACTTCAGCTTCACGTGCACTAGCTTAGCGAATGCGATCTTCAAGGGGGTTCTGGAACAGAACCATCTTTGCAGCCCGAAGGAAATGCTCTGGTCGTAGGACGGTCTGCTGCTTATTGTCTTCAGCATCAGAGACTGCCAGATTAGGCATTCGTGAAAGTGCATCAGCTTGAGTGTTGGTTTTGCCAGGCCGGTGAGTCAAGAGGAAGTGGAAACGCGAAAGCCAGAGAGACCATTGTGCCTGTCGTCGGCTGAGGTCTTGTGCCGAACGCCAGTATTCCAGGTTGCGATGATCTGTGATAATCTCAAAGGGCTGTGGAAGTCCCTCAAGGAAGTTGCGCCAATCTTTGAGTGCTTCAATGATACCAAGCATCTCCCGATCATAGATCTCGTAGTTCCGTTCTGCGGGGTCCATAGATGCTGATCGAAAGGCTACTGGGTGCCAGAGTGTGTCTTCCTGTTGCTGGAGTAGGACTCCCCCTGTTGCAAAACCAGATGCATCGACTTCAACTCGGGTGGGCCTAGTTGGGTCCCAGAGTCTCAGTATTGGTGCCGTGATGAATGCTTGTTTCAGAGCGTCAAAGGCTTCTTGCTGTTCAGTATCCCAGGTCCAAGGGACGTTCTTCTTGGTAAGATCATTCAAGGGACGTGCCATTTTGGCAAAGTCCTTGATAAAGCGTAGGTAGAAGTTTGCAAATCCAAGAAAACCTCGAGCGTCACGGAGACAGGTAGGTGTAGGCCATTCCTTGACAGCAAGCACTTTAACAGGGTCCATGCAGACCTCGCCTTCGCTGATGATCAATCCCAAGTATTCAATGCTCTCTTGTTCAAACTCGCACTTCTCAGGGCGCAGGTAAAGGTCGTTATCAGCTAGTTGTTTAAGAACTTCATTGACTATTTGACGGTGTTCCTCCAGGGTTTTGGTGAAGATGAGAATGTCATCGAGGTACACAGCGACCTTTCCTGCAGCAATCAGATCTGAGAATATGGCATTCATCAGTGCCTGGAACGTAGCGGGCGAGTTGGTGAGTCCAAAGAACATGACTAAGGGCTCAAAGAGCCCCCGATTTGTTGCAAATGCCCCTTTCCACTCGTGTCCCTTTTTGACGCGTATGTTATTGTAGCCCCATCGAACGTCAAGCTTTGTGAAGTACTTAGCATTGCGCAGTCCGTTAATGATGTCAGCTACTAGCGGGAGTGGGTAACGATTTTTGACAGTGTACTCATTTAAGCGGCGGTAGTCCTGAACAAAGCGCAGTTTGCCATCCTTCTTCTTGACAAAGAAGACTGGTGATGCGATGGGTGACTTAGAGGGACGAATGTACCCTTTGCGCAAGTTGTCACTGAGGAAGCGGTCAAGCTCCTCTTCTTCGTTAGCGGACATGGGGTAGATCTTGGTTCGCATAGTCGGAGGAGCATTCGGTGTTAGATCAATGGCATGGTCCCATGGCTTATGCTCCGGTAGACGTTCTGATTGCTTCTCCGAGAATACTCCAGCATGTTGATGGTAGTGCTCAGGCACCATTTCTTCGAAGGTTCTCTGGGGCTTAGACTTATTTGCTTCCTCAGCTAGTTGCTGAGAGTACGTATAGCCTGCAGCACACCAGAGTTCTTCACCAACATGCTGTAGTACCCCTGCCCTAAGCCATGCACGTCGCATCCTGCGATTGGCATTGACACGATAGACAGGTGGTTCCTCCGGTTCAACAGGTTCATCAAAGATGGACTCTGTGTCATCGTCGGATTCATCATCAGATTCGGGCTCTTCAGGGAGTACAGATTCAAGCAAGGAGTGGAGTTTTCCGTCTGCATCTCGGAGTGGGAGTGTTCCCCCTGGGTCTGGTTCCTGTGGTTCTTCAACGTCTTCAATGTTATGCCTTGTACCTCCTGGTCGATATTGTAGACGTCCAATCGACCAGTCGATGTTGGGGTTAACTTTTCGTAACCAAGGCAGTCCAAGGATGACGTCTTCCGAACCAATATTAGTAACCAGGAACTCAGTCCATTCCTCTCGACCACTAACAACAAGACGGAGGCGGGCTCGGTGGGTGATATATCCAGCAGAGTTATTGCTACCGTCTATGTTGAAGAGCTTGATGGGGTGGCGCAGAGGATGGGTATACACTTTGTGCTTGTCAACAAAGCCTTGGGACAAAAATAGTCCCGTTGCTCCAGAATCAATCATAGCTGCACTTTTTGCACTTCTGAATCGTCCTTTAAGTTCAATCGGTACGCGAAAATGAGAAGGGTCATCATATTTCAACGCGCTAATAGTACATTTGGAGACGGAATCATAGGTAGAAGAAATTTCAGAGTGCAATTTAGGAGGCGCCGCAGCAGCTGTGGCGTGCCCCCTATCTAAAAATGCGATTGAAGACTGGAGATCTGGTCAGCCAGGGCTTTCTGGTCAGCCATGAGCTTGGTTAACATTGCAGCAACGCCATCAGAGACAGCAGGAGCATCGGAGGTGGCAGCAACAGTTGTAGCAGCAGCGCGTCTCACCTGAGGAGGTCGTCCGAGGTACTTGCCGCGGCACACCTGACCCTGGTGTCCAGCAAGTCCGCAGTGGGAACAGATGTCTCGCTCGTAGTTGCCATCAGCTTTGCGATGTTCCTTGGAACCACAACCGTAGCAACGCCCCACCATAGCCCGACGATAGTCTTCTGCCGAGCGGGTAGCATCAATGTCCATGGCCATGGGGTCTCTAGCTGGGGGTGCGTATGGAGCAGCAGCCGGGCCGGAAGAACGGGCCGTAACTGGAGTGAATGGGGTGCGGGACTTGTGCTTTTCCTGCTCTCGCTGGATCTGACGATTGTCGATGTCGATGGAGACCTTAATAAGCTCTTCAAGGGTGCCAGTGGGTTTGTCAGTGAGAACTAGAGCATCCTTGATGCGATCCGCTAGATGGTCGTAGAAGCGGTCTCGCAGATCTTCCTGAGAGTACCCAGTGCGAGTGCTATACTGCTTGAACGTGGCAGCATATTGACCAACAGTGCTCTTGCCCTGGTAAAGGCGACGCAATGTCTCCTTGGCATCGGTAGTAGCGTCGGTAGTCTCAAAGCGATTTTTGAAAGCCGCCTCAAAGTCTGCCCAAGCAGCAAATGGGTAAGCAACATTGGAATTCTGTGCGGAGGAGGCATGGATGGCTTCCGAGAAAGGGGTAGCCCAAATGGCAGCATCCCCTTCAAGGAATGAGATAGCTGAGGTGATGCGCTTTTTGTAATCGGCAAGGCTCGGAATGTTATCGGCGTAAAGGTTGAAAGCGGCTAGGAAGCGACGGGCATCATCTCCGCGTTTTCCATCATAGTTGGAGGGTTTGGCGACACCCTTAGCATTGCTGCTTTGGCTCAAGAGGGTGGTGACGGCGTTCTGTAGACCTGTCTGGTTCTGCGCGAGGGTAGCAAGCGCTTGTGCCAGGTCGGCGGGGATCGACATATTTAGCTCTGATGTGGGCTCGGGAATAGAGATAGGCTCGGGGTTGGAATCAGGTTCAACGTGCTGTGCAGCAGGCTCGTGATAGGAGTGCACAGAATGTGTGGAATGCTCAGAGTGCTCAGATGCTGAGTCTTCGCTTTTGTTGTCTTCAGATGACGAGTCTGGTGCGGTAGCGGTATGGGGAGGCTCGGGAGTTACAGAACAGTGTTCAGGTTCTGGTTCAGGAGTAATGGGTCGAAGCTCTGGTTCAGGTGTAGTAGGAACGGGGATGTAGCGAGCTCCACCTTCCTCAGATTGAATCCGAGTAGGGTTGCTGTGGCGATTGGGACAGGGTTGTGTAGTACACTTGTCCCAGGAATCGTCGTCGGGATCACGATGATAGTGGAGGCGGTCTTTGGTATCCCAACAATGAACAAAGTTGGTGCAGTTGATACTGCTGGCGTTGTATGAAGGTGTGATGTTGGATAATGGGTGTGGGAGTCAAAAGAGGTCCGCTCCCTGTTCAGGAACTATATCGACAAATGTGCACCGAAGGCTGTCTGCTCAGGCTCCTTGCCCTATTGCTGCCTTTTGACCAGTTAAGCCGAAGCTTAAGGGCCACTGAACAAACTTGAGTACCTCTTATCCTTGCCTGTCCAACACTCTAGGAGTGCGCTGCGTCACAGTCAACGCCCTGATTTACACTCCGGTTTGCAGGAGTCAGGCACACGTTGTACAGTTTGGGAAAACTGCAAGCACGAGTTGGATCGTACCACGGATCAACAGTTGACAAGGGAGCGAGTAAACAAGAGTGAACAGCCGGTAGAAGCACGTCGAACGGACAAGTCACAAGTTCCTCGTGGGATCAGCTAGGCTGACGGCACAAGTAGGGGATCTCAACCTAATGTCGCGAGGACCGCGGACACAAGTAGAGCACCTAGAACAAACACAACCAAACGCCGAAGCGGAGCACAGGCACAAGCACAAGCACAAGCACAAAGCACAAGGGAGAAAGTGAGTGGTCTCAACAACAGTACAACGGCACAGAGGGCCAGTCGTCACACAGAAGGAATCTAGTCCCCAATGATCAAGTTAGCATTAGTCTACAGTGAATACAGATACACACCTAGTCCCCAATGATCAAGAGGTTGAGATGGGGAGCTAGGACTAACTACTGAGCCTTATATACTGTGCTACAGCTATCCTAATGAGTCATAATGATCTAACTATGAGCAACGATGAGTCGATAATGGTGCGATAGGATGAGTAAGATAATGAGTCAGGGGATGAGTAAGACAATGAACAAGAATGAGCAATAGCGATGCGATATGAGTGCGATGAGTGAGTCAGATGCTTGGTGAACATGTGATCGGTGAAGTCATCAACATGTGATACCGGAGTACGGTCCGGAACAAGACCCGAGTAGAAACATGTGATATGCCATGTGACCTAGGACTTCACGACAGGGGGTTTTCACACCTTTGAGTGAACAAGCAGCCTAATGCTGATAGCCGCCCTCGCGCGACTCTGTGCCCTCGCGCACCCCGAGCCCCAGCGCTAACAAGTGCCCTTGCGCACCAAGAACCCGCACGCCCCCCCATACCGCGCCAAAAACAACGTCTCGACGACGGCAACCGGAACCCGGCCCGCAACCCAAAGCGGAAAGGACATGTCACCCGACCCCGCAAATACTCCCCTCCAGACGCCGCCATGTACTCAGGCGAGCTCAGCTGGCTGAACGTCCCCAGTCCGCCACCAGAGCCATACAACTGGGAGGACGAGTGCGTGAATCCGCCGACCTGGGACGACTACGAGCCCCCAGAAACCCTTCGCGCGTCCTCGCCCTGCCTAGGCCGGCGCGAAGCGACCCCCGACCCCGACGTCTGGGAAGATTTTCTGTCGGCGCAGCAGGAATCAGACGACATGGATGTCACAGAGGACATGCCAATGGACGAAGACCCCGCTGAGGCCTTCAACAGGTACGTGGCACCCATCCTCAGACGATTCGGGATTTTAAAAATCCACACAGGCTGGACTATGAGCACCGTCAGGAGCGACACACGCCCTCACCCCCACCCCAGCCAATGACTCTTCCCACGGTGCCGCCGTCGCTCCCACCCATGTAACACGACAATACTTTATTTATCATAGCGAAAGACGACCTATGGGTTGCGCTAGAGGCGCTGTTAGCCGCTGACCAAGGCAAACCTAACTGTGCTGTACTAGTCAACAACGCACTCTATACCCTAGGAGCCTGGCTCATCCCAGAAGCACCCCCACCGTACCCAGCCTAGTATCAACAACCTTACCCTACCAAATATCATATCGTACCACATTCCGACACGTCACCCCGGAACAAATCGGCCCGTCCTTCCCGACAAGGTGAAATTTGCGAAACTTGCCACTCTGTCCTTACCACCACGACGTCCCCACAGCCGTTCAAGTGCGTCGGCCCAGCCATTGACGTGTGCAACCGCCACAGACTCGCCATCGCCTCACCCGACTGGATTGCACTCAACGGATACCCCTCCGCTCCGTCAACTACGCTGGGCGGCCCCCATTTCCAAGAACCCACACACCACAACGACCTGAACTACTAGAGCGACCTAGGTACATCTGTCGGAGATCCGGCTTTTACATTAAAATCCCTTATCAGGCCTGTTATGCCGATTGTTCGAGGCATAGCTTTGTAATGTACCTGGCCTGGGCTCCGTTGATAGTAAAATCTGACCGGCTTCATGGCAAGCCTGCCGAAAGCCCAAAAAGAGTGCTGCCTAGGCTTACAGGAGCGGCCGGCTTCTGATTATGTGGCAGCTTAACCTGTTTAGGTACCCCTCAGTCTGAAAAGGGCTTAAATTTGTAGCGTGAGTTTCACGGCCGGCACTAGGGGCTGATAATGTGCAGATAGACCTTAAAAACGCGTGATCCTTCCTTATTTGTGTCCAGTTGAGTAAGGCGGGTACAACTTGTCGCATTCAATATATGTACAGAACATTGCCACTGACGGACGTCGTAAAACAGTAACCTACACAAGTTGTACACAAGTATCATGCACTCGCTTGAATATCAGCGTTGCCCCGTGGCAATTTCCTTGTCGCAGCAACAGCACCCGTACCACGGCCACGGCCACGGCCACGGCCACGACCACCTTTCTTACTTGAAGCTCCTGGTTGATCGGTCTGCGACTTCGTTTTGACCGACTTGGTGGCTTTCTTTGCAGGGGGAGGAATACTCGGTCTAGGTGCAAAGACTTTGGTTTCTGACTCTGTATCCTCAATGTCAGTCAGAGGTGACCCAGTGTGATATGCATGAGCTGTATCTGAATGGACACATCTCAGGTCAAGTGATATGTGGCGTGGTTCAGAGGACTTGCCTGACTCGGGGGAAGACTCCCGCTCCGTACGGCCACTCTCAGCAGCTTGCGGTCCCTTCTGATGCCCATCGTTACCTTCCTCAGATCAATACATGACGCATCAGAAAGGTAACTTCACATACCGTTATCTGGGAGACCTGTGATGCTTCCTGTTCTGGCCAAACTTGCAATGATACTGTCTATTCGGCTCAAGACTGGAGGGTTTTCGTTCTGCGTCAGATCTCCGTCATCAGACAGAGTGAGCACTGTTGGTGTTGGAGGAGGGGGCTCGTGGTTGAGGTCAAGATCATCCTCTGAATCCCAGTCTGTACAATAGGTCAGTATAAGTAGGTTCAAATCATGGGCATGTCTACCTCTCCGAGGAAGGGGAGCTATATCAACGGAAGTAGTGCCAGTCTGCGGCTGGCCTGCTGAAGCAGCTTCAGCCTGTCGCGGGCCGGCTGGAGTAGCTGAGAGTTCGACTCCAGAGTCGTCATCTGAATCGTCGTCGTCCAAGGCCGCCAGATCACGCTCGTAATTTTCGACGTTATCTGCAGCTGCAGTAGTGGTCCCAGAGGCAGGAGTAGTGGCAGCCGCTGGAAAGACTCTGTCATTGAGATACTGGACAGTCTTGATCATGTTCGCCGATCCTTTTGCCAGTGCGTCGGTGATGAACGTTTTGTAATATTTGAAGTCAGCAACATAGCTGTGCTGAGTACAATTGCCTTCTTGGGAAAAGGTGCGATCTGATGAGAGTAAATATCGCACCTACAAAATGACAACAGGTTGTCAGGATTGTGTGGCGCCCAGCCCAGTGGAAGAATATCTCACCATGACACCAGCAAAAGCCATATGTGCGGGGGTGATAGACGTGATGCCCCAAAGCTGGGCGTTTGTTGACCTTGTTACAACGTCTGGGGATGTAAGGCTTGAAGCTCCGAAGAAAATGAGGATCAGAACCTGGAATGTGTGAGACAAGGGAATATAAGCAGAAAGAGAGACATACTCGTTGGACAACTTGATTTCGAAAGACCTCTCTCATTTTTCTGGTCGGGCCAGGAGGAAATAGAGCTGGAAAAAAGTGTTCCTTGATCCCCAGAAGCAAAAGTCGTTCTGGAGCATTGACGTCAGCCGTAGTAAGTAGGGTTTGGTTGAGAAATCCCTCGAATATCAGATGGAAATGGCCCTTGAGGCGGTTCACTAGGTTTGAGCGCATCTGACTGGCTTCCTTGAGCTATGATAGAGTTAGAAATCTTCACAATTGAACGAAAAGAGCGAAAAGTACCGCGGCCAACATAGTTTTATCCCCTTGTTCCAGAAAGGGACGCAGAGTCTCATGCACGCCCTCGAAAATGGCCTGGGTAACTTCCAAGGAGAGACGACGGTTGGCAGAAAGAGGTTTGCCGCCAGAAGCACCTGGCTCATGGTTGTGGAGAAGGGCATCGTTGATTGCTTGCAAGGGATACTTTGTGATCACCATGCTGTCAAACCAGATATGCACGGAAACAACGGAAGACCTTGCAAACATCTTGCAGTACTTGACCTCGTTCTTGGTCAGTCCTGAAACAACAGCTTGCATCAGTGGCTCGGTTGATCGCACAGCGCCACCCAGAGGAAGGCCAGAGACTGTAGCAACCTCGGTTCTAAGATTACTATTCTCCTTTGTGAGCGTCTGCTCATTCAGCTGAAGTGTCTTGACAGCCTGCTCCAGCACCAGTTAACAACTCAAGTCTCACTTCAGTAGTGAGAAGTACATACCGCCAAGATACGGTTCACTTCCTCGTTAGTGTAAACTGGGTCTGACTGTGTTAGGCCTGGAGGGGAAGGGAGAGAGACGGCCGGGCGCACAGCAGGTGCACGTGTATTCGGCAAGACAAGTCTGCTGCCTCGAGCAGGGTTGACAGCGGGGGGAGGATTGGTTCGATTGTTACGAGGAGGCATGAGAAGAGAGAGATGTGGGAGCTCAGACTCAAGACCAAGAGTCCACTGGATAGTCTGATGTCAGATGGGAGTGGCGAGGAACAAAACTCAGAGCACACCAACGTGTATGCTCATTTGTACCCTGATGCTTTCGGTTTCCGATTGCGACGCAGAATTGTGGCACACATCCATGATTCCGAGATCACCAAGGGTCCAGGCTGTCCAGGTGGCACAGGTGAGTAGATACAAGATAGTGTCTTGGAAATTGGCGCTGTAGAAATAGACCAGATGGCGATAAATTCGAACCTTGGGTGACGGTGGTAAGCAGAGAGTCAATGTTGGAGTTTCGGCATTATCATGGGACACTTCCCCATGGGGACTCACCGACGGGTGACAATGTAGATGATATTACATTCCACACTAGTGCGAAAGGTAATGCAGCCGTCACTATCCGTATCGTACCTGTCGGCAAACTGACCTTTCAACCTACCAACTATAGGTTGGCCGTATACCCGACCGCCTAACTTGTAGCCCTTGATCTTTACTGGACTGCCCCTCCAACACAAGGACCGCCTACGAGGACCCCGACGACAACAACAGCGATGACGACAATGACGATGACAATGGCCGCGACGACCACAACGACGACGACTACGACGACGGCGCGGCACTAGCGAAGGCACTCCACACACCCGTCTATCCCCACACTTAACAGGCCTGTAATACGATCGGACGAGCACACGAGTTCAAGCTTGCAAGGACTCTGTGACGGCGACAAGCAATGGACTACCTCCACATGCTCCACATCATCTTGAACTGAATCGAGCAAGCACCCCACCACCGTTCCACTGAGCAGCGAGCAACAGCGGCGACCTATAGTACCGGCTCTCCAAGTCTGTTTTCTAAATCTCTCTGAGTCTTTGAATCTTGTGATCCGCACATGACTCAAACAGACCGCACTTTGGCAGCGCAATGCTTCTTCCCTCCCACCACCATGTCCCTCGGGCAATCGTCTCTCTCCTCGCATGCAATCTTCCTCACACTCGCCCAATACAAGACCAGGACCAGGTCTCACAACAATGACAACAAGGTGCTCGCCGCTGACAGAGACGACACAGCGCTGATGGGGACGACACGGCGCTGACGGAGACGAGGACGACAGGCCCACAGGGAATTGGCCAGTGGCAGGTATGGGTCTGGTGCGCTGTCAACTTCGTGCTCACGTTTGCTCTAGGTTGGCCACGCTCTCGCCCGCAGGCAACCGCAACTATGGCCGATGATATGACGCCGTGAAACGCGATGACGACGACGAGCTCAACAGAGAAAGTGGGACCGGTTTCAGGTGCGCTCCGCTCATTGCTTTGTGTGTGTGTTCCATTTCTGATTCATGTTGTCCGCCAGTCATCTCATCCAGATAGTCGCGTTGCAGCTGCTGCTGTTGCTGGTATGTTGCTGGCCGCTTCTGCCCTGCCAAATGCTCTGTCAGAAAAAGACCACGAGAGAGAAGCCGGTGTACGAGTTGGATGGTCAGAGGGAGACAGGAGTGTGTTTATCCCAAGTGTACGTTACGGTACATGGTGGTAAACGGCAAGGAGAAAAGACGGTGCCAAGCGACGCGTAAGCTACAGCTTACATAAGTGCGGCTACTCGGTCCGACGGCTCGTCAGTATCCGACACATCCCCTCAAGCGGAGGATCGAGCAAAGACAACAAAGCCAATGAAAATATAAAAAAGAAACTGCATCCCCTCGAATCAACAACTCTCCTCGCAACTAAATGAATCCGACAGTATCCGGTATCTTGTGCGAAACAATGATAATGTGAACCATGAAGGTCTGGAAATGTGAACTGATGTGGCGTGACAACAGGATCAAAGAAAAGGGTGGGGTTGGAATGGGACGTGTACGGGTGGGGTAGTCCAGTCCAACAACGGTGTCAGTTAAGGGCCGTGACGAGCACATGGGTGAGCAACATGCTTGGAATGGGATTTCGGGGACAGTGTATGTGCCATGTCGAGGGTGTTCGGGGGCAGAGACAGGCATGCCGGGGCCTTCCAGAGACAGTTTGCACGCCATGTCAAGGGCGTCGAGGGTTCGGGGACAGTTTTCCAGCCGTGTCAAGGGCAGAAGTTCCATAGTCAGTTTATGCCGTGACAAGGCGGAAGTCGGCGTGCGGGAAAGGAGAGGGAACATATCTGGATCCATAAAACCATCGGTACGCGATCTGCGCTGGTCCGTGATAGCAGTCAACAGCCCACTGCTCATCCAACTAAGCGTTAACGTCGCTCGAGACGGATTGGTATGCCCACCAATCAAGGTCGCCGTTTATGTCAGAATAAGACCACGAGAGAGAAGCCGGTGTACGAGTTGGATGGTCAGAGGGAGACAGGAGTGCGTTTATCCCAAGTGTACGTTACGGTACATGGTGGTAAACGGCAAGGAGAAAAGACGGTGCCAAGCGACGCGTAAGCTACAGCTTACATAAGTGCGGCTACTCGGTCCGACGGCTCGTCAGTATCCGACATGCTCCCCTGACACGCCTTTTCATAGGGCCACAATACTATCATTATGGCCGACGCGACAATGCTGCTCCTGCACTACGACGACACCACAGCAAGCGAAGGGATCGCGTCCGCTAGGCGCGTTGCATCTGCACTGTTCCAATGAGCTCTGCCATCATCCACTATTATCTGTACGCGCGTAGATACCGTTTCCCTATGATACCGTTTCGCTATGATACCGTTTAGCTATCGTAATAATGAATATGAAGATTCCCTGTTCAACTCTGCCCAGCTCCGAAAGTAAACCCACTATGCTAGAAATCGGAGCAGAACAGATCTGTCTGACATGCTCCCATTGACCCCGATCAACTCTGTTAGAACTCTGCCTGACTCCGCGCTGATTTCCACTGGGATTAAAAGCCGAAAGCTGACCGAGACTTCGGAGACACAAAAGATATTCACATACAAAAAACACTAAACAATTTTAATATCTACACTACAGAGAAAGTTGGTATGAATGCAACAACACGCTTCACAAACTGGTTATGGTACTACCTAGACGAACCCGAAGAAAAGCCTCAAGGGAATCGAATCTGTCCTTCACGGCATCCTGCTTGACAATAAGGCGCTCCATCTCCGCCTGCAAGGATGCAATTGTTCTCTCTATACACTACTTAGAACATCTTGGGCAAGAAAGGATGGATCACTGCTCACCTTGTAACTCGTTCTTTGCAACCAATTCCGCAACAATCGTTCCCAAATAGGTGGACATGGACGCCGCGCGATCAGTAGCGACAGCAGGTACCTGGGCGAGGGTTTTCGGAATGGGTGAGGCCATGGCTTGGCCAATGATACTGTCATCAAGTGAAGTCGGTGAAACCGGCCTATCCTTGGTAAAAGTATTCGGTCCAGGCTTGTCAGAACTACAAGCATACTGAGATGGCTTGCACGGAGAGCGCAGTGGGACTTACGAAATAGAGGCCGAGTCGGAATCGGACATACTCAGGAAACTGTCATCCACGACTCGGTTAGCTTGCAGTCTTGGCCGAAATTCTGCGACAGTCTGTGATGATTCCACAGTGTCAGGATGACCCGAATACTCTTCGGCGGAAAGGAGTCTTGAGGGAGTGGATGTGACAGTCTCAGGAGACATGTCGGAATGAGAAGAGGAAGCGCGTTGAGGGCGATTGGTACGCGAGGGTGGAGTGATGCCACTGAGTGTATCGAGTGACCGAGACGACGGAATTCGAGGGTAATTACTGAACACCCTGGAGGAAAGACGGTGCTTAATAAGTTGGCGGGACTTGGACCCAAAGATATGAGGGGCAAGCAGAGCTAAGGCGTCGTTCCTATCCATTTATCAAAGATAGTGAGGCTTGCGAAAGTATAAGGGAATGGGCGAGAGATCGTAATTGATCGGAGCAGCCTGGACCATCAAACAACGATCACAAATCTGATTCGTCTTCGGCAATAGCCGTTCACATCACCGCTCCGAACAACTCTTGTCTCCCAAATTCCTTGTGGCCGCTGCGTGTTCCCCTCGCGCGGAGCTCAATAATTCTTATTATTCTGCTCATTTAATGGCACAACCGAGCAGTGACAAGTACTCTTGGACCTCCTAATATCATGCCTTATCGTAACTAACTGGCAAATTGCAATATTCTCAAGGCAGCTTGAACCTGTCGCGAATTCGCACTATCTTGTGCATGTTCATGGAATGTGGAGCGCAGAAGAGATATATCCAGCTAGACTAATGTTTACCGCAGTGCCAGGGTGACCTGATACTGAATTGGTTGCCTAGAACTGTATACTCAGGCTCCTCCAAGTCTAAGCGTCATGACCAGGTCATGGCCACATTGACCACGAACCTTATTATTGCGCTGAATTGCTTATATACGCTTCATCAGGGCCAATCTTTTGCTTGCCAGGGTATCGTTGCCTAACACACCTCTCCGTCCAAATGCTGCCCAATTTAACCTGCCTGGACAGCGCCCATCATTCTCCTAAAATGTTCTGCTCCGACAAGTCCTCTGGGCCCCTCAAAGTCATCCAAGTCATGGTGACTACGACTCAAGAGCAGCTTGAAGACTGCCCGGTTACAACTCCTGACAGTGGCCCTGGTTGTACTGTCAAGGGCGCCATTGAAACCAAAATTACTGCAGGTAAGCGTTGGCTGTACATTCATCCTCACCAAGTACTGATGACGGTATGGCAAAACAGAAGACAGTCGCCTGTATCAGCCTCTTAAACTGGCCATAGACAGGTTTCAAGATCAGCCTCCGTACCCCATCTCCTCCTTTGTCTACAATCTTGATTTTGCTTCAAACTTTCCCTCCCGACTTGAGCGTTTGCTAGATGGGGTGGTGGCGGAGTTCTCGTCCGGGTCTGAGGACTGGCCACTGACAGAGAGCGCTGAGACTGAGGAGTCCAGTCATTCTGTCGTACATTGTCTGTTCCGTTATGGCGCATCTGGTATAGGACTGACAATGATAATAGGTGGAAGACACCACCGAGGTTTATATTGATAACCTCTCTTCCTTCGTCAGGTATGTCCACCTCCAAGGTGTATCAATCAAAACCTTACTCATAAAGTCCCAGTTTCTAGGTCGTCTTGAACTGCCAACATTCAAGATAACTGTAGCGGACCAACCTCAGTCCCAGATCGTAAAGGTGCCTCACATGAGTTGTTATAAGCATAGTGGTCCATCTGGCGTAGCTTGTACATCCTGTAACATGTCCTACACTCGAGACGAAGTGCTTTGAGTCCTTAATACAGTCTATATGCCCAGTGCTCGAACCATCACCTGATCAAAACGCGCTTGCCACTTTTGTACCCTTGCCGTCACTCTTACTCTCTCACATCATGCCTAATCCTCCTATACGATCTCCGTCGGTAACGACTTCCAAATGCCCCTACTGCCCAAAATACTTTCAAGCCCAAGGCATGGGAAAACACCGTAAAGCCTGCAAGGCAAAGACAGAGGAACTTCAGCAAAAAATCGCCACCGCTACAGGTCAGGCGCTGCGAGCATTACTTCTTGTTCAGGCAGCGAACCAACATGGAGCAAGAGCTGGGATGCCCGGGCCTCAAGGTGGCGATTTCTTGTCTCAGAATTATAGATAATTTACGACACTTGACACTGTCCACTCTATCCCATTTTACCAGGGTTTGGCTCTCCCCGGCGGCCTTTACGAGATCTCACAAATGGCCACTATCCCCGGAAGCCTGCTGCAGCTAATCGAAACACCGAGACTAGACTTACACGACTTACACCAGATACGTCTCGTGGTGCAGGCTCGGATAAGCCCAGTATACGCCCTAATCTCGTGGCCGTCAGAGCTCCCCGTGAGTACGCCTTGAACCTGGGCTTATCTTCCATTGTTGACCCATAAAAGCATGGCCCAGAGTTGAAGAAATCGTTGAGTCTTTCCCCATGCCTCCCCTCAATTCTCGTTTTGCTGACTGGGTTGCTCATATGCAGGCTATCCGTCACTCTGAGCCTGCTACTCTTGAGCTTGCTGATGGCTCCCTTCCAGGCGAAGATGAGATCTCGCATCCTTCCCTTTGTTCAACCAAAGCATTCTTCCCTGAACTTGACTCAATCAAGACAGAATATCACCCATGCTCTGGTCAGGCCGACACAGTTGTCTCCTTCCAGGACTACTGTCAGTTCGAATACGATGACATTGCAGCTCCCATCGACGAGGAGCCTTATCGGCCCTTCCAGTCCTTGCTCGACTTCGATTTTGCTGAATTTATCCTGGATACAGGTCTTAATGTGGAATACACCAACCAGCTCTTCCGTATTCTGGATCGTGTCGCAAAGGGAGAAGAGGAGTTAACCATGAAGAACCACAAGGATTGGCGTGACACTGTTAAGCGTGCCAGTCATCTCCGCACACCGGTGAGCTACTTTTCAACGCTGCAGTCCCAGTTGTGCTTATACTTGAGCACTAGTTCCAGGAGCGTAACTTCACTGTCTCTTTCGCTGACGAGGCTTTCGAATACACAGTCCACTTTCGCGACATCTGGAAGTGGGCCCAGGAGATCATGGGTGACCCCAATCTTGCCCAGCATTTTGATTTTGACGCCCAAAGACTGTACAAGTATGACGGCCAGCGCTTTGTTCGATTCTACCATGAGGTCATATCCGGGGATGACTGCTGGGAGGTCCAGGTATGTCAGAAAGCTTACAACTTCACAAGCTAACTTTCTACAGGACGAGTTGACAATCAACGGGCAGGACAGAAAGCCATTCATCATAATCCTTTATGCGGACAAGACCAGACTCTCTTCTTTTGGCACGGTCTCAAGCTATCCTGTGGTCGTTCGTTGCGGAAATCTCCCAACTGAGATTCGTAACGGCAATGGCATTGGTGGGGGCTGTGTCGTTGGCTGGCTTCCAATCGTGAGCACCACAAACTTATGCCCACGTCTCACTGACAAACGGTACTGTAGGTTCCCAACCACCCCATTCATAAGGATAGAGGCTGGGCTGACCATTGGAAAGAGGTATGGCACGCAGCCATGTCAATCGTCCTGGAGTCACTTCGAGAACCGGCCCAGATGGGTCAGTGGTTCAAGATGCTGACCCGAAAGGAAGTCCATCTATACCCAAGCATCCTTATCGTCTCAGCAGACAACGAGGAGCAGTGAGCCCATTGATTGAATTTCGTGGATACCAAGGCTGACACTCAATAGGCCAACACATGGGGTAACAAGGCGAAGTTCCCTTGCGTGAAGTGTGAGGTGCCAAGGGATAAGATGTACCTCTTGCATGAGAGGTTCCACATCCGCACAACAGAGGATGTCAAGGCTATCTTCAAGTCAGCAGAACTGCTGAACCGGGCGGAGACGGAAAGTTGTTTCAGGCTCATGGGCTCAAGCATCTGGCAGTGAGTTCGAACTCTCTCGAACACGGGATGACGGTTGATGGTCTTTATCTAGAACGCTTTCTTTGAGATCAAGAACTGTGACGTCTACCAAGCCCTGTCGTTTGACCAACTTCACGCCCACCATCACGGACTCTTCAAAGATCATATCCTTGAAGAAATCCTGGAACGTTTTGTGGTGTTGGAGAAGATCTTCATCCTGAAGAGAGGTGTTCTCAGTCGTCTTGCTGATATTCAGTGCGTCTTGTTGAATAGAAGAAATATGCCACTGACACCACCCAACAGACTGTCCCTCTCCCCACGTTGGCGCAATCTAACTCACTTCAAGGAGTTCACCAGCACCAAATTCGCAGATGGCCAGAAGCACGAGGATCTTTCGAAGGTAAGTTCGACTTTCCCAGGTCCGCTTCGGCTTTGACTAACGAAGGCTACCCAGCAACTTATCTTCACGGTCCATAACATTTTCTCAGTTCATGATGACCCCGACGGCTACCTTCTCCTGAAAATGCTTCGAAGCTTCAACTGCCTTGATAAATGGGTGGGCCTTGCAGTCCATACCAAAAAGACCATCGCTGCCGGGCGACAAGAGCTTGTTACCTTTGGCCACTTGGTTGAGGTACGTGCCGTCGTTCTCTTCTTGTCCTATTAAACTGCAATCTTGAACAATGCGCCCCCAGTCTTACGCAACCGCCACTCAGAAGAAAGACCCGGAGGCAAAGAATTGGAATTTTCCGAAAGTCCACTGCCACGTTCACGCATTTGACGACATCCTGGGGAAGGGTGTGTCTCGCAACTATAACACCAAGCCGAATGAAAAGATGCACGGCCCCATCAAGGACATCTATCAGACCCAGACAAACTTTAAGGAAGTCGATCAACAGGTGCGGCGTGATTGCTGTCTTTCCCTGCTTGCGCTCACGCTCAAGGTGAACAGATCCTTCGCATCACCCACTGGACCAGAGTTGTTGACTTCATTCGCATTCAGATCGAGACGACCAAGGAGCTCCAAGCGGAGCAGTTGGCAGAGGAGCTCCACGCCCAGCAGATGTCTAATTCTTGTGGCATTGTTGTCTGCACCGAGGACGCTGCCTTTGACAATACGGGCCGAGTCTCAGTCCATGGAAGCCAAGGTAACGGTGGCGGGCAAATCAAGGTCAGCGATTTCGAAAGTCGTAAGGCCGAGGATCCTGCGTATTGAGGCTTCAAAGACCATCTCTGGGCTGAGGTGCAACGGCAGGCCGCAGGTGACAAGGACCTGTTTCCTGAAGGTGTGAAGAAACTCAGACCTGTGGAACCGTATGAAAAGGTATGTCTTCATGGCTAAAACGGTCTTGATACTGATGCGTTGAATGCAGGTCATCCTATATGGCTCTGTGCAAGTGGAGTTTGAGAGTACCGTAACCTGGAAACTCGAGACAGACTACCTGAAGTGTTCGCCCAACTTCTATAACCACCCCCGATACGATTGCATCATATATACCTCAGCAAACGGCCCATGCTTCGGACGCCTGGTCCAGGTCTTTCGCTACGACGTTCAGGAGGCGCGGGATGGCGAGGACCGCAAAATCCCACTGATTTTTGCCCTTGTCCACCCCTACACTGCGCCCGTTGACAGGATGTCTGCTGCTCTGGACGCGGACCTTGGCTTTTATTGAGTCAAGGCGGAACCGCGAAAGAACGCAATCATTATTCCTGCCCAGGCCATTGTTCGCGGTGCTCTCCTTGGGCAGGACTTTGGCCTGCACTGCCCGGCTCAGGAGTTACTGGACAACTATCGGGCAGTTGACACGGCGGGGGATGCGGAATCCGGAGTCATGGTGTAAGAGAAGTCGCTGGCGGCGGCGTCGTTGTAGAGGTGTGCGGGGCGCTTCCCGCGATTGCGAAAGAGGCGAAAATGCCTGGTCGTACTCGCGCAGATCAGGTCTGGCGGATGGGGCAAGTGGCAAGTGGAGAAGATTGCTGGGCCACATACCGAGGATCGTAGCGCAGCCCGTGCGCTTGTTGAACGCGCGCTCGAGGTCAAACAAGAATATGGCATGCTCTGGCTGCACGACAGTGAGGAACGCTGCGGGGCCAGGCGGTCAGCACGCACCCTTCGTGGCTGATGTTCGCTGGTTTGAACTCAGTGCGAGCAAGTCTGGCGCAGACGGCTGCGCCATTTCACCGGTTGTTCTGACATCGTGGAGGGCGAGTGGGTGGGACCGGGTGTTGACAGGGCCATCAAGGCCACACGTGAGCGTTTCAATGCTGACCAAGGTATCTTTGCTGGTTTGTTTACTCTCACCAACAACGACATACAGAGAACACGTCGACGCGCTTTGTTGATGCGTACCGGGCGTATATAAAGGCTCGTACCATTTCTTTCTTCTCCCAGACTGCAGCAAGAGTGCTGACAGCAGACGCTGCAGCACTAGGCATTCACACCGACTCGGTCTCACAAGCTGCTCACAGCGCTCAAAGCAGCTCGCTGCAGCCTTCGGGCACACCCAACACCTCACGTCCGCCCTCCCTGCCATGGTCGCGCTCACGCGCCGGGCGCTCATGCGCTTCATTGATGGATTCTTCGGGGATAGGAGGTGAGTCCCTTCCGTGCCCTCCATCCAGACTCTGACCGCCCCAGCCCGTCCACCGAACCTCACGACCCGGAAAATCTTTGGCGCAACGCGGAGAGTATTACCCTCGGCGTCGACCTCGCCGACATTGCCGAAATTCGCCACCAGGATACGGCTACCGAATCCCGCAACAGAGACCCCGCCATTCAGGCAGTTCTTGATTTCGCGGCTCAACATCCTTCGGAGACTGCTGCCCCCCCGCTCTCTTCTCCTCTCGAAGACTCCCCCAACTCCGCCTCTACTTCCTCCCGCACCCCGAATAAACGCGCCCGTCTCAACACTTCCGCCACCGTCTCCAGACCGTCCGTTCCGTACACCCAGTGAGTCTGCCACTGCTCCCCTCAGCCATGACCCATGACGCTGACAGACTGCATCACAGCACCGATGAGACAGAAAGGCTGCCTCCCCGCTCCTCAGCCCCAAAGACCGGACCTAAGCCCAAGTGAGGCCATTTGCGTAAACTCCGCTACAAGGACCACATCAACAACGTTGAGGCCGAGGAGTTCAAGGCTCAGGATACGCTCAAGGTCGAGGATCTTCCCGCCAGTTCGACGTGGTGGATGGGAACTAGGTTCCCATCTTCTGCTGCACGCATCTTACGCGCGATACACGGCAGCACCCAGGAGGTTTGGAAGCGTCTTCAAGGAATCACTCTTGTCCCCTATCGAGGGTAAGTTTTTCGATTCTAAATTGCTTACCAACACGTAGCCTGACGATAGTTCAGGAAGGCCACGCGCTTCCTGGATTCTTCAGGACGTCTCATTATATTTCGCTCAAAGGTCACAAACTCCGTCATGAAGCACATGCCCGCCTTCATCGAGGAGGCGGCCGCCTTCGTTAAGGCCTGCAACCCAATAAATGAAGCAGATGTTTCAGCCAACCAGCGGGGTGGTCACTGGTTCTGCGTTGCTGGGGTTGATAGAAATAATAAGAGCGTAAGTCCGCATCACACCGTGGGCCAACATCGCCTGACTATCCCTTCAGGAACCTCGATTCACGAAGTGGCATGACGACAACATCATACACATCATGAAAGCCTTCAAACCCAACTCAGCATTCACTCATATCAAGTACGCGGCCATTTAGCCTTTCCCCCTCCCACTAACGTGCACCAGTCGAATCGCCAACAATCTCCTCTGCTCCGTGTTTCCTGGCATCGCTGTACAATACACAGAGGGAGCCAAATCAATCACAAATGCTTACGGCGCGCACTTCTGGCCTCAGTTTGGGCTCTTCTGGAACTGGTGTATCAACGCCAGCTACAAGGGTGTTAAGCGGGTCTACTGCAACCCCCACGTAGATTTCAAGAACATTGCCCTTGGGGTCTGTATTGTATTCGTCTACGGTGGGACCTCTTAGTCAATCTTCTTTTGGGAAACTCACTTTCTGCAGGTGTCTTCAACTATCAGGAAACAGCATGGCTTGTCATCTGGAAGGCGGATATATGTGTTGAGCTCCCTCCCGGGGCGTTTTTGATCTATTCTTCCTCTCTCTTCTACCATTTCAACATCGATCTCAAGGGTGAGTGTTGGAGGTCGAGCTCACGGCCGCGGACAAGCGGACCCGGCGGCCGATGGCGTGCTTGCCACGTGGGCCGTCGCCGTAGTTTAGATGACTCGTTTTGTACTCTCTTCCTTACCGTTTGCAACGACCACTGTCTGGCTCTGCAAAGGTCTTGCTCTGTACCTCCCTGGGCTGCTCATTCCTCGGTCTATTTCTATCAGTGAGTGCCTTTCATTCCAGGTGAACCAATGACTCACTTCCCTTCAGACTTCGAGTTTGTGACCACGACTGGTGGGGAAAGACCGACGCGCAAGAACTCTCACCCCCTCAACCGACCCCCGCTTCCACGCCCGGAAGGAGTATCGGAAGAAGATTGGGAGGCAGGCAACAATCGCGGCTCAGTGGTGTGGTTCAACCAGGAGTCAATGTTCCAGACGGCCGAGACTGGGCACTCAACCCTAAAGAAGGCGCGCAAGGCAGGACACAGCGGCAATGCGGATGTGGACAAATGGCTGGACGGACCCACAGTCTGAATTTACAGAGGCAGTTTGAGAGACAACGAGTATTACTTTTTTTTTCAATACCCAGCTCTGACTACTCACTGCTGGATCCTCCGTATTCTCCACTACATTACATTCTCAACTCAGCTTACTACTCAATCTGTTTTCCTCTCCGCTTTCTCAATCTGACTCTTAGCCACTATATGCACTTCATTCACTTCCATATCGTCTATTCCACTTTCCACAAATTGCACCGCTTCTCATTCATGCATCAAAACACCGACAAGACGAGATACACCCTTGGTCCCTTTGGCGCACTACTTGCGGACCCTGCCCTTACCCTTTAAATGTAAAACGAAACCCAAAAAAGGTATTGGCGGAGCTTGTCATCGAGCGCAGTACTTTATAAGATCATCCGCCAACCTAATTGGTAAGGCCTGGGCTGTTCAGGAACAATAAAGGCTTGTGGTTGGCCGATGGTATAATATTCTCGGCCCGTTGCTAGCCAGACGTACGTTTATATTACCCGCCCTGGTGTGCCATCAGAAGCCGATTTGCCGTTATAAGGCCCGAGCCATTTCTCCGACAATTCTCCAGCCCCCGCATGATAAGCAAACCGGCTAACCGCACCAGACGTCCCGTACAGAGTGAGGCACCACCTCGTTGAACCTCCCGAACGACGCTCCCCATCCCCTGAGTACCTCTACTCCGCCCTTAACGACGGTCGTCAGCCCCGACGACGTCTACGCATGCCCACCATTTCCCAGAATCATTTTTCGGTCCTGTCCGACAACCACAACTCCGAAGCCGACGCTGGTGAGGTATTCTCGGACCTTATCTTGGACAACATATCGACGACAAACCCACCCCCCTCTACCCCTGCAACCCCCTCTCTCGCCGCCTTCACAGCCGTTCCTGAGAACTTCCCGTCCATCAATGGCATTCTCCACGAGACAGCGGTCACCAACACGGCCTCGGAATCCATCGAGGCCTGGGCCTCCCTCCCAAACCCAAAGGCTTTCATCTTCCCGACTTGCCCCAAGCGCCCCCTCAACACCGCCGCCTTTGTTCAGGCAGCCCGCCCGCTACTTGCAACCATCACCGGTAACCAAAATGTGCGTATAGCGCCTCCCACGGAGGCCGACGAGAGCGCTCCAGGTCCCTTTCCATGCTGTTTCCTTGTCTACCGCATCACGGACGCCGAACTTCGATTACTCCTAGCCCGGCCGGTCTGGGACCACCCATCCCTCACCTTCTTCGCGGTTCCATACCAACCCCCACACTACCCCTACGTCTGCAACTTTGTCGGCCTATGCAACGACCAGGACAACGCCGGGAAGGAGGAGGTCAAGGACCTCATCATGACCTCCATCCGCAACGATCCCCTTGCTGCCCCCGCCCGCAACCTCATCCTCAACTTCTCCACCGAACTATCCAGTACCGCCACACCGGAGGAGAAGTGGGCTGCAGTCGAGAATAGCATGCGCCTCGAATGGTTCAACTTCTTTTCCAAAGCGAGGAAAGGTCTCCACATGCTGAGTGTTGCTCTATACCTCCCGTGCCCGTCGAATGCACGCCCCGACTGGAAACTCTGGCGGAACACAATCAGCAGCCTCGCGCTCACCGCTCAGATACTCCTCGGAAGAGGAACTGCCTGGCCTGAGGAGCTCAAGTGCGAACTCTGCCTTGGCTGCGACCACCTCTCCCCACTCTGTCCCTACCCCGGACTTCCCGGATGGCACGGGCCCCGTATTGGGTCAGCCTCATCATCCAACACACCTACCCCCGATGACCCCACTAAACTTGATATTCACCAGTCCTCCAACGCAGGACGAGACAACAGCTTCTCAGGATACGATCGTCACGTAGCAGGGGACATGGTGGTAGTCGTGGTCCATATCGTGGAGGCAGACGTGGCGGCTATACACCTGGACCTTACTAAAATCTACACACAAAATAGATATGAATAGTACCCACACACGTAGTACCGTATCTCTGAAATCAATCCCCACTCGCTCAGATAAGCTTTCCAGCTTGTGTTTGTCTGAGTGTAATAACCAACGGCCCAAACATGCTGACTCAAAAGAGGACAAGAAAGCCCGAGGTACAAGTTTGGAAAGCAGCGACCTTTTTAGGTCATGGGGAGCGCCGTGCTGCAGCCCAGCGAAGTCTTTGACATATTCCCTTGTGCTAGTCCAAAGGACTAGCCCTTCCCAGATGTGTGGTTGATCATCTGGTCGTCTGTAACTACAACCCCTACGTCTTCTTCTTTTTCTTCCCCCCCCCCCCCCCCCCTTCGGCGCTTTATTCTGGTAATGGTTCGTGGATTTCTAGCTCTCGAGGAGCTGGTATCTTGCCTGCCAGCACCAGCTCCGAGGACGGGGCTAGAGATTGGAGTGGCAGGCCCCCCCCCGGCACAACTGGGTAACATTTCGGATGTCGAAGTCTGGCCCTCGGGCCAGGATCAAACACCCAGAATGGTTAACCAGTTGCCCGCCAATGACTCGGAGGGTCTAGGACGTAGTAATACGGCCGGATCTTCTAGTTCATCAACTCTTGAGACCTTGCGCTCATCTATGCAGCCCTCGCGCTCATCCTCGCAGCCCTCGCGCTCATCGACACAGCCCTCACGCTCATCCTCGCAGCCCTCGCGCTCCTCAACACAGCCCTCGCGCTCATCTACACAGCCTTCTCGCTCATCTATACAGCCTCCGCGCGCCCACAATCTCACCGAAACAATCACGGCAGCCGGAACACTGAACTAGGGATAGACCCCGACAATCCCCAAACATGGAGAATAAAACGCCGCGAATGGTGCAACAAACAACTCCGACACCCCATTCAGAAAATAACCAAAGCAAATGTCACACTAGCAGCCCTGAACATCAACGGCCAAGGACACCCGTCATTGCGTCACCCTGATAACCGCTGGAATCAAATTCCCTGGCTAATGAACTCCAAGAACCTAGGCATCCTACTGGTAGGAGAGGCACACCTATCGCAACAGGACACAGACTTCTTAAGCGAAAAATATAAAGACAGCATGCATATTATTAACTCGCCCCACCCCGTTGCGGAGTCAGTTAACTCAACAGCAGGAGTTGCCTTTGCAATAAATAAGAAGACCATGAACACCAAAGACCTGAAAATCAGCTACTTAATCCCAGGAAGAGCGATATTACTACAACTTCCATGGCACGATAAGCATATCATAACAATCCTAGGAATATATGCACCCGCAGGAGCAGATTCTGAGAAAAAGGAGTTCTGGAAGAAACTTCGATCACTGTGGATTGACAATTATCTCCCCATTCCCAATTTCATGCTAGGCGACATGAACATAACTGAAGACCTAATTGATAGGCTTTCCATCCCCATAAAACCAGCCAAAGCTATTAGCAAGTTCCTAGACTTCAAATCTTTATTACAGCTCAATGACGGTTGGTGCACCACTTTTTCAGATACTAAAGAATACACTTATCTACAGAAAGGCTCTGGACGCCGGTCACGGATAGATCGAATTTACGCAGGCCCAGAAGTTCTGTCCCAAACACACCACTGGTCAATTCAAGACTGCAACCTCAGATCTGATCACTGCCTAATTTTGGTAGAGTACAGAATACATAATGCACCACACATAGGGCGTGGCAGATGGGCAATGCCCTCATATATCTTGAAAGATAATGTCTTTATGACCGCAGTAGAAGAGAAAGGCCAACAATTAATGAACGACATTGCCACCCTGGGAGACCGTTCTGAGAAGAAGAACATACAAAGACGATGGGCTCAATTCAAGAAGGACATCATAGGCCTAGCACGCGAACGATGCAAAATGTTAGAATCCCTCCTCAAAAAAGATGAGCATGACCTTAACATCAAAAAGAAAGACACGTTCAACAATCCCTTCTTAACAGATAATGAAAAGATAGCCATCTCCAAAGACATTGATGAGCGACTTTCAGAAAAGAAAAGTACACGGCAACAACGTCAGCGTTCTGTACGGCTAGCTACACAACAGATGACAAGGGAAACAATGACAAAAGAATGGACTAGATTAGGAAAATCTAAGAAGACACGAGATGTCATCCCTCCACTAAGGTCAACCAAAGATAGAGTCACAACCTACATTCAAAAATCAGCAGAAATGGCAGAGTACAGCCGCGACTATCATGCCGAAACCCAAAAGATTGAAGTCATCAATGAGCAAGAGCAAGAAGACGCATATAAGGAAGTATTATCCAATATTGAGCAGCGCCTGTCAGCCCACAATCAAGCTTCAATGATTGAAAGAATTAAAGAAGAAGAAATTATAAACACACTCAAGAAAACCAGCAATGGGCAAGCCCCCGGTCTAGACGGAATACCGTATAAACTATGGAAGTATCTACAAGAGCGATACCTTCAGACTAAAAACACCGACAAGCCAGCTTTCAACATAATCAAAACAATGACTAAGGTCTTCCAAGATATTCAGGACTTTGGTGTCTCCAAGAATACGGGCTTCACAGACGGCTGGATGTGCCCTATCTACAAAAAGAAGGATCGTGATCTAATAGAGAACTATCGTCCTATAACCTGTCTTAATACAGACTATAAGCTTTATACCAAAAACATTACTGAACGCCTTGCAACATTCATATGCGACATAATACACCAGGATCAAGCCGGTTTTATGAGGGGTAGATCTATCCACGACCAGACGCAACTCCTCAATCAGGTCATCCAATTGGCTGAAATTTCTGAGGACAACGGATTAATTATAGCACTAGACCAAGAAAAGACATACGACCGCATTTCGCACGACTACTTATGGGAGGTACTGAAGACATTCAACTTTCCAGATGCCTTCATCCAGAATATGAAGGCTCTATATGATGATGCCTCAACCATTGTAATAATCAATGGCGAAATGAGCTCTCCATTCAAAGTAACAAGAGGTGTACGCCAAGGCAATCCACTCTCATGCCTGCTCTTTAACCTAGCTATTGAACCACTTGCGGCAATGCTCCGTAACTCCCAATTGACAGGCATACAGATCCCCAACCTCACCGAAAGACTTATAACTTCACTATTTGCAGATGATACTACAGTGTACCTTAGTGAGAAAGACAAATTCTCTGACCTAGAAACTATACTTCAAAACTGGTGCAAAGCCTCAAAGCTAAGTTCAACATACCAAAAACAGAGATAATCCCAATAGGAAAGGAATCCTTCTGCCGGAAATTTATTGAGACACGCCAGCTCAACGACCAAGACACTTCAATCCCAAACAATATCCACATCACAGTTGAAGGTGATACAGTACGCATCATTGGAACCTTTGTTGGGAATAACATTGATAACGCTGAACCATGGACACCAATTGTCGAAAAAATAGAAGCACAACTGGAAGTATGGGCAAAGTCCCATCCAACAATTAAAGGAAAGCGGTTAATCATCCAAATGGAAGTGGCCGGTAGGACACAGTATCTTACCAAAGCCCAAGGAATGCCCAAACACATTGAAAGCCATCTTATCAAGGTAATCCGTAGATTCATATGGAACACCACAAAAACACCTCCAATCAGCCTAGAAATACTGAGTGGCTCAGTAGAGAAAGGCGGTATCAAATTACTAGACCTAGAAGCACGAAATGAGGCCATCCGCATAACAGACCTGGTGGAGTACTGCAAGCCAAACAACAAACACGCAAAATGGACATTTGCACTAGATGCAACCCTAAGCCAATGTGCATCATCAAGCAGCACATTCATTGCTCCCGAAAACCGCATCAACCACTTATATCAGACTTGGAACCCAAGCATAAGAAACAAGAAACTCTCGCAAACTAATAAAGATCTGATTCAAGTAGCCAGAAAATACGAAGTTTGTCTTGAATCAACACATCCATCATATCAACTAAGCGCCGCAATACCTTTCTGGGGCCATCCTCATACCAAAGACCAAAAGAGCCGAAGAAACTTTGTGCTTGAGAATTGTCTAAGACACAAGCATAATATAATAGCAACAGGAGATGCAAGACAGTTTATTCACCAACACTGCCGCACTCCACGGCACAGAGAAAATAAAAAGTGCAAGTGCGCTGCATGTCTAGCCTGTAAAAACAACGGTTGTCTTAACCCAAGCTCATGTATCAGCTATGCATTGAAGAAGTTGAACGAAATCTCTTCACGATATAATGATGACCATGATGGACTTGGCCAAACCAACAACGATGAAGATCAAAACGATCTGATCGAAATCCAGAAAATCCTACCAGACTCGAACATGAATAATGCACTACGCATCTTCAAAAGTCCTATCAACCACTCCAAAGAAATCGCAAAGGAGAATACAAATGAACTTAACAACAATATAGAAGCACACATCTTAACTAAACCTATACATAGGAAGAATGATGATGAGCAGACAACAGCGGGATGTATCTTTTATTCTCCCAACAGCCCAAACAACTACGCTTTCCGCATCGAAGGAAGCGAAACAACGGCAGAGATCTTCGTGTCTATGTATGCACTAGACACAGCACCCCAGAACGCTAACATAACCCTCCGCATAAACAACAAGACACTCATGAACATCTTGACTAAACATAGACATAACCTTGAGGACAATGCCTGGCTTCACTTTAAAGACAGACAATGGATACAACCCCTGCTATCAATAATACGTAAACACACTGGACAAATCTACTACCAGCAAGCCAAGAATCTACCCCAAGGAGAGGAGGTAGATAACCCTATAAACAATGCATTAACCACAAATAATATTGTCCAGTTTGACAGTACAGTCTATGAGGGACGCTCATGTATTCTGTCAGGTGCACGTCTAAGCACCTTGACCCAAGCAACAGCATATCAACTGATCCAAAGCTTTAAACCAACCCCTTGTAGAAAGAGAACCACGGAAAGTATAGCAATGACGTCATGGGCCATTTTAGACCATACCGGCTTCTTCCCAAATGAAGATGAAATATGGCAATCCTTGAACAAAAAGGAGATACGTAAGCCAATTCAAGTATTTCTGTGGAAACTACTACATGGCACACACCGCATTGGTCCATATTGGGACCATATCCCTAACTATGAGATACGTGGAGTATGTCCACTATGTAACGGAACCGACAACATGGAACACATCCTCAATGAATGTGTAGCCCCAGAACGCAGCTGGATATGGAAGCTAGCACAGAATCTGTGGGAGCGCAAGTGTTCAATTGCCATTAAAGACAGCTATAAAACTGTACTACAAACGACAACCTATGACTTAGAGAGCAGATTCAAGCTCAATGCAGGGCACAACCGAGCATACCGCATAATCGTGTCAGAAGCCATCTATCTTATCTGGGTGCTACGCTGCGACAGAGTGGTAGAAAGAGAAAATGACACACAACAAGCTTTCACAGAAACCGAAGTAGAAAATAGGTGGAATTCACTGATAGAGAATAGACTACGCACAGACCAAATCCACACTAACACTAAGCGCTACGGTCGGAAAGCACTGAAGGAAAAGATCGTTCTCAATACTTGGAAAGACCTAGTCTATTCGGCAACAGGAGCTCCAATTCCAAAGAATTGGCTAAAGTCAGCTGGGGTTTTAGTGGGTAACAGAGCTAACGGATAAGCCTGAGTCCCACACTACTGCGAAGTGTGCGTAATGCATTTCCTCGGAGTGGATTCTTTTACTGTGGGGTGAACCTCCCTGCTCCTACGCTTTCCTATCTAGTAGATTAACTTTGTTAACGGGCTATTTAGTGCACCACTAAATAAAAAAATAAAAAAAAAAAAAAAAAGAATGTTGGATGACGTATGGTAGAGGGACTGGATTGTTGGACGGTACTCGGAAGTGTGGATGTGCTGAAAAGAAGGGCCGAAACGTCTGTCGACATCAGGTCGACAAGTGGATCACGCCGTCGAGAAGAACAGGGGGAGGGCGGCAATAACGCGCAGCAGGGGGTCTTGTTAGAGATGTCTCGATAAGATAGGCTTGATCGGCGCTCGAGACGAACGTCGGGTAGCGTAGTGTAGAGTAGTACGCAAATTTCATTAAGTTGTTAGTAGTTCGCGTGAAGTCTCTTAGATTACCGTGAAGATATCGGGGCTAGCGCGTAGCTTAGCGAGTCCGGTTCTTAGTGAAAGATATCGGGGCTAGCGCGTAGCTTAGCGAGTCCGGTTCTTAGTGAGAGGCTCAAATATGGCACACGTAAATTGGTAAAGCAAGAGTTATATATTGAGTGTTTGTAAGTAGAGTACAAGTATTTATACCAAGACCAGTCCGAACTACCCGAGAAGTCCGAATCAAAAGGTATACACAGTCTAACTGCGATCAATGCGGCACAGCAAGGCGATGTAAGTCGCAGGCCGCAATAGCCGAAGTCGATGCTGCGTGGTGATCGGAGAGGGTCCGTGTGGATGTCGGCTTATCCATGACAGGTATCGAGGTCTCTTCAGTGATTGGGGAGTGTATCGAAAAGAGCAGTCCAACAGGATGGAGGACGAGGTTTGACTGAGGCTCATAAAGAGGGGATAGGATTTTTTCGCGGTGGAGGACCGGGGAGGCTTCGCGCGGTAGATGATGACGAGGGTCCGGGGCGGCTTCAGATGAAATCCGGTGCGCGGGCCAGCTGGGCGTTGGCGGTTGGAACGGGGGTTGATGAGGGTCTGGGATCTGTGGATGACGAAGACTAGGAACGTTTCGTGTAGGAATGCTGCGTTGCGTGGATGATGGTGGGGGTCCTCCGGGAAGGCTTCAGGAACACCAGATGTTGGAGAGGATCTCTCCCATCTTATCTTATCGTGCGCGCCCTGTACCGTAGATCCTAGTTACTAGTACAGTTCCCTTCATCTCTCTTCTCTCTTCTTCCTTCTATCTCGATTAGGTCTCATTAGCTCTAGCTCAGTATATAGTCTCGACGTTCGCGCATAGCTCCTCAGTCTTTCTCTCCCCTTCACCGACTGAGGAGGTATGCATTCATCCATCGTTTGTCGTACCTAGCTAACGTTACCATAGCTCTCTTACTTACGTGTCCGCTCGTTGTCTAGGTACATTTTTATACAGTCTTTCTCTCCCCTTCACCGACTGAGGAGCTCTCTTACTTACGTGTCCGCTCGTTGTCTAGGTTGGGATCTCATTCCTACATTCGAGAGTCCGGACGAAACGTTCGGCCTTGCCATTTTGTTGTGATGGCTTCTGCTTATCTCTGGCGTCGTCTGCCGACCTCCACTCTCCCGCCCAACGTCACGCCTCATGAGGCTCTGTTCAAGGAGAAACCATCTATTGAACACCTGCGAGTCTGGGGGTGCCAGTGCTTCGTTCAAATCCCGGTCGAGATTCGTGGAAAAATGGGTGAAAAGATGCAGGAATGCATCTTCGTTGGTTACAAAGAGACTGCAAAGGGTTGGATCGTGCGCGACCTAAATGGTCGTACTTTTACGTCGGACCAGGTCGTCTTCAACGAGCTCAAGCCTGGCAGGCTGAGCTCCAAGACCAACTTCTATGATCCGCCGCCTACCCATCTCTCGCTCGACCCAGCCCACCATACGCCCTCGGGTACTATTGTGCCGACTCGTGTTCTTCGCTCCGAGACGCGTTTACGCGACGCAGCCCATATTGCCGTCTTCAGTTGGATACGCGAAAACCGCCGCCGCGCTGGCGATGTCCATCTGCCGACCCAACAAGATATGCAGGACTATACTTCCCTGTACGTCTACAGCGCGATCTCGCCCCCCGCTGCCTGCGAGTCCCTGTTGGACTTTGAGTTTCTCATCTCCTCGACACCGTCCGCGGCCCTACTCTCGTTTCATCCCTCACGCTTTACCCGCGAATGGGACATATCGAAACCACCCCTCACCCTTGACAAGGCTCTTGCGCGTCCTGATGCACCTCGTTGGCGCGCAGCTATGGACGTCGAACGCCAGGCGATGATTGATAAAGGTTTCTTTGAGCCATGTGCTCTCCCTCGCGGCCGCAAGCCTATTGGGCTTCGCTGGGTCTTTACGTTCAAGCTTGACCCTGTCACCAACTCCATCCTCGCCTATAAGGCTCGGTTAGTCGCTCAAGGACACCTCCAACGCCCTGAGGATTACGGCGAAACTACGGCTCCCGTTTCAAAAATTACCAGCATCCGCATCGTCATTGCCTATGCCGCCAAAGAAGACTTTGAACTCTACGCGTTCGACATCAAGACAGCTTTTCTCAATGCCAAACTCAACGAGGAGGTTTATATGCGTCAGATACCGGGGTATCCGGAATCTGACACTGCGACTGTCCTGCGCGCTTTGCGTGCACTGTATGGCTTGAAACAGTCTGGTCATGAATGGTTCGCAGAGCTCTCTGGCACGCTTTGGCGCCTTGGTTTAGCTCCCTTGCCTGTCGATGCTGGCCTTTTTTATGGTCGTTGGTCTTCGCCGCCCCACCCGTCTATCCAAATGCCGTCTGATGGTTCCGATTTGGTCTTGCTTTTGCCCCTCCATGTCGACGATGGCCTCGCCTCTACCAACTCGAAGTCGCTCTACGCGTGGCTTATTGCCGAAATCAATACAGTCTACCAAGTTAAGGATTTAGGTCCTGTCTCGACGTTCCTCGGTATCTCCGTCGTTCGCGATCGGGCTGCCAGGAAGATCTGGTTATCACAAGAAGGTTATGTTTCCGATTTGCTCTCATCTTATAATATGTTACAAGTGAAAGTTTCCCCAGTTCCTCTTCGTACGAAAATACATCAAATCCCGGCCGCACAGCCGACATCTCTCCCCGACGTTCCCGACGCCGACATTCTCAAATACTACCAACGCTTGGTGGGATCACTACTATACCTCGCCGTTTGCACACGCCCAGACATCGCCTACACCGTCATGGCTCTCGGCTCCTTCAACTCGTGTGCAACGCGTACCCACCTCGCTGCAGCAAAAGCGGTTCTTCGTTACATTGCCGGCACTCGAACTTATGCTCTCGAGTACGGCGGAACCCTGCTGCAAGAGAAAGTCGGTCCCGACGCCGTCGTTCGGTCAAATTGCGCCTTTACGGACGCAGACTGGGCGACTGACGAGTCGGATCGTCGCAGTGTCTCCGGATACGCCTTCTTTCTATTCGGTGCTCTCATATCCTGGTTGAGCGTGAAACAACGCACTACCGCGCTATCATCGACCGAGTCCGAATACATGGCCATGGCTCATGTCATGAAAGAAGCGATCTGGATTCGCCTGTTCCTCTCCACGTACTCCTTACCCATCCCTCGCCCTTTTCCTGTCCTCTGTGACAATAAAGGAACCCTTGACGTCGCTCGTTCCCCGCTCAACAACTCTTCCCGAATGAAACACATCGATACGCGTTATCATTTCATTCGGGAGCATCTCACCAGCGGCCATTTTTCTGGTCACTGGGTACCCACCACCGAGATGACCGCGGACGTTTTGACGAAGCCGTTGTCGCCTGTCCTGCATGCTCTTCATTCCCAATATTTGGGTCTGGTTGCTCGATAGGTTGCGCAACGATGGGGGTGTGTTGGAGAGGATCTCTCCCATCTTATCTTATCGTGCGCGCCCTGTACCGTAGATCCTAGTTACTAGTACAGTTCCCTTCATCTCTCTTCTCTCTTCTTCCTTCTATCTCGATTAGGTCTCATTAGCTCTAGCTCAGTATATAGTCTCGACGTTCGCGCATAGCTCCTCAGTCTTTCTCTCCCCTTCACCGACTGAGGAGGTATGCATTCATCCATCGTTTGTCGTACCTAGCTAACATTACCATAGCTCTCTTACTTACGTGTCCGCTCGTTGTCTAGGTACATTTTTATACAGTCTTTCTCTCCCCTTCACCGACTGAGGAGCTCTCTTACTTACGTGTCCGCTCGTTGTCTAGGTTGGGATCTCATTCCTACACCAGATAAAGTGGAACTCGCAATGCTTCGCGCCGAATGCGTGTGCGGTGTAGCGGGGATTGATGAGGGGCCGGGGATGTTGGATGATGGGGGATAGGCACGTTTCGCGGTGGAGGACCGGGCACGCTTCGCGGTAATGAGGAGGAGGGCCCGGGGAGGCCTCATATTGTTGAGGGACTGGGTATGCTGGATGAAGACGAATGCTGCGTGGCGTGGATGATGATGAGGAACCAGGAATGTTTCGTGTTGTAGAGGGACCCGGGATGCTGGTCGCTGGAGGAAAAAGAACGCATCGTGGTGTCGGACGACAAGTGCTGCCTGAAGGGGATGACGAGGGACCAGGGACTCCGATAGGTTGCATGCTCTGCGCCCTCTCCCTCCCCTCCGGCGCGTACCCAAACTCCCGCCACGGCAAGACCACCCCCTGCTCCGCGCTCCGCACGAGCCACTCCGGGAGCACGAACTTCATGAGCCGGACTACGCGGGCCTGAGCGTGTTCGTGAAGATGTGTCCTGCATGCAGCTATTTTGTTAGCGTTTGGGTGAATGGTGGGATGGGGAGCGATGGGACGCACACGATGCCCTGCTGGTCGAGTTACGCCTGAGACACCACTTTGTACGAGACACTGGATTTGGATTGAGGGGCGGTATATGGTTGATCTGCGATGACGGCGCGTCAGTACGAGAATAAGGGGAGTAGACGAAAACTTGGGGACGCACGTACATCTCCGACACGCTCAACAACCCCTCCCACCGTCTCCGCATTCTGGGTCTGCAGCTTGGCGCGCCTGCGCCCCATGTACTCCCCGAGGTCACGCCGTAGATGTCGTCGTCGGTGCGAGCTCTCTTCCGCCCGGATGGTATCAACTTGTCGGGCTGCGTTTGGGTCGTCTCATCTGGCTTTTGGTGCTGGTGCCTCAGAATTGGCTGTGGGTGCTGATGCGTCGAGGTGAGCTCTGGGTGCTCGTGCCTTGAGGTTGGATTTGCCTGTAGGTGCGACAAGCTGGGCTTAGGGGGCGCCTCCGGAGGACGACGGGATCGAGCGTGGCGAGAAAGGCGGGGTCTTCATCCGAGGGGTAGTTCGTCGATTGGCTCGTGAGCCAGGACCGGCAAAGGAGCGCGGTGAAGGTGGAGGTAAAAACCAAGTCGCATTCAAAGCGACCCTGAATTCAAATCACGCCCACGTAAGTAACTCTCTGCCTCAGCTCATGGCACTGTGTTTTTCTCTTGTTTTGCATGCTCAGAAGATATTCGTACGTTAATAAACTCGTTTCTTTCACTGTACGCGTCTCCAAATAACGCTCTACTAAATAACTAAGCATTTGAATCGCTTCATACACATTGTATCGGTGCTCTCAATCCTAGTGAGTTATACAATTGAGCACCTAAACACTTCGCTAGCTGCGCCAGGAAAGGCTCATGGGGCACAGCAAAGAACGTTGCACAGAATACATTACTCCTGCGAGCCGCTTCGTTACATGAACTATCTCCACAGCTCGTTTGATCCTGGAAGTGTACCAGCCATCTCGCGTTCCGCGGCATCACCGACTCGGCTCGCGAAGACATATAACGGATCGCGGTCTGCTTGACAGAGGTGGTCGCTCGTCATGCTTGCGCTGCCCTTTCGTTGACTACCTAGCATAACTTTTAGTTCAATTTCAACGTTGATTTCCGGTGGACGTCACTCACCGAGTTTGCAGACGCGAGCGTTTCGCTCCGCTTGACTTCTGTACTGTTCGTCGGGTGGGGTGCTGAGTAAAGATTTGCGCCATTTGGTTCGAATTGCTACTTAACGCCTTGTGTTGGCACGTCGACTGGGCGCCTAATCGTGCAAGGTCAGTCTAGTAGATCTCGAGTCGTTCAATCACTCACTTTGTTTCCACCTGATTTGACTCCCTCTTCATGATTCAAATTGAGTCGGTGTTGAGTCTGTTGCGTATTCGGCCGTAGAGCACACTTTGCGTACTGTCGCGTAGAAGACTGCTGAACAGTAAGCTTGGACTATCTGACTCTCATGAAAACGTCACGAACCATTCCATTTCGAAGAGCCCTTTCGTGCCGAATGCGTTGCATTCGACAGCGCCTCTCACTCATAAGCCGCGCGGCGGATACCTTGATGAAATGTAAGTGTCGATCCCAAAGGCATGAACGAGTTTCGTTTGCCTATACCTTGAATCCAGGGGATGCGAACGGTGGACTGGCGATGGAAGTTTGCATCAACTCCGGGGATGCGTGCGGAACAGGCGCCAGGGAGGATATGCTCTGTAACAGATAAGGGAAATGAGAAGGAAAGCGGAGGAGGATTGCTACGCATTGGTGCTCTGCAAACCCAACGTCCGGCGCTGCGATGCAGGTGCCTCATGCCCTGCTGTTCGCGGCTGGGTTGTGATTCATTCCGTATTCGTCGCGAGTGGACGGCGCGGGAGAGGGCAAGTCGTCGTGAGCCCAACTTCGTGAGCAGACTTGTATACAAATCAAGGTAGTGTATGAAATGAAACCGATTTATTAGAAGTATCTAGAACAAGTTCTAGACCGGTGTTAGCTATACCGATAAGGTGGGAGGCGAAATAAAACCACTCACCGATGTCGCAGTTGTGAGCGTTTCGTTGCGCTCGATTTCAATGCATTTCGTCGGGTGACTGAGGGTGCCATTTGGTTAGAATTGATACAGACCGCGTTGTGTTCAAGGTGGCGGGTCGACTGGGCGCCTGATCGTGCAAGGTCAACTCGCTTTGTTTCCAGCTGAAATGGATCGATTTCCTGAAGTTCGGTCCGTTGCGTACGGTTTGCGTACTGTCGCGTCGAAGAGTCAAGTTTGGAGTATCAGAATCATTACTGACCATTCCCTTGTAAGAGTCTTTCCGCTCCGAATGCGTTGCACTCGACAGACCTAAGCCGGGCGGCAGATGCCTTAACGGAATGTAAGCTTCGAATCCAACGATAATAGGTTCCGCTTACCTCAAACCTGGTAAATGCGAACAGTTTATTAGCGATGCAAAGAACTGGTAGGTGTGCGTGTGACCTAGACACTAGCGAGATGGTAAGGGAATGGGCAAGTGAGATGGAGGAAACACATTGACTCTGCTCGATCACAAATTCCGGGGCAAGTGCGACCTGCCTGGTGTTTGCGACTAGGGTGCAAATGAGTTATGTAGTGTTCGTCGCGGGAAAAGCCAAGTCATCCTGGGCTTAGCTGTATTGGCTAGTCGTAACTCGGAGTGCATACGGACCCGAGGCTGGTATAATCAGTATGAAATGATAGAATAGAGAATTGTATTTTAAATATCTAGTACAAATTCTTGACCTGTGTTAGCTGTATCGGAGAAACGGGAGGCGATTGAAGACGTACCGACATTTGACAATGGAAGTCGTTCTTCGCCCTCCTCGGTTCCTGTACTTCATATGCATATGCCGCCCTGACTTGGGCGGGTTCGTTTGTATTTTCCTTTCGCCTGGCGCCATTATCTGCGCGCTCCGTCTGGCTGGCCAAGCGCCCGTGTGCCAATCCGCGCCGTCCGTCTCGACGTTGTCAATCCTCGGTTTGCATATGGTGCTTGGGGTCGGCATAGTTCTCAAGGGCGTGGAGAGCGAGGAAGGGTAATGCGAGCAGACTCTTGTGCGCCGAATCCGAGCGAGCAAGTCCTGAGCCTAGCCAGATATGAGCAGAAATGTAGATAGAAAGACGTATAACTTTGCGCACCTTGCGAATAGGCCGCCTCCAGACGGCCATTGAGATCATTACTAGCGCAGCGATTGCTGGCTCATCGTGTCGAGAGTCTTTCACCACCGTTTGGCTGCCTGAAGTCCGAGTAGTCGTATGCAATGAGACTGGCTGCTGCACGTTGGAGGGCAATTGACGCGCGGAGAGTCGAAGGACGTAATACAGCGCGCGGCAAAGGCGTCTCTAGGGGCGAGGGTGGTAGGCAAGCGGGCGAGGATTGGTGTAGTGGGAGAGGGAGAACAAGCAACAAGACGGTATTGCCGCCGGCAACTCACAAATCTTGGTTGCCTCTTGCCTGCTGACCACCACGACAGACCACGACCTGCTCGTCGTCGACGCGTCTTCCGCGTCTCTCCCGCACGCCCGCACACTCGCGCGCTAATGGCGCTCTTTGTTATCGCCCCCCTCCATCCTGCCTTTTCCTGCACGAACCCCGGACGAGCACGCATCCTAAACTTTTGAGGCTTCCATGATAGTGCATGCCCTCCATCCTGTTCCTCCCAACTCTTCTCGCAGACTTTGTCATCGGCGCCCCTATGTCGCCATTGGGCAAAGCCCTGGGCACCTCAACGGATCCTCCTACTACGTCCCCGCCATATCTCGATACACGCATATGCATAATTCCCCTGCTGCGCAGTATTGTCCCCCGCCTGAGTCCTTCTTCGATGCCGCGTTTCTTTCTTGGCTTAGCGAGGAGCTACACCGGCAGACCTTTCTTTATTTCTTTGGGCACATAGTCGCTGCCGCCGCCGCACGCTTTCCATCTCACCAGCGGCGGCGGACCAGATATTCTTGCAGGCCGACCCACACGGAGACGGAGCTGGCGGTACGTGCCGTATTGCTTTGAGTGTGTTATCAGCAACTAGCGCCGTTCGGGTGCGTTTGAATTTCGTTCTAGTGTTACTTGACTGACAGACGTGTATAGCGTAGCAGTTCAGTTTACGACCCGATTATCCACAATTCACACCTCTGAGGACGGGCGTCCTTATGCAAGACCACCTCCCCGCTGGCACAACTTGGGAATAGGACCGCGACAATCAGTTGCGCCCTGCCTGATCATCTTTTCATACGGGATGGGGCGCCGGAACTACAGACGGATCGTTTCGCGCACACCGCGCAAATTGAATGGAGGATATAGGGACCCACGCTCCTACGATTTGTTGGGATAATGGTTGTGGCTCTGACGAACGGTATGCTTTCTCCGTCATTTGCTTTGTGTGTCTTGCCCACTCAGCTGTTCTCATTACAGGTATCGAGTCTTCGTCGGTCCACATGGGCGACAAGGGTGTGATTTTTCCGTGTCTTCTTTCCATTGAGTCTGATCCTGCTGTAGCTACGCTTTACGACTTCTCGTCGCGCTCTTCCTTCATCACCGCTTGGGTATGCTCCGTGCCAAGAGGAAAGCCTCGCTCGTTATTCGGTCGCTGCTTCGATCCCAATTTCGCGTGCAATAACTGTGGCTTTGTCAAAAAGGGCATCGGGAAACTGCAGCTATAGTACGCCTGGCATCATACTCCCGAGTACTACGTTGCTTGGCTGAACGCAGACACCGAATGACCGGTAGCATTCATCTACAAATGCCATCTCTACGGCGGGTGGTTAGTCATTCGGACGGACGCAAAGCTACGCCCAGTGAAATACTAGTATGTGCGTTGATTACTGTGTGGGCAACGTGGAGCACAGCGTGTCTGCGGCGTGACAGAAAGACGATGAGTGGGCCCAGAGGGGAGTGGAATATGGCGCATTATGGTATGTTGAACGAAGCGTTGTCATAATCCAACAATGCTCCAGGTCGTAGGTCGCGAACTCGCACGCCTCGCGGACTTGCCGACGGACGTCCTCAAGGAGGGGAAACGTTACGCGGCGACTGATTCGGCTGCATAACAAGGCGAATCACAAGACCAACCAGGTTGTGCTGAGGCGGAAGGCGGCTTCCTCTGTCGTTCTCTGATCCGTTCTTTTGTCTGCTTGGACTACTGATCCTCCAATTCATTCTCTTTCTCCTTTTTCTTGAGGGCTAAGTATGTGGGCGCATTGTACTGACTTTCGGAATCATTAGCTGCAAACAAACACGGTTCAAGCGCTGGCCATTCCGAGTTGCTGTTACCGGTCGAAGAACTACTGTATGTCGGGCGTTTACAAAAGGAGACTGTGTGGGCGATGTTGTATGAAGAAATTCAATTATTGAGTAGAATTTTTCTGCACTTACACCGATGTGGTCGTCTCGTTCTACTGTATTTACACCGGCATACACATCCAATTCTGTAATATCGTGATGATGGGAGATCACTGTGACATGCGTTACGACACCATCTTGATAACAACCACGACCACGCCCACGACTCAGAACGACCATGGACACAAGTGTCGAAAAGAACAGACACGGTCGACGGCGCGTTCGCTTTCCGTTGAATCTGCTCATGCGCAGTCAACCGAATGGTTCTGCTCCTCCCGCAGCGCTTTCTGAACGCCGCGCGGATGATGGGATCGTCTCTCCCGCCCAGAAATGTTCGTCTTTCGCTTGGTAACCTGACAATGACTGTCTGATATTTGTTCAGCATCTCGATGCCTCTTTCTATCAAGGCCGAAGTGGATGTGGCCAGCCCGCTCATCTCGCTCTCCCAACCCTTCGCCATCTCGCGTCCCCAGCGCTTTGCCATTTCCCGCGTCCAACCTCTTACCGTCTCTGTCTCCCAATGCTATGCTATCTCCCTCTTTCAACAGTTTGCCATCTCTGTCTCCCACCTCTATGCCATCCCTTTCTTGTGGGATTTTGTCGACTCCGTTGCTCAACCCTACGTTTTCTTTGTCTCCCAGCCCTATGCCGTTTCCATCCTTGAATGATATGCCACCTCCTTCCAACCCTTTGTCATTTACGTCCCTCAACCCTATGCTGCCTGCGTCTCCCAACCCTATGCTGTTTCCGTCTCTCACCGATTCTCCCTCTCCGCCGTCCGAACCCTCGCCTACCCCGTCTCCGATCCATGGAGTGCAGATTCAGTGCACTCATCCGTTCCGTCGGTGCCCCCCGCATTGTCGTCCGACGTACCACCATCATCTACCACTCAGTCGGGCAAAGCCAAAGAGCTGCTCAAGAAGCTGGCCAAGGCAACCAGCGGGGTCATCAATGTCAACAATGCTCTCATCTGCGCGAGCGTTGTTCAAGAAGTCGCCGAACTGGCCGAGAATCTGCCCGTCATCAAGGCTGTGGCGGGCGTCATTGCACATCTCATCAAGGTTGTTGATGTATGTGTCCCACTTAATCTTTGCAACCTTGTATATTGACCTTCATCATGGTGTACATAGGAATATGAGCAGTGCCGAGAGTCATGGGCGCGCTTGAAAGTAGTGCTCGAGATACTCTCCACATTCATGGCTGTGTTTGCAAATGAAGCCCAGGTCCAGGACCTCCCATCTGACATGTTTGCTGCATTCAAGCCACTTGAGGATTTGCTTGTGGAGATCTTCCTTGCCTGGAGCAAGTTTGGTGTCAAGAGCTTCATTGTTGTAGGCTTAGACCGTGATGATCTCAAGCAGAAAGGCAATGAATTTGCAAACAAGCTGTGGCATGCACTGGCTGTTCTTCAGGTGAGCATGTATCAGATTCAGATAAGGGGTTAGCTGATTTTGAGAATAGAGTAATCAAACTGTGTATGCACGCATTGATAGTGCTCATAATCGGAAGACACTCCACAAGATTGATGGAGTGCAGGATGAGCAGACAAGGATGATTTGTGACATACAAACACAGCTGATGACTCTGGCCATCTCTCCTGATGTTTCTAAAGTCCTTGGTCTTCTTGCATGCCCCACTCCTTCAGAATACTTCAAGGGACGGGATAGCATGCTAATGCGCCTCTCGGCAATTTTTTCTTCACATGTGGTGGCACTCATTGAGGAAGAGTCATTCTCACCTCGTATGGAGTCTGTTCTCAACAAATTTGTCAGTGATTCTGGCATGTGGTAAGTAGTATTTTCTTGATGACATGCATATTTTCATTTTTATTACAAGCTTTTCCCGCATACACTATGTCAATGCAAGCTCTAAAGAGTGCCTTGTGTCAGAAATCAAGTCATTCAATGGCGCAGCTGAACTCAAGTTTGCTATCTCTGCCATGTGTTTGACACCTAGGCTCCTACTCATTGTTACAAATATTAACAATGCAGCTATGGTTGACCTTGTTGCTTGTCTTCCACGCACTTTAAAGCTTTGTATGTTGTTGGTTGGCACAGATTGGCTTTTGGAGACATTTGTAACACCGGGACAATGCTGGAGACTGGGTAACATTGCTGATGAAGTTGTTATTGAGAGAATGAGGACAGCACTAGCCCAGCCATTAGAGAAAAAGAGACGTGTTGTCACATTGGTGGCAAAAGGGGGCACTGGAAAGACACAAATAGCAACAAAGTTTGCTTATGAGAATCAAACCAGGTATGTATATACATTCTATTCATAAAGTTGAGCTGATTGAGATTTTCTAGCTTCTCAGAACTTATCTTTGTGAATGCTAATTCAAAGGAACAATTAGCAGCTCAAGACAAAGCAGTCACAGAAGAGCTTGGACAGTCACTCTGCAGCTATTTGAATGGAAATCAAAGCGACTGGCTTGCCATTTTTGACAATGCAGATGATCCTACCCTTGACCTCTCTTCCTATCTTCCCTTCAGCAACCATGGCAATGTGATTATTACAAGTCGAAATACTGATGTTCATGAGTATGCATCTCAAGGTTATCAAATTGTTGTTGATGATCTTGAGCAAGATGCTGCTGTTGCAATGTTGCTTGCACGTGCCATACCTGGTGAAGCAAGTGTACATGACCGTGAAGCTGCTATGAATATTGTGAATACTTTTTCATGTCATGCTCTAGCAATTGCTATAGCTGGTGGCTATCTAGCCTCTCATATCACATGCTCAATTTCTAGCTATCTGAAACGATTTCAAAATTCTCGCAAAGAGCTTCTTGACTCTAAAGGACGGCAAGTTGGTGTGGACAGCTATCAGAATAGTGTCCATGGTGCTTTTGTTCTTAGTTTCCAACATCTCACTGAGAATGCCAAGCTTATCATGCAGCTATGTTCCTTCTATCTCTATGCTGATATTCCTGTCATTATGCTTTGCCGAGCAGCAGAAAACTCATCAGAGCTTGATCTTTTAGGAGATGAGACAGTTCCTAACTCTGTGAGGGATCTATTAAACAGTTTTTCAAGTTGCAATGTTTATGATGCAGTTGAGGAGTTGGTCAGGCTTTCTTTGGCAAAATACATTTCTGAGGGTCAATTACTTTTGTTTCATCCTCTCATTCATGAATGTGTGTCTTATACTATTTTGCTTCCTCTTATTGAGATGCAGCAAGCTGCTCTTATTATATTGGGATATGGCATTCCTAAAAATGACTTTTTTGCATCATATGCAATTCGACGGTCGATTCTTCCTCATGCTATACACATTTGGAAAGATGATTTAGCCTTAATCTCTACATGTGCAGCTGTAGCACAACTTTATCAAGATGCTGGTATGTGGACAGAAGAAGCATTACTGTGGCAGAAGGTGACACAGATGAGAAAAGAAGTACTAGGAGAGCAGCATTCAGACACACTTTGATCAATGAGCCACCTTGCATCAACCTTTTCAAATCAAGGAAAGTATGCAGATGCGAAAGTACTGCAAAGAGAAGTGCTTGAGACAAGAAAGAAGATTCTGGGAGAGCGTCATCCAGACACACTTTCATCAATAGGCAGCCTTGCATTGACCTTTTTATATCAAGGAAAGTATGCAGATGCAGAAGTACTGGAAAGAGAAGTGCTAGAGGCAAGGAAGGAAATTCTGGGAGAGCGTCATCGAGACACACTTGCTTCAATGAGCAATCTTGCAATTATCTTTAGGCAGCAAGGAAAGTATGCAGATGCAGAAGTACTGCAAAGAGAGATACTGAAGGCAAACAAGAAGATTCTGGGAGAGCATCATCGACACACACTCTCATCAATGCACAATCTTGCATTAACCCTTGAGCAGCAAGGCAATTATACAGATGCTGAAGTATTGCAAAGAGAAGTACTTGAGGCAAGGAAGAAATTTCTGAGACAGCATCATCCAGCCATACTTTCATCAATGAACAATCTTGCATAGACCCTTGGGAGGCAGGGAAAGTATGCAGATGCGGAAGTACTGCAAAGAGAGGTGCTTGAGGCAAGCAAGAAAATTCTGGGAGAGCTTCATCCAGACACACTCACATACATGAATAACCTTGCATTGATCTCTTCATATCAAGGAAAGTATGCAGATGCAGAAGTACTGCATAGAGAAGTGCTTGAGACAAAAAAGAAGATTCTGGGAGAACATCATCCAGACACACTCAGATCAATGAGCAATCTTGCATCGACCTTTTCAGATCAAGGAAAGTATGCAGATGCAGAAGTACTGCAAAGAGAGGTGCTTAAAGCAAGCAAGGAAATTCTGGGAGAGCGTCATCCAGACACACTCACATCAATGAACAACCTCACATTGACCTTTTCAGATCAAGGAAAGTATGCAGATGCGGAAGTACTGCACAGAGAGGTGCCTGAGGCAAGCAAGGAAATTCTGAGAGAGTGTCATCCAGACACACTTTTGTCAAAGGCCAACCTTGGTGTCACCTTCTATTATCAGAAGAGGTACATTGAAGCAGAAGTGCTAGAAAAAGAAGTGCTTGAGATCAGAAAGAAAATTCTGGGAGAGCATCATCCAGACACTCTTCATGCAATGCAAAATCTAGCAAGTACCTTTCGAATGCAAGAAAAATTTGTAGAGACAGAGGCACTTGAACAGAAATTTGACTTTAGTAGTTCAGACTCAGAATAAGATATTAATGTAGTAAGTAAACTGACAGATTTTATTATGTGTTATTGTGAAAGAACAATTGTTATATAAGTGCAAATATTGACTCAATTATATTTTTGAACTTGTGAATCCCAAATTTGATGTAGTCTTGAAACAAGATATTCACTAATGAGATACTCAATCAGGATTGCAGACCTTATAAATCACTCTGTAAAGATTGAAAGAAACATATGTATATCAATTAGCAAGTTACAATGAGATCAGTAAGACTACATTAGGATAGATATATATACGGTAGACTACGGATATAGTAAATAGACCATAAGAGATAAAAAAGATAGAAAACGGAAAGAAACTGTGAATAGTGTTTTAGAGTTGTAATATTGTTGTTTTCAAGCATTTCACATGTTGTAGAGGTGTGCAAGGCCAACATGGAACATGTTACAGGCATTATAGAGCAAAGGTGAGTTATTGATGAAGGGATCAGGGTGAAGTGTGAGAAAGAGAGACTCATTACATGTGTTGTAGGTATACACATTCTTGTGAGTGTATGTAGGTGAGTCATGGTTCCGTATCTAATCATAAGTAGGCATTTGTGTTTTGTCCAAGCTTAAACAACCGGCCTTGCACACAAGCTGAGTTCAAACTTGAAATTGGACAACCAAAGAGACCTCGAGAGCTTGTACATGTCATGATGTGTCAGTGCCAAGTGTGGTGCACCCCGAATCCGTGATCCACAGTCCCCCTTTGTCTGTCGGGACCACGCTCTGCTGCCCGCCACAGGCGGGAGCCAAGTTATCCCACCGACCGTCGGACAACGTCACTTGGAGGCGCGTCTCGGCCAACGTAGAAGCGGGATCGGGTGGGATCGCACGCAATCCCGACCCTCCCGCCCAATCACAGGCGGGCGCGGGCTCGGGGAATGAGTCACCCTCAGGCGCCCGCGCCCATTGAGCATTGGGTGTCGGGAATTGTATAAAAGGACAGTAGTCAGTAGCGTAGTCTTTAGAGAACCGTTGTCTATCTACCGGGAATCCCCCAATATACCCACTCTCTTGCCCTCTGGTCTTTGCCCCGCCCGCCCTTGTCGAACGAATAGCCCCAATGCTGACAATACGGTTCTCTCCCCATACTCCCGGCAACCCAATGACTATGACAAGCAACGGCAACAACGAACTAGTGGCGGTTCTCAATGGCTTTGGGGAGGTCATCGAGAATCTCAATCTCAAAGTCACCACCTCGTTGATGGAAGAGCAGGAGCGTAGCGCTGCCCTCCACGCCGACCTCCTCCAGCGACTTGAGGAGTTCCACAACACTCAAATCGCCAACACCGCATCCAGCGCCCAAAACACTGCTCAGCTCCTCATGCAGGCCTATAACCATCCCAACCCAAGCCCCTGTACCCCCAAAGTGTGCTTTGACACTCCAGGAAAACTTTGCTCAACTACATATCCTGTCATGATCTGTCCCTGGACCCGCGCACTATCGGCAACACGCGCATCCATTTTCTACGCCACAGAGCTTTTCAGGATTTTCTTGGACATGAAATCACTTGCAGACATCCTCTACCATGTCTACGCATCATATCCCAGCAACAGAACAAGTCTCCTGATGCGCCATCTCTTGGGACAGCTACATTGCACAAACACACCACCACAACTATGGGTTTACAATCACACCATTGACCTGGAGGCTTTACTCAGTCTCGGATCGTCTCCCAGGCCATCATGCATGTTGTGGGAACGGCTACAACACTCAGGGATCGCTCTAGAGACTCAGGGAGTCCTCTAGAGGGATATCTATCAAAGGAGAAGCTACAACACCAGTACTCGACGCTTGGAGAACCTCTGGACCGCTGGAGAAGGCTGTGGAACATTGGGGAAGGTCCTGGAAGGTCCAGGACGCTTCCAAAACGTCATCCCGCCGCATTGGGCGCTCTGACTCATTCAGAAGTCCCTACAGCCAATAGAATGGCGGGATCCCGCCCTTTTCCCGCTCTGACTCATTCAGAGTCATCAGGAGCTATTCTGGGAGCTCCCTGGCAGGCTATGACTCGAACCAAGTCTATACTTAGGCGCATGAGCGCATGCTCCCGCCAATCCCGCCCTCCCGACCAATGGGAGCCCGCCGATCGCGCCCCCGCCCCTTGAAACAGTGGGACAACTGTCTTCCACAACACCCGACGCAGCGGGAGCTCTGACTCAGTCAGAAACCTATTTGGGACACTAGAACAGTATATAAGTCGAAGTACATTCCCCCATGTACTTCAGAGCTGGACATTATTGCATCTGTGCTATTGTACATTCCTTCGCAGTACCCTTTGGCATCTTTGCCTCTGTCATTGGGGAATCACTCTCTAAGGGGCCATCTCTCATTGTACGCTTCATCTCTTGTTGAACGTACTCTTACTCGTCGTCCTCTCCATCATCTCCTTCTTGCAGGAACCTCTCGCGTCACTGAGCACGCTCTCGACCTGCGGCACAATTGGATCTATACCTCCCTTGTTGGCATCCCGTGGGGACCATCATCGAGTGGATTGAGGGGATACAAATATGGATGAACATCCCTCGGACACAGACAGCGTGTCGACCTCATCAGGGATGAGGCAATGCTGCAGTCAGTGTTGGACCATTGTCTGCGCACCAAGGGTGCTAGACGCTGATCCCCGCTTATGTGGCGCTACCCCAATGGAGTGTGACAAGTGGCGCAGGTGAATAGGATTCACAACAACACATGGGGTCTGTCGTTGAGCAAGACAACGACTAGACGATACGAACAGGAGTCTCACTAGGCAGAGTGCCTAGGAGATCTCCTGGCCTTCACCCCGAGGATGGCTCAACAGATATAGGACACACATATGGAGGTGTACAGTTGCCGTGGGCGCTGTATGAACCGTGGCACGTGACGGTGCAGGTTCACGTCCTAACATATCCTCTTTGCGTCGGAGGAAAGGGCGTACACAACCGTTCTCCTCACTCTTCTACCTCGCTGCTTCCCTCCGGGAGAAGACATCTCAGCGAACCTCTCAAACTAGCGCCACACCGGGAGTTGCCAAGTTTCCTCGCTTCGAGGTTGGAAGTTCGATCCCGGTTCTGGGTTCTATTATGCATACCCCTCCCGCCTCCGTCGGGACCCTCCCGCTTTTCGGTAGAGCTCTGGAGCGCGCCCATGTGGAGCATGACTCGAGGAGGCTATACTTAGGTCTTGGGAATCAGTTTGAAGCCCTGTCCCGCTCCATCCCGCCGAATCCCGCCCTCCCGAACCAATGGGCACTCTGCGATTGGGCGGGTGTTCTAGGACGGCGGCGGGATACGCATCATCCGCAGCAATTGCGTCGGCCCCGACGGGTTGGGCACGCGGTTGCATGGTTTCTGGAATATTCCCCCGGTTCTATAGGTTTTTGTATAAATACTCGGACGGCATGTAGTAACTACCCAGACTTCGTCCTTATTCAGTTTCCTTCCCCAACCTCGTTGCCGGATACTCTGAACCCTTCGCGATAGGACTTACCCATGTCTCCCTTTGACAACTCTTGGATCACCTCTGGATCACCTCGGCTAACCTCTTGAAGAGAGGATTGCCCCCCGTGGATTCAGACGTGCGAACGTCAAGGGACCTCACGCCTGCCATTGGATGGTCAGGCGAGCACTCCGAAGAGATGTATGTGTTGGGTTCGCAGGAAAGCTGTGATTGGGCCACAGAGGTGTCCCATTGTAAGCAAGTCTCTGTCACGGCGGGATCAGGTCGTAACAGTTTGCAACCAGCCGAGTCCCAAGTTTGCAAACGAGAACCTATGACCGCAAACAAGAGAAGTGTTACTTCTTTTCCAAACCAAAGAAGTATTACTTCTCTTCCCCCCCCCCCAACCGTCCTGAAAAAAAATTCTCGTTGCCTCCTCACGTCAGGCACCAGGCCCGCTTCGCACATCGCGCCCCCTTACCCCCCGCAGATGAATACAACGTCACTATTCCTAAGCTTACGCAAGAGCTTGCGCAAGTCGGGTCCGAACGGGGCGCCAAGCCGCATATAAAAACAGCCCAATTCTTGCCACAACACTGTAGCCCCCCACCCTCTCGTCCCATCATGCAGCAAGCTTCCGAAGTGGTACCGGGCCAATACCCCACAAATCCCTGTCCAGAAGAATTGCGTGTAGACACCGGCGGCGCATGGGAGACCCCTGCCCTGCGGTACCAAGGACTGAGTCCCCTACAACTGCAGGCGCCCGACGAGACATGGGAGCAACGCGTCGCGGCCGCAACCCCCCACAGATTCCTCCTTGTAAGCCCCTCCCCCCCCCCAAAGAGACGCGACCCACTTGCTTAACCCCAAGCCAGGTTTGCGAACCCAAGTGCACAGCCTGCTTGGAGGGAAACCACCGCTGTGTCACACCCTTTGTGTTGGACGCCCTCCCTCGCTCCCCCCCTGTGAAATGCTCCAAATGCATCGCAAACCAGCAACTCTGCAGCTTCCAGACAACAAGCATCTGGAGCTCAGCCCTGCGAGTTAACTCGCGAGTCAAACAATGCCACACTCCTGTCCTCCTCCAACATTGCGACACCTATGATGCAGAGAGAAAGATCCTTTGCAAACGACTTGCCGTCCTAGATTTCCACATGGACCAACGTCTGTTTGAGCGACGTGAAACCCTGCGCCGCATCCAACATACCCACCTCAAACTTCAGCTTGCCATGGAGAAGGTGCACAAACTCCAGGGGATCGACAAAGAAGGGAACCCCTCATGCGGCGAGGACAAGACCGCTACCAGCGTAGTTGGAAAGGTGGGCCCGCAGCGACGCTCCGCCCTTGCGATAGTCAGTAGTCGTACGAGCCATAGCTGTAAGAATTTGCCTTTCGCTCCTGGCACTACTGTAGAGTTTCGACCAAGTCTTCGCATAACTGGTAACGAGGCACTGTGAAGTGAAGACTTGAGTCTTTCATAATGCATAACGGGCCCATTTTTTTGATGCCTGAGGCCTAAAAAGGAAATTTTTCAGGCCCGCCTAACGGCGGGTAGTCCAAATAAGGAAATTCAGGGTCCAATGAAGACTTACTCCAGTGAAGACCTTGCATAACGGGTAACATCCCATGAAGACTTGGTCGAAACTCTACAGTAGCCAGACAAACATAGTTTTATTTATCCTGGAGCTAGCCAGAGGCCTGGCAACAGCCTAATAACCTGTGTGGCATGAGTGTCGGCTGAGTCAGCATCTGAATGTATTAATGTTAAAATAATACACACATAATAATACCAGCAAACAGCATCTTAACAGTAATATAATATCATAATTACATAGTTAATAATGTATATTAGTAACTCAATGACATAATCAGTAGTTTTGCATTTTGAAACAGCCACAGATAGTGTTCCTAAGGCTTGGCTTAGCGGCACTTGGCGTGACCTGTATGGCCCGCGGCTTATGCCGCAGCGTGGCTGCCCTTTTATGGAAATCGACTTGACTTGGCGCACGGCGCGCTGCAGCGCTACTTCCATTTACGAGCTACAATACAAAAACCTATTAAATACCACAAGAATCGTTCGTATAGAGCTCCAAATACTCAATCCAGTCTTCTTGCGATAGTTGAAGACCGAAATCAATACGCCCCTTCGACTTCAAGGCAAACTTCATCCTGTCTTCTAAGAGTGACAAACAAGTTACTCGTCATGCGCAAAAGTAACGCACCCCCCACGTGGCTCTCCCACCGAGATTTGGGTGGTGCCGAGTTGCCGGGGGTGCGTCACTTTTGCGCACGACGAGTATTACTATTTCAAAGTTCGACTAATTGTTGATTTGTGCCGTACCAAATTCAATTACATTGGCGCCTCGAAGCTGTGATCCTCAAGGTGTTTGCAGACTTCCAATTGTGAGGAGCCGTCAAGCCAGGATTCGCTTGGAGTTCGTCGACACCGGGCACGCTAAATCGTCGTAAGACAGGAAAATGAGCCCAGAAGGACAAAGTTGCATGTGGCTCACTAAGTTGAATCACTCCAGACATCGATGGGAGGAGGCTCAGACACACGAAGTGCTAAGGAGCACCGTCGACAGTGGATTGGACACTGAATAGCTGACCAGCCGTCGTCGTCGTCGTGGTTGATAAGAAGTCCCGTTTTGGCATCGGCGCCAACGGCGTTACCGCGTGGATGTCAGGCCACGCCGGCTCAAGTCAGGAACCCATCAACCGGCGTGGGCGTGACTCCAATCGGCTGTGGCTGCGGCGCGCCGTCATCCGAAGTCACGCTTTAGGTACGCTAGCCACAGAGTGCCCAAATTACCATAAATGGTAGTCATCCAAAACTATGTTTTTGCTATTTAAAGCACATAATGCATAATTATTAATTAATTCCTATGATTAATACCTTACTCCTCCACTCTTTCCCCTGAGAAACAAACGTTTTCCACCCTCCGAGACAGCCCTTAACCCCATAACCCTAACCTAACCCTCTAACCTGTCTACATTCAACACTATCTTGGACCAGACTTAGGTTGCTATCGCAACCTAAGCCTTAATATTTAATAACACAATGCTAATTATCTAAGTTAATATTTAAGGCTGCTTATGTAAGTCACATGATCCTAACCTAACCTATCACATGACCTTAATCTAACCTATCACATGACTATAGGACTGGTGTCATTCGTCTGGCTCTAGCCAGGCTGCTGGCAAAGCCAGGAATGATAAATCAGGTTCTTCTGGCTACAGCCACAAGTTTGCGCAAATTGCTACTGCTATAGGTGGTCGTACCGCCCCACCGCCGCAAATGTATCCTGTCCCGTCCACCTAAAATAACGAATTTTGACCCCCCCCCAACATATGCAAATAGACCTTTTAACAAGACAACAACCAGCACGCCACACGTGCTGGCACCCAAGACCCCCTCATGCACTACATGAGGACCAACCTAGGAGTTCGCAAAACCTTTGCAGAACCCCCTTCCCGACCAGACCAACACGCCACACGTGTTACTAAACCGCAGCCCAGCCTTCGAGATATTCACGCAAGGCGTCGGGAGATTTCTGCGCAACCATTGGACAAACAAGTAGTAGTGCATTCACAGAGACGAGGGAGGAAGAATACACGACACAGTTCAGTAGCTAATCCTCCCCTTCGTCGATAGAGTCCTCCAAACGTAAGACTTCCTCCGTGGGCAGCGCCGTATCCGTGAAAACCGCCGGTAAGTCGACGTGAGTGCGCTCAAAATACGGCATCACTCTACGCGCCGCGACAGGACGCGCGTAGGGGGTACCATCAAGATCGACAATGATATATGCACCCCCGCGGGTCCAAGATAGGACAAATAGAGGTCCAAAGTAGTGTTCCTGCCACTTGCCTCCCACGGAGCCATCAACCTTGCTATTACGGAGGAGGACCACATCACCGCGCTTGAAATCGAAGTTGACTATGCGATGTTTATGATCCTCCGCCCAGCGCCGTACAGACGATGGGCGAGCCTCATGGACGCGCTCGCGGAGAGCTTGGAGCTCATCGCCACGGTGTTCCAAGGCAGCGGCTCGAGTCGCGATCAAGTCTGTACGTGACAGCGGAGTCGACGGAGGATCCAGCAAGAACGTAGCCTCCACATAGTCGAAAGGGAGGATGGGTTCAACCCCGGTAGCGGCGCAATAAGGACTAACACCCAACTGTGGCAAAACCGTCACACGCTCAGCCCATAGCATCGCGTAAACGCAGCGCCACCACCACTTCGCATTGCCGCGCGCTATCTTGAACAAAGCCTCGCGAACATCGAAATGACAATTTTTGATGACACCCTGAGCCTGCGAATTGTACGCGGAGATGCGGATGTGCTTGATGCCGTACTTCTTCTCCAAGACCGCGAGCGCCTTGACAAACGGAGGACCGTTATCCGTGACGATCTCACGCAAAGAGCCCCATTGCGTAATGAGTTCCTTATAAATGAAGTCCGCGATGGTTGACACGTTCTCGTTGCGCAATGCACGAGCCTCTGGCCAGGCCGTGAGGAAACAGCAAGCATGAATGATTGCCTTGTAACCATTTGATGGCTCCATGAACATGGTGTCGATGTGGGCTTTGGTGAAGAGTGGAGCTGGGTACGCGACCACAGGAGGAATATGCCAGTGCTGCGTCTGACGGACTTGACACCAGTGACAGGTCCAAACGAACCAAGCCACATCCGCAGACAAGTGTGTCCACCAGAAGCGCAAGGTGAGGTGCTGACACACAGAGAACACCCCCTTGTGACCCAACTCGTCATGGGCCATCTTGACCAGGCAGTAACGCCGCGAAGGTGGTACCACCAGCTGATGTTGCCCCCCTGCGTCGCGACGCCACAACTCTCCATCACGCAAAAAGGAGTCTGACGCGTAACGAATGAAGTTTCGCAAGCAAGGTTCGTCCAGCCCCGAAGGCGCCACAAAGTCGCGAAGATACTCGCGTACCAATCCAACACGGACATCGTTCTGAACGTCCTTCTCCGTGAGGGGAAATGAGGGGGCAGGTGGATCGTCCGCGGACGTTCCCACCTCCAACACAAACTGTGAAAGAATAGAGAGAGAGGGAGTCAACGTCGGACCGTGACGTTGAACGAAAGAAAGGGGATTCATGACATGAAGAAAGGAATATTTGTCGTCCAACCACCCCGGGTCATCCTCCACTATCTCTTCGCCAGGAAATGGACGACGACGCGACAGTCCGTCTACGCCATGGAGTAGACCTGGAACATGAACCAACTTGAAATGAAAGAGAAGAACCCCCGCGACCCAGCGATTGATGGTCGCGGAAGGGTTCATGTCGGGATTGTTGAGCATCCCCTTGATTGCGGTTGCGTCCACTTCGAGTACCAGGTTCCGTACACCGATGATGAACAGCTGGACGGCCTTGAGAGCGCGATAAACCCCGTACAGTTCCAACTTAGGCTGACTGTAGTTAGACTCTCGCATGTTGAGTGGGAGCGAACCGCAGCGATTGAGATAACGGATCTTCGAATCCGCCACATCCTCCTGAAATAGAGCAAAACCAATAGCGATGTTGCTAGTGTCCACGGCCAGGATGACCGGCACATCAGAGGCGTAGTCAAGGGGACGCAAGGCGGGCAAATTCGCGATCTCCTATTTCAGCGTCTCCTGCGCCGCGGTATGAACAGGCAGCCATACAAAGGGTACGTCCTTCCGCGTAAGGTCCACAAGAGGGCGCAAAATCGCTGCATAGTTCCAGACAAAATTGCGCATCAGACCAGCGGTGCCCAAGAAGGCGCAAACGTCAGTGACATCCCGACAGGGACCCCATGACAATACCTTCGCGACCTTGGATTTGTCAGGAATCTGCCCTTCATACGTGCAGGTATTCCCAACAATGATCGCTTCCGGTACACAGACACTGCATGAAACATAAGATATTTTTGGCAAAAATATGCTAAAAAAATGTAAAATTTTTTTTAGCATTTTTTGACTTCAAAATTGATGAAAAAATGATAAAATAATACATAAATAAGAGAATAAAAAAATGATAGATAGAGAGTGAATATATGCTATAACAATTAAGATAAAAAAAAACCAGTATTTATAATATATTTTTACACAATCTTTCATTATAAAAACTAGCAATTTTTCATAATTTTGGTTAAAAAAGTAATGCATAAATAGTGAAATATGATGAAATAATACATAAAAAAAATACAATAATATTAAAATTTTTTCAACAAGAATACTTGAAGCTTATTTACTTAAATATTTGGAAATTTCTCACATGATAAATTATAAACTTATTTACATTATTTTTTATGGATATATTCAGACAATTAAGTGATCAAAATATGGTAAATATATTGAATAAAAATGATATACTTAATGATAATATATGTATAAGTGAGTATAATCAAAGATGAAAAAATGCTATAAAACAAAAATATATATATAATGAAAATATGATAAAAATATGCAAATAAATGAAAAAATACAATTATATAAAAAAATGCAATCCTGATGAATAAATGCAATCCCAGTGAATAAATGCTAAATAAAGGCAGATTCATATCAGGTAGTAAATATATGCAACTATTTAAAATCATGAGAAAATGATAAATATATAGAATCATGAATTTTTAACATTGTCTTATTATTAGTTACAACCAGGCTGAAAGAAGTTTTTATGATCAATCTTTAAAAAACTAGAAATTAAAGTTCTTCAATAACTCAATCATGAGCGCAATAGCATCTCTTCATTTTGAATGTAACCAAAGGGTGCCTTGTTGTCAGTGAAAACTGAGTTGTGATGGTTTTAGAGTGTCTTGTCTTCAGTCAAAGGTGAGTTATAGGGGGTTTTTGAGCCCTACAAATTGATTGAAAGCCCAGAAATCAAAGGCCTTCAATAGCCCAAACTGGAGCACAATAGCACTTTCTCATCCTGTACGCAGCCAAAGGGTGTCTTGTTGTCAGTCAAGTATGGGTTGGAGGGAGTTTTCAAGCACTACGAATCGATTGAGACTGGTTTCACAGCCCAGAAATCAAAGCCCCTCAATAGCTCAAACTGGAGCGCAATAGCATCTCTTCATCCTGTATGTAGTCAATGGATGCCGGCACAAGGGTGTCTTGTCATCAATGAAAATTGTGTTAAAGGGGGTTTTTAGGCCCTACGAATCGATTGAAAGTGATAGAAATCAAAGCCCTTCAATAGCCCGGACTGGAGCGCCGTAGCACCTTCTCATCCTGTACGTGGCACAAGGGTGTCTTGTTATCAATGAAAATTGTGTTAGAGGGGATTTTCAAGCTCTACGAATTGATTGAAAGTGGTCTCACAGCCCAGAAATCAAAGCCCTTCAATAGCCCGGATTGAAGTGCAGTAGCACCTCCTCATCCTGTACGTAGCACAAGTCATCAATTAAAACTGGATCGGAGGGGATTTACAAGCTCTACAAATCGATTGAAAGTGGTCTCACAGCCCAGAAATTAAAGCCCTTTAATAGCACGGACTGGAGCGCCGTAGCTCCTCTTCATCCTGTACATAGCACAAGGTCGTCTTGATGTTGATCAAAACTGGGTTGGAGGTGATTTTCAGACCCTATGAATCAATTGAAAGTGGTCTCACAGCCCAGAAATCAAAGCCCTTCAATAGCACAGACTGGAGTGCAGTAGCTCCTCCTCATCCTGTATATAGCACATGGGCATCTTAATGTTGATCAAAACTGAGTTGAAGGGCATTTTCAGGGCCTATAAACCAACTGAAAATGATCCTCTCACTCACAAATCAAAGCCTTTCAGTAGCCTGTATCTGAGAGTTATAGCATCTCCTCATTGATACATGATATAGAATGATCTGGTCTTCAATCAGAGAGTATTTTATATATGATAACTGATGCATATGTATGTTGTTTAGTCTTACCAATTTATTCATGGTAGTCCTGTCACTCTACTATCACATAAATCATGATTCCCAACATGGTAATTTTTTACTCTGTCAGTATTTCAAAATACAAAAGTGCTAGCATTAGTTGTGATTGTACCCATTTAAGTATACACTATGCAAACTTCTATTTTCATGTTGTATGACTGAACTTGCTGCTCCGTATGGACAGAATGTGAGTTGCTCATTAAATATTTCTATGTCTCATCATTAGGCTTTGTATGAACCTACTTGCTGACACAATTGGACTTAGAATAACATTGTAATCTTTAAAGGAATGTAAGTAACGATATTGATAGTGAATCAGTTCTTGCTTAAGTTTTGAAATCACTACCAACAGTTTTGATACTAGCACATAACTTGTAATGACGTGCTGTCTCATCAATTTGTTCCTTCTTTGATCTTACCAATCTCTTTAAACCCTCAAAGTATCGATACAGTAAGTTACTGTCTGATAATCACATGACAGATTCACGTGATGACCGTGCCGCAATTTTTGCCCAACTCACAAAGACATGAGATTTTTGACTCTGACACTCACAAAATGGCTAAACTTTTTACTGTATGTCTGCTGCTAAATGATTTTAGTAGAAAATGCTTTACTCAATCATCTGAGGTCCCGCTGCACCTCCACACACTATCCCGTCACTTCCCGTCACACCTGTGTGTCCATCATGTGACATGATCATGTGAAAGTAAGTTATCTACGCTCTATCAGCTGAGGTGTCTTACCAGTAACTTACTAGTAGGAAACCGTCATAAATCAAACTGATATCAATACTTAAAGTATACTTCGCCTTTCTCATTTGATTTCACCCATTGTTCACTTGCTTTACAGTACTATAGACGATCTGTGGAACTGTCATGTGTTGATATCAAAACTTATTTTCCGACTAACAAAAAAAGATGCCTTATCATTATTCATAATTGAGTTGCAGAGAATTTTTAAGTCTTATGAATTGATTGAAAGTAGTTTTATAGCTCAAAAATCAAAACCCTGCAATACTATAAAAATATCCTAATTATGTTTGGAAAATATGCTGAAAATATTCTAAAAATATTTTGATGATACTTTTTCAAATATTCTTCAATAATCATAGAAATATGATATAAATATTGTGAAAAATAACTAAATATTAAAAGTGGAAAAACTTTATAATTCAATATTTTTACTATTTTTAAACCATTTTATTTTACTGATATATTTATATATTATTTATATATTTTATTAGAATTTTTCAGAACATTCTTATATGATATTTTTACTTAAATATTTATCAATATAGATCCAAAAAACTGATAAATAGCTTCTTGAAAATAACTTTATAAATTTCCTGAATATTATGTTTGATAAATTTACTATTAATATGTAAATAAAATTCAAATAATTAACATAATAATTTTTTTTCACAATTAGTATACTTTTACACACTAATTTATCATATTTTCACTTGAAACTTTTTTGAAATTATGTTAAATTATTGTGTCAAAAATTGTAAAAATTGCTTTTATATATATTAAACAAGTATTGTATTTTTTTATTTGTATCAATACTATTTAGTTTATCATAATTATATTTTCTTCTTTACTAATTTATTTAGCATTTTTTCATCATTTTTGGAGTGATTTACATTTTTTAGCATATTTTTGCCGAGATATCTTATGTTTCATGCAGTGTCTTAGGGTGTGGCAAGGGTTTTGGTTTGTCGAGATCCATGGAATAAGATGGTTCGTCATTACTGTCACTAGGTTCGTAGACTACTGAATCGATTGTTCCATGGATTGGTCGAGGTGGGACTGGAAGACTTGCTCTTCATTCCAATTGTGCGCCAAAACCCTGCTCGGCCAGAGTCTGTGCGAGTCCCTCGCACTCATCGTAGCTGAGCTCTTCCATAACGCCTTGGACCACATCGTTGTGTTTCTTTGTACAGTTACGCGTGTAGTGTCCGGTTTCTCCGCAGTTGAAGCATTTTCCTGAGGCCGCGCCTCGGGTTTGGTTTATGCTCATAGGTTCGCCTTTGCCTTTGTAGGTGATCCTTGGGGATACGGGGGGGGGGGGTCGTGGCGCTCACCATGTGAATGGGGCGAGGGAGGGTTTTAAACGGATTGTTGTTCTTAAACCCCGGGTTTGGTGCCGTCCCACGGTTGGCATCAAACCTGGTGGCGTACTTCTTGTACTCCTTGTAGGTCTCGGGGATAGTTTCCATCTCCGTGATGCACTCGACCAGAGTGTGATCCAACTGATGGCACAGTAGCAAGATGAGGGCATCGTCGTTGAACCCGGTATCGTTTTTGTACTCCTCGACGTCGATGAAGTAGGCCTGGGCATCCTGCCCCTTCTTTTGTTTGAGCTTCACAATTTCCTTCTGGGCAATGGTCTTGGAGTTGGTACCTCCGAAGGTGTTTTTGAGAGCGTCTTTGAAGCTGTTGTACGTGGGGAAGGGATTCGTTCCTTTCTCGTAGAGCGCAATCTGGGTACTCGCCCATTTGATAACAGCGGGCCCCTCGGTCATGTACGACAATGTGGCAAACACCTTGCTCTGCATGGTTGTGTACGCCCTTTCCTCTGACGCAAAGAGGATATGTAGTTGAGCAAAGAAGGGTTTGATGCCGTCAGGTTTCTTGGTGAATTTCCCCGGAGCGCCAAAGCGTACTTTGGGGGTACGGGGGCCTGCATTAGACATGAGCAAAAATGTTGGATATTTTCGGATATTTCAATTATATTTGTATCCGACATCCGAGGATATTCGGATGTCGGATGTTGGATACCCCTCGGATGTCGGATGCCACTCGGATGTCGGATGTCTACTTTCTGAACAAACATCCAAGGCATGATGCTATTGACTGTAATATGAGAGTGTTATATGGTAGCTGTGTGACTCTAATTGACATTTAAACATGGTTTAGTATTATAACTTCATAGTACATAGAGTTTTAGACTACTATTGATGTTATAATAGCTTAATATATATGAATATTCAAATTTATTCGAATATATTCGGATGTCGCACATTTATCTCGGATGGAATGTCGGATATCCATCCGAATATGAATATCTGGGTTTGGGGTGCAAATATTCGTGGTTCTGATGTCGGATACATCCGAATAGATACTCATGATCATGTCTAGCCTGGATTGGGATGGTTATAGGCCTGCATGAGGAGCTAAGCAGTGTTTTGGGCGCTGGCTGCGGCGTTGGTGATTTGAGCGTTGTGGAACTCCTCGAGTTGCTGGAGGAGGTCAGCGTGAAGAGCGGCGCCACGCGCTTGCTCTTCTGATAGCGAGGTGGTGACTTTGAGATTGAGATTCTCGATGACCTCCCCAAGGCCATTGAGAACCGCCACTAGCTTGTTGTTGCTGTTGCTTGCCATAGTCATTGGGTTGCCGGAAGTATGGGAGAGAACCGTATTGTCAGCGTCGGGGCTAGCTGCTCAAAGATGGGGGGGGCGAGGCAACGACCAGAGGGCAGGAGAGTGGGTGTATTGGGGGATTCCCGGTAGATAGACAACGGTTCTCTGACGACTACGCTACTGACTACTGTCCTTTTATACGATTTCCAACGCCCGCCACCCGATGGTGACTCGTTCCCCGATCCTTTGCGCACCTTATGGTGCCATCCCGCCTGTGATTGGGCGCGAGGGTCGGGATCGCGCGCAATCCCGCCCGATCCCGCTCCCACGTCGGCCAAGGCGCGCCTCCAAGTGACGACATCCGATGGTCGGCGGGATAACTTGGCTCCCGCCTGCGGCAGGCGGCAGAGCGTGGTTCCGACGACGGGAGAAGGACTGCGAGTCTCAGATTTGGGGTGCGCCACACCCGATACGGACACGTCATGACAGATTGCTGTTAGTCCATCAAACTTTAAGCCATTTAATCTTTCCAAAGAATGGATCCAGCAAAATGTCAAGAGCTAAGCCGTACTTCTTCCATTTATTGTGTTGATTGACACACCACATGTTGTTAACTTCAGCTGCCCAAAAGACTCGATGCTTTGATCAAGCATGCTTACGCTCTCGTACAAGATCTGGTTCATACATTGCAAAATAGTCTCTGACTACTTGTCTGAAACACTCTATCAGTATTATTCTCATACAATATCATCAAATATACCGTGGAACTCTGATAGACTACTCTTTTCAAAGTAATCGTACCATTTCTCTGGCACCGGCTTTTGGATAAAATGTCCGGAGAGCTGTCATAGGCTCTTGTATTGTGTCCGTAGTATGTTCTGAGTAAGATTCATATCAGTCAGTCAATTTTAAGAAGTTGAAACAAAAAACAAACTTGATTTCCGTGTACCAATCAAGCCCAAAGACTTGCGCATTTGCTTGAATTTAGTGATGCTATCAAACAGTCAATTATTTGTCAAATGAAACATAGCTTGCACTATACCCAAGTCCATATTTTGTGGTATCAAAGTGTTTTGTTCTTAGTCGATTTAAAATGACAACATTGTTGAATCCTCGATTTCAGTATGTTCTGATATGCGGTTCCAATTCTTCAAGAGGTGCTGAAATATCTTGTTAATCCATAAAGTAACTCATTAGTATAACTTACAATTTGGCTTATTGAATCCCATAACGTATAGAGATAGAAGATACAATAGTCAGCTTTCACTTTTTCATTATATACACGTCTACGTTTTTTGACTTGTCAAAAATGATTAGATAGAAAATCTTGGCATAAGTCTCAGGACTCTAGCTCTCAGTCAGCATTTGAAGACTATTGCAGTCTTATGATCAGTCAGCCATACCCTTTGCTCTACGTCTAACCAATCATCGTAAAATACTATTCAGGGAACATTGTATATCTTCTTGACATAAGCCTTGAGGGTATAGTTCTCAGTCAGCATTTGAGGACTATCGCAGTCTTATAATCAGTCAGCCATACCCTTTGCCCTACTTTTAACCAATCATTATAAAGAATTGTTTAGAAAATGAAGATATATTCCTTGGCATAAGCCTCAAGGCTGTAGTTCTCAGTCAGCACTTGAAAACCATCACAGTCTCATAATCAGTCAGCAATACTCTTTGCCTGATTTACTACAACGTATGCAAATACATATAAGCCTACTAAACTATGAAATATCATTCCAAACACTTCACCATGGAACTCGACTCCTACACTTCTGATAACATTGCTGATAAGGATTTTACCTGTCAGCGAAGTTCTTGTGGTACACTGATCAAAAAAGGGCAATCTTATAGGCTTTGTTGCAAGTGCAGCTCGAGATTCATCAGATTCTCATAAAGCTCCTTTGAAATGTATTTGTCAATCTTGTAAAGCAGTATATGATCTTTGTGTATAAAATCATCAAAGTAAGTTTGCCTACTTCTTTATTTGAAAACTTATTCATTATATCATGTCTAGCGGAAATCTTTACATCTCCTCGTTCTCATTCTATGCCACCACCATGTCTTCCACCATCATCATCTAGAAATTCTATGGGACCACCGTCACGTATGTTTTTTTAATTCATTCCGGGGCAAAAGTTTACTTTTGAACTGGTTGTATCGTCTATACCAATATGTACCTGTGCAGGAACCATCATTTGTGACTCCTGTCACGTCGGATCAGTAGCCGTGCTCAGCTGCTGATCTTTTCACCTTACTACTATCTTCGTGTTGTGCTCCCTTGCAATGTCCACATTGACACCATTCAAGCACTCACGCCCCGTCTTCTTGTATGACGTCTTGTGACTTGGTGCTTTACCAGGACCAGCAAACAAATGCATTTACCCAGAAATCCTCCTGGCATGAAGCTCACAACAATGAAACAATGCTACACGGAAAATGGTGCGCCTTATGATATAACATGTATTCTCATAGACCAATCCTTCAGCAGGAATTGGTGACCGGGGTACCTTCAACAACCATCCACTGCAACAACACATTGATTGCGTCCCCATCTACATCCACTGCTAGTGCCCATTGTCTCATCTTTCTCGGCAAGGTGGCGCTTACGCTAGCACTGCACATTGGTTGCCGTAGTGAGCAACCAAAAAATGTCGCGTAATCCCCACCAACGCGGGCAGCAGCACGTCCTGCGCATGGACGACAATGGATAACCACCTGCAGGATGGCGCCAACAACATCCAGGACGACGCCAGTGAGCATGGACGGTGTCGGCGGCTTGGGCAGTGCCCGTGCTGCGCCCGGACAAGATGCGCAGCAGCAGCACGTGTTTGGTATGGACGACAACGACGGGGGCCCGCAGAACAAGTCCGAGACCTTCAGAATGACGTTGGCAAGTGTCAATGGCCATGGAGCCTGCGCAGCGCACGCGGCAGGCTGGGATGAGATGGTATCAAACAACTGGGGCAGCGACAGCATTGAGTCCAAACCTATTGTGCCCAATGATGCGCTGCAGCTCTGCAATGATGTTTGAGCATTTTTCAAGCCGCTTGCATCCCATCCCTTTGAACAGTCGCGCGGTTAACCCCTGCACGCGAGCTGGAACTCGTCTTGGACATTTTTGTCACCCTAACTGTTGCGTACAACTGCCATCCACATGGAGCCAAGAGCAGTACTCTTTACGGTTCCCTCGGCAATGATCCAGTCATTGCCATGTTCATCCGTCCAGCTGCTACTATAGCAACATGCTCTCCCCAACAGCTGCCCGGCAGCTCATTTGACTCGCTGCTGTACACACCAACGGAGTTCCGTTCTTGCTCATGTATACCATCCCCATCATTCCTCCTACCAGATTCACTTAGTCTGCCCAGTACTCACCATTATCTGCCAGTCTCTCACCGACGCCCTCTCCTCCGTTGTCACCCTCCACACGCTCTCTCCAACGACCTGCCCTGCGCCTACTTTGCCTCCATTTCAGTTGCTATCCTCGATGTCACACTCACCAACGGCAGCGTGAGGGGCTGCATGCTCACGCTTGCTCACTGCCTGCATGAGCTCAAACCTTTCCTACTTTGTCTGGTTCCGTATTATTGTTCTATTGTGCCGTAGTGTATGTAAGGACATTATCTGCTGTGTATGGTACTGCCTGTCTAATATCTCCGTGGTCTGTTCAATGCTGAAGCTGGAGCCCGTCCAATGGGCAGATAAGGCTCGGGACGCCCTGGTTCAGGTGTGCCTGTTCTCCACCTAATTCATTGCTGGGGTCATGTTTTGTATACGTGACATTGTCAATGCAAACTCAGTTTCAAAACTCTTTGTAACCAAGCTTGGCAGCATTGCGCTCTCCACCAAGGCCATGCATCATGAGAGCAACAATGATACTGTGATTCACACGCTGATACACGAGAAGAGGCTACATTTGTCTATGATTAGTTTTCCCCGGATATGCCGCGCTTGCAACGGCCCACCACGATCTTTCAAAATATCAACTCACCAGTTTATATTTAGTTATACGTCCCAATTCCGTTACCGTTCAGCAAAGCGTCAATGCGGCTCAAAAGAAAAGTAAGTTTCTATTTAAATCATACTTAATATTTCTAAACAGGCAAATATATTAGATGCTACTTGACAGCAAAGCAAAGTCACATCCATGAGTTTGTGTTTTTACATATGAATATTATATGTTCACTAAGTTCTTTTGCATCAGGCCCTCAATTCAATATTTATGCTTCGTCTGGAACTCCGAACCCATATAATTCTGGGCGACCAGTTGCTACAGGTTATACGGTACCTTATAGAACTGGATCTCAGCCGCTGTTACCTCAAACTTTTGGATATACTCCTGCTCATCTTCAACACGCTGCTCAAACACACGCTTGGCAGCGCAGAGCTTATTGTGCTGGTGGGGATTTAATTGATCTCAACATCACTGTTGCATATGCCAGTGAAACAAAGTCAGGACGGACTGAGATTCCCGTATGTCTTTTCTACTCTTTGTCAATCTTGGAACTTGTTTATATTCACACTTTTATTGGAAACTCACTGACTTACCCACTGGACAGTCAGTTGAGAGTAGCACCTTGGAGTTACGTTTTGCCGTTTTGCAGCTTTTATGCACCAAGCTTGATTTATTTGCACAAGAAGAGGTTTCAAATTTTTGCTGGGATCATACCAAGTTCAACTTGCGTAACATCCCTAAAAATCTCAATGCTGATCTTGATGCACTGCAGCATGAAACATAGCATATTTACACCAAAAATATGCTCAAAAAATGCAAAAAAATTTCATTATTTTTTAATCTCAAAAATAATTAAAAAATGATAAATATTGATGAAAAAATGCTAAATAAGTGCTATATTTGCATATTTTCATTGTATTTATATTTTTTTTTCAGTAAAAAAATGATGAAAAATTTTTACATTTTTTTAGCATTTTTTTGGCGTAAATATGCTATGTTTCATACAGTGATGGTGCTATGGTCAATAAGACTGACACATACTTCTTTGCGGCATGCCAGAAATACGATGGAAAAACTCAGAAGATGAAGTTTCACAAACCAGCCACACCTTCCAATTTTGCTATTGATTATGTCAGAGGAATGGAATTGATTTGAGATGGCAACAGCTCAAAAGGAATTGGTAAGATTTCAAATATATTACTTTGATCTTCAACTGATAATACGAGATACAGAACACAAAATCATCTTGCCAAACTTCAAAAACTTCAAAATTCTCACTCGCTATCATTATTTGATATAGGCAAAGATCCTTCTTTCATTGCAACGCTCAGTTGCTTCGACACCACCATCTACAATCAAAAGAGATTGTAGTGTAAGCGTTAATTGATCAAGATTGTATATATTCACTCATACTTTATTAGGATTCTAGTGAATATTCTACAACACCTCCTCAAGCCAAGTGTTCAGTACCCACCTTTGTCTCGCCTACACAAACGTCAGTTTGCAACACTCTTTCATAAGGAGGTGCACCAATCAAAGCTAATGTCAATAGTAAGTACGTTTTGACGTATTCTGATATATTTTTGCTACTCTGTTCAAATAGATTCTCATGTTTTCCGTCCCACCATCAAGGCCACCTTTGCCGTGATTCCCATTATTAGCTTTCATCATCTACTCAAATCCCGCAAGCACTATCATATCAACAACAACACATATGATGGTGAGGTTACTGTGAAGGTTGACGTTTGCAGAGATGCAGAACTAGAAGTAGGAGCTTTCAAATCTCTACATGTGTAGCTATAGTACAACTTTATTATAATGCTAGCATGTGGACAGAAGAAGCATCATTGTGGAAGGTGGCACAAATGGAAAAGAAAATACTGGGAGAGCGTTATTCAGAAACAACATCAATAAACAATCTTGCATTGACCTTTTTACATCAAGGAAAGTATGCAGATGCGGAAGTACTGCAAAGAGAGGTGCTTGAAGCAAGAAAGGAGATTCTGGGAGAACGTCATCCAGACACACTCACATCAATGAACAGTCTTGCACCGACCTTTCTGCAGCAAGGAAATCATGCAGAGGCAGAAGTACTGCAAGGAGAGGTGCTTGAGGCAAGGAAGGAGATACACACTCATATCAATGAACAATCTTGCATCGACCTTTTCAGATCAAGGAAAGTATGCAGATGCAGAAGTACTGCAAAGAGAGGTGCTTAAAGCAAGCAAGGAAATTCTGGTAGAGCGTCATCCAGACAAACTCACATCAATGAACAACCTCGCATTGACCTTTTCAGATCAAGGAAAGTATGCAGATGCGGAAGTACTGCACAGAGAGGTGCTTGAGGCAAGGAAGGAGATTCTGGGAGAGCGTCATCCAGCCACACTTTTATCAATGAACAATCTTGCATGGATCCTTGGAAAGCAAGGAAAGTATGCAGATGCAGAAGTACTGCAAAGAGAGGTGCTTGAGGCAAGCAAGAAAATTCTGGGAGAGCATCATCCAAGCACACTTACATCGATGCACAGCCTTGCATTGACCCTTGAGCGGCAAAGAAATTATACAGTGGCAGAAGTACTACTAAGAGAAGCACTTGACGCAAGGATGGAGATTTTGGGAGAGCAGCATCCACACACACTTTCATCAATGCACCACCTTGCGTTGATCTTTACGCGCCAAGAAAATTATGCAGAGACAGAAGTACTGCAAAGAGAGCTGCTTGAGATCAGCAAATCCAGACACGCTTCAGACAATGCAAAATCTAGCATATACCTTTCGAATGCAAGGAAAATTTGTGGAGGCAGAGACACTTGAAAAGGAATTTGACTTTAGTACTGTAGTTCAGACTCAGAATGAAGTATCAATGTAGTAAGTAACTATAAGTAAAGTGATAGATTTCATCATGTATTATTATGAAAGAACAATTGTTATACATGTGCAAACATTGACTGAATTGTATTTCTGACTTTGTGAATCCCAGATTTTATGTAGTCTTGAAATAGAATGTTTATTAATGAAATCCTCAATCAGAATTGCTGACCTTATCAATCACTCCGTAAAGACTGGAAAAAAGCACATGTATATTAAAGAGCAGGTCACAATGTGATCAGTAAGACTATCTTAGGACAGGTATATATACGGTGAATTACAAATACAGTAAATAGATTATTGGAGATAAAAGAGATGAACAAACAGGAAGGCACTGTCAACAGTGTTTTACAGTTGTAATATTATTGTTTTGTCCATATTGTAGAAGTGTGCAAGGCCAACATGGAACATGTGGCAGGCATCATAGAGCAAAGGTAAGTTGACAATGAAGGGATCAGGGTGAAGTGTGAGAAAGAAAGACTCATTATATGTGTCGTAGGTATACACATTCTTGTGGGTGTATACAGGTGAGTTATGGTCCTATGTCTGACCATGAGCAGGCATTGATGTCTTTTCCATACTTAAACAAATAGTTCTGCATACAAGCTGGTCTGCATGCATGCATATGAAGAAGGAGAGTAACATGCACTGCTTCCTGATGAGGTCACTGATGGTAAAGCAGCCTTTGGAAAGGGAGGTACACTTTGTAGTTCTGAGAAAGTTAGTGATGGTAACTCACAAATGTGTGTGTGGGCTGCAGTGTGTAAATGCCGTTGAGTGGCAGGTCATTGTTGGAACTGGGTGAGTAGAATAATGATGGCAGACTATTGAAGGGTGACTGCTCATCTGTAGCCATATGAACTATGTTGCCATCTGTCAAATGACATAGAGACCAAAAGGTTAATTTACTGTCAGGACAACGCACACATGTTGAGTCACTCCCCCAGGTCCTGTAACCTTCTCATGATGGCAGTATGCTCCGCCATTCCCTTAGAGTATACAAGATACAAACTACTTGCAAACTGATCCTTTCTTTTTTTTTTTTGCATGCACATTGACGACGCAAAGCATCGTCATATTTCTTTGAAAACAGTGTCACCGTTCGCCGAAAAACGTGGTAAGAGGGGAGGTGGTCGGTCAAAATGTGTTAACGCACACGGGAGTCTCGTAGTGTGGGGCTCAGACTAGCCGTCCGGAAGAAAGCTTCCAGATTTGATGCCAGCCTACTACTCACTAAAGCCCCCACCGGCCCGTCAAGGGCGCGTGCTTCCTCCCTCCTTTTGACTAGATATGTGGCTAGTCTCTGCCATGTATTGACTACCTTGGTTCTTCCTAGGGATCTCTTCCCATATTTGGCCACGTTCAACATGGCAAAGTCCGTGCTTGCTGCAGCTGCTAGGGCGCCGTGGTATCTGTTGGTTATCTCGGTTTGTGACTGGTATCGATCTGGGTCGTCATTGAACTCCATCCGCCTCTTGTTGCGTAGTTTCCAGATCATGAATGAACCTTCGCCTATCAGTTTGGTCCACAACCTGTTCAGGCCTTTCCTAACTTCTGGGTTCCCAGATTTCGCGGGTTTTCCTGCTCCGCACCCGAAGATAGTTCCGTATGTGAGTGGCTTCCATTTCTGTCCTGCGGCTTCCCACACTCTTTGGGCCTCCCGCCATATCATTGTATGTGTGCCTATGCCGCACCCGAGTTGTATGTGCTCCATGGTCTCGGTGACTCCGCACGCTGGGCAGATTGCAATTTGGTCTAGGTGTTCCATTCGTTCAAAGAATTTCCCTGTCGCGTGTGCTTTGTGCATCGCCCGCCACAGAAACATCTGTGTTTTCTTGTTCAATTCTCTACTGTGTGCTGCCTTCCATATTTCCTTTTTGCTAGGTGCCATTCCGTTCTGGTCTTTGAGGGCGTACTTGACCCGTTCCAGGTTGTCCTCCGTGTCTCGTCTCTTCTTGACTCAAAGATTCCTTTTTAGCATCCTGTACGCAGATTTCTGGGTGACGTTCTTGAGGGGTACTCCGGTGAGGAGTGAGTTAGACTGTTCTGGAATTGGAAGCGGTTCAGGTATCCGGCCTTCCGTGTTCATTTTTGCAGTGTTCTCCGCCAGTGCTTGGGCGCCTTTGATACCAGGGTGTCTCTCGCTGCGCTCTACTCAAAACTCGGTCCTTGCTGTGCGGGTTTGGAGCTGTGCCGATATGCTGCACATTAGGCTCCGTTCTTCCTCGGATAGTCGGTGCCATCCTTCATATTGAGAGAGGCATGTCGTCGGGGGTAAGTTCGAGTACTCTTTGCAGTCCTAGCCCTACTATTGCTATCTCACATTCTATCTTCTCCGGGACTATGAGCCCGACATTCCTTTGGTCGTCTGTCCTCAGCCACACCCCCACTCCCAGGTTGCTGAAATCATTTTTGTTAGATACAACCCACACTGCTCGTCCTGGGTCGCCTTCTCTGGTGCGCGTTTGCGCTTTGTATTGTTCTGGGCCTCTTAACTCCAGACCTTTCGTGAAAATTCTGTACAGCTCGCCGGATTGAGTGACACTGTGTGCCTTCCCAGGTGTGTTTTCATTTAGGGGTGCGTCTTCCTCGACTGGCCATTGTCGGGGGTCCCATTTCTTGTCCAGGGCGTCGAGTATTGACGTGGCTCTTCTTTGGCATTTGCTGGGGTGTGGGCACTCGGCCGTCCTTCCTCCGTTCGCTACTGCGAGCGCATTCCCGACTGTTCGGACGCCATGTACTACTTGGAGGCACCGGCTCTGTCTGTCATTCACACACCGGTTCCTATCACGATTCCATCCCTGGTGAAGCCATACTGGCTGTTCCTTGAGGACTGCGGGGTCTATTCGCAGGCTGTCCATCATCAGGTTGTTTTCTCTTGCTACCTTAATCATCCGTCTCATGTCCCCTGGCAGGAGGAGTTTGTTAGTGTCCCACGTCTGTACGAAGATATTGACGAGTATGTTCTTGTCTACCAACTTGTAGCTACTCATCGCTCTTGTTCGCATGGCGTCTTCCATTACTGACGCCCATTTAGGCTTTGCGCCCTGTAGCCCTAGGAAATTTGCTAGGTGGACTAGATGTATCGCGTCGTTACACATCTTAATATCAATGAGGTTCTGCCCCCCTTCATCTAGTGGAAGCTTGAGGGTCATTTTGTTTATCTTGGCCATCTTCCCTTCCCAGAAGAATTTTGCGGCCACCTTTTCGAAGCGTTTTTCTATTTCTCTAGGCAAATCTTCGGCTGTCGCTAGGTATTGCGACCGTGATGCAGCATATGTTTGGAGGCTGACTCTCTTTCCACTGAGTATCGGGTGAAGACGTTCGACTTGTGATAGTACAGCCATAGTCGCGTTCATTATTCCTCCCCACGGTGTGGTTGGGTCGAGCTCGTTTTCTATGAATGACCCTAGGGAGCGGGCGCTTTCGCCATCTTCGGCGACATGTATGGAGTCGGGGATAGGCTCAGGCATTTTGTTTGCTGTCCTTTTGTTCATTAGCTGAGAGCGGTGTTGTACTGTCCCAATTGGTATTATGACTGTTTTGCCTATGTTGAATTTCGCTTTGGATGCGGAACACCATCGGTCAAGTATCTGCTTTAGGTCAGAGAATCTGTCTCCTGCGGACAGGTAGATGGTGGTGTCGTCAGCAAAGAGTGTTACAATGAGTCTTTCGGCGACCCCCAGGATTTTGTATCCCTCTAGTGATGAGTCTCACAGCATGGCTGCTAGAGGTTCGATGGCTAGGTTGAAGAGTAAGCACGACAGCGGGTCTCCCTGTCTTACTCCTCTGGTGACTTGAAATCCCTTGCTCTGTTTGCCGTTGACTATGATGGTGGTTCGGGCGTTGCTGTACAATTGTTTGGTGAGTTCTATGAGTATCTTCGGAAGATTGGCTTCTTCCATTACCCTCCATAGATAGTCGTGCATTATCTTGTCGTAGGCTTTCTCTTGGTCCAGCAATACAATCATGCCATTTTGCTCGGTCACGTCCGCGTGGTATATCACGGACTTTGCTAGTTTGATTTGATCGATTATACTTCTTCCCTTCACGAAGCCTGCCTGGTCGGAATGTATCAGGTGCAGTACTTTCTCTGCTAGTCTCGCTGCCCATGCTTTGGTCAGGATTTTGTAGTCTGTGTTTAGCAAGGTGATTGGTCTGTAGTTTGCCATTTCAGTTCGGTCACCCTTCTTATAGATGGGGCACATCCACCCGGACGCAAACGTCGACCCCTCCATGAGGCCATACTGTTCGATGTCGTTGTATAGGATTGTCATTGTTTTGACAATGTTAAACGTTGTAGCTTCCCTTTTGGTCCCCTTTGCTCTCTTCCATCTTTGGTTCCAGCTCTGGGGGATCTGGTACTGGAATCCATCGTCTTCGGCTCCGCTGGTGGGGCAGGAGCTCATCAGCAATTCTTCAGTTTCACTTTCCTTTGTGAGCATGTTTATCTGCTGTTGGTCCTCATCGTCTAGCCGCTGTATTGAACTGCTCAGCACCTCTTCCATGTTCTGACGTCTGGCGTGCGTTTTGTTTATATCTTTTGTTTGCATTCCGTCGTGATGTTCGTCAAGCATTGACGCCATCTGTTTAGGGTGTCGTACATAGCGCGGTGGATTTGACCCCGCCTCTTTCAGAGACATGATCGGATCTCGTGCTTTCTGACCTTTTATTAGTTTTGTATAGTACTTGCTGTTGGTTTCGCCAAGTATCGTCTGGTTCGCTTGCGCTGCAGCTTCTTCTCTTGATAAAGTTCATCGCCTAGATTTGATATGCTTCCTTCTATTTGTGACGCTTTCTCTTGCTTTTCCTCCTCAGTGAGAGCCGTGCTGTTTAGCGTTTCGTCTAATTTCTTTTTCAGGTTGGCGATTTTTGCTTTGGCTTTTGGGATTCTTCTTTTTGCCTCCTTCCTCATGCTATCCCTCCGGTCGGTTTTCCATTTCATCCATAGGGTCTGTGGATTTCGCTCCGCTGTTCGATTTGCCCCGGATGTAGCAAGCATCTCCTCAGTGAGTTTTGTTCCGGTGATATCCACCTCGCGGCTTATGGCTTCCGTTTTACATATGTAGGGGGGGATTGTGTATCGACCGTGTCCTTGCTCAGGAGCTTCATGGTTTGTTATCTCGCATGAGACGCGCTTATGGTCTGTTCCAATCCCGTCGACTCTCGTGCCGTCGATCTCCCAGCTGCGCGTTTGGGCGTACCGTGTTTTCTTTATGTAAATCCGGTCTATTCTTGACTGGCTTGGGGTTGTGGTCATCTGCGAGTACGTGAAGGCCGCCTTTCCTGGGTTTTCTTCTCGCCAGCCATCCACTAGGTTGCAGTCCGACACGAATTTTTGCATTGCTTCAACAGTTGTTCGTTCGTCTTCCCGTGCGGGTAGTCTGTCTATGGCCTCCTTGACCCTGTTGGTGTCGAAGCACGCGATGTCGGGTTTCCACGAAGGGTGTTCTTCGAAGAATTTCGTACACTCCTCCCAGTATTTTCTGTTCTTGTCTGCTCGGTTGGGTGCGTATCCCACCATGACTTTGAGGACATCTGATCCGTGCCATGGGGTTGATATTACGAACGCTCGTCCTGGTATGATTTCAATTTTCCTAATCCCGGTTATGTTCACTGTGGGCTTGAGGAAAATACATCCCATTAAACCAATCCGTACACTACCAAGACCGAATCACGAGAAAGAAAAACTCCCACCCCCGCCCTACAAAACAAAATCCATAACTCCCATCCACCATTCCCTCGTCGCATCCCACTCCCGTTCCATGCCGCGCTCCGACAGTCCTGCCGTCGCCAACTTCGCTCCCCATTGCTCCATCTCCTCCTCATCCGATGTCGAGGCCCATACTGCCACCGCTAGCTCACGCCTCAAGAGCTGTCCCCAGAAAAGGGAGAGGACGGATGCGAAATCGACTTGGCACGAAACCAGGAAGTCGTCGGGCAAAACATCGGCCGCTGGAAATGCAAAGCCGCGATGTCAGTACAACGGATTCACTCCAGGAAGGGAAAGGAAAAGGCGGGGCGCACCCGTAGGACCCAGAAGTATCCAGGCGCACAGTGCCAGGGTGCGGTGAACCAGCGCACAGGATTCGAGAGAATGGGAGAGAGGCTTCCAGGCCTTGGGGGGTAGAAAAAGCACTTTGCCCTCGAAGGCAAAAGCGGCGCGCAAAAAAGTGAACTGGCAAAAATCAAGGCGGTCACTTCTGCCAGTCAAAATACGACTCGACGCACGGGCTCACCAAGGCCAGCCAAGCTGGCGAATCCAGAACTCCTTCTTCATAGGACCACGCATCCACCATTCCATTGTCTACGGCTACTATACAACGGTTCCACTCCTCCCGGACAAACGACGGAATGCGCGCGGGGCGCGCATAGATTCGGAAGCCTTGCGTCTCCAGGACTAGTGCTGCGTCGGAAGGCGAGGACACCAAACGACGCGCGAAAAGAGCGAGCAAGGGCGCCAACATGGAGGGGGGACAGAGGAAAGTGAGAATAAGGAGTGCCTGATTCAGAACCAACTCAAAAAAAACTGCTGCGTACGCAAGTGCTCGCTCCCGCACCCAGCTTCTGGGACTTCTGGGATATCAGTTTTAAACTTTGGCAACACCTGGGTCCCAGAAACAAGCTTGCTTGGAATGATGAGCGCAGATCATTGCAGAATCTGGAAGATCTGAACCTCAGATTAGCATCTGGGGTTTAGATGGGAGGTTCCAGGTCAAGATGAGGGATACCGGACCCAAAGGAAGGTCCTGGTACCCCGGAAAGAATTGATAGCTATCAACTTGCAAACCCAACTTGCGGAGATGGGGACCGGAGTTAACAAAAACGCAAAAAATGATTTCTGCAGCATTCGGAGCGCCTTCGCGAGGGCTTCCCGGCGCAAGCACGGATGATATGCGCCACACAAAATTGGTCACGTGACCCGGACAAAAAGCACGTGTCTTCAAAAGACAAAACGATCTGTCTCTTCAGAATTGCGCCGAACTGCGATGTCGGCGTAAAAAACCCAACCCCGGACTTCCCGGACTACCGCGGCGCACCCCAAAGGGATCCCTTCCAGGGGACTCCCTCGGACCTCGCAAAGACTTGACCCTGGGAGCCCCAACAAAGGCATTCGAACTCCTGTCCGGCAAGATGGCCTTTCCGTTTCTCAGGACGAGAAACATAAAGAGGAGGTATTATTATGAGGCGTCTACGCCACACTCATACAAGCCCCACTCCTCGGTCTTGTCACTTGCCGCCTCCCTTCGGAAGAGGACACCCCAGCGAGCCTCTTGAACTAGCGCCACGCCGGAAGTTGCCGAGTTTCCTCATCGGGAGGTTGGAAGTTCGACCCCGGCCCCGGAATCCATTATACACACCCGTCCCGCCTCCGTCGGGGGCCCTCCCGTTCATTGGTAGAGCTCTAGAGCGCGCCCATGAGGAGTATGACTCGAGGAAGCTATACTTAGGTCTCAGGAATCAGTTTGAAGCGGGTCCCGCCCTGTCCCGTGTCGCGAGGACCGCGGACACAAGTAGAGCACCTAGAACAAACACAACCAAACGCCGAAGCGGAGCACAGGCACAAGCACAAGCACAAGCACAAAGCACAAGGGAGAAAGTGAGTGGTCTCAACAACAGTACAACGGCACAGAGGGCCAGTCGTCACACAGAAGGAATCTAGTCCCCAATGATCAAGTTAGCATTAGTCTACAGTGAATACAGATACACACCTAGTCCCCAATGATCAAGAGGTTGAGATGGGGAACTAGGACTAACTACTGAGCCTTATATACTGTGCTACAGCTATCCTAATGAGTCATAATGATCTAACTATGAGCAACGATGAGTCGATAATGGTGCGATAGGATGTGATCGGTGAAGTCATTAACATGTGATACCGGAGTACGGTCCGGAACAAGACCCAAGTAAAAACATGTGATATGCCATGTGACCTAGGACTTCACGACATTACTCCCCTCCTTAAAGTCGTTGTCCTCAACGACTGTGACAATAGCTCGACGGCCAGTCGTCCATGTGAAGTCCAAGGGTGAAGCATCAGTGAAGTTCTCAATAGGCTTCCAGGGGAGGTTGGCAAAGATGGAGGCTGAGATTTTTCGCGACGCATTTGGGTTGGCTTGGTGAAACTCATCAACCAGCTCTGGACAGTCTAGGTTGTCGACAGGCTCCCAGGAATTATGGCCTTCGTGGTAACCAACCCATTTGACAAGATACTTGAGTTTTCTCCTTTCAATTTTACTATCAAGGATTTTCTCGACTTCATAGTGCTCCTCGCCCTCTATCTGCACTGGTTCCGGTAGTGGCGGGGTGACACCATTGATGTCATTGCCCCTCCATGGTGACAACCGGTCGGCATGAATGTTATCATGGATCTTCATCCAATGAGGTAGGTCAAGCCTATATGTATGTGCTCCTGTCTTTTCAAGCACCTCAAAGGGCCCAAGACGTTTGCTTCCCAACTTGGTACTCTTTTGGCGAATCTTCAGTTTCTTCGCACTTAGCCATACAGGCTGTCCCACTTTAAAAATGTTTTCCTTGGCTGCTGCGTCTATCCCTGCACTCTCTTCAATGCGGTATTTGCTCATGCATAATGCAGCTTCAGCATCGGTTTGAGCATGTTGCAATGCTTCGAGTCGCTGAGTAATGGATGGGAAACGCTTTTCAACACCAACGGGGATATTGAATTCAGGGACATAGCCATACATGACTTCAAAGGGGGCTCGATGATGGGTGGTGTTGACACGGGAGTTGATCACAAATTCAGCCGTTGGGAGGAACTTATCCCAGTCATCTTGACGACGACTGACGTACATGCGGATATAGCGGATTACTTCTTGGTTGGCGCGTTCCGTCTGACCGTTGGTCTCAGGGTGATAGGCAGTGGTCAAGGATGACTGGATTCCCAGACGTTTAAGTAGCGCTTTCATAACCTGTGCTGCAAACTGGGGACTCCAATCAGAGATAAAGCGACGAGGGAGGCCGTGAAGGCGGAAGATCTCTCGATAGTAGAAGTCTGCAACCCCTTCTGCTGTGATCTCGGTGGTAGTAGGGAAGCAGTGAACCGCTTTAGTATAATGATCCGTGAATGTGATGACTGCATTGTGTCCATCCTGGGTCTTAGAGAGTTCGCCAATAAGGTCCACTCCTATGTCCTGCCAGGGACCTTTAGGTACTGGGAGAGGTTCCCAAGTAGCACGTGGTTGCGAAGGGAGTTTTCGACGTTGACATGTGTCACATCCTTCCACATAGCGTTCAACGTAAGAGCGCATAGTTGGCCACCAGAAGTGACGACTTAGGAGTTCTAGAGTGCTGTGCATCCCTGGGTGTCCAGCGGTCTGAGCGTCATGGCACTGCTTGACGACATCTCTTCAAAGCTCCTTATCTGGAGGCACATAGACTCGGCCCTTGTAGTAGACCAGACCATTGTCTTCTTCCCATTTGACTAGACCATTGACCAGTTTCCGAGGGCCATGCTTTTTAAGCTTTTGAAGTCCTTCCAGTACTTCAGCTTCACGTTGATACGCATGTTATGATTCTAGGGCTAGAAACCCCGGATTTTGCGATTTCTATCAAGCTTCAGTCTAGAGGATTCGACGTAGACAAGGCCAGGTGTACATGAGTTATCATCAGAGACACAGTCTAGGGCAAGGACTAGTTCTCTAAAGTCAGACATTAACTACGGTTAAATACCAGTCCAGTAACGGACCGTCTGTACTGAATATCACTATCCAATGTGTCCCACCGTAACACCGGTGTACGAAAATCCTACACTCTGTACATACGTCACTGTCGCGTTAGTATCACAAATCAAGACGCAGTTGACGAATTCCATACGTTAATGGTTGTTTACAGCCAAGCGGCAGATTACTATGGTGCAGTTCACGTAGCCACCGCTACTTGGTGACAACGCTGATGGCAGAGTCACATGTCACTCAAATCCTTATCCGTTTTGTAGAAATGCTTGTATTAACGAGGGGAACATTTCCTCTAAACGAAATTTTTATATCTTCAAAACTGAGGGAGATAGAAACTCGGAGGTCGGCACGATTTGGCGAGGACCCTTAAAGGACCCTTGATTGACCATATATGGACATTATATAATGCTACGCTAGTCAAACATCGCCGCCACAGCTTCTGGAACACGACGATGCGATGTATACTTCTTAGAGCTGAACTGACGGACCTTTGCCTGAGCATCCTGAGTACTCAGTCCATGTCTGTAAGCATCCATCCACCTGTGCATTCGGTGTTCCCATCGTCGGATTGTTGCCAGAGGTACAGATCGAAGCGCAATCGGCATGTTGGCTTTGAGGGTCTCGAATGTGTAATCGCAATGCATCCGGAGATATCGCTTCACAAAGCCCCAAAAGAACTCGATAAAGTTCAATTCGCAATGATACTTTGGAAGGAAGACGGAAAGATGTCCTGCCTCCTCGATGACTTCCTGGACCAATGATCTCTGCTCCTGGAAGTCGGGCTGCAGCTCCAGGATACGCTTGCAACAGCAGCCTGTGGCTTCAGGATCGCAAGCATCACATTTGCCTCTGAACTTGCCCGGCGGAAGGAGACCACGCTCAGCAAGGACACATTTCATGCCCTTTGCCTGCTTCGGAAACTTGGGATGGTCTGCCGGGAAGACCATGGGCTGGGATACTCGAACGCCATTGTGCATGAACCAGCCATCACGCATGAGTGCCTGTTTTCCGCCTGGATTGACGTTCATGCGAGTGGTAAGAAGTGCATCAGCAGCATATGCGGAGTGACCTTGAGAGTTGTCGACCATGATAAGGGCTTGATATCCAGGACCATGTATTCTTTCAAATGCGGGGATGATCTTCTCCTTCAACTGCTTCACGAAAAGCTCTCCCGTCCAATACCCCTCATAGTTCTTTCCATATTCCAATGTCTGACTCGCTTCGGAAATCCATCCAACAGTCGAGCAGATCACATCACTCTGATGAATACCACGTCCGACACCCTTCTTTCGAAGAGCATGCTGGTCTTCAAAAACCCACGACTTTGGCTGCGTATCGTTTGACTGTGCTGTCATTTCGTCGTGTGCACAGAGAACAAGTGGCCGTTCCACGAAGTTGTTGGGCAGGCATGGAGTCTCCACATCGCCAACTCGATACCGAACAAGACGGACGAAGTACTCTGCCATGGCTGGTAAGAACTTCAGCTGGCGATAAGCGACAACGTCAGGACGGTCATGTCCGTCGAAGTAAACACCCTTCTTGAAGCCAATATATCGAAAGCCCTCAGAGCGCAGCCAACGACGTGCCGTACTGAGAGAGATCCCTTTACTGCCAAGCTTCATATGAATGCGGGGAAAGAGCTCGACTTCCAGATATCACTTCAAACCTTTCGGCATCTCATCGTCAACGAGCTGCTGAATGTATTTGTCGGCAACACTGGGAAGGAGCTTTCCATCTGCAAGATCCTTCACTTTTGCCGGATCCATTGCCCATTTATGCGAGCGGACATAAGCTCGCAATTCGGCTTTGACCTTTGGATCATCGAGTAAAGAGAAGACCTTCGCGTGACGGCCTTGTCGTGACTCCGGCAGCTTTCTTTCCTCCACCCATGTCCTCGTCCACTTTCGTACCATTCTGCCACCCCAAACAGGAGCAAACCCTTGACTCTCTGCCGCTCTCTCAGATGCTGAAATGCTGCCCCGACCGCGCTTGACAACCATTGTCAGATAACTCTCGATGGCACGCGCGCGGTATGACTGCAGACCCGTTGGACCAGACACAAACTGGCTCTTCTTCGATCGGATCTCTTTCCTGATGGCAGTCAGAGCATCCTGCAACTGCTTCTCGCGCGCTTCCCGTCTCTGCTGACGCTTCAGGCGCACAGGAACATCGTGTCGCTTTCGCTTGAGAGATGGGACAGCAGGAAGGCGAGTGCGATGTCCTGGAGCATTGGAAGTGGGAGTGGGAGCTGCCTTCATGGCTGCAGGTATGTACTCATCGTCTGATTCCACATTGTCTTCATCGAGGGCAGGTATCCGATCCCCAAACTCCTCAACATCAGAGTCCGACAAATCTGACAGGTAATCGACGACCTGCGCTGGCGTAAAAAGCTCAGAAAGCGAAGGCGGACACTCGACAGGTGGGGGTATGGGAGCGGGTGGACACTCGACAGGTGGGGGTATGGGAGCGGGTGGCTTTGGTGCAAAAGCATTACGCATGAACGCGATCTGGGGGTCCGTGGATGTCTTCGCACTCTCGCGCATCGCGGCCTGGTCCCGAGCCTTCTTCCGATTCCGACTCTTTGTGCGCTCCGAGTGGCCAGTGTATCCAAGACCCGCCTCGATGCCCTTCCAATCCTTCCCTGTTCTTCTCCTCATCAGCATCTCCTCCGTCTTGCGAGCAGCCTCGGATTCGATTCTTTCTTGTTCAAGCTGCTTCTCGGTGATCTCTCTGGCCGCATCAAGCTCGTGGTGCCCAAATTCAATCAATTCGATATCCGATTCGCTATCCGAGTCATCCATATCCGACTCGTCCTCCCAGTCCGAGCGTATCAACTCGTCAATGCCACCGCCGTAACCGATATCATCTTTGTTGTCATCCAGCTCGATATCAAGGACGGACATCTGAGTACAGGTCAGTACCCTATCACTGAATACTGGTGACTACTCACCAACTGCACAGAATCTGCCGAGACATCAATCTCTATGATTTCGGGACTCGCTGGATGCTCCATGTGCTGATCCGTTGTTGGATTGTCGGGATGGGTGAGTTCAGCCAGAGCGGCTTTCTGGCTTCGCTTCTTAGCAAGGCCTGCGCGCGCGCGTGCTGCAGCATTCTGCTTGTCCTTCTTGCCCATGGTAAGGCGGGTGATGGCAGGATGGAACTCGTTAGCGCGCCTCGTGTACTAGGCGCGGCGCCGATGTCTTTTTTTACCACAATGTATTCAAATTGAGCCGATTTTACACTAAATTTGCTACCTATAAAAAAAAAATCTCGGCCTACGGCCAATTTGGCGGCTGTCACCACGTTGTGGTGGCTAAGTGAACTGCACCATAGACACTCAATCAATCTAAAACCTTGACAAGAGTACCAGATCCAGTATCCCGTCCAGACGGGATCTGTGTCAATTGATTAGAAGGCGTAAGCACCCGTGTGGTTGGCCGCTAAAAGAATAAGTAGCAAAGATCTAACAAGGGTATAAAGAAGTCATATCCCGTACAGACGGGATACTGAGTCTTGCCCATTGTTCACAAAAGATTCCGTATCAGGTATAGGAGAAGCAGACGCAACGTAGGAGTTCAGTTCCCATTTGGGACAACTAAGGATCAGATCGGTCCAGGTACCTCCGTGGAACCATTCTATACACGGCCGCGGTCAACAAATGCGTTTCAGCGAGCTTCTGCCCGGTTTATCCCTCCCACCATTGACGGTCGTCAACCGTAAAGACTACACTTGCCAGAGATCCCCACTCTCAGTTGCTTCAAACAAAAAGATATCATAACAGACAAACAGAGAACTACAGAACCGTTCACTTCCTTTAACGCCTGAAGGAAGTGGCGCAGACACCAAACACCAGATACAAGACAAATACTAGAACTTTCCTCCGGTCCAGACCAGGTTCCTGAAGCACGCCATAATGCGCAGTCAACCGATGTCTCGCACCTCCCCAAGGAATAGTTTCCCTCCTCCGCACCAATAGCAATCGTGGCCGGAACCCTATGCCCTGGGAGTACCCTCATGGTACCACCCCAGTGATGAGTCAGTAATTAGTCCGTTTTACCGAGTAGAATACTATAAAGGACACCATGTAACGTCGAATAGTTCAGTTTTAGCGCCCCGCAGAGATCAGCCCACAAAGCGTCCCCCTGTAGTAACCTTGCTCGAGTATACACTCAAATAAGACCCCGTTTGCACACTATTGAAGACCCAAAGTCCCCCAAACTTAAGAGCCCCACCTGAGTAAATACAGAACTCGGTGTTGGATAGAAGATTAAGATCCCCCAGCTAGAACCACTTGCGATTCAATTAGAAGTGAACCTTCGTGAGCCCGGACTTCTCCCAAGAGATACCGCACGGATTTACTGAGAAGCCGACCAGTCCTTAGAAGGGTCCGCATCGACGTAGAAGTTTAGTTAACATAACACTTTGCGAATACAAGAAGTTGTACCGATCCTCTTGCTATCAACACCAGTGCGACTTACCAGAGTTGAATTGAGAAGACCCAAGACCTAGAACAAAAGCTTAGCGAAGAGCAAAGACTGCACATCCCGTGTCTGCGAACCGGGCACCTGTCTTATTCCAGTACCCTTTAGAACATACGTTTCAACAGTCTATACGTCTGTTGGAGTTGTCCTCTGTTCGGCTTTCGAGTTCTAGTCACGCAAGTGTACAAGTCCACAATCAATCTCAAATACCCCCATCTTACTTGCATTCGTGCAGACTAAAAGGCTCACTTGCCAACCAACCCCTTTCAACTATCACTCAGACCTTGTTCTATCCAGTTCAAGTACGCGTACATACGCACCTATTCCTTGTTATCACCAAAACAAGCGTAGTTTCTTAGTTACCTATCACCACCCATCCAATCTTAAGATCCCACTTAGGAGTGTTTTAGTTGTTTGTTGGTTGTGGATATATTCTATATATTCTGTGGCCTATTTGCACCCAGCACATCAACGTGCACTAGCTTGGCGAATGCAATCTTCAAGGGGGTTCTGGAACAGAACCATTTTTGCAGCCCGAAGGAAATGCTCTGGTCGTAGGACGGTCTGCTGCTTATTGTCTTCAGCATCAGAGACTGCCAGATTAGGCATGCGTGAAAGTGCATCAGCTTGAGTGTTGGTTTTGCCAGGCCGGTGGGTCAAGAGGAAGTGGAAACGCGAAAGCCAGAGAGACCATCGTGCCTGTCGTCGGCTGAGGTCTTGTGCCAAACACCAGTATTTCAGGTTGCGATGATCTGTGATAATCTCAAAGGGCTGTGGAAGTCCCTCAAGGAAGTTGCGCCAATCTTTGAGTGCTTCAATGATACCAAGCATCTCCCGATCATAGATTTCGTAGTTCCGTTCTGCGGGGTCCATAGATGCTGATCGAAAGGCTACTGGGTGCCAGAGTGTGTCTTCCTGTTGCTGGAGTAGGACTCCCCCTGTTGCAAAACCAGATGCATCGACTTCAACTCGGGTGGGCCTAGTTGGGTCCCAGAGTCTCAGTATTGGTGCCGTGATGAATGCTTGTTTCAGAGCGTCAAAGGCTTCTTGCTGTTCAGTATCCCAGGTCCAAGGGACGTTCTTCTTGGTAAGATCATTCAAGGGACGTGCCATTTTGGCAAAGTCCTTGATAAAGCGTCGGTAGAAGTTTGCAAATCCAAGAAAACCTCAAACGTCACGGAGACAGGTAGGTGTAGGCCATTCCTTGACAGCAAGCACTTTTACAGGGTCCATGCAGACCTCACCTTCGCTGATGATCAATCCCAAGTATTCAATGCTCTCTTGTTCAAACTCGCACTTCTCAGGGCGCAGGTAAAGGTCGTTATCAGCTAGTCGTTTAAGAACTTCATTGACTATTTGACGGTGTTCTTCCAGGGTTTTGGTGAAGATGAGAATGTCATCAAGGTACACAGCGACCTTTCCTGCAGCAATCAGATCTGAGAATATAGCATTCATCAGTGCCTGGAACGTAGCGGGCGAGTTGGTGAGTTCAAAGAACATGACTAAGGGCTCAAAGAGCCCCCGATTTGTTGCAAATGCCCCTTTTCACTCATGTCCCTTTTTGACGCGTATGTTATTGTAGCCCCATCGAACGTCAAGCTTTGTGAAGTACTTAGCATTGCGCAGTCCGTTAATGATGTCAGCTACTAGCGGGAGTGGGTAACGATTTTTGACAGTGTACTCGTTTAAGCGGCGGTAGTCCTGAACAAAGCGCAGTTTGCCATCCTTCTTCTTGACAAAGAAGACTGGTGATGTGATGGGTGACTTAGAGGGACGAATGTACCCTTTGCGCAAGTTGTCACTGAGGAAGCGGTCAAGCTCCTCTTGTTTGTTAGCGGACATAGGGTAGATCTTGGTTCGCATAGTCGGAGGAGCATTCGGTGTTAGATCAATGGCATGGTCCCATGGCTTATGCTCCGGTAGACGTTCCGATTGCTTTTCCGAGAATACTCCAGCATGTTGATGGTAGTGCTCAGGCACCATTTCTTCGAAGGTTCTCTGGGGCTTAGACTTATTTGCTTCCTCAGCTAGTTGCTGAGAGTACGTATAGCCTGCAGCACACCAGAGTTCTTCACCAACATGCTGTAGTACCCCTGCCCTAAGCCATGCACGTCGCATCCTGCGATTGGCATTGACACGATAGACCGGTGGTTCCTCCGGTTCAACAGGTTCATCAAAGATGGACTCTGTGTCATCGTCGGATTCATCATCAGATTCGGGCTCTTCAGGGAGTACAAATTCAAGCAAGGAGTGGAGTTTTCCGTCTGCATCTCGGAGTGGGAGTGTTCCCCCTGGGTCTGGTTCCTGTGGTTCTTCAACGTCTTCAATGTTATGCCTTGTACCTCCTGGTCGATATTGTAGACGGTTGCGGTTAACTTTTCGTAACCAAAGCAGTCCAAGGATGACGTCTTCCGAACCAATATTAGTAACCAGAAACTCAGTCCATTCCTCTCGACCACTAACAACAAGACGGAGGCGGGCTCGGTGGGTGATATATCCAGCAGAGTTATTGCTACCGTCTATGTTGAAGAGCTCGATGGGGTGGCGCAGAGGATGGGTATACACTTTGTGCCTGTCAACAAAGCCTTGGGACAAAAATAGTCCCGTTGCTCCAGAATCAATCATAGCTGCACTTTTTGCACTTCTGAATCGTCCTTTAAGTTCAATCGGTACGCAAAAATGAGAAGGGTCATCGTATTTCAACGCGCTAATAGTACATTTGGAGACGGAATCATAGGTAGAAGAAATTTCAGAGTGCAATTTAGGAGGCGCCGCAGCAGCTGTGGCGTGCCCCCTATCTAAAAATGCGATTGAAGACTGGAGATCTGGTCAGCCAGGGCTTTCTGGTCAGCCATGAGCTTGGTTAACATTGCAGCAACGCCATCAGAGACAGCAGGAGCATCGGAGGTGGCAGCAACAGTTGTAGCAGCAGCGCGTCTCACCTGAGGAGGTCGTCCGAGGTACTTGCCGCGGCACACCTGACCCTGGTGTCCAGCAAGTCCGCAGTGGGAACAGATGTCTCGCTCGTGGTTGCCATCAGCTTTGCGATGTTTCTTGGAACCACAACCGTAGCAACGCCCCACCATAGCCCGACAATAGTCTTCTGCCGATTGGGTAGCATCAATGTCCATGGCCATGGGGTCTCTAGCTGGGGGTGCGTATGGAGCAGCAGTCGGGCTGGAAGAACGGGCCGTAACTGGAGTGAATGGGGTGCGGGACTTGTGCTTTTCCTGCTCTCGCTGGATCTGACGATTGTCGATGTCAATGGAGACCTTAATAAGCTCTTCAAGGGTGCCAGTGGGTTTGTCAGTGAGAACTAGAGCATCCTTGATGCGATCCGCTAGATGGTTGTAGAAGCGGTCTCGCAGATCTTCCTGAGAGTACCCAGTGCGAGTGCTATACTGCTTGAACGTGGCAGCATATTGACCAACAGTGCTCTTGCCCTGGTAAAGGCGACGCAATGTCTCCTTGGCATCGGTAGTAGCGTCGGTAGTCTCAAAGCGATTTTTGAAGGCCGCCTCAAAGTCTGCCCAAGCAGCAAATGGGTAAGCAACATTGGAATTCTGTGCGGAGGAGGCATGGATGGCTTCCGAGAAAGGGGTAGCCCAAATGGCAGCATCCCCTTCAAGGAATGAGATAGCTGAGGTGATGCGCTTTTTGTAATCGGCAAGGCTCGGAATGTTATCGGCGTAAAGATTGAAAGCGGCTAGGAAGCGACGGGCATCATCTCCGCGTTTTCCATCGTAGTTGGAGGGTTTGGCGACACCCTTAGTATTGCTACTTTGGCTCAAGAGGGTGGTGACGGCGTTCTGTAGACCTGTCTGGTTCTGCGCGAGGGTAGCAAGCGCTTGTGCCAGGTCGGCGGGGATTGACATATTTAGCTCTGGTGTGGGCTCGGGAATAGAGATAGGCTCGGGGTTGGAATCAGGTTCAACGTGCTGTGCAGCAGGCTCGTGATAGGAGTGCACAGAATGTGTGGAATGCTCAGAGTGCTCAGATACTGAGTCTTCGCTTTCGTCGTCTTCAGATGACGAGTCTGGTGCGGTAGCGGTATGGGGAGGCTCGGGAGTTACAGAACGGTGTTCAGGTTCTGGTTCAGGAGTAATGGGTCAAAGCTCTGGTTCAGGTTCAGGAGTAGTGGGAACGGGGATGTAGCGAGCTCCACCTTCCTCAGATTGAATCCAAGTAGGGTTGCTGTGACGATTGGGACAGGGTTGTGTAGTACACTTGTCCCAGGAACCGTCGTCGGGATCACGATGATAGTGGAGGCGGTCTTTGGTATCCCAACAATGAACAAAGTTGGTGCAGTTGATACTGCTGGCGTTGTATGAAGGCGTGATGTTGGATAATGGGTGTGGGAATCAAAAGAGGTCCGCTCCCTGTTCAGGAACTATATCGACAAATGTGCACCGAAGGCTGTCTGCTCAGGCTCCTCGCCCTATTGCTGCCTTTTGACCAGTCAAGCCGAAGCTTAAGGGCCACTGAACAAACTTGAGTACCTCTTAACCTTGCCTGTCCAACACTCTAGGAGTGCGCTGCGTCACAGTCAACGCCCTGATTTACACTCCGGTTTGCAGGAGTCAGGCACACGTTGTACAGTTTGGGAAAACTGCAAGCACGAGTTGGATCGTACCACGGATCAACAGTTGACAAGGGAGCAAGTAAACAAGAGTGAACAGCCGGTAGAAGCACGTCGAACGGACAAGTCACAAGTTCCTCGTGGGATCAGCTAGGCTGACGGCACGAGTAGGGGATCTCAACCTAATGTCGCGAGGACCGCGGACACAAGTAGAGCACCTAGAACAAACACAACCAAATGCCAAAGCGGAGCACAGGCACAAGCACAAGCACAAGCACAAAGCACAAGGGAGAAAGTGAGTGGTCTCAACAACAGTACAACGGCACAGAGGGCCAGTCGTCACACAGAAGGAATCTAGTCCCCAATGATCAAGTTAGCATTAGTCTACAGTGAATACAGATACACACCTAGTCCCTAATGATCAAGAGGTTGAGATGGGGAACTAGGACTAACTACTGAGCCTTATATACTGTGCTACAGCTATCCTAATGAGTCATAATGATCTAACTATGAGCAACGATGAGTCGATAATGGTGCGATAGGATGAGTAAGATAATGAGTCAGGGGATGAGTAAGACAATGAGCAAGAATGAGCAATAGCGATGCGATATGAGTGCGATGAGTGAGTCAGATGCTTGGTGAACATGTGATCGGTGAAGTCATTAACATGTGATACCGGAGTACGGTCCGGAACAAGACCCAAGTAAAAACATGTGATATGCCATGTGACCTAGGACTTCACGACATCCCGCTCCATCCCGCCGAATCCCGCCCTCCCGAACCAATTAGTGAATAGCGCGGGTCCGGGGGTCCCGGTGCGGGGTATGACCGGGTACTGTCACGGGTCGGGTTGGGGTCACGGACCGATCACCCGATCCCCGCCCGCTTACCCGATTTGGACCCGATTGCTCTGTGGCGCGGAATCTCACTGAATATTTGTCTCCGTGGAACCAACTGTCATTTGGGCGATCGCTTTAGCCGGTATCTACAACGGACTGACTCAGATACGACATCCAAAGTCATCCCGTTCCATCCAACCATCCCCCACGTCCCAAACCCTCGAAACCTCCCTCATTCAACTCCGATGCCTTCTGGCGACGAGAAGGTGCGAAAGCGACCAGCCTCGAAGTCTCCTGACCCCTCCGAGTCGTCGAAGCTGTCCTCTAAGGCAGCCAAACTTGGTCAAAGCATCAAAAAAAGTGTGCAAAGCACACTCGCCTTTGTTCGTCGATCTCTTTCTCCCCGGACAAGGCGTACTAGTCTTGGCTCCTCTGATGGTTTTGACAACGCCGACGACGATGATTCTCGCGATCATCTTCCTAGCCTTCGGTCAGTGTCTTCTGATGCAGGTGAGTTGTTACTGTGAGATCACTCACCAACCCCGTCTAATGCCCCCTGCGGACTCATTCCACTTCGATGGAGCGCAATTCGGCGCTGACGATGAGAACGACGAAGACGATGGCAAGCCTCGCCCAACATCTCGCAAGTCAATCGAAGAGCCCATCGAGATTGAGTCCGACTCCGATGAGGCAGGCCAAACTGAGGAACCTCGTCGGGGTCGTAGTGGTAAGGCCTTCATCGCCGAACGCCGTGGCGGTGCGCGTCGTCCTAGCCCTAAGCAGAAGGGCAACAGCCGAGGTATGTGGTCTGTACAAATATCAGATCAAGCCTCAACGAGATCAATAGGGAGGGAAGGCTCACCCCCTGATGCAAGTTCTTCTCATCGTGGCTCTCCTCCTAGTACACGGCGCTCAGGCAGGCAGTCTAAGCCGGCTGAAAAAGGTCTGTATCTGTGGGTTAAATTGGTAATTATCGTTACTGATGCCAGCCTGCTATAGCTCAAGAACGGCCCGCTCCCAAAGCGAGTCGTAGCTCGACCCAGCGCAATAAGAAGCAAAAAAAAGGACACACCGTGAATTTATCTGAGCTTCCTACGGCGACTAACATCGCTGACGAGGAAAGCGACGAAGCTTGTACGTGCATTTATATCCATCGCGGCAGCTTGGTGTTGAGGTTGTTCGCAGCTCGGCCAAAACCACGCAATCTACGCGCCGCGGTATACGGCTTCTACGAGGTCGATATCAAGGTCGTCAACAAGAAGACCGACGCGGGAGATAAGGTACCTCATGAGGCGTTCACTTGTGAGCGGTGCGGGAAGCAGATTTATCGCAACTTGACGACGAAGGACAAGTCATCCAGCGGTGGCTTGCGAACTCATGCAGAGCGGTGTTATGGTGTCGAAGCAGTTCAGGCAGCGTATGAGAGTGCTGATCTGACGAAGACACGGGACGCTGTTCAGAAAGTCGGGAAGAAAAAGCAGAGTGTACTTACAAGTATGCTCACAGGACTTGTGGCGAAAGGAAAGGAGCTGTATTCCACCATGCCTCTGAGTAAGGCAGAGACTCGGTAAGTTTGCCATTGTGTAATCGGAGAAAAGTACTCACCGATGTCTGCACAGTGCGGAATGTGCGCGTTGGTGCGCTGAGAGCCTTCGCCCTTTTGCTGTTGTGGCCGATCGAGGCTTCAAGAAATTGATGAAGTCGGGGCGCCCGGGGACGTATATACCGCATCCCACTACCGTCTCGCGCGATGCAAAGATTCTGTTCGCCAAAACTAGGCGGCGTCTGGCGCAAAAATTCAAGGTAAGCCTGCGTTGGCATGTATCAAAGTCGGCATCTGCTTACCGTTGAGCAGACTCTAAAAAGCCGTGTCCACTTGGCACTTGATGGCTGGTCTTCGCCTAATCATAAGGCGTTTGTTGGATATACCGCGCACTGGGAAGAGAACGGTATCCGTGTCAGTACCGTTCTTGATTTTCGTGAGCTGGCGGAGGTAAGACTCACCACTGTCAATGTTGGATTTGCGCTCATTCATCTGCAGTCGCATTCTGGGGAGGCATTAGCCATCTTGACAAAGCAAGTCCTTGAGGAGTTCGGCTTACAAGATAAGGTATGTCAATCTTCACTGTAGTAAGGATGAGCTGACGAAGAGAGACAGATTCTGAGCATTACCGCTGATAATGCGAGCCCCAACGACATCATGATGGATCGCCTCGTTGACGGTTTACCAAATTTTGGCGGACGTCGGGCGCGGACGCGTTGTTTTGCACACGTCGTGAATCTCGTTGCCAAAAGTCTCATTCGTTTGTTCAATACGCCGGCCAAGAAGGCGAAGGACGGTGCCTATGAAGATGAGGACGCCGCTACTACTGCTGCTGTTGGGAAGGGTGAAGCTGTCGATGTTGACGATCTCTTGGCGCAACTGAGTGAGTTGGAGGCAGGTAAGAATGACCGCGATGACCCGGACGACACGTACGATGCCTTCGCGAACATGTCGGATGGTGACAAAGAGAAGTTCCGGGCTGATACGAGAACAGTCTCGTCGGCCTTACGAAAGGTGCGTTCACGCTGTCATCGGCGCTTGATTGTGACTCATTTGACACCGCACTAACTCCCGCCACAGATTCGGACCGTCAGCTTCAAGATCATCAACTCGACCACTATACTACTGCCTCGTTGGAAACGAATCGTCGTTGAGCACAATCTGCGTCCCAAGATCCTACCGCGTGATGTCTCGACACGGTGGAATTCGACTTACGACATGCTCACCACAGCCCTTCAATACAAGCGCGCTATTCGGGAGATTACCGGTGACGATGCCCTCATCGATTACGCAATGACAAACGCAGAGTGGACGGCCCTTGAAAACCTATGTGAAGTCCTCGGAGTACGTATACGTTAGCTCATCTTCAGTCTTCGTCTTGCTAACTATTCCCCCACTCTCGCTAGGCGTTCAAAGATGCGACCACATATTTCTCCCGCGCTGACGCCAACCTTGCAACAGTGATACCGGCCATGGACAAGCTGGACTACATGCTTGCCACCGCCGTCATCGAGAAGCACGACGGACCCAATGTTGTCCTTTCTGCACCTATGAAGGCCGCGGTCCTCGTCGCCAAGGACACCCTCAACAAATACTATGACCTCTCGGACGAGTCGGAGCTCTATTGCATTGCTCTAGGTGTGTCTCATCCTTGGCCAATTTTGTTTACTGACCTTACCTGCAGTCTTACATCCGAAACATAAAACCACCTATTTCGATGAACACGACTGGCCTCAGGACTGGAAAGACGACGCTAACGCTCTGCTTCGGCGCATCTTCGGCGAGTATCTCAAAGCCTACAAGGCTACCAACGACGCAGAGCAGCCAGCACCTGCTGCAAAGGTATAGTACATCTCTATTCATACTTTGGTATGCGCTAATAGCTGTACAGCCATCTGCCACAAAGAAGACGAGAACTAATCTCTTCTCGGAGGATGAGGACGATGAAGACGACGTGGTTGTACCCACCCATCATGTTGACGATCCCGCGGGCGAGCTGGAACGGTATCTCGCTGCACCACGGGAGAGGAAGGTAAAGGACGTTGTTGCTTGGTGGCATGAACATCGTGAGCAGTATCCGGTTCTTTCTCGTATGGCCTTAGATTACCTTTCAATCCCTCGTAAGCTGGTTCCATTTTTTGTCGTCTTCTATTAACAATTGACGACGTTCTCTAGCTACATCCGTGGGTGTCGAACGCCTGTTTAGCCAGGGCCGTATCTTGCTCAGCCACATCCGGAACCGCCTCTCTGCGCAAACCGCGCGAGCTTTGATGTGCCTCGGGTCATGGAGTCTAGCAGATATGATTCATGCTCATGATGTCGGCGTGGTCACCACCATGCCTGTGCCTTGCGAGGAGGAGGGCGACGACACTGGTGATATTCTTATGCCCGAGAACTTTGATGCTATGTAGGCTGGTATTCTACGAGTATCTTGGGTCTCCTAGCACATTCTTAGATACAGTTGATCAGTTTCATAGCTCATTTGGTCTTACAGTACACGTTGTATAGTCCTACATACACATTTGAATGTACAGTATGGCGTGAACTCTGATTACAGCGTCGGGTTGTCGGGATACCCGTAACCCACCTACTACCCGCGGGTAGCCCGGTCCGAACCCGGACCCAACATGTCGGGCTCGGGTTGTTCCGTGGGCTCGGGTCGGGTGAAGGTCGAAAGGCCCCGACCCGACCCGCGCTATTCACTAGAACCAATGGGCGCTCTGCGATCGGGCGGGTGTTCCAGGACGGCGGCGGAATACGCATCACCCGTAGCAGCCGTGTCGGCCCCGACATGCTAGGCACGTGGTTGCAGGGTTTCTGGAATGCTCCTAAGGTTCTATAGATTTTCGTATAAATACCCGGGCAACGTGTAGTAACTACCCAGACTTCGTCCTTATTCAGTTTCCTTCCCCAACCCCGTTGCCGGATACTCTGAACCCTCCGCGATAGGACTTACCCATGTCTCCCTTCGACAACTCTTGGATCGTCTCGGCCAACCTCTTGAAGAGAGGGACGCCCCCTGGAGATCCTGGCGTGCGGACGTCGAAGGACCCCACGTCTACCATTGGATGGTTGGACAAGCACTGCAAGCTGGTGTATGCGTTGGGCCCGCAGGAAAGCTACGGTTGGGCCATAGAGGTGTCCCACCGTAAGCAACTCTCTGTCACGGCGGGATCAGGTCGTAACAGGAATCTGGGTGGGGCATTATGCCATTATGAGAAAGTGACGGGGACTTGGGGCAGGTGCATGTTCTCATGCATGCACAAAGAAGTACAAGGCTGCAACAGTCAAAAACTGACAATGGACTGTGAATCATGCTTTAGGTTTGACAGACAGCAGCATAATCTCTACAGCTGCAAGTGAGCAGTCACCCTTCAATAGTCTATCACCATTGTTCTACTCTTACCCAGTTCCAACACTGACCTGCTACTCTACGGTGTCTACACACTGCAGCCTACACACGCACTTGTGAGCTGTCATTACTAACTTTCTCATAACCGCACAGTGCACCTCCCTTTTCAAAGACTGCCTTACTATCAGTGATCTCATCAGGAGGCAGTGCATGTCACTCTTCTTCTCCATATGCATGTATGCGGACCAGCTTGTATGCAGGACCATTTGTTTCAGCTTGGAAAAGACACCAATGCCTGCTAGAGTCCCCAACGAGTATATACCCGGGTATCGCAATACCCTACTCGTCGGGTGTTCAGTCATGTGAAGTCCGGCCCAATCCATACTCGTTACCCGAGTATCGCTTGAGCAGGTACAAGTACGGGTATCTAACGGGTATACTCGCATTTTTGTAGCTGGCAATTTACTCATTTTAAAACTATATATTGCTCCCTACTGGCCCTCCGATGAGCACCAACCCCGTTGTCGTTGCTGAAAACGATGTCGAGCACGGTCCGAACGTGATCCCGAACGCGATCCGGCAAGTGCCGGAACGTGATCGGATGACATGCGGCCTCATCTCTTGGCTCTTACCACAACGGCACAATGTTCACGACGTGCCATCACGTTCCAGCCAGTTTGGTATGTTCTATTACAATATCTTATGCATTACTAACAAATATAGGACACTTTACAGCTGTCCCACTTGCAGCCACAGGGTATCGTCGAGTATTTGGTAAGCTGAGGCCTTGGCCCAGTACTTACCCGATACTCGAGTACTGCACAATACTCGGGTAGTGAATACCCGAGTAAGGGTCTACCCGGATACGGGTGCCGCCCACGGGTATACCCGTTTTTGCGGCACTCGTTGGGGACTCTAATGCCTGCACATGGTCAGACACAGGACCACGACTCACCTACATACACCCACAAGAATGTGTATACCTACAGCACATGTAATGAGTCTCTCTTTCTCATACTCCAATCTGATCCCTTCATTAACAACTTATCTTTGCTCTCTGATGCCTGCAACATGTACCATGTTGGCCTTGCACACTTACAATATGGACAAAACAATGATATTACAACTCTAGAATACTGTTGACAGTATATTTTTTGCTCTTTTATCTCCTATGATCTCTTTACTGTATGTGTAATTCACCATATATATACCTGTTCTAAAGCGGTCTTACGGATCACATTGTAGCCTGCTCTTTAATATACATGTGCTGCTTTCCAGTCTTTACGGAATGATCTACAAAGTCAGCAAATCTGATTGAGTATCTCATTAATAAACATTTTATTTCAAGACTATATAAAATCTGAGATTCACAAGTTTGAAGATACAATTCAGTCAATATTTGCACTTATATAACAATTGTTCTATAAGATGATACATGATGAAATCTGTCACTTTACTTACAGTTACTTACAATATTTCATTCCGAGTCTGAACTACTAAAGTCAAATTCTGTTTAAGTGCCTCTGCCTCCACAAATTTTTCTTGCATTTGAAGGATATATGCTAGATTTTGTATTGCCTGAAGTGTATGTGGATGATGCTCTCCCAAAATCTCCTTCCTTGCTTTCAGCACCTCTCTTTGCAGTACTTCCGCATCTGCACACCTTCCTTGATTTGAAAAGGTCAATGCAAGATTGTTCATTGATGAGAGTGTGTCTGGATGATGCTCTCCCAGAATTTTCCTGCTTGCCTCAAGCATCTCTCTTTGCAGTACTTCTGCATCTGCATAGTTTCCCTGATTTGAAAAGGTTAATGCAAGGTTGTGCATTGTTCTGAGTGTGTCTGGATGGTGCTCTCCCAGAATCTCCTTTCTTGCATCAAGCACCTCTCTTTGCAGTCTTTCTGCATCTGCATACCTTCCTTGCTCAAAGGTTGATGCAAGATTGTTCATTGATCTGAGTGTCTCTGGATGACGCTCTCCCAAAATCTCCTTCCTTGCCTTCAGCACCTCTCTTTGCAGTACTTCTGCATCTGCATGCGTTCCTTGATTTAAAAAGGTCAATGCTACAAGTGTGTCAGGATGACACTCTCCCAAAATTTCCTCACTTGCCTCAAGCTCCTCTCTTTGCAGTACTTCTGCATCTGCATACTTTCCTTGATTTGAAAAGATCAATGCAAGGTTGTTCATTGAGCCAAGTGTGTCTGGATGACGCTCTCCCAGAATATTCTTCCTTGTCTCCAGCACCTCTCTTTGCAGTACTTCTGCATCTGCATACTTTCCTTGATTTGAAAAGGTCCATGCAAGGTTGTTCATTGCTGTGAGTGTGTCTGGATGATGCTCTTCTAAAATCTCCTTCCTTGCCTCCAGCACCTCTCTTTGCAGTACTTCTGCATCTGCATACTTTCCTTGTTTTAAGAATGTTGATGCAAGGTTGTTCATTGAACAGAGTGTGTCTGGATGACGCTCTCCCAAAATTATCCTGCTTGCCTCAAGCACCTCTCTTTGCAGTACTTCTGCATCTGCATACTTTCCTTGATTTGAAAATGTTGATGCAAGATTTACCATTACTATGAGCGTGTCTGGATGATGCTCTTCCAGAATTTTCTTGATCGCCTCTAGCACCTCCCTTTGCAGTACTTCTGCATCTGCATACTTTCCTTGACCTAAAAAGATCAATGCAAGGCTGTTCATTGATAAAAGTGTGTCTGGATGCTGCTCTCCCAGTATCTCTTTTCTCCTCTGTGTCACCTTCTGCCACAATAATTCTCTCTCTATCCACATGCCAGCATCTCGATAAAGTTGTGCTATAGCTACACATGTACAGACCAGGGCCAAATTAACCTTGCAAATGTGTATAGCATGAGGAAGAATAGATTGTCGGATAATATGTGAGGCAGAAGAGTTGTCATTAGGAATGCCACATCCCAATAGAATAAGAGCAGTCTGCTGCATCTCAATAAGAGGGAAGGAAATAGTATAGGACACACATTCATGAATAACAGGATGAAATGAGAGTAATTCACCCTCAGAAATGTATTTTGCCAAAGAGAACCTGACTAACTCATCAACTGCATTATTGACATTGCAACTTGAAAATCTGTTCAATATATTCTTCACAGAGTCAGAAACTGTCTCATCTCCTAGAAGATCAAGCTTAGATGATTTTCCTACTGCACGACAAAGCATAATGACAGGAATATCAGCATAGAGATAGAAGGAACATAACTGCATCATAAGCTTGGTATTCTCAGTGAGATGTTGGAAACTAAGAACAAAAGCACCAAGAACACTATTTCGATAGCTGTCCACACCAAGTTGCCGTCCTTTAGAGTCAAAAAGCTCTTTGCGAGAATTTTGAAACCGTTTCAGATAGCTAGAAATTGAGCATGTGATATGAGAGGCTAGATAGCCACCAGCTATAGCAATTGCTAGAGCGTGACAGGCAAAAGTATCCACAATGTCCATAGCAGCATCACAGTCATGTACACTTGCTTCACCAGGTATGGCACGTGTAAGCAACATTGCAACAGCAGCATCTTGCTCAAGATCATCAACAACAATTTGATAACCTTGAGATGTATGCTCATGAACATCAGCATTGCGACTTGTGATAATCACATTGCCATGATTGCTGAAGGGAAGATAAGGAGAGAGGTCAAGAGTAGGATCATCTGCATTATCAAAAATAACAAGCCAGTTGCTTTGATTTCCATTCAAATAGCTGCAGAGTGACTGCCCAAGCTGCTCTGTGACTGCTTTGTCCTGAGCTGCTAATTGCTCTTTTGAATTAGCATTCACAAAAATAAGTTCTGAAAAGCTGGAAAATCTCAATCAACTCAACCTTATGAATAGAATGTATATACATACCTGGTTTGATTCTCATAAGCAAACTTTGTTGCTATTTGTGTCTTTCCAGTGCCACCTTTTGCCACCAATGTGATAACACGTCTCTTTTTCTCTGATGGCTGGGCTAGTGCTGTCCTCATTCTCTCAATAACAACCTCATCAGCAATATTACCCAGCTTCCAGCATTGTCCTGGTGTTACAAGTGTCTCCAAAAGCGGATCTGTGCCAGCCAACAACACACAAAGTTTCAAAGTGTGTGGAAGACAAGCAACAAGATCAACCATAGTGGCATTGTTAATATTTGTAACAATGAGTAGGAGCCTAGGTGTCAAACACATGGCAGAGATAGCAGACTTGAGTTCAGCTGCACCATTGAATGACTTGATGTCTGATACAAGGCATTCTTTAGAGCTTGCATTGACATAGTGTATGCGGGAGAAGCTAATAATAAAAATGAAAATATGCATGTCATCAAGAAAATACTACTTACCACATGCCAGAATCACTGACAAATTTGTTGAGAACAGACTCCATACGAGGTGAGAATGACTCTTCCTCAATGAGTGCCACCACACGTGAAGAAAAAATTGCTGAGAGGCGCATTAGCATGCTATCCCGTCCCTTGAAGTACTCTGAAGGAATCGGGCATGCAAGAAGACCAAGGACTTTAGAAACATCAGGAGAGATGACCTGAGTCATCAGCCGTGTCTGTATGTCACGGATCAGCCTTGTCTGCTCATCCTGTGCTCCATCAATCTTGTTGAGTGTCCTCCGATTATAGGCACCATCAATGCGTGCATATACAGTTTGATTACTCTATCCTCAGAATCAGCTAATCTGTTGATTGAACCCAGTATGTGCTTACCTGGAGAACAGCCAGTGTGTGCCACAGCTTGTTTGCAAATTCATTGCCTTTCTGCTTGAGATTATCGCGATCCAAGCCTACAACAATAAAGTTCTTGGTGCCATACTCGCTCCAGGCAAGAAAGATCTCCACAAGCAGATCCTCAAGTGGCTTGAATGCATCAAACATGTCAGGCGGAAGGTCCTGAACCTGGGCTTCTTCTACAAACACAGCCATGAATGTGGAAAGCATCCCAAGGGATGTCTTCAGACGTGCCCATGACTCCCGGCACTGCTCATATTCCTGAGACTGATCAACAATAAAATTGCAAAGGAAAGATTAAACACATACATCCACAACCTTGATGAGATGTGTGACAATGCCTGCCACAGCCTTGATGACCAGTAGATTCTCAGCCAGTTCACCCGCCTCCTTGATAATGTTCACGCAGATCAGAGCATTGTTGACATTGATGACCTCGCTGGTTGCCTTGGCCAGCTTCTTGAGCAGCTCTTTGATTTTGCCCGACTGAGTGGTAGATGACGGTGGTACATCGGAAGATGATGCGGGGAGCACAGACAGAATGGATGCGTCCACTGCAGTCTGCTGTTGAGGGATCGGAGATGGGGATGGCAACGGGTGGGAGGACGGAGATGGTAAAAGGCTGGGAGACAGAGAGGGCAAAGGGTTGGAAGACAGAGATGGAAAACAGTCGGAAGACGGAAGGAGAATAGGATCGTGAGACGGAGACGGAGGCGGAGGCGGAGGCGGAGGCGGAGGCGGAGGCGGAGGCGGAGGCGGAGGCGGAGAAAGGCTAGAAGAGAGAGATGGCATAACATTAGGGGACGGAGATGGTGTAGAAATGAGAGAGGGAGACGGCATAGGTTCGGGAGACGGAGATGGCATAGTGTGCTGTGACGGAGACGGCAGAGCGTTGTGAGACGGAGATTGCGAAGGGTTAGGAGAGCGAGATGAGCGGGCTGGCCGCAACCATTTTGGTCTCGAGAGGAATGAAGACGCTGAATAGATATGAGACACTGTTAGGTGATCAGGAGAGAAGAAACGAACCTTTCTTATCTGTCTTCCCCTTCGCTTGGGTGGGCGAGGCAATCCCGTCGTCATCCGAGCGGCGCTCGGACGTAGCGGGACTTTTTGGGCGACCGTGCTTGAGCAGATTCAACGGGAAACGATTGCGCCGACCGCGCTTGGCTTCTTCGACATTTGTATCCATGGTTGTCCTCGGTCGTGCTGTGGTCGTCGCTGTTTGCTGGCAAGATGTCGTGTCAGATGGTTACGCACCGCATGTCACACAAATCTCCCACCATCAGCCAACACCGCCCCCGGTCCTGCCGTCACCACCTTTGTGCTCGGACACGGCTTCACCACAGCAAATTGGTGTGAGGTGTACAAGACAGAAAGAACCCAGATCTGGAGAGAAAGAATATGTATGCAAACACCAAACGTGCAACCGACACCTGATGCCAGGTAAACACAGAATCGAACCGTAGATACTGTACGATTAGTCGAATAAGACTACCGTATCGGCTCAATAGTCCATTCAGACCCCAATCAATCAGGTCTTCCCATGTAAGGATGCTCTCGCGATCTCTCTGTAAGTGCCCGATAGACGGCGAAAGTTCTTCGACCGGCAACAACGAATGTTCAAACGCTTGTTTTGTATCTGTCGTAGCCAACGACTGCGAGATTCGAATGATGTGCGCACACACTCCATCATCGAGAAGATGGAGGGAGAATCAGTCGGAGGATCAGCACTAGTCCAAGCAGTCAAGAAGAGCGAAATAACGGAGGTACGAACGACGAAGACGTACTTTCAAGGCCGCCTTCCGCCGCACCACAGTCTGGTTGCTCTTGCTATTCGCCTCGTTATGTAGCCAGATTAGTCGCAAAGCGTTTGCGCTCCGTGAAAACGTCCACTGGAAAGTGCGCAAGGCGCGCGAGTCCAAGACCTACGTCCTGGAGTAGTGTCGGACCATGAGAAGGTTTCATTCGACATATCATGATGCATTCGCCTGCGAGTTCACTCTTCGTGCTTCTGCCGCGCTGCAGACACGTCTTCGTATCGCGTGTTCTCTACGATCCATACCATCAATCAACACGCATCCCAGTACTGGCATTGACGCACCTTTGGGTCCGCTTGAGTAACGCATCACCGTCGCAAAGATGACATTGGCACCTGAACTCGAACATTGCCATCGAGGAGTGGCCCCCAACCATCTTCTCCGCGTTGTGGGGAACTGACGCGCACGTCTCGATGTGGGTGTTACCTGATTTACTGCATTGATAGTTTCGGCATCAGACTCAAGCTTGAATGCCTATGTGCTAGGGCTCAGACTGGGATGAGGACAGGAGCCAGGACTCACCACCAGATTATATACGGCAGCTCAAAACGTGTAATAAAATTGCTTTTGTCGATCTTGCGAGCTCTGTTGCACAGCGAGTGTACACCTGTTCCACAGAGGATTCTCAGCCACAGATTTCTTCCACGGCTTCCGCGACATACCGGCGATCGAGAAGGCTAAGTGAGGCCAATGTGAGTAACGACAATTCCATTCTCGAACACGATAACGATTGACTCACTCGTAGACCAGCTCCAGTGTAAATTATTGGGACCTGACTAAGGAAAGCCACGATCGTGTTGTACATTCGGTGTCTGCGTTCAAATCAGCAATGTTACCGGAACTCCGTATTACACGTACTATCCCAGGTCGACAATGCCAGAGCCGCAGTTGTCGCACGCGAGATTGGAATCGAAGCAGCGACCGAATTACTTGCGAAAGGATATCAAGGGAAGATTTCGTCTTTGCACGAAACACGCCCGAGCGGCGACGATGGAAGACCACGACGAGAGTGTGAAGTGTAGGTAGCTACGTCAGGATCAGATTCAATGAAGGGAAGCCCGAAGAGAGAAAGCACACCTTTGTTGCCCATCTGGACCCACGAAGACTCGGTGTCTCAGTCTGGAATGGAACAGATGAGTGTACAAGACACACGTCGTATGACTGGGAAATCATACCGGCCGTACTAGCCCCAGCCATTCTTCCAGCTCCTCTCCAGGTAATCGCAGTAGCGTGGGTCCCGTCATCCTCCAGTCAATCTGCGCGGCGTGCGCGAAAGTATCCGTCTGTAGGTCCGGCGTCCCATTCCAAATAGGAAGATCGTTGGGCAGGGCGCGACCGACTGTCGTAATCCTGTTCTCAAGTTTGAGCGCCAGTGTGGTGCGAATTGAGTATAAGGGACACCCGTCGTCGGGTAGTACGCTATACATGCCTTTTAGTAAAGCAATGCCACTAGAACGACATTTAATCGTACCCGAACGGCGCCAGTTGCGGGCATTACACCCACGCCATGTTGGCGCATACCGCCAGCTCCAACTCGGTGTCAGTCGGCTTGCGAAGATATTGGATCGACCACCGCAGCCTGTGAGACGGAACGCGTGCGGCGGCAGCAGATATGTGCTGGAGGAAATAACGAGACGGCTGCCGGTTGATCCCCTCGTCAGGCCGGGAAGTAAGTTGCGCCTTGAAGAAGGACTGGAGCAGGCGGCGATAACGCGCAGCAGGAGGTCATGCATATGGGCGCGCGTATCGAGATATGGCGGGGATGTAGTAGGAGGATCTAGGAGGATCGTTGAGGAGCGTGCTTCGTACAACATTATCGTAGAGTGCGTTGGCAATCATGCCTGGGAGAAGAGTTGGGAGAAGGCTGGAGGGCGCAACACTTTGAAAACCTCGGAAGTTTGGGCTGCATGCTCCTCCGAGGTTTGTCGGGAGAAGGTAGAATGGAGAGGAGAAGACAGGACACGAGTGACAAAACCGCCATTGGCGCGCGGGCATGCGGGAGAGACGCGAGAGACACGTCGATGACGAGCAGCAGCTGAGCAGGTCGTGGTGGTAAGCGGGCAAGAGCAACGACATCCGAATTGCGAGTTGCCGGCAGACAGACCGTCTTGTTCTCGCTCTCCCACCAACTCCCGTTCTCCTCGCTCCCCTGCCACCCTCAACGCCTTTGCTGGGCTCTGGATTACGCTTGCCGACTCTCTTTACGCTATCCGCATTTCGGCATGTAACGCGGACACGCCTCCTCGCAGACGGCTGCTCGGACGACTGCAACAGCGCAACGGTGGTGGAAACACCATCGAATGTCGACGCGATGGGATATGGTTGCTTGGATCCCCTTGCGCCGTTGGTGAGGTGTGGCTGTCTGGAGCCAGCATATCCGCAAGGTGCGTAAAACCAAAGGTCTATCTATCTACATTCTTGCTCACATCTGCCTAGACTATCGAGGATTTGTTTGACCGGATTCAACGCACCGAACTCTGCTCACGACAATCCGTTGTTTCTCTGCCCTCGAGCACCGTACCCACCCCACGCAGCTTACAGGATTAGACATGGTCCATTGATGACTCGAGATTGACGGCGCAGATCGGCACATGGGCGCTTGCATGAGGTGGTAAGACGCACGAAATACACAGAGCACGGCACAATACAAACGGACTGCTCAAGTCACTCGGGGTGCGGCGCGCAAAGGCCTCGAGGGGGGAGGGGCCGGAGAGGGCGAAGAGCTTGGAGCTGTCACCGCGCGCTCTCGACGTACATTACGGTGCGTCTCTGATCGCTCCCTCTTTTCTTGACTACATCTGATATCAGCCAAGACTTGGTTCCAGATACTTCCACTCAAAAACTTAACCCCAAGCCGCCCGCCCTATTATTATGCAAGCCGACTCAATGAAGTTGGCTTGCGATGATTTGCCTTTTGCCATCTTACACGCGCCACCCACCTCCGACGAATACCGACTAGACAGTAACCCAGCCGCAAGCAACAGGTCAAAGAAAGGCATGGGGCATGTGCGCCCGACTTTGGAGCTAAAGAGCGTCAATGCCTAGCAGCGGTCTTTCAATTTTCTCTCCATCTCCCTTACCCGTTCCATTTCCATCTTGCTGGCGACTGGTCCGCACGCGCATCGATTCAGTAAGCGAAACTCGTTACCTTTGGGATCGACGCTTAGATTTTCCAAGGCATCCGACGCACGGCGTAGGCGCGGGAAGGTTCTTCAAACGGAACGGTCAGTAATGATTTCATTGAACTCAAAGACTCCAAGCTCATTTTGAGCAGTTTTTGACTCGACAGACGCTGAAAATCTTCGCGCTCCGGTACAGATTGCTCTGGACCAGATCATCACTCCAAGAATAGCAGGATTCGACCGTCGTCCCAGCTCCTGCTTCTGTGGATGATATCTGACCTGCTCTCCTTGGCCGATTGTGTGGTCAGTATTGAATTGTATGACATGGCGCAAAGCTTACCCTCAGGCAGCCGACAGAAACAGCAACAAAGCCTGAATTGAGGGCGATAAGTGAAAACACCTTGGACATGCAATTGTGAGCATAGCGCAATGCTCAACAATGGCCCTGACTGCAAATCGGTGAGTGAAAATTGACGTTGAGATTGTGAACTAGCGAACGACCACCTGTATCGCGAAGTGTAGAGTATTGCTCAACCCCGAGCCAGTGTAATGAACACAGAGTTGGGGTGGCGGCAAAAGGCAAGTGGCTGAGCACGCACTCGTTGCTCAAGGCTGAGGATCCCGGGCTCGAGAGTAGAAGTAACAGGATTCTTGATGTAACGAAGTGGCGAGGGGCAATGCATTTTGTTCAACGTTCTTTGTTGTGCCCTATGAGCCTTTCCTGGCGTGTTCGGCGTTTATGCTCCTTCGGCGCACAGTTGTATAACTCAGGATTCAGAGAAATGATTATTGGCACTCAGCTATGGGAATCTGCAGTACGAAGCGACTGGGTATCCGACGAGGTCTCCTGAGTTTCAATTGTCAACATCAACAGACATAACTTGATGTGTTTCTTGCGCGCAATGAGAGAAACGCTCTCACCTTTGAGCTGTATCCAAGAGAGCCTTAAACATGCATAATATAAATAAATGAATAAGTTTTGGTAGGACGATCTAGAGTCAGAAACGTGGTTCGAATTCAGGGGCGCTCTCAACGCGACTTGTCTTGAACTTTCACCCTCACTCGCACCAGGCTCATGAGCCAGTCGACGGACTACTTCTCAGATGACGACCCGCCTTTCTCGCCGCGCTCGAGCACGTCGTCCTTCCCGGCGAGCCGGAGGCGCGCTCTGAATCCAGCTTGACGCACCCAAATTCAAATCCAACCGCGACGCACGAGCGCCCCGGGTTGCTATCCCGTCGTCATCCAGCATTCCTGGACCCTCAACAATACGAAGCCTCCCCGGACCTTCATCATCATCTACGTCGCGAATATTCCCCCATCATAACATCCGACATCCTTCGACCCTCTTAAACCTCCCGCCACACCGCACAAGCATCCAAGCCCAACGCACGACGCGCACACATCCACCGCGCCGAGAATACTACACACGGATGCTCACCTACCACCCTCGACTAACGACAATATGAGGCACCGTGGATTACGCCGGACGACTCTCTTCACGCTGTTTGACCTTTAACATGCAGCAGCTAGTCTCATCACTCCAAGCAGCCAAACGGTCAATACACCCTCGACACGATGAGCCGGCAATTGCTACGCTGGTGATGATATCAATGGTCGTCTGGAGGCGGCATACCCGTAAGGTGCGTACCACTAGACACTCTCGATTTATATCTCTGCTCACACTTGGCTGGACTATCAACGACTTGCTTGACCAGATTTGGCGCAGAGGACTCTGCTCGCAACATTCCGGTGTTCTTCTTGCACTCCAAACCTGTTCGAACCCCACATCTATCCAAGTGTAATATGCAGAACCGAACATCAAGGATTAACAGCGTCGAGACGGACGTCGTAGATCGGTACACAGGCGCTTGGCAAGGCGGACGGAGCGCGCAGAGGATGCCTCCAGGCGAAGGGCAAAGACAAACGGACCCGCCCAAGTTAGGGCGGCATATGAAGTACAGGGGCTGAGGAGGGCAAAGAACCTGGAGATGTCGGCGCGCGCTCAGAGTCTCGACTTGCATTGTAAAATCTCGGTACGTCTTCGTTCGCCTCCCGTTTCTCCGATACAGCTAACACAGGTCAAGCATTTTTACTAGATACTTCAAAAACAATTCTCTATTCTATCATTTCAGACTGATGATACCAGCCTCGAGTCCGTATGCTGGCCGAGTTACAACTAGCCAATGCAGCCAAGCCCACTTTTTCCCGCGACGAACACTAACTTATCCGCACCCCAGTCGCAAACGCCAGGCAGGTCGCACTTGCGCCGGAATTTGGGATCGAGCGGAGTCAATGCGTGACAGTCCTTCACTTTCCTCCATCTCACTTGCCCGTTCCCTTACCATCTCGCTAGCGTCTAGGTCACACGCACACCTACTCATTCTTCGCATCACCAATGAACTGTTCGCGTTTACCAGGTTTAAGGTAAGCGGAACCTATTATCGTTGGATTCGAAGCTCACATCCCGTCAAGGCCGGCTTAGGGCTGTCGAGTCCAACGCATTCGGCGCGGAAAGACTTTTAAAAGGGAATGGTCAGTGATGATTCTGATACTCCAACTTACCTCTTCGATGCGACAGTACGCAAACCGTACGCAACGGACCGAACTTCGAAAAACGATCCATTTCAGCTGGAAACAAAGCGAGTGACCTTGCACGATCAGGCGCGCAGTCGACCCGCCATCTTGAACACAACGCGGTCAGTATCAAATGGCACCCTCAGTCACCCGACGAATAGCATAGAAATCGAGCGCAACGAAACGCTCGCAACTGCGACATCGCTGAGTGGTGTCCACAAGAAAGATCAAGGTTAAAGTTGAACATATCTTTATGTCAGGCAGCGAAGGAAAGGACAACAACAGCAACAACGTGGCGAGCGACCACCTCTATCAGTCATACCGCGATCCGTTATATGTCTTCGCGAGACTACGGAGTCGGTGATGCCGCGAAATGCGAAATGGCTGGTGCAACTCCCAGGCTCGGACGGGCTGTGAGGATGGGACGAGGAGGTGGTTGCCATTTTTGTGTGCCTTGCCCCATATATATATCACCAATTACCAAGGCGTTCTTCGCATCTCATCTCCGAATAGTGCCTCTTATCCTGAAGGGTGTTCAGTGCTGGGAGGATGCATTGGAGGCATACGACCAGGGACGAGCGTTTCCTGGCGTATTTGGCAATATCTTTGTGTTTCCTTTGGTGCTTGAGTATAACTCGTTAGGATACGAGAAATGATTATCGCCACTCAGACTCGGTGCGTCTTCATTCGCCTCCCATTTTACCGGTACAGCTAACACTGATCTAGGATTTTATAGATACTTCTAATAAATCGGTTTCATTCCAACCACTAGCCTTGATTGGTATACAAGTCTGCTCACAAACTTGGGCTCACGACGACTTGCCCTCTCCCGCGCCGCCCACTTGCGACGAATACGGAATAAATCACAACCCAGCCGCGAACAGCAGGGCATGGGGCACTTGCATCGCAGCGCCGGACGTTGGGTTTGCAGAGCACCAATGCGTAGCAATCCTCCTCCGCTTTCCTCTTCATCTCACTTACTCGTTCCCTTACCATCTCGCTAGCACCTGCTCCACACGCGCACTCTACAAGTACGTGACATGGAACCAAGATTGTGCCATCTGCTAGATTCGAGGTGAGTGAGACTGTTTCTCTTTGGGATCGACACTTATTCTTGATTAAGGCATCCGACGCACATCTTGGAAAGACAGGCAGCTGTCGAGTCCATCCAGGTCGAGTCCAACGCATTCGGCGAGGGACAGCTCTCAAAAGCAAACGGTCAGTCACCATTCCCTCAGACCAAGCTTACCTTTTCAGCGGTTCTCGACGCGACAGTACGCACTGTGTACACTGCAGTCAAGTACACATCGTACCAAACCTCGAGCAAACGATCAACGGGTACCCAAATCAACTGGAACCAAACCAAGGGATTGAGGACCCCACCAACACACCGCCACAATTTGCAGTCGCTATCCAATCGAAACGAACTTGCGGAAAGCTTTCCCTCAGCCAGCCGAACGGACAAACGACGTTTGCTTGCGGACGACAAAACATGAATCGAGGGCAGATGCATTGAAGACAAGACTTCTTGGACTTGCAATCGTACAGATCTAGCGTGCAGCACTGCGAACTCGGTGAGCGATGCACAATGAAAATCAACGTTATTGACGAACTTACCGTTATGTTAGGCAGCGACCAAAACAGTTGGCATCAACCAGAGGTCCTACATGCTATCCAGCAGCTGGATCTTCCGCGAAGGTGGCGACGGAACGTTGAACGGCGGAGCTGAGCATACACTCGTCATTCGAGGCTGGGGATTCCGGGCTCGAACAGTCTTCAGGGAGAGCTGTGTCGATAGTTGATGTAACGAAGCGACGATTTCGTGTGATGTTCTTTCTCCTGTTTCATTTGTTTTTCCTTGCGTATTTTGTGCTCCCTTACGCGCTAGATTTTGCTTATATATCAGACTACTCAATGAGCATCGGTGCAACCAGCTTGGAAATGATAGCAACAATTCGGTGTTCGATGGACTTTCTTACATAGTAGTCACTAAAACACTGATTGGAGACGGTACTTGCTTGGTTATAGCAGCAGGCATTGAAGGCGATAATCATCTCATTAGAGTACGAATATTCTCTGAGCATGCAAAACTAAGAGCGAGCGGAGCCTCAGAGCCAGAAACGTAAGTCGAACTCAGGGCCGCTATGGACGCGACTTGTTCTCTGACTTCCACCTTCCTGGCTCATGACACACCAATCTCTGATGACGACCTCGCCTTCCTCGCAATGTCGTTCTCCCCAGCGAGCCAGAAGCGGGCCCTAAACTCAGCTCCACGCACCGAAATCAAAAACCAACTTTGACGCACGAGCCCCACATCCAACTCCACATCCAACCTCGAGGCACGAGCACCAGCCACCAGAAACGACGCAGCAGTGCCTAAAGCCCAATGGCCACACCCGCCCAGACATGACGCGGAAGAGACCCAGCCAGGATAACGACGAGCGCGCCGACATATACAGCCCAGCGCCTTTGGCGAGTCGGTGCGGCGCAAGCGAGCGCAGCCGCAGATCCTGAACACGGAGATCCCTGCCACCACGACGCGTATAATGAGCCCGGGCTGGAGATTTACGTGCGTCTCACATTCACTTCTCTCATTTTCGTACTGTTTTCGTATTGACGTGCTGTCGCCGTCGCAGATCAACGGATACACTACGCCCTCGATTGCAAGTCCTGCGGGTGCTAATCGTCTCCACGGAGGGATCTTCCGTCCATACCTCGACAAGAAGGGCATTGTGTGTATCCTATCCTATCTCTTACTACCATCAATGCTTGACGAATCGCATCTAGAACACACATCCCCTCGCACACGCACACGCCCGCGAGTTCTGACACATACAGGTCGTGCGCCCGGAAAGGCTCGTGAGGAGCGCGGAGCAGGGGGTGGTCTTGCCGTGGTGGGAGTCTGGGTACGCGCCGGAGGGGAGGGAGGATTCGACGCAGGGTCCGCAGACCCGGAGCTTGGCTACACTCGAAACGCGGATTTGTCGTCAGCTAGCATTTCTGGGCCTTCCACCATTCAACGATCCACCCCTCATCATCCAGCCTTCCTACCATACGAAGCATCCCCGTACCCTCCTCAGCCACACATCCCGGACCCTCATCAACTCCCGCTACGCCGCACCAATGCCCAGCTGCCCCGCGCACACATTCGCCGCGCCGAGGATATTACAAGAACTCGCGGTTGCATCATCGGTCGACGCGAAAGGCGGAGCTGCGGAGAGTCTGGCGCATGCCCACCAAGCACACAAGGCGAAGGGAGGGTGATTAAACTGCTTCATCGTGTCTCTGAAGCGTCCGGAGATGAAGGGGACGCCAGTGGTGGTGTGTCTATCAAAGGAGGGCGAGTCTAGATTGGAGCTACGAGGCGCGGGAGTTTGAAACGAGTGTCCTGCGGTGGTGACAATGCTGTATGAGGTTGAGCTGTATGTGATTCCTTTGCACATTTGAGGTCCGTGCTAACGGTTTTGTGGTACAAGGAACTGTCGTGACAAAAGTTCTGCACCGTGCTCATAGGTACGCAGATGACGCTGGATGGGGTGCTCATCGAGGTGATGGGCGGAGACGCGCGAGAGGGTGCGAAATCAGCATCAACGTCCTCCGCCCCAGCCAAACCTGCCGGTTCATTCCACCTCCGCGAAGCGAATTGCACGGGTTTGGGCACTCGGCAAGCTCGGGACACCTGCGCTGTAGTTGGCAACGCGACTGGGGAGCGTCGATGGGCGCAGGCTGGAGGTGTCGTATGGGATCCGCGAGGGGGTAGAGGGGTTTGTGAGGAGAGATGGTGGGGAAGAAGAGGCAGGGGGGCGCCGGCTGAGCCGCCCAAGGTCAGTACTATACCCTTTCCTTGGGTGCTTGCTGTTGATGGTGAATAGTTGACATCCCCGTTCGGCCGCACACGCTTCCAACCACAACGCCCAGCTGCCCCGCGCACACATTCGCCGCGCCGGGGGTATCATAATTATTGGAGGTTCAATTGTTGACGTGGGAGACGGAGCGGCGGGGAGTGTGGCGCGCCCACCAAGGACAACGCGAAGTGCACTGCGTCTTCGCCTCTTCCGGGTTGCTGAAGCGGCCGCCAAGCCGGTGGTGGTATGTCATTCGCAGCCAGTTCGAGCGATGGAGTTTGGGTGCGGAATGAGGATGAGCGCGTGCGGTGAACTGTGCGTCAGTTCAGTGTTTGGTGTCCCAGATGCTAACGGTTTTGACAGCTACAACGAACCCGTCCGTCGACGTGAAAGTCGGAGCTGGCAGCTGCAGAGAGTCTTGCGCGCGCGCGTGATTAAACTAGACTTGACCACGAGTGAGGATTAAATAAGAATAATCATGAGTATAATCATACTCTTATTCATGATTAGATTATAAGGATTAAAATTTTATTCATGAGTGACAAATATATGAAGAGTGAGGATTATGAGCTCTCAAAATAGGATTAATCTTGACAATTATTCAAGATTAATTCTTGAAAAGAATTGTCATAATTTTTTATTTAATTCTCTTTACAAAAGTGTTTTTCTTGGCAAAAATAACAGAATACAGATGTAAAAAAGAGAAGCCATCAAAATACAATAAGAAAATAGTGATAATGATGCTGATACTGTTAGATAATTAAAATACTCCACTTGATTATCATGATTATTTAAGATTAATCATGATTATTCAAGATTATTCATGATTATTCATGATTATATAGATTACTCCTGACTAAGATTAATCCTATAAGATTATGTATGAGAATAAGAGTAAGAGTAAATATTGGATTGAGGATTATGGCTAGACTGAGTGAGATTAATCTCACTGGGGATTAAGAGTATAGTTGAGTGAGTACTCGTGGACAAGTCTAGATTAAACTGCTTCTTCGTCTCTGAAGCGTCCGGAGATGAAAGGGACGCAGCGAGTTTGAGCGATGGACTTTGGCGCGGAATGAGGATGGTGCGTCATTTCGACGTTTGGTATTCCCGGACGCTAACGGTTTTGTTAGTTGCAACGAACTGTCGGTACAATTCTACACGCAGACCGGAGGCGGTGACGCACACATGGCCCGAGGATCTGGCCAAGGAGGGGAGGGTGCGAGGTCAGCATCAACACCCTCCGCACCCCAAGGATGCACCTCCTGCATGGGCTCGGGTAGGGAAGGTAACGGGGGAGCCTGGACGGGCGCAGGCTGGAGATATCGTGGGGATCGGCGGGGGAGGCGGTGGGGGAGTGGTGAGGAGGTTGGCGGTGGGAGGGGGATTGCGTCCCGATGAAGACTGGATGAGAATCAACCCCCCGCGCACTTGTTCCCGAGGTCCCGCGCTGTAGTCGGCAACATGACTGGGGAGCGTTCATGGGTGCAGGTGGAGATGTCGTATGGTATCCGCGAGGGGGTGGGGTGGGGGTTTATGAAGAGAGAGTGGCAACGAGGTGGGGGTGAGTGGAGGAGACAATGAGGGAGACGATTATGAAGAGGGAGGATTCAATCCCAGAGGGGGTGGGGGCGATGCGAGATGAGCCTCCAAAGGTCAGCGAGTTTCGTGTCTTTTTGGTGTTCATGGCTGATCGAGGCATAGTTCATGGGATACGGGGCGTGCGATACATTCGACACACGGGTACCGTTGCCGTATCCGTGGCAGACGTGGAGGATGATCAATGCGTCAAGGAGCTGAAGGGAATGGGAACTGGCTTACGACATTGAGGGGGGGAAGGCGACGGCGCGACAGAGGCTGTTACCGTCCGGTCGCCCACACTCCCATCACGGCCTCTTCCCACCCCCCAATCCCGAGAGTTACCGTCATCCCCCCAGCTGGCCCAGTTCGTGTAAGAGGCGCTCCCGCGCGTGGAGGTGGATGAGAAGTGCCTACACCGCGCGGCACATACCCCGCTCCTTCGTGGCCGAGGTTTTTTTGATCGTCCAAACCCAAATCCGCCCCCAAACCAAAACCAAAACCCACCCCCAACCCGCCGCAAACTCCTTCCGCAGAACCGCGCCCTTGGCACCATGCATCGACAGCGGCTCACCGACGCACTCTGGACTTGGACCCGCTCTTCCGCTGATTGTAACGCGAGCAGCTCACAAAAACACAGCTCAAGAGTAGAAGATCCCAAAGGTCAGCAGAGAGAAGTTGAAGAAGAAGCAGTTTTGTGTCGGGGGTGAACGCTGTTTTGGGGAGGAGGGGCAAGGGGGATAGGGAGGGAGTGGGAGGGAGTGGGAGGGGATGGGGTGGGGAACAACAGACAAGGCCGAAACTGACAAAGACGGCGGATATGCAGAGCATGGTCAAAGGTTAGGTCGCACGGCTGGGCCTGCTGAAGGAGGGGGGTGTACAGAATTTTCAGAAGTTGGTGAGGGAGGATGGTAGGGAGGTGACGGAGCGGGTGAAGGTGGTGGAGGGTGTTGTTGCGGAGGAGGCAGGGAGATTGTTTGTGGATCTGCAATGAAGGTCAGATTGGAGGTGGATTGGAGGAGGGTTGGCCAGATGTGGTGGAAGATCTATAGGGAGGTCGAGGCAAGTATGGATGATGCTGCACAGTTGAGGTGTGGGTGTGAGTTAGTAATTCATGTATATTTATAATGTGTTGTATTCTATTTGCTACTTGTTTTCTAGCTTTCAAAGCCAGCTGAATCTAATTCAGGCTTGGAAGTGAGAGGTTCAACTATAGTACGTGGTTGTATGTAGCACAACAATAACCAGTATGTCTAATTGTGCAATCATTCAGGCATCACGCTATGCTCTAAGCTGAGTCATCAATGATTGCAAGCTTCCTATAACCATCCTTGCACCTCTCCTATACTGTGCAGATGAAAAGTGCCTATGCCGCACAGCAAATGCCCCCTCATACCCGTTCTCAAGGTTTCCTTGGTCATCCAAATCTCAACTCAAAAAAGTGATGCACATGCAACAGCAGCTTGCCAATGCGAACCTATGCACGCTCAAGGGTGTTCAACACCTGTGCATGTCATGATCTAGACTTGGGACTGCCCCTGCTAGTGGTCTACCCGCGCTGTAGTGGTGCCTCCTCTCTATTTTACACCCCAAAAGTATTGCGAATCATCGCGGGCTGGATACCGCCATCTCGATTATCCGATCCACGATCTGGTTCCGCCACACATCCGCCACAGCAATAACCCACGGAAGTATTTCCCCAAGTGGTTCCCTTCGCCTGGCAAGCAACACGATCTCCCAGCCCGAAGGCTCGAGCGCATTAGCGCTTACCCCAACGACCCCTCGCAGGAGGAAGCCCTCGTGCGCGTCTCGAACTAGGTATCACAGACGCCCACAAGCCGATCGGATCATCCGGGCCGGACTTATGAGTCCAAGCGCCACCAGCCTTAGAGCCCGTCCAAGCGCCACCAGCCTTAGAGCCCGTCCTTCGGAGACGGTAACCTCTCTATGCTTCGCATCCCCCTCCAACGACCGCCGCGTACGTCTAAAGACGCGCCCCGCCGCCTAAACCACCGCCCGAGGCGCGCGCTCCCGCCGGACCCGCCTCGCGCTGGATAACCCAGAGCCCTGAGGCGCCGTGCGCTTGTCACCACGGCGAGTGCGCCTATTGCGCCCATCGCCATCGATCCCGCCCTGGAGCACACGGTCGACCAGTAGTTCGGGTCGGCATCCCCTCCGCCGCGTGGGTTGATATGCGTCGGCGGGCGCCCCCGCTCCCCCGACTACTTCCTGACGTTTCAGATAGAAGCCACCTCCTTGCACAGTCGAGTCAGGCGATGTATAATTAGACTCGAGGCGGGATATCGAGATCCCGCCGCCCATCGTATAAATACAGTCGGTAGACCTCTGTATTCGCTAGAGTGGACTTTACGTTGAACTTCCCGTTTTAAAACCTCTACCTGTCAGCACTGACTTAACCACAGGGCTAAACCAGGCACCACACAGTTAATCTAACTTAGGGGAAAGCGAGTATCGAGTCGAGAAGTCTGGCTAGGCCAGGTGTATAGACGAGATCGAAGCTACAGACTACGCTGTAATCTACTTGCTTATATACATAATTGCTACTGACTACCCTTTGCCCTAACCCCTTGTCCAAACCTGTTTCCTCCAGGGATATTAAAGCACTGCCTTGGTTCTATGACGCTCCAGATTCCCTCCTTGTGTCCTGTGCATGGTAGTGACCTGCTAACCATGAGGCATGATGTCAGACCATGCTGTCGACATGTTGTGTGTCAAGGAGTATGAATGATGTCACTAGGGGGCGTCTCTGAGACACGGATAAGGGATAAGATATGATGAAGAGATATGATAGGTGATAAGATGTGATAGATAAGATGAAAAGATGGTTCATTCGTAACATTACCCCCTCCTTAAGGCGCAGGTTCCATTATGCGCTAGTTTGTTTGCTAAAGCTTCGCTTGGCATGGAACTAGGAGTGGGTTCTGTGTCCGGTTGTGGCATAGGTCGGAAGAGATGAGTAGGAAACTGGGAGATAGGAATCTCAATGCGTGCTAGTTTCGGGGGTTTTGGCTTGTTTGGGAAGCGTTTGTGAAACTCTGCAATGGCCTCGGCAGCATGTTCCAGGTTGCGTATTGGTTCCCATGTTTGCTCATGTGCGCCATAGCCCTTCCATTTCACCTTGTACCGGAATGTGCCTCGGTACTTCCCAGAGTTGACTATTTTCTCTACCTCCCATTCGGGTTCCTCTCCTTCTACTACCGGTGGTGGTTGTGTGTTTCGTGGTTGCGACGGGAATTCGGGTGGATGATACGGGGATAGAAGGACTTCGTTGAAGACCGGATGAATGTTTTTCCATGTGCGCGGTAGCGCCAGTTTGTACGAGCTATGTCCGACCTTCTGGACCACCTTGAAAGGTCCAAACCGCTTGTCCCCCATCTTCTTCGCTGGCCTGTCTGTGCTCAGATTGGTCCCTTCCAACCACGCCATGTCTCCGGGTTTGTACTCGACCGCCTCTGACCTCTTCTTATCATAGTGCCTCTTCATGTCTTCCGCCGCCTTCTTCAATGCGGCCTCTACTTCATCCCTGACCTTCCGCATTCCATCGGCAAACTCCTGAGCCGTCTGATTCTTTGACGTCATCTTTGGTGCGGTTCCCTTGTATGGGTGACGTCCATTGTCGGCAAAGAACGGAGTAGTCTTAGTTGCCGAGTGCTCTCGGTCATTCAAGACAAACTCTGCTGTCGGCAGCCACTGGTCCCAATCGCTCTGATGATAATTAACAAACAGCCGTAGGTAATGCTCTATCTCCTGGTTCATCCGCTCCGTCTGCCCATTGGTCTGAGGATGATACGCCGTGGTAAAGTTCCCCTCGATGCCAAGTAACTGGTACAACTCCTTCATGAACTGGGAGTGGTATTGGGGTCCTCGATCATGGACTATTTTGCGTGGTAGTCCATGGATCGGAAAGATCCGATCTCGGTAGATCCGTGCCATGCCTTCTGACGTCAGAGACATGTGTGTCGGCACGAGTCGTACACGCTTGGTAAAGTGGTCCACTGTGACGCTGATGGCATTGTATCCTCCTGACTCTGGCAACTCTCCTATCAAATCCGTCCCAATCGTCTGCCAGGGCTCGGTAGGTGCATTATGTGGGTGAAGCGTGCCAGTGGGCTTTGAGCAATGTGCTTTAGTGGCTTGGCACTTTTCGCAGCCTGTGACGTAGGTGCGTACATCTCGGCTAATCCCTGGCCACCAGTAGTTACGTGTGATAAGCTCCTGGGTTTTGTACCGGCCCGGATGTCCCGTCAGCACCGTGTCGTGATGCGCCTGAATGATCCGCCCTCTCAAGTCTCTGTCCTTTGGTACATAAATACGTCCTTGCCATGTAACTACTTCGTCGTCTGTTTCTACCCAGTCTTTTTCTTTCTTTTCTAATGCTACTTGTACGTACTTGTCCCTGTTTGCTTTTCTTTGTTTGATTTTTGTAAGTAATATGTCTTCATCGTCTTTCCCGGCTTGTGCGTTAGCTGAATATCATACTCCCCCAACTCCGTGACCCATCGTGCCTGCCTCCGATTAAGCTTCTGAGGTTTTCTAAAGTATTGCAGGTTCTGATGGTCTGTAAATACCTCAATCGTCTCCTTTGCTCCTAGTAAATACTGCCTCCATTCTTCCATCGAGTCCATAATAGCCATCATCTCTTTATCATATATTTCGTAATTCCTTTCTGTCTCGTTCAATGCCCGCGACCTAAAAGCGACCGGTCGCCATTTTCCGTCAACAAACTGGGATAGCACAGCCCCATTTGCATAGTCCGACGAGTCCGCTTCCACACGGAACTTGCCATGTTCGCGTGGAATGAGTAATACCGGATCCTCAGCAATTCTTCTCTTCAACTCGTCAAAAGCATCCTGCTGCTCCTGCTTCCAGACCCACTCGGCATTGCCAGTGAGTTGGGTAAGTGGTCTAGCCACTCCGCTGAACCCTCGAATAAAGCGTCGGAAGAAGTTGCAAAAGCCTAAGAAGGATTGGACTTCCTTCTTTTTGGTTGGTTCCTTCCATCCTGTCACCGCCGACACCTTCTTCGGATCCATCCTAATCTTCCCACTACCTACAATAACTCCTAAGTACTCTACTTCGTTTACCTCAAACTTGCACTTCTCCGGTTTTAAATACAGTTTGTTCTTACGTAGTATCTCTAATACTCGTCGTACGATCTGCCTATGCTCTTCTAGAGTATCGGTAAAAATAAGAATGTCATCTAAATATACTATAACGTGTCCTTCATCTATGAGCTCCTTCAAGATGTAATTCATGAAGGACTGGAAGGTTGCCGGCGAGTTTGTGAGTCCAAAAAACATTACCAAGGGTTCGAACAAGCCCCGGTTAGTTCTAAACGCCGCCTTCCATTCATCTCCGTCCTTGATGCGCACATTGTTGAAACCCCATCTGACATCCATCTTCGTAAACCACTTTGCTCCCTTCAACTTGTCGATGAGCTCTTGGATCAGCGGTAATGGGTACCGGTTCTTGATAGTCATATCGTTGAGTTTACGATAATCCTGAACTGGTTGCAAACTGCCATCCTTTTTCCGTACAAAGAAGAAAGGGGACGCCATTGGTGATGTTGATGACCGAATGCGTCCCGTGCGGATATTCTCCTCTAAGAACTCATCTAACACCCTCTGCTCCGCTGGATTAAGGGGATACACTTTGCAATCGATCGGTTTGGAGCCTGGGGTGAGTTCGATTGCATGATCCCATGGTCTCCGCTCCGGCAACTGGTCAAAGTCCGCCTTGCTGAACACGTCGGCAAACTCGTTGAGATAAGGTGTAGCCGCTGGCGAAGCTTGCGTTCTCAGCTTCTGTCCCGTATTGCGGTATCCGTCCCAGTCCATCCAGAAAATCCTTTCGCCCTCTTCCAACTTCTCTTCTACATCTTCATCGTCATCCTCAGGAGAGTCGTACTCAGGCATGTACCCACAGCGTTCTGGACAGCGATCAAACGTCAACGTGGACTCGGTCCAGTCAATGTTTGGATTGTGATATTGCAGCCAGTCCAGACCTAGGAATATGTCCGTCTTGCCTAAGTTGGTAACTGCTAGTTCGATCCTTTCCGCATGGTCTCCAACCAACATCCGCACTTCCACAAATCCTTCGATTGCTCCTCCCTCATTCAAGGTACCATCAGCATTGTAGACGGGTAACGGAAGCGGGAGCTTCTTGATTTGTAACCTTTGTGTTTCAACATAGTCCTTATTGACACAGGACCCTGTTGCACCACTGTCTAGCAACGCATCTGCTTCATACTGAGAGCCGGTGGCCAGACTCTCAATAGTAACCCGGAGTTTCAAGTCCTGCCCCTTGGTTCCTCAAATGAACTTCCTCCCTCGCTTCATTTCCGACACAACTTCTACTGCTTCTTTTGTCGCTAATTTTCTGATTGTCAACACTTTCTCTTCCGTCGCTTCTCGAACTCTCTTCTCAGGCATCCATGCTCTCAGGATTCCAACTGCTCTAGGCAAGTCTTCCTCCCTTAGCCTTTCCTCTATCCACTCAGGGGTATAGGGCTTGTGTCTAGGCCCATCCTTTGGCGTCGCAGTCTTTGGTGGTGAAGTCGCCGATGATAAATTACATGTCTCTGCTACAGGAGTACCGGTACTCGTATAATTATTGGTAGAAACATCAGGCGACTCATCCTTGGGGGGCCCCGGCAGTGCTGCGTCTACTGCTGGGGCTTCGCAAAACCCAAATCCTCTGCCAACTTCTTCCGTTCGTCCTCCGACATGGCCATCCAAAGGCCGCGAACCTGCTGGGGTCGCTTCTTGGGGCAGTTTCGCCCGATATGTCCAACTTCGCCGCAGTTGAAACAGGCACCCTTGCGTCGGGCCTCGTCTAAGTCCATGGGTTTACCAGCTCCACCAAAGGTAGTGCCGGTGGCATCGTGTCGGTCCTTGGGGACCCAGGGTTTGGGGGCTGGTTTAGCGGGCTGGGTCTGCGCAGCAGGTTGCTGGATTCCCAACTTGGCGTGACCACCAAACTTCTTGCTCTCTTCCCTGCGTTTCCACAGTTGGTCGAGCTTGATGATTGCTGCCTTCCATTCCTCGTAGTCCTCTGGAAGACCGTACTGGCTAGAGTAGATCTGGTCGATCATCCGCTCGTTGATGTTCATCTCGAGGAGCCTAATGACATAGGCATCCTTCTTCTTGTACCCCGCTTGGGTAAGCAGGATCTCGAACTTCTGGAAGAAGTCCTCGGCAGTATCAGTGCCTTGGCGCAACTTCTCGATCGCAATCTGGGCCTTGCGGGCAGTGTTAGAGTCAACAAAGCGCGTCTCTAGATGCTTCTTGAAAGTGGCCTAGGTAACCTGCCACTCCTCCGTGTCATCGTCGAAGTTTTCCTCTGTGTAGTTCTGTACCCAGACATCGACTTCATCGCCTCGGATATAGGACAGACAGATGTCAATCTGTTCTCCATCATCAGCGATCTGGTTCTTGGCGTCCCTGATATAGGTAAACACCGTGCGCCACCATGACTTGTACTTGGTCTTGTCGCCATTGAAGACGCCAGGCTTGTTGACCAGAGAACGGCCATGGCGGGAAGTGGGGATGTCAGGTTAGACGTCGATGTGTGGGTTTGGCTGCGGCATCTGCGGCTGCGGTTGCGGCCCGTTGTTGCCCGTGTCAGACATGAGGTGTGGGTGTCAAAAGGGAATTGGGGTAGATAGTGCAGAGGGGATAGAGGGTTCGGAGATAGGAGTTGGTGTGATTGGTGATGCGGCGGAGGTAGTGGTGAAAAGGTAGTCGAAATCTAGACCAGTGAGGCGGTCCAGGATTCGGTGGTGTGGGGAGGTTGTATCATAAAGGTATAGTAAGAGTAGGTAAAGGTAAGTAAGGTATCTACGCTAGTCTACACAACAGGTATCGGTTACGTAGTTCTACGGAGCCCAAGAACTTGCCGTACGTTCGCAGTTGCCCAGCCGACGTCCTCTCGTTTGTAAGCGAGAGTAGCCGAAGTCTATCTGGGAGCAGGGGTTGGCCCGCAAACAGCTCACAGTGAAGTGAAACTGCCAAGAGTTTGTTCGCACGAAAGTGGCTACTTCGGTATGTCCGTGGGCACCTCGCTCTAGGTGTTAGCACGGGGAGACCGGGATGACCTGTGTGAAGGAAAAGCGGATGGGGATGTGATGGATAGGAGTGTGGGTGAGGATAGGTGTAGGGAGACGTCAAACGGCAGCGTGCCGAGCGACAGGGGTGTGTGGTGGGTGGTAGGAGGGTAGCTTCGATCTTCTGTCAGCACTGACTTAACCACAGGGCTAAACCAGGCACCACACAGTTAATCTAACTTAGGGAAAAGCGAGTATCGAGTCGAGAAGTCTGGCTAGGCCAGGTGTATAGACAAGATCGAAGCTACAGAATACGCTGTAATCTACTTGCTTATATACATAATTGCTACTGACTACCCTTTGCCCTAACCCCTTGTCCAAACCTGTTTCCTCCAGGGATATTAAAGCACTGCCTTGGTTCTATGACGCTCCAGATTCCCTCCTTGTGTCCTGTGCATGGTAGTGACCTGCTAACCATGAGGCATGATGTCAGACCATGCTGTCGGCATGTTGTGTGTCAAGGAGTATGAATGATGTCACTAGGGGGCGTCTCTGAGACACGGATAAGGGATAAGATATGATGAAGAGATATGATAGGTGATAAGATGTGATAGATAAGATGAAAAGATGGTTCATTCGTAACACTACCTCTGCGAAGGCGTCTCGACGCCCCTCTCCTTGCATCTCGACGTGGTCGAGGTCCAAGCACCAAGAGACGGCTCTCCTGGGTCTCCCCCGACGAATCTCTAGTCCTGCCAGCGATCCCCCGCGCGCTTGTCCCAGCCTTCTCGCTTAGTTACCGAGGGTACTAAGACGGACACTGACAATAAGTCCACTCTCCCTTCACCGCTCCCAGGACTACGCACCAGTACGATGATCAGCGAAGAATGGATCGCTCGAATTGGAGCCGCTGTCGCCATCGCCTTGTTAGGGCGAGGCGTTTGGCTCTTGGAAACACGGCTGGAGGTGAGGGATCGGGGATCCCCACTCCAGCTCGAGATTCAGCCGCGACCCCCTCTTGCTAGGAACCCCACCATTCGCCTCGCCAGGAATACAACCACCCGCCCTCGACGAGGTCGTGAAGGAAGTCACGAAGAAGCTATTTCCCTCGGGCAGAGCATCGACCGCCTCGCGGGCGACGTCCTCCACTCATTCACCCGGTCACCTCCATCCCCTCGTCGCCCGTCCCGGACAACCACTCCCACTAGGCTTATGACGGTCACCTGTCACCAGTGCGGACGTCTAGGGCACTATAAACGATCCTGCCCCCAACAAAGGGATTAGGACCAAGGAGAATGTAACATGTCCGAACCACACAGGAGGGACACGACCTATCGTTCTCGACGGATACCAACCAGTACGGAAACTCGCTAAACGGACAAACGAAATAACATCAGCTATGTATGGATCTCCCCCACGCTAGTCGCCATCAAAACCCTCACTCTCGACGAAGAGGGGTAAAAGGGAAACTCTGGGAAGGGCGAGGTACCTTGCGGGGGCCCCGAGGAGGACGATATTCAGAGTAGAGAGTGCCACAGGTAGGGTTACCCGTTCAATACCTGTGATCCTACCTGCTACCCGACCCGCAGGTAGGGTCACATAGGGTCACAGGTATCTGAAGGGTCAGGTCATGCACAGGTCACAGGTAGTACTTTTGGCAGACAGGTACCTGTTTACTAATCTATAAATGACTTTGATACACTAGTTTTATCAGTTATTCATGGAGTATGATCAATATTAAATGGTAAGAGAGTGTATAGATTGAAGAAACTTATCCTATGTGAATCATAGAAGGACCCGTGTTTATCTCGCCGAAGGTTAGATGACGGATCCGGACAAATTTTTCAAAATCTTGACCGAACTGAGATGAGAGTCCGGACAAATCGACGCCCTGGAGCCACCGGTTGGATAGAGGATCCGGACAATGGACGTCGGTCAATGGAGGTCAGATACGTATCCGGACAACCCCCTGACAGTGGTGTGCCTGCAAGTTTCTTAGCCTTATAAGGTTAAGAAACTTGCAGGCATCGAATTGTGGTCCATATACGGATCACAACTTGTGTGGCCTTGCTGCGTGCAGTCCATTGTACTCTAGCAATGTACAAACAATGCACGAATTTCTATTTATTGTCTCTCGAGAGTGTCAAAGTCCACACAACTATAACCTTACCACAATCACCCACCATCTTTCTCAGCTTTGACCTACAACGATGTACTGCGAAGAACACATCTTCAATGACAACAAACTCATCACGTCCAATCCAAAGTGGAATGCTACCGATTGGCTCGAGTGCAACAAAACATTTCGCGACGTTCCCCGCCATGTTGCTCTGGAGCTCATCCGACTGCGAACAATTCCTCAGGACATGCAGTTTCTCCTACCCAGCGACGTGTTCTCTCCAGCGTCTTTCTTCAGCAATGCAGTTCTGCCTGAATGGGACGCTGCTGTGGATAGTTCTGCCCACTGTCAATCACTTGATCTTACATTCAGCAATGCTGAGCCAACCTTCACACCGAATCTCTCCGATATCCCACTCCTTTGTGTACCCATACAAGCGACGCTCCTTCAGCTAGAAAGAGATATTGGTCAGGCCTGGTTTGACGGAGCCAAGTCACTGCGCGATGCACGTACCGGAGACGTGCGACACTGACACTGTTCACTTCACTTCGTCTTGCATGCAAGACACGGGCGAGGTGGAGTGCAGCGTTTTGCTGGCTCAACAATGAATCCTACGACAATAAGGAGGATCTTCGAGAGCTTGTCGTTGCTCACATGTCCTCGGTCATTGGCTGGAGTGGGCGGACAGCAGCTGGGATGGCAGATGTTAACCTCGAGGAAGTCACGGATATACTTGGCGATCACCACCTACCCAGTAGTATCGTGGACGTCCTTCTCAACATGCACTCGCAACGATTGGAGCAGCGCGATGGCTTGGATGGCACTACCCTTGTTGCTGGCACACACCTTGCTGAATTTTTGGTTGCTCAAGCCTATGCTCGACCATCAGCAATGGGGTATGAGCTGTTGAAAGGCTACACTACCTTATTTTCCAAATCTTTACCGCACAAGGAGCTTTATCTTGCGCTGTATAGTCCCCTGCTCCACTGGGCATCCTGCCTCATCGATTTTCGCAATGGGATCGTGCGTTTTGGCGACTCCCTTACGCGTAGCATCCCGCGTGCGTTTGTGACGGAGCTTAAGGCCTGGTTAGCATGCGAATTCGACTTGGATGTCGAGGTTTATCATGACTTGCCATGTGCCATACAGCTGGATGACTTCAGTTGTCCTATCATTGCGGCAAATACCATTGCCCACAATGCACTTGGCGATCCAGTATGGACCCCACAAACTGCTCGGCGTCATTGAATTCGAGCGTTCTGTCAAGTGATGTCTGCCATTCAGACGGCACAAGAGGTACGTGAGTTGTTTGCTTACCAGGCTTGATAACTGAGAGTCTGGCTAGTGTATATCCCCAAGCGCTATCGTCAACCTAGATGTCGATCGCAATGTTGCAAAACTTCTCTAGAGGCCTATTCCAGAAGCGCATCATGGTAGCCACCGCACATCAAAACTGTTAGAAGATAACATGGAGGTTGACCAGCCGACTGTTGATCCTCTGGTTGATAATGGTCCTGTCGCTCGAGTTACTCTCCCCGCAGCAATCAAAGCCCCAGCTAGTCCTGCTCGTCCCAAGTCGATCTCTCGGTCAATCACACCTCCCATCAAACATCCACAGAAGCATCCTCTCAATGAGTTAGATGCCAATATTGATGAACCTGCTCCGAAACGCACCAAAGCGTCCTCACAAAAATCCATTCATCCCTTCTTCAGTACCACTTCCAGCTCAAAGGCCAATCGAATTTCGCTGAAGGCCGACGATCGCAAAAAGGTCCTACAGGCAAAGGCAAAGGAGCCATTGATACCAGATGCGCCTAGGCGTGCCAAACCAACGGGAAAGTCGAAAGCAGTTGACGAGTACTATCTGGATCCAGGACCTGGAGACCTCAGTAGTTCCGCTCGGAACGAGTGAATTATAGGCCGATCCAAAGAAATTGGAGAGGTTGCGTCGCGCATGTGCAGAAGAGAAAGACGGCCGTCCCGGAGACCCGGATGTCTTGATCACTGATCTGAAGACGGCTGTCTGCTCACGATGTCTTCACGGTGTTCGCCTCAAATCCACCTACCAGTCTAAACGGTTCCGGGACCACTGGGAGGAGGGTAAATGCAAACCTTTCAAACCCCCTACTGCTGTGCAGCCCGATCTCGATACTTTCCTTGTCAAGGATGCCACTCTGCAAAAACCTATTCCTGAACCAATCCACAAACTATTCGACAAACTTTGTGGTGGGCTAACGGCAGCTCTAAACGAAAATATTGGTTTCTATTTGACGCATACCTGGGCGCCTGGCGGTGGCGCCAAGCAGATCAACCACTATGTCAAACAGCTCTATGCGGATCGGGGAATCGAATCAATCGTGGATGTCAATCTTCTGCCAGCAGAGAAGGATTACGCTCGGAATCAGCAAGCACTTGATCTGACGTGGAAGAATGATACCTCACCATCCGTCCAAGCCTGTTTCTTAAAGACGTGTAGACATTCGTTCAAGGTAGACAGCGTTGCCAAGTTGCACGACCCCAAAGTCGTGTGTCCGGAGTGCTGGAACCTCTATCTCTGGAGTCCATTCCAGGTCGCCATCAACAAGGAGCGCGCCATCACTCACGAGTCTGCAAAGTTCACGTCAAAGATTCATACAAATCCGACGCAAGGCGAGCTCTTTGCTCGGTACAGTTCAGAGCATGTCGAACATCATCTCTAATCCTCTAACTAGAATCCTTCACGGTCGCCGCTACTTCGCTTTACACGTCATGTCATAGACGGACACTTCAAAGATGCTCAGATCTTCCTCGGACTAGTAGAGACGGTGGTACTTGCAACCGAACGTGAGATACACGGCGTAGGAATGCAGAACTTCTCGTACCCACCGGACTATCGCAAATGGATCGAACTCATCAGGACTATCAGCCCTCGAGTCCATCGAAACATCTCGCAACATCTTCGGGTTGAGACAGCGCGCTCTATCAAGTACGTTCATCTCAATATTACTGTATTTTCAATTCTGAGTTGGCATTTAGGCACAAAGTTGCCCAGCGCCCACGACAGCCTCTTGGATTTGTTGACACGACATATGAGGCAGCCCTGCGATACTGCAAAGACTACGACTATCCATCTACATACCCCCTCAATCTGGCGGTCGATGACACAAAGCTATTCGATACTATGCAGCCACTATTCGATGGTCCGACAAAAACATGGAAATTGATTGGTCTTCCGGGAGTGGAGCAGATCACAGTCAAGGACGTCGCCTCTCTTGACGATATCATGACACAGAAACATACACCAGCAAAGAAGGTAGGCTAGAGCTGCTTGTCCAGTATCACAACATCTGCTAATGATCTTGCCTCTAGCTTCGTCTATGGGCTTTACAGATTCCGCTTCCCGGAATTCCGCCGCTCCCACTTGCTATCTTGCCCATTTCCTCGTCCGTCAAGGTCCCGCAGCTTGCCTCCTATCAGATCAAACTTCTCAATGGCCTCATCGAACACAAGCTTCGCATCATCAGTAACTCAAACGATGGTGCCGAGGTTGAGCGCGGTCAAGCTCGCAAGACTGCCGAAACTGGAACGCAGCTAGTTCATACTATTCGACCTCCCTCCCATCTTGAAATTGACGTGATTGATATCACTATGCACTGCATCTGTGGTAACGTCTTCGTCAATACACAATGCCCCGATCATGGCAGGAAGACGGGACGGAACAATATCTCCACCGGTGCACGCGGCCTTATCCTGGGAAGCTTTGTTGTATGCTATGAACAGCTCTATCATCTTGCCATGTCTGTTCAGAACCCGCCCTTGTATGAGCGCGATGTCGTCCGTTCAGACAGGCAGGATGATAATGCGGCGGCTCGAGTCTTCTCGGCAGCTACACTATCAGCGGCAATCGAGAATACCAAGGACAATATGGGCCTGGTCGTCATTCTCTTCGTAATTGGAGAGCTCATCGACGCCTACCATAGTCGCTCGGTCCAACCTTGTCGCGCAGTTTTCGGTAGCATACGATGTCTACGAGGACATACTGCTTGCGTACCATGCCGCACTCTGAGCGTGCCAAGATTGCCATCCGTACACGACTCTTTTTCCAGACATGGAAACTATTCTTGAAGAAACAAGGCTACTCACAAGCACGTCACTACATCTCTCGGGCGGCGGACAACATCTACGATATCCTGGTCAACGGGCTGATTGGCCTCATTCTGATCCATCGTGATCACCTGCCAAACTCGCAAATTCCCCTTCTGCCCTGGAAACATGGGTCGATGTCGAACAAGCATCTCTTCTCTGCACTACGGGCCATTGCTCCAGACTTTTCACTCGTTCAGGCTATTCTAATAGTTCCAAGCTTGCGCGCCACCATGCTAGCATCCAGCCGAGCGCGTTTCGCTAAAGCTGGTTTCAAAGCTACTGCTAGTGGTTATCAACACCACAATCTCACCAATGACAAGTCCATTGACTTTGGGGTCCTTTCAAACTTTCCAAGCGACGCCATCCTCACAGAGATGTATGGAGCCGCAGTCGACGAGAATGAGTGTCTATGGTCTTTGCTCAATGTTCACATTCCCATGCTCAACGACATCTCCGATATACCTGTGGTGCCTACTCCTGTGGACCAGGATCCGAACGGAGACTTCCTTGAAGAAGATGATATCGTTCTCCAGCCTAAGGCAGCTATTCTCGACCTCAGTGTTTGAGAAGAGCTACAAGAAGCCATTGACACTGTGTCGAATACGGCAGCGATCTACAAAGATGATGATACGGAGCTTGATGCTTGCGCTTACGCTGCAGCAGCGCTTGTCATTAATGGTCTCGGTGAGATGTGAGCTCTCTATACACTTGTTTTGACCATATACTAAGATATTCAAAGTGATAAACTGCCAATACTGGAGGATCCCGTACAACTGGAGATGGCTCGCGTCGATGTTGCCTCCATGATCAAACAGAACCCCGTGTCTGTCTCAACTCTTCTCTCAGGTCTACAGCATAGCTATGGCGGACCTTCGAAGACAGACTCATCGATATCTATTTCCTTGTCCGAAATCACCCCCTCCGAGCTGATGCCTCTCATTGAACTCCGTACTGCACATCAGACTGAGCCAGCTCGGATTGGCGTCCGCAACTATAAGCCTTCAAATTTGCAGAAACCAACGAAGCCACAGATTCAGAATGCGCTTGATGCCGGGCGGCTGGTACCAGAAGCGAAGGCTCTCTCACCTGAGCAGGAGCTCACACAGCACATCCAGAGTGTTGTTCAGAGGCTTCAGGGAAAGCGTGGCGTTACTGTTGGGTTGAATCGCAAAGTACGATGGCTCGAAAACACCGAGGAGACTGAGAAAGAGAAACCACTGGCAGGTAACTCAGCTAATGCAGCTGCTGCAAGCGCTGTTTGTGCGCAAACAGTAAGTCACAGTATTTCTCTCCTTTGTTCAAACTGTGCTGAATGCATTGGCAGGAAATGCAACGACGACGAACACTGAGCAAGGTCTTGAAGTGTCAAACCTTGGTTGCCAAAGCAAACATCGCACCGAATACACCTCTCACGAACGGTCCATTTCTGTTCATCCTTGAAAGGGAAACCATCCTGCTTGGGCGAGGTATGTTCCCGTTCATTTATACATTGCAGTCAGAGATCAATCTGCCCTATTCAGTCATTACATTCTACACTAAAGGCGGCGGAAAGGCCGGGAAGCACACCTGGATTCCTCAGGCAGAGAGTATCGGCATCCCATCGTATATCTTACTCCAAACCTACAAGCACTCACGGGGCCGTACTTTCAAGCGCGTGCATCACCAGTTTGCTGCAATGGGACTGTCCCGTTTTGCGCACATTCCGAGCGGGTCCGTGCTTACTCAAATCAACAATGCAGTCAAGACTGGCTCAGAGCTTGTGGAAATATCGTTGGTGGCACTGAGGACGTTCACGGAACTCGAAACGGAGCTGCAGGGACTCACCAAATGGGTTACAACACTCAACACGGTCCAAAGGCGCGGAAAAGCAAGGATAAGCCTGGCAGACGTCGAAGAAATAGATGATGTAGATGACTAGCAAAAATATGTATCATTTTGCACTTGGCTCGAGCTCAGATGAGGCATCCGGACATCTCGAAAAATTTGCGAGGTAGGATGATGTATCCGGACATTCCGCCGGCGCGTAGCGCCGGCAGGAATCCGGACATTTTGCTCGTGAGAAGGAAAATTCTCATCTAACCTTTGGCGGGATAAACACGGGTCCTATCATAGATCACCATCATGCAGTCATATGAGTCAATACCTGTGACCCTACCTGTGACCTTAAGGTACCTTAGGGTCAGGTATTGATAGTGACCTGGGCTGACAACAGGTCACAGGTAGTTGTTTTGACTGACAGGTATTGACAGGTAGGATCGCAGGTAGGGTCAGGTCAGTGACCCGTGGCACTCTCTAATTCAGAGCGCGAGTGATACTCAGGGAGTTCCTCGAAAGCCTCGTCACCCTCCCCCGTCCCGTGGATGGGCAGGGCCCACGACCATCTACGACCTTCCATCTTCTTCGCGGTCTGGAAGTAATGACCAATGTAGTACGCTGCCGGGAACTTATGGTTCACGTCCCGCAGGAAACGCTGAGTGCGCATCCGCCACTCAAAACCACCACCCCGTACCTTCACCGCCACGCAAGCTCGAAGACCGTCTCGAGCCTCACGGGATGATCGAAGAACCAAAGCTAGAGAGCACGACGCCCCGCGAGTCTTGCAACAAACACAAGCGAACCACCCCCCTTTCCACGCCCATTGATCCAATCGAAAGAAACAAGGATGACTCTCCGGGGGAGCGTACATCGCGCACAACCGACACGACTGTTCAGGGAACAGTCAAACTTCAAAAGGGACCGGATCAGCGACCTCCAGGAACTGAGCGACCTCCGCCACCTGAAACTCCCAAAATTAATGGACGACCTCGTCGAAGGATAATGACGAACCGCTTCCTTGAACTCTGGGAGTTCGAGTGGAGCTGAGGAGGGAGACGATTCGGTGTCCGAAGGTTGGAGGGGAGGAACTGAATCGAGGCCCCAGGACAACGCGTCGTCACCCTCGTACGACGCCTCGAACCAATCCAAGCGCTTCTCCTCCAACGGAGGGGAGGGTTCAGCGGAAGAAGGGGTAACCACGGGCCGTCGCACGAGGGGATCCCAACGACCCTCGAAGGTGTCGTCCCCTTCCTGAGGCGAGTACTCGACCAATGCGTACAACGGCTCCTCAGAGGGGGCCCACATCTTCACCTCGACTTGGGAAAAATCAGTGGATATCGCATCCGGATCCAACCACCAGCTGGCTTCCGCAAACACGTCTTGAGTGGGTCCAACGTCGAACATGAGGTCCAGTTGGACTACACACTGGAGGCAAGTTACGGCGTCCCTCAGGTCCTGGTGCGCCCAGAAGATGCACCCCCACGCCCACATTTCCGCGGTCAGCGCGCACAACAAATCCTGGGGGCCGGCGTCAGAAATCCCCCACGCAAGGGCCACCGCGAACACGCACCAAGTTCCCTCGAACCTCCGCCCAGCTCTCCAACGCCGAAACGTCGGAACCATCTACCACAGGCACCGACAAAATCCCTGAGCGGATTGCAAGGTCAATCAGGAGCAACGGCCTCGCCAACGCATCCTGGATCTCCCTCTTCGCATCACCCGTGAGGTGTGCCAATTGCTGAGGGAGAGCCACATCCATAAGCTCCACTTCCAACCAAAAATGGGATTGCGAGACATCGACACCGGCGGATGAAGTGGGAAGGACGGACATGACCAGAAGCGGCGCGCGGGATGGCGAGTTGGGGATTATCGTCCGGTGACAATCGTCGCTATAAAAACCCGTTAGGCGCCAGGGAGGCGCGATTCCAGAAGGCGGCGGCCTGCAGGGAAATCAGAGGCGCAACAAAAGAATATGGACATGAGGGTGGTCAACCGCGAGGCAGGATTGATCAGCAAGGAAGAGAGCGAGGCTCTCTGTCCCGGGGAAACGGCCGTGAGCACCCCCGAAACACGGGCGACTAGGAGTGGGCGCGACGGAAGCGCACGCAAGAACGGACGAACCACTCTTCTGGGACCGCCTCGGGTGGAGGAGCGGATCCTGATCCTACTATTGAAGCGGAGGGTCCCGCGTCCCCCGACGGCGTAACCCCCTGCCGTTACGACATCCACACCCGGGTACAGCAACCCGGCACGCCTGGGTTCGCTGCAACACGAAAAATGCACGATACCACCCTTGGCGAAAAAATACGCCACTTCGAGAAATACTGAACAATCAGGACACCCACCCGCTGGGCCCTCACCCAAAAGAGGACCGCCTCGCCGTGGCGGCCGCGCCAACCCCTTTTCTTCTTGGGGACAAGAAGCTTGAGGAGGGGATATTGTCATGATCTAGACTTGGGACTGCCCCTGCTAGTGGTCTACCCGCGCTGTAGTGGTGCCTCCTCTCTATTTTACACCCCAAAAGTATTGCGAATCATCGCGGGCTGGATACCGCCATCTCGATTATCCGATCCACGATCTGGTTCCGCCACACATCCGCCACAGCAATAACCCACGGAAGTATTTCCCCAAGTGGTTCCCTTCGCCTGGCAAGCAACACGATCTCCCAGCCCGAAGGCTCGAGCGCATTAGCGCTTACCCCAACGACCCCTCGCAGGAGGAAGCCCTCGTGCGCGTCTCGAACTAGGTATCACAGACGCCCACAAGCCGATCGGATCATCCGGGCCGGACTTATGAGTCCAAGCGCCACCAGCCTTAGAGCCCGTCCAAGCGCCACCAGCCTTAGAGCCCGTCCTTCGGAGACGGTAACCTCTCTATGCTTCGCATCCCCCTCCAACGACCGCCGCGTACGTCTAAAGACGCGCCCCGCCGCCTAAACCACCGCCCGAGGCGCGCGCTCCCGCCGGACCCGCCTCGCGCTGGATAACCCAGAGCCCTGAGGCGCCGTGCGCTCGTCACCACGGCGAGTGCGCCTATTGCGCCCATCGCCATCGATCCCGCCCTGGAGCACACGGTCGACCAGTAGTTCGGGTCGGCATCCCCTCCGCCGCGTGGGTTGATATGCGTCGGCGGGCGCCCCCGCTCCCCCGACTACTTCCTGACGTTTCAGATAGAAGCCACCTCCTTGCACAGTCAAGTCAGGCGATGTATAATTAGACTCGAGGCGGGATATCGAGATCCCGCCGCCCATCGTATAAATACAGTCGGTAGACCTCTGTATTCGCTAGAGTGGACTTTACGTTGAACTTCCCGTTTTAAAACCTCTACCTCTGCGAAGGCGTCTCGACGCCCCTCTCCTTGCATCTCGACGTGGTCGAGGTCCAAGCACCAAGAGACGGCTCTCCTGGGTCTCCCCCGGCGAATCTCTAGTCCTGCCAGCGATCCCCCGCGCGCTTGTCCCAGCCTTCTCGCTTAGTTACCGAGGGTACTAAGACGGACGCTGACAGTGCAGTGCAAGCAACTTGCACTGGCACAGTTGTTGCAGGGTGCACAGGAGAAAGAGGAGGTGGGGAATACTCATGTTTAGCGGGGAGCAGCTGAAATTGAGGCCACGGAAGAGGCAGCTTCATGTGGGGAGTGGAGGCTGCCGCAACTGAGGGGGCAGTAGCCCATAATGGCAGTTTTGAGGAAGAGGGGCAAGGATGCAGATGCGGATAGGGAGAAATATCAACAGCAAACCACCACCATAAAGGTCAGGAAGACGGCAGACATCCAGGGCGCGGTTGAACAATGAGTGGGACAACTGGGCGTGTTGAAGGAGGAGAATGCACAGTTCTTTCAAAATGGGTGAAGGAGGAGACAGAGAGGAAGTAAGGTAGTGAAGCAGGTGACAGTGTTGTTGAGGAGAAGATGTGGAGATTGTGAGTATGTAGTGCAGGGATTGTAATCTTGCAGCACAGAAATGATCAGCTTGTAAATAGTTTGATTTCCATACACTTTTAGGAAATGGCGGAGCATTATGGTATCATGAGAAGGTGACATGAACTCAGGGCATGTGCACTCTCTCATGCATGCACAAAGAGGTATGATGTGGCAATTGTCAACTGACGGAGTCTGTCAATGGACTGTAAAATATGCTTTAGATTTCTACATCAGTTGATGGACGGTAACATAATTCATATTGCTATAGATGAGCAATCACTCTTCAATGGTCTGTTGTCATTGTTCTACTCACCCAGTTCCAACACTGGCCTGCCACTCTAGAGTCTACAGCGTCTATACACTGCAGGCCACATATGCACTTATGAGTTGCCATTACCAGCTTTCTCATAACTACAAAGTGCACCGCCCTTTCCAAAGGCTGCTTCACTGTCAATGACCTCATCAGGAAGCAGTGCATGTCACTCTCCTTCTCCATATGCATGCATGCAGACCAGCTTGTATGCAGAACTATTTGTTTAAGCATGGAAAAGACACCAATGCCTGCTCATGGTCAGACATAGAACCATAACTCACCTGTATACACCCACAAGAATGTGTATACCTACGACACATGTAATGAGTCTTTCTTTTCCACACTTCACCCTGATCCCTTCATTGTCAACTTACCTTTCCGGGGCAAAAGTTTACTTTTGACCTGGTTATACTGGCTATCTTTTCCGTACCTTTGCAGGAACCATCAGCCGTGTGACCCTGTCACGTCGGATCAGTGGCTGTGAAATTTCTCTTGACTCTTGCCAGCGAGCATCTGCCTGCGAGCCAGCATCTGGCTCCCCAGCACAAGTTCGACAGATGCACAATCGACGAGATCGTCAACAACACAAGCTGCGACACGCTGCCGCCTGCCCGCAGCGCTGACACGGCGGCGACAGCCGAGCCAAGCGTTCTTTGTTTATCTAATACCGACTTATTGACTTCAGACCCCGTCATTTTCTCTTTCGACCGTCCTTCTCTTTGACCCACCACCATGGCCAGTGAGCCCACACTGACGGCCACCTCGATCACGGCAGCGCAGGCCTGAGGCGACGGGCACGATGACGGTCGCAGGGCATCCGCCGCTGCTGCCGTCGTCATTGACATTCTCTGTCATGGCGCCTTTCCCTGCATCAGCCTCCGCCATTCCCCTCAAACATTGCAGGGTTTCCCTGGCCTTGTTTAATTGACCCAGGCTGGTTCCGGCCTTCAACTTTCGCAACGACACCGGGATCGAATCACACGTTGCGGAGACCAGCCTCACGCCAGAGAAGAGCGGCAAGCTTGGGAAGATTGCTGCCGACCCCGACCTAGACGAGGTGATGTCCCGACAGGCAGAGAAGAAGATACGCAACAAGTTGACACCGCCGGAGACGCAGATGCTCGTTGATGGCTGTAACAAGGTATGTAGTTGGCATCGTTGCTTATGCCTCTGATGTCTCTAACATACCTATCCAGCACGGCGTCGGCAATTGGAAGACCATCCTCATTGACCATTTACCTTTGACAACCGCTCGACCGTTGACCTCCAGGACAGGTGAGTGCTCAGCCTTTTTAAAGTATATATACAGAAATTCACGACACATATATCAGATTCCATACATATCATCTCGATGCATACAAGCAGCACTACCTTGATGCTCGTATGCACCTCTCCAACTAAGTGCGCTCCACCCTCCCCGACGGCCCTTCACTCTTTGAAAAAACATGTTCCAAGAAGCGACGGCCGTTCACGGAGGACGAAGACCGCGCGCTCAAGGTGGGCTACAACAAGTATGGCACACTATGGGCCCTCATTGTCAAGGGCGGCGCTCCACGGACTTGCGGGACCGTTCGGCGTTTTCGTAACGTGTTCCTGGACTTGTACACCGCCGCTGGGTATGAACCACTCGGCGGACTGAAGAAGAAGAAGCCCATGGGACGAGCGGCGACTGACAACCAGCTCCCCATCGTCTCCGCTGTCACAATCCAGCAGCACAAGAAGCGGCGGTACACTAGTCAAGCACTGCTTTGGGGCGGAACAAAGAGCGTATTGCAGAGCGCCAATCCCTCCTACAATGAGGCTTCGGATAACGAGCAGGCGATGACAATATGGACCTCATCGATCCAGACCCCCATTTCCATGAGCTCATCCCAATCCAAAATTGACTGCCAGTCGCAGACCTGACCGTCCGGCCTGGACACGCCTATACACTCCCATCACGCTTGGACGAGCTCGCCGACCTCCTTGACCCACATGTCCGATTTCATGATGACTTCGTCTCCACACGGAACGAAGTGGTCATTGGAGGTATGGGCATGATTGGGAAGAATACTTGGGGCACATCTGACTGGTTCTTGGCTAATCCACGGCTCAACTTGAGTGCATCGTCCTCCTACATCAACAACTCCTTCTCCCCTGCCTCGCTGTTCTCATTCAACGAGCTCAACCATGGCGTCGTCGACCGCTACGATCTTGTCAGCAGTTCATTCCCCCAGAATTACCCCACCACGGCACAAAATATCACTTCTCTTTGGCACGCGCCACCAGACGTTTGGGTTCGACTTTATATACCCCAGCGTGTTGCACACTCCTGCGCTACCGGGCATCAACGAGATTGAGTTGACGGGTATCACACTGTATGAGTCACGACCAGCAGCCCAAGGAAGACGTGCCGACTGAGGAGCACGAGCAGTCTTTTCTGCTCGAAGAGCAACACTGTACACTGGATGACCTGGTGAATCTATCGCATGAACTTTATGTGACTTGGCCTGCTACGCCCCAGACATGTCCATGGCGCATGCCAGGTGGGTAGTAGGAGAGGATGGGCAAGCCGCCGCGGGTATAATGGCAAGGGCAAGGTTGCCGATGTCTACAGTGGTGACGAGGACATGGACGTGGACGGGCTGAACGTCCTGGACAAAGAGAAGGAGAGGTTGGTTGTTTGTATTTCCTTTTTGCCTGTGCTGACGTCGATGCAGTGCCCGCTATGCAAGACATGAGGATGCTCTCATCATTCATGCTCAACGAGGAGAAGTGTTGCCAGCTGAAGAAGAAGCAGTGAAAGTTGGGCATAGCGTAATCCTTGCTCAGGACGTGGCGTGTATCTATCTGCCCACAGGTAAGTTTTTTTGTGGCTTCATCTTTAATGCAAATATATTATGTCACCTACATACATACTTCTGCAATTCTGCAATTCTGCATACATATCATATCAGTACCATTCTAATTCATCTGTTAACCTTTCTGGATGGATGCACCTCACAGTACATGATGACGCGATGATCTGTGCAAGCCTGCTGTCGCCCTTGATGAACATGCTCCCACTGCGTGGCAATCCAGAGCCCGCTTCTCTTTGTCTAGGATGTCCAGCTCGTCCACATCCATGTTGAGGAAGAGCAGAGACGGCGGCAGGAAAAGCAGGAAAAAGTGGTGAAGGCAGTGCAGTTGCAGCCAAAGCAAATATGAGTTAGATTTGCCCCGGATATGCCGCGCTTGCGACGGCCCACCATGATTTTTGCTCTATGATGCCTGCCACATGTTCCATGTTGGCCTTGCACACTTCTACAATATGGACAAAACAATAATATTACAACTGTAAAACACTGTTGACAGTGCCTTCCTGTTTGTTCATCTCTTTTATCTCCAATAATCTATTTACTGTATTTGTAATTCACCGTATATATACCTGTCCTAAGATAGTCTTACTGATCACATTGTGACCTCTTCTTTAATATACATGTGCTTCTTTCCAGTCTTTACGGAGTGATTGATAAGGTCAGCAATTCTGATTGAGGATTTCATTAATAAACATTCTATTTCAAGACTACATAAAATCTGGGATTCACAAAGTCAGAAATACAATTCAGTCAATGTTTGCACATGTATAACAATTGTTCTTTCACAATAATACATGATGAAATCTATCACTTTACTTATAGTTACTTACTACATTGATACTTCATTCTGAGTCTGAACTACAGTACTAAAGTCAAATTCCTTTTCAAGTGTCTCTGCCTCCACAAATTTTCCTTGCATTCGAAAGGTATATGCTAGATTTTGCATTGCTTGAAGCGTGTCTGGATGATGCTCTCCCAGAATCTTCTTTCTGATCTCAAGCACTTCTTTTTCTAGCACTTCTGCTTCAAGGTACCTCTTCTGATTATAGAAGATGAAACCAAGGTTGGCCTTGGACCAAAGTGTATCTGGATGACGCTCTCCCAGAATCTCCCGTCTTGACTCAAGCACCTCTCTTTGCAGTACTTCTGCCTCTGCATACTTTCCTTGATTTGAAAAAATTGATGCAAGATTGTACATCGATCCAAATGTGTCTGGATGACGTTCTCCCAGAATCTCCTTTCTTGCTTCATGCACCTCTCTTTGCAGTACTTCTGCATCTGCATACTTGCCTTGCTTTGCAAAGGTGGAGGCAAGATTGCCCATTGATGTGAGTGTGTCTGGATGACGCTCTCCCAGAATTTCCTTGCTTGTCTCAAGCACTTCTCTTCGCAGTACTTCTGCATCTGCATACTTTCCTTGATCTGAAAAGGTTGATGCAAGGTTGTTCATCGATGTAAGTGTGTCTGGATGATGCTCTCCCAAAATCTTCTTTCTTGTCTCAAGTACTTCTCTTTCCAGTACTTCTGCCTCTGCATATTTTCCCTGCTTCCTAAAGGTTGATGCAAGGTTGTTCAATGATGTGAGTGTGTCTGGATGACGCTCTCCCAGAATCTCCTTTCTTGCCTCAAGCACCTCTCTTTGCAGTAGTTCTGCATCTGCATAGTTTCCTTGCTCCATAAGGGTCAATGCAAGGTGACTCATTGACAAAAGTGTGCTTGGATGACACTCTCCCAGAATCTCCTTTCTTGCCTCAAGCACTTCTCTTTGCAGTACTTCTGCATCTGCATACTTGCCTTGCTTTGTAAAGGTGGAGGCAAGATTGCCCATTGATGTGAGTGTGTCTGGATGACACTCTCCTAGAATTTCCTTGCTTGCCTCAAGCACCTCTCTTTGCAGTACTTCTGCATCTGCATACTTGCCTTGCTTTGTAAAGGTGGAGGCAAGATTGCCCATTGATGTGAGTGTGTCTGGATGACACTCTCCTAGAATTTCCTTGCTTGCCTCAAGCACCTCTCTTTGCAGTACTTCTGCATTTGCATACTTTCCTTGATTTGAAAAGGTCAATGCAAGATTGTCTATTGATGTGAGTGTGTCTGGATGACGCTCTCCCATAATCTCCTTTTTTGCCTTGAGCACCTCTCTTTGCAGTACTTCTGCATCTGCATACTTTCCTTGATATAAAAAGGTCAATGCAAGGTTATTCATTGATGTGAGTGTGTCTGGATGATCCTCTCCCAGTATCTCTCTTCTCATCTGTGCCACCTTCTGCCACAGTGATACTTCTTCTGTCCACATGCCAGCATTATAATAAAGTTCTGCTACAGCTGCATATGTAGAGATCAAGGCTAAATCATCTTTCCAAATGTGTATAGCATGAGGAAGAATAGACCGTCGAATAGTATTTGAGGCAGAAGAGTTGTCATTAGGAATGCCACATCCCAATATAATAAGAGCAGTCTGCTGCATCTCAATAAGAGGGAAGGAAATAGTATGGGACACACATTCATGGATGACAGGATGAAATGAGAGTAATTCACTCTCACAAATATATTCTGCCAAAGAGAGCCTAACCAACTCATCAACTGCATTATTGACATTGCAACTTGAAAATCTGTTCAATATATTCTTCACAGAGTCAGAAACTGTCTCATCTCCTAAAAGATTAAGTTCTGATGAGTTTTCTGCTGCACAACAAAGCATGATGACAGGAATGTCAGCATAAAGATAGAAGGAGCATAGCTGCATGATAAGCTTGGTATTCTCAGTGAGATGTTGGAAACTTAGAACAAAAGCACCAAGAACACTATTTTGGTAGCTGTCCACACCAAGTTGCCATCCTTTAGAGTCAAGAAGCTCTTTGCGAGAATTTTGAAACCGTTTCAGATAGCTAGAAATTGAGCATGTAATATGAGAGGCTAGATAGCCACCAGCTATAGCAATTGCCAGAGCGTGACATGCAAAAGTATCTACAATGTCCATAGCAGCTTCACAGTCATGTACACTTGCTTCACCAGGAATTGCTTGTGAGAGCAACATAGCAACAGCAGCATCTTGCTCAAGATTATCAACAAAAATCTGGGAGCCTCGAGATGCATGTCTGTAAACATCAGCATTGCGACTTGTAATAATCACATTGCCATGATCACAAGAGGGAAGATAAGGTGAAAGATCAAGAGTAGGATCATCTGCATTATCAAAAATAACAAGCCAGTTGCTGTGATTTCCATTCAAATACCTGCAGAGTGACTGCCCAAGCTGCTCTGTGACTGCTTTGTCCTGAGCTGCTAATTGCTCCTTTGAATTAGCATTCACAAAAATAAGTTCTGAGAAGCTGGAAAATCTCAATCAGCTCAACTCCATAAATAGAATGTATATACATACCTGGTTTGATTCTCATAAGCAAACTTTGTTGCTATTTGTGTCTTTCCAGTGCCTCCTTTTGCCACCAATGTGACAACACATCTTTTTTTCTTCAAGGGCTGGGCTAGTGCTGTCCTCATCCTCTCAATAACAACCTCATCAGCAATATTACCCAGCTTCCAGCATTGTCCCGGTGTTGCAAGTGTCTCCAAAAGCGGATCTGTGCCAGCTAACAACACACAAAGTTTCAAAGTGTGTGGAAGACAAGCAACAAGATCAACCATAGCGGCATTGTTAATATTTGTAACAATGAGTAGGAGCCTAGGTGTCAAACACATGGCAGAGATAGCAGACTTGAGTTCAGCTGCACCATTGAATGACTTGATGTCTGATACAAGGCACTCTTGAGAGCTTGCATTGACATAGTGTATGCGGGAAAAGCTTGTAATAAAAATGAGAATATGCATGTCTTCAAGAAGATACCACTTACCACATGCCAGAATCAGTGACAAACTTGTCGAGAACAGACTTCATACAAGGTGAGAATGACTCTTCCTCAATGAGTGTCACTACACGTGAAGAAAAGATTGCTGAGAGACGCAATAGTATGTTATCTCGTCCCTTGAAGTACTCTGAAGGAGTGGGACAAGCAAAAAGACCAAGGACTCTAGAAGCATCAGGAAGGATGGTCACAGCTGCCAGCTGTCTTTGTATATCATCAATCATCCTTGTCTGCTCATCCTGTGCTCCATCAATCTTGGTGAGTGTTCTTCGATTATGAGCACCATCAATGCGTGCATACACAGTTTGATAGCTCTATCCTTAAAATTAGCTACTCTTTTTTTGACACCCAGTACATTGCTTACCTGGAGGACAGCCAGTGTGTGCCACAGCTTGTTTGCAAATTCATTGCCTTTCTGCTTGAGATTATCGCGATCCAAGCCTACAACAATAAAGTTCTTGGTGCCATACTCGCTCCAGGCAAGAAAGATCTCCACAAGCAGATCCTCAAGTGGCTTGAATGCAGCAAACATGTCAAGCGGAAGGTCCTGGACCTGAGCTTCATTTGCAAACACAGCCATGAACGTGGAGAGCGTCTCAAGCACTGTCTTCAAGCGTGCCCATGACTCCCGGCACTGATCATACTCCTGAGACAGATCAATACTGGAATTGCAAAAGAAAAACAACACACATACATCCACAACTTTGATGAGATGTGTGACAATGCCTGCCACAGCCTTGATGACCGGTAGATTCTCGGCCAGTTCGCCTGCCTCCTTGACAATGTTCACGCAAAGACTGGCATTCTCGGCATTGATGACTGCACTGGTTGCCTTTTCCAGCTTCTTGAACAGTGCATTGGCTTTCTCCGAGAGTCCTGGTTGAGCAGTAGATGGCGGAAGCATGTTGGAAGACAATGAGGGAGTGGATGTGTGCACTGGAGTCTGTGGTTGAGGGATGGGACCCGGGGTTGGCAAGAGGGTAGGGGAAGGAGAAATGTTGAGAGACAGAAATGGCATGGGGTCGGGAGACACAGGCAGCATAGGGTTGGGAGACAGAGACGGCAGAAGGCCGAAAGGAGGAGGCAAAGTGTTGGGGGAGGAAGACGGCATAGGGTTGGGAGACAAAGAAGGCATAGGGTTGAGAGACGGAGTCGACAAAAGTCCAAAAGAAAGAGATGGCATAGGGTTAGGAGACGGTGACAGCATGGGGGCAGGAGACGGCATGGGGACGGGAGACGGAGACGACAGAAGAACAAAAGAAGAAGATGGCATAGGGTCGGAGGACGGAGATGGCATAGAACTGGGAGACGGAGATGGCAACATATTGAGAGAGGGAGATGGCATAGCGTTGGGAGAACGAGATGGCGAAGCATTGGAAGAGCGAGATGACCGGGCTGGGTGCAGCAATTTTGACAGCACTGAAGATGATGAACGGACATCAGACAGTAATTGCTAGGTGGTCGGGCAAAAACGTACATTTCTTGACTGATTTTCCTTGTGTCTGGGCGGGAGAGACGATCCCATCATCCGAGCGGCGTTCGGACGGAGCGGGACGGTTCGATCGACTCCGCGGGAGCAGATTCGACTTGAGCCGATGGCGCCAACCGCGCTTGGTTTCTTCGACATTCGTCTCCATGGTCGTGCTGCGTTGTGCTGTGGTCGTCGCTGTGTGCTGGCAAGATGTCGTGTCAGATGATTACGCACCGCACCGCATGTCACACTGATCTCCCACCATCATGCTTCAGCCACCATCACCAATCACCGCCTCACCGTCGAGCCCGAGGACGTAGAATGCGCAAGATAAGACGAGCACGAACGCTACACGCACAACTGGCGTTCCAAATACAAATCACCACGACAGGTAAAGACCGCCGGGCCAATAGTTTGTATATGCAAGGTGATCATAGACGCCGTCTGCTCAGTGTCTGCTCAAATTGGCCTTGACAGCAAAGCCCGGAATACCTTCTTTTTATTCTGTGTTGCCCGTCCATCCAAATTTCCTCCAGATGCCTTCTCCGCGACCAGCCTCGTGAACACGATCCTGCCCGGGCCCGTCCTGGAAAGCTTTATCCAGATTATCACGAGAATTTTTGGCGCGTCTTCTCCCCTCGTCGCGTCAAGCCCCACACTACTGAGATAGGAGACCAGGCTGTGTCTGGAACTCGTCTCTATCGGCCGTGCGACGAACAACGCGTCGTTCTTTGTCATGATCGTCGTGGGCGTGCCATCCTTGAGCTGTGCTTGACGGTCGTTGAGCCTTTCTAGTTCAATGGCTTCATTACCGCGCACTGGCATTCGTGTACGGGCTAGACATCGCGTGGAGTGCGAGGCGTGGCGCAAAGGCAACTGTTTTGCTGATGTCTCCAGGCCAACATTTTTTGTGGCTACGGCCAAAGCGACCGCATCCCTGTGCGCGATAAACTCCGGGTCTGGGGCCGCTATCGTCTGTTTTGCTAGAGAGGTTGCGCTCGGCATTCCGAGACTCATAAGTATGGGATCGGGAAAATCTGGGACGTGACAGTCATGGCCATTCACCCGACGAGCTACGAACGGACAACTTTTCATAAGTAAATCACAAAGCGAGCACGACGGACATTCGAAATTTATTGAAAGTAATACTACGGTTCGATGCTCTCTTCCCACCGTACTTGTGGGATGGATACTTTGCAAAGATCTACTTCAGATTTGTAGACAGATTACTGCTTCGTGTCCTGGCACTCTTGTCCTCAACAGCCGTACCTTACCCCGCATCTAATCCCCCATTATTCCCTACGTCGCACCAAATGTGATAGGTTTGACTTTGCCCTCATCCCTCCGCATTCTCCATTCCTCCCTCGCCGCCTCCTTCTCCAATACACCCAGCCCACCAGTGTCATCTCCCGCGGCAGCCCACACCTTCATATCATTCTTTCGCCTCTCCCTCGCTACCTCCATGTCCTCCCTGATCCCCCTCCTCGACCTCCGCGACAGTATCCACGGGTCGGCGTTGGTCCATTCCAAGACGTTTGGAGTGCGGGATCCGCACTTGGTGAGCTGCGCTCAAATGTGCGTCTTTGCTAGGACAGCGAGCGGGTCGACGTGTCTGAGATAAAAGGACGTGAGATGCTACTTTGAGTACTGGAACGTCGAAGATGCACGCACCATGAACAACCTATTTTCCATGTTCCTCGGGCAGAGACAACATCTCGCATTTATGATCACACTAGCTGTGCCCTTCCCCTTGGTAGGAGAATGCAACAGGCTCAACAGCCTCCTGCAAAATCCCAAATTCCCCCTAGTGCCGCCTTCCAAGGATGCAGTCTCGTCCTCCTGTATGGCCGGCACAGCGGACAATGATGTTGGTCGCGTGTGCAGCGTGAATGCGCCAGCGATGTCAATGACGAGGGTAAAGGGAGTGTAGATGACGAGCGACCGAGGATGTTGCGCGGCGATGCTGGATGTCGCTCAACCAGCGTTTTCCCCTTTCACGTACACGGGATGTTCGACGGTAGCGATGTCGATACCCCTTGCATGCATCCGACCGGGTCCTGGAATATGTTGTGGATGTTCGTCAGTCCAAGAATCGATACACTGGAACAAGATTTTGACGCACCCGAATGAAACAGTTGCTAGCATCATACCACACCAAATTGGCGCGTACCGCCAGCTCCATCTCGATGTGAATCGGCTTTCGAGAACATTGATCGGGTTCACCGCCGCAGGTAAGACAAGAAGCCCGCGGTGGTAGCGAGTAGAAGTCACGAAATGGCTACCGGTATTTCCCTCGTCAGGCCGAGAAAAGAGTTGCGCCATCGAAGCCGGACTGGGGTGGGAGACAATAACGCACAGCAGGGATTATGCGTATGGGCGCGTCTCGAGTATGTCGGGGATCTAGGATGAGGATCCGTTGATGGGCGGAGGGCTTCGTACAATAGCAACGAAGGGCGCGTTGGTAATAAAGTCTGTGGGAAGAGTTGGGAGGAGAAGCAGGCAGGGCATGCACTACTATGGAAGACTTGGAAGGTTTAATATGCGTGCTTGTCGGGGGGTTCCTGCAAGAAAAGGTGGGATGAAGAGAAACAAAGACATGTCATCAGTGACAGAAGGCGCCATTAGCGCGCGGGCGTGCGGGAGAGACGTCAGAGACGCGTCGACGACGAGCAGGTCGTGGTGGTAAGCGGGCAACCAAGCCCAAGCCTGAGATTTGTTGCCGCCGGCAACTCACAATCTGGACGACGTGTTCTTGCTTGCCTCTTGCCCACTTACCACCACGACCTGCTCGTCATCGCGTCTCTCGCGTTTCTCCCGCATGACCGCACGCTCGCGCGCTATTAGCGCTCTTTGTCATTGGTTCCCCCTCCATCCCGCCTTTTCCTGCACGAGCCTCGGAGGAGCACGCATCCAAACTTTCGAGGCTTCCATAGCAGCGCATGCCCTCCATGCTTTTCCTCCCAACGCTCCTCACAGGATTTGTTGCCAAAGCGCTCTCAGCTGATGTTGGACGAAGCCCTCCGCTTCTCAACGGATCCTCCTACCACATTGTCGCCATATCTCCATACGCACCCATATGCATAACCCACGCGTGCTACGCGTTATCGGCGCCACCCACTTCTCGGCCTGACGATGGGATATTTCGACAGCCATTTCGTTATTTCTACCAGCAATTCTTCGCTGTCATCGCACGCTTCCCATCATTTTGCGACGGTGGACCCATTATTTTCGCAAGCCGATTCACACTGTGGGTGTGATACCAGCAACTGGCGCCATTCGGGTATGTTTGAATTTTGTCCCAGTAGATTGTTTCCTCAACTGACGAACATTAACAACTTAGTTCAGGACCCGGTCAGAGACATGCAGAGGGTATCGGCATCGTTGGCGTCGTAGCATCCCGTGTACGTGAAAGAGGAAAGCGCTGGTTAAAGACATCTATCATCGCCGCGCAATATCCTTGGTCGCTCGTTCTCCGCCTCACCGTTGCCATCCCGGCGCTCATCGCCGTCCCTCTCTCCCTTCTGCTGCCCCAGCACCTCTGCAAAGCCCGCTAAATTCTGTATATCGCCTCGCTCTTCTTCATCGCCATCTTCGGCCCGCCCATCGGTCTCGTCATCTCGTAGGCCGGACATACGGCGTCAACTACGTGTTCGACCGGATGTACTACTACCTCGGCAGCACCGTCATGGATATCTTACACGTCGACGGTGGCGACGCGGAGTACCTCGAGCACGGCACACCCGCGGTACTTATGTGCAACCAACAGAACTTTCTCGACTGAATCGTCGTTGGTCGGTGCGTCGCGTCCAACCCAACCTCCTTCCCTCTTACTGATAACCATCCAACTTGTAGCATCATCCACCGCCAGGCCACCGTCATGGCTGGACACATCATTGAATTAATGCCCTTAGGTCTCTTCATGCTCTTTTCCGGCGCCATCCTCATCGATGGCGGAAACAACGCCAAAGCCATCGCGTACATCAAGTCCACCGGCGAGACGAAACACAAGCTCTCCCTGTGTATGTTCCCCGAAGGCACCCGGACGCTGAATCGCCTTGACAAGACGGGCAGGTTCCACCTTGCGCTCCAATTGGGCATCCCATCCTGCCCGTCGTGGTCGAAAACTATCATTGGCTGTATGGGAAAGGGTTCTTTGGCACTGGGAGGATCAAGGTCGAAGGTGTGTACGCACATGTTTCCTGGGTATCCGCGCTAACCTGCCCGCAGTTCTCTTTCCGATTGAGAACACTCCGTCGAGCTAGGCGAAGGAAAACGAGGATGGGTATTCCAATGGTTATCTATCGTTCGTATTTTCGTATGACAGTTCTTTTGCGCCGTCTTCCAGATGTTACTTACTTTTCTTTGTACATACACTCACCCTGAATGCGGTTTCTCTGGGCTTCATATCCAAACATCCCGCGATTCGGGATACATCCGTCCACCTTCGCTTTTTTTGATATCATGTTGTTTTCTTGTTTTCTTGTCGAACGTTCAGCTTGCCTCGTCACACAGGCCTTTGTACGCACCTCCGGGAGTTGCACTAATCTGTTATGGTGCGTCCCTTGAGAGGCCTTTCGAAAACAGCTTTCACAATTTCCAGGCTTGCATCCCAGTTCAACGTTAAATCAGGCATTGCATGTAAATGAAGGTCCCCCCTGTCACTGCCAGATACAGTGATATATGCTGTTTGCTCCATGCCGACTGCGACAGGACTGCGACGCGATGAACTCGGGCCGATCCCCGAATCAGTTCACGACTCAACTAAGCACGCGCTCAAATACCACAGGAAGACTCTAACTATAGGGCAATGTCAAAGTCGACACTAGGCCTCCAATAACGACTTGTTTGAATGCTTCATAGATCGAAGTCCAGGTGCTTGGGTGGCGTGGGGTCAGCATTCATACAACGGTCACACAACTGAATGTTCATTGCTCAGAACGCGGTCAACTGCCTGAGCTGACTACAAAGGCACCCGGCTTCGGTGCAAAACTTGACAAACCACGCTCTCACTCATCCCGAGCTCCCACAAGAAGCATCTTGGTATATAAGAACGGCCACGATTCGACTATGTCTCCACACCAATCGGACTCCAATCATCCACATCCACACCAATATGTCTCAATCCCAGAAACTTGTCGTTGTATTCGGTGCTACTGGCCTGCAAGGCGGTGGCGTCATCGCAAAGCTTTTGGGCCATCCTTCCTACAAACTTCGTGCTGTTACCAGGAATCCAGGTGGTGAGGCGGGGAGAGCGCTTGCCGTCAAAGGCGTCGAGGTCGTAGCCGCTGATTTACTCGATTACCCGAGCGTCGTGAAAGCGTGTGAGGTAGGGATGCTTTACTCACGGACGAGGATCAGTTGGCTAACGGAACTTTCACATAGGGCGCCTATGCCATCTTTGGAAACACCGCCTTTGCCGTCCTGGATCCGTATGACTCGTCTGCGGCGTTTGAGCTCGAGATCAAGCAAGGCAAGATCCTCGCCGACGCAGCGCTCGCCACGACCACCCTCCACCACTACATTTGGAGCACCCTTCCCGTTTACCCCCTCCACAACGAAGGTTTAGCAGGCGCCAAGACGCCGCACTTCCTCAGCAAAGTCATTATCGACGAATACATCCTCTCCCTCCCCGAGCTTGCACAGAAAACAACCTTTCTCCTCCTAGCCTTCTACGTCTCCAACCTCGCCAAAATCAACCCGCTGCGCAAACGCAGCGACGGGTCGTACGTCTGGGAGCAGCCCATGTCGCCTACATCGTACATGCCCTTGACCGGGGACGTTGGTAATAACACAGGGATTTGGATCTCCAAGATCCTCGAGCGCCCAGACCTCGTCCTCCCCAGTAAATACGTCCTCGCGAACGAGGCCGTGTGGCGCGTCGACAGGCTCATCGAGCTCTGGAGCAAGATCGTTGGCAAGCGCGCGACGATGGAGCAGATCACCTTGGACGACTACGTCCAGCGCTTCCATGGCGGGCCGAACTATGGGCGGGAGATCGGGTTGATGATGGTGCAGTTTGGGGAATACTCCGACCCGAAGAAGAGCTCGTCGAGCTTTGCGAAGCCTGGGTTTGAGGAGGTGACGAAGGAGGATCTGGGGATTACGGATCTGATGACAATTGAGGAGACGTTGAGGGGGTTGGATTGGAGTGCCGTGCTCTGAAGCCATCGCTCTGTGTTATATTATATATCTCAAACTGTTCGCCTTTCTGGTACGTGTCTGAATGCGCCGCGGAAGTTACCTATGCAGTCTAGCTAAGGGGTTAAAAATGTGATTCGTCTTGTATATTTGCGTTGATAGCGGCCGAGATTGGATGAGCCAAAAGGATATGTCTCAACTTGCATTATAGAAACTCAGTGCGTCTACCAATATACATCCACTGCCGCTATATACAAGCCGACTTACGACTTACCGCGAACAATGCTGAGCTGACGACGACTAGCCCATTGCCATCTTACTCGCGCCGTCCATTTACATCGATATCACCCAATCACAAGCTACATAACCGCAGACAATGAACGGCATGAATACCTGCACCGCAGCGCCAGTCGCGGCGGGTCACAGGTGGCCTTATCTTCCCTTCCCTTTTCGCTTAGACCGTATCCCTTAGTTTTCCTCCTCATGTCATTTGCACGCGCCAAGAGTACATGGATCAGTCTCGAATCGTTTTCTGGCTTCCCGTAGGTCCGGTGCTCTCGCGTCGAAAAGGTAAGCTTGGGTTATTCCAATCATTACGAACTTTTAAGAACTTTCCCGCGCCGAATGCGATGGATTCGACACATCTAAGCCGAGTGTTGATTGCCTTGACAAAATGTCAGCGTCGATCCCGAAGATAGCGAGTTTCGCTTACCTTTTACCGTGGATGCGAACAGGACTGGGAAGTTCGCGTAGACTTCGTGTACTTCATTGCTATTTGCGAGAATGATGGCACTTTCGAAGTGTAGGCACGAGTAGAAGGATCTGGAAAGCTATGGGAAAGTATCAGCGAAGAGGCGGACGGTTACGCACCTCAAACCGCGAAGTCTGCGTTCGCTGATGTTTGTTTGCAACTGGGTTGCCGTCTAGTGGGTATTCGTCGCGGGTGGGCGTGCGTCTAAGATAGCAAAGGGCAAATCGTCGCGAGCCCAACTTCATTGACTAGTAGTAAGTCGGCTTGTACCTGTATAATAATATGGCGGCTTGGGGCTAACTTGATCCATGGATGCAATGGAGTTTTTATTGAAAGTATCTGGAACAAAGACCTGGCTGATATCAGATGTAGTCAAGAAAAGAGGGCCGAACAAAGACGCACCGTAATGTAAGTCGAGAGCGCGCGGTCATACATCCTAGATCTTCGCCCTCTCCGGCCCCTCCCCTCGACACCTTTGTGCGCCGCACCCCGAGTGACTTGGGGGGTCCGTTTGTGTTGGGCCGTGCTCTGTGCGTTTCATGCGTCTTACCACCTCATGCAAGCGCCCGTGTGCCGATCTGCGCTTTCACTCTCGAGGCATAAGGGCGCGGGGTAGTTACGGTTTTTGAGGGCGTAAAATCAACGGAAGGTCGCAAGCAGGAACCTGTGCAGAATCTGGTAGAACTAAGCCTTGAGAGTCGAGCCGCATATGAGCAAAGTATATAGAGAGACCTATGTTTTGCGCACCTTGCGAGTATGCCAGCTCCAGACAGCTACGCCTCACCAACGGCGCAAGAGGAGCCAAGCAACCATATCCCATCGCGTCGAATCTCGATGGCGTTTTCACCACCGTTGCGCTGTTGCAGTCGTCCGAGCAGCCGTCAGCGAGGAGGCGTGTCCGCATTACATGCTGGATGCGGATGGCGTATAGGGCGTCGGCAAGCGTAATCCAAAGTCCAGAGAAGGCGTCGAGGGTGGCAGGGGAGCGAGAGAGAGATGGGAGTTGGTGGGAGAGTGAGAACAAGACGGTCTTGCCGCCGGCAACTCGCAATTCGGACTTGATTGCCTCTGCAGCAGATCTTGCCCGCTGACCACCACGACTGCTCAGCTGCTGCTCGTCGTCGACGTGTCTCTCGCGTCTCTCCCGCATGCCCGCGCGCCAATGGCGGTTCTGTCACTCGTGTCCTGTCTTCTCCTCTCCATTTCACCTTCTTCCGACAAACCTCGGAGGAGCATGCAGCCCAAACTTCCGAGGCTTCCACAGTTGTGCATGCCCTCCAGCCTTCTCCCAACACTTCTCCCAGGCATGGTTGTCAACGCACTCTACGATAATGTTGGACGAAGCACTCCGCCCCTCAACGGATCCTCCTACTACATCCCCACCATATCTCGATACGCGCCCGTATGCATCTGCTGCGCGTTATCGTCGCCCGCCCCAGTTCTTCCTCGATGGCGCAACTCAATTTTCCGCCTGACGAGGGGCGAGGTCGGCAGCCGTCTCGTTATTTTCTCCAGGACATATTCGCTGCCGCCGTTCGCTTTCCGTTTCACCTCCGGTGGTCGATCCAATATCTTCGCAAGCCGACTGACACCGAGTTGGAGCAGGCGGTACGCGCCAATTTGGTGTGGTATGATGCTAGCAACTGGGTCATTCGGGTGCGTCAAAATTCTGTTCCAGTGTATGATTCTTTGACTGACAATGCAGTGACAAACATCCAGAACGTAGTTCAGGACCCGGTCGGATACATGCAGGCGTATTGACATCGCTACCGTCGAAGCCTCTCGTGTACGTGAAAGAGGAAAGCGCTGGTTTAACGACATCCAGCATCGCCGCGCAACATCTTCGGTCGCTCGTCATCTACACTTCCTTTACCCTCGTCATTGACATCGCCGCATTATGCTGCGCATGCGTACAACCCCGTCGCCCACTGTGCCGCGGCCCTACCCTACAAGAAATCTGAGACTACAGTCGTGGACGGCGGAGCTCAGAGCTCAGCGGGGGATGGAAGTAGCGAGGGAGACTCAAGCGAAAGGCTGTATTGAAGGTACGGGCTGCCGCGGGAGATGACACTGGTGGGGTGGGGGTACTGGAGAAGGAGGCAGTGAGCGAGGTGTGAAGAAGGCGGAGGGATGAGGGCAGAGTCAAAGCTGTCACATTTGGTGCAACGTAGAGAATACTGGGGGACGGACGTTCGTAATCTCTTGAAAGTAATACTACGGTTCGATGCTTTCTTCCCACCATACTTGTGAGATGGATAATTTGCAAAGATCTACTTCATATTTGTAGACAGTTTACTATAACTTACTTATCAAGAGTCTTCCGTCCGTAGCTCGTCGGGTGAATGGCCATGGCTGTCACGTCCTAGATTCACCCAATCCCATATAAGTCTCCGAAGGCCGAGCGCAACCTCTCTAGCAAAACAGACGATAGCGGCCCCAGACCCCGATGTTATCGCGCATAGGGATGCGGTCACCTTGGCCGTAGCTACAAAAAATGTTGGCCTGGGGACATCAACAAAACAGTTGCCTTTGCGCCACGCCACGCACCCCACGCGATGTCTAGCCCATACACGAACGTCAGCGCGGTAATGAAGCCATTGAACAAGAAAAGCTGAATGACCGTCGAGCGCAGCTCAAGGATGGCACGCCGACGATGATCATGGCATAACGACGCGTTGTTCCTGGCACCGCCGATGAGGATGAGTTTCAAAAACAGCATGGTCTCCTATATAAGTAGTGTGGGGAGACCTGAAGCGACGATGGGAAAGGACGCACCTGGAAGTCTCGTAATTGCCTGGATACAGCCTGAGCCTTCCAGGATGAGCAGGACCGTGTTCACGAGGGTGGTCGCGGAGGAGAAGGCATCCGGACGATAGAAATAGACAGGCAACACAGAATAAAAAGAAGGTACTCCGGGCTTTGCTGTGGAGGCCGATTTGAGCAGACACTGAACAGACGGTGTATGTATGTGATCACCTTGCATACGCATACTCTCGGCGGCCATACTTGTCGGGGTGATTTGCATTTGGAACGCCAGTTGCGCGTTTAGCGTTCGCGCTCATTCTACCTTGCGCATTCTACGTCCTCGGGCTCGACGGTGAGGCGGTGATTGGTGATGGTGGCTTATGCATGATGGTGGGAGAATCAGGGAGATCAGTGTGACATGCGGTGCGGTGCGTATTCATCTGACACGACATCTTGCCAGCACACAGCGACGACCACAGCACAACGCAGCACAACCATGGATTCCAATGTCGAAGAAACCAAGCGCGGTTGGCGCCATCGGCTCAGGTCGAATCTGCTCCCGCGGAGTCGATCAAACAGTCCCGCTCCGTCCGAACGCCGCTCGGATGATGGGATCGTCTCTCCCGCCCAGACACAAGGCAAATCAGTCAAAAAATGTACGTTTTTGCCCGACCTCCTAGCAAGTACTGTCTGATGTCCGTTCATCATCTTCAGTGCTGTCAGAATTGCTGCACCCAGCCCGGTTATCTCGCTCTTCCAATGCTTCGCCATCTCGTTCTCCCAACGTTATGCCATCTCCGTCTCTCAATATGTTGCCATCTCCGTCTCCCAGTTCTATGCCATCTCTGTCCCCCGACCCTATGCCATCTTCTTCTTTTGTTCTTCTGTCGTCTCCGTCTCCCGTCCCCATGCTGTCTCCCGCCCCCATGCCGTCACCGTCTCCTAACCCTATGCCATCTCTTTCTTTCGGACTTTCGTCGACTCCGGCTCTCAACCCTATGCCTTCTTTGTCTCCCAACCCTATGCCGTCTTCCTCCCCCAACACTTTGCCTCCTCCTTTCGGCCTTCCGCCTTCTCTGTCTCCCAACCCTATGCTGCCTGTGTCTCCCAACCCCATGTCATTTCCGTCTGTCAACACTTCTCCTTCCCCCAACCTCACGGCAACCCCGGGTCCCATCCCTCAACCACAGACTCCACCGCACACATCCGCTCCCTCATTGTCTTCCAACATGCTTCCGCCATCTACCGCTCAATCAGGACTCTCGGAGAAAGCCAATGCACTGTTCAAGAAGCTGGCAAAGGCCACTAGTGCGGCCATCAATGCTGAGAATGCCAGTCTTTGCGTGAACATTGTCAAGGAGGCGGGCGAACTGGCTGAGAATCTACCGGTCATCAAGGCTGTGGCAGGCATTGTCACACATCTCATCAAAGTTGTGGATGTATGTGTGTTGTTTTTCTTTTGCAATTCCAGTATTGATCTGTCTCAGGAGTATGATCAGTGCCGGGAGTCATGGGCACGCTTGAAGACAGTGCTTGAGACGCTCTCCACGTTCATGGCTGTGTTTGCAAATGAAGCTCAGGTCCAGGACCTTCCGCTTGACATGTTTGCTGCATTCAAGCCACTTGAGGATCTGCTTGTGGAGATTTTTCTTGTCTGGAGCAAGTATAGTGTCAAGAACTTTCTTGTTGTAGGCTTGGACCGTGATGATCTCAAGCAGAAAGGCGATAATTTTGCAAATAAGCTGTGGCATGCACTGGCTGTTCTCCAGGTAAGCAATGTACTAGGTGTCAATAAAAGAGTAGCTAATTTTAAGAATAGAGCTATCAAACTGTGTATGCACGCATTGATGGTGCTTATAACCGAAGGACACTCACCAAGATTGATGGAGCACAGGATGAGCAGACAAGGATAATTGATGATATACAGAGACAGCTGGCAGCTGTGACCATCCTTCCTGATGCTTCTAGAGTCCTTGGTCTTTTTGCTTGTCCCACTCCTTCAGAGTACTTCAAGGGACGGGATAGCATACTATTGCGGCTCTCAGCAATCTTTTCTTCACGTGTAGTGACACTCATTGAGGAAGAGTCATTCTCACCCCGTATGAAGTCTGTTCTCGACAAGTTTGTCACTGATTCTAGCATGTGGTAAGTGGTATCTTCTTGATGACATGCATATTTTCATTTTTATTACAAGCTTTTCCCGCATACACTATGTCAATGCAAGCTCTCAAGAGTGCCTTGTATCAGACATCAAGTCATTCAATGGTGCAGCTGAACTCAAGTCTGCTATCTCTGCCATGTGTTTGACACCTAGGCTCCTACTCATTGTTACAAATATTAACAATGCAGCTATGGTTGACCTTGTTGCTTGTCTTCCACGCACTTTAAAGCTTTGTATGTTGTTGAGTGGCACAGATCGACTTTTGGAGACATTTGCAACACCGGGTCAATGCTGGAGGCTGGGTAACATTGCTGATGAGGTCGGTATGGAGAGAATGAGGACCGCACTAGCCCAGCCATTAGAGAAAAAGAGACGTGTTGTTACATTGGTGGCAAAAGGGGGCACTGGGAAGACACAGATAGCAATAAAGTTTGCTTATGAGCATCAAACCAGGTATGTATATACATTGTTCCTTTTATTCATGATGTTGAGCTGATTGAAATTACATAGCTTTTCAGAACTTATCTTTGTGAATGCTAATTCAAAGGAGCAATTAGCAGCTCAGGACAAAGCAGTCACAGAGCAGCTTGGGCAGTCACTCTGCAGCTATTTGAATGGAAATCACAGCAACTGGCTTGTTATTTTTGATAATGCAGATGATCCTACACTTGATCTTTCACCTTATCTTCCCTCTTGTGATCATGGCAATGTGATTATTACAAGTCGCAATGCTGATGTTCACAGACATGCATCTCGAGGCTCCCAGATTTTTGTTGATAATCTTGAGCAAGATGCTGCTGTTGCTATGTTGCTCTCACAAGCAATTCCTGGTGAAGCAAGTGTACATGACTGTGAAGCTGCTATAGACATTGTAGATACTTTTGCATGTCACGCTCTGGCAATTGCTATAGCTGGTGGCTATCTAGCCTCACATATTACATGCTCAATTTCTAGCTATCTGAAACGGTTTCAAAATTCTCGCAAAGAGCTTCTTGACTCTAAAGGATGGCAACTTGGTGTGGACAGCTATCGAAATAGTGTTCTTGGTGCTTTTGTTCTTAGTTTCCAATATCTCACTGGGAATGCCAAGCTTATGATGCAGTTATGTTCCTTCTATCTCTATGCTGATATTCCTGTCATTATGCTTTGTTGTGCAGTAGGAAAATCATCTAAGCTTGATCTTCTAGGAGATGAGACAGTTTCTAACTCTGTGAGGCATGTATTGAACAGATTTTCAAGTTGCAATGTCAATAATGCAGTTGATGAGTTGGTTAGACTTTCTTTGGCAGAATATATTTGTGAGGGTGAATTACTCTCATTTCATCCTGTCATCCATGAATGTGTGTCCTATACTATTTCCTTCCCTCTTATTGAGATGCAGCAGACTGCTCTTATTATATTGGGATGTGGCATTCCTAATGATAACTCTGCTGCCTCAAATACTATTCGACGGTCTATTCTTCCTCATGCTATACACATTTGGAAAGATGATTTAGCCTTGATCTCTACATATGCAGCTGTAGCAGAACTTTATTATGATGCTGGCATGTGGACAAAAGAAGCATTACTGTGGCAGAAGGTGGCACAGATGAGAAGACAGATACTGGGAGAGCGTCATCCAGACACACTCTCATCAATGCACCGCCTTGCAACAACCTTTTCAAATCAAGGAAAGTATGCAGATGCAGAAGTACTGGATAGAGAGGTGCTTGAGGCACACAAAGAAATTCTGGGAGAGCGTCATCTAAATACACTCGGATCAATGTACAATCTGGCATTGACCTTTTCAAATCAAGGAAAGTATACAGATGCGGAAGTACTGCAAAGAGAGGTGCTTGAGACAAGAAAGGAGATTTTGGGAGAGCGTCATCCAGACACACTCTCATCAATGAACAGCCTTGCATCAACCTTTATGCAGCAAGGAGAATATACAGATGCAGAAGTACTGCAAAGAGAGGTGCTGAAGACAAGAAAGGAGATTCTGGGAGAGCGTCATCCAGACACACTCGCATCAATGAACAACCTTGCAGCGACCTTTTCAAATCAAGAAAAGTATGCGGAGGCAGAAGTACTGCAAAGAGAGGTGCTTGAGGCAAGAAAGAAAATTCTGGGAAAACGTCATCCAGACACACTCACATCAATGACCAATCTTGCGTTGACCTTTTTAAATCAAGGAAAGTATGCAGAGGCAGAAGTACTGCAAAGAGAGGTGCTTGAGGCAAAAAAGGAGATTCTGGGAGAACATCATCCAGACACACTTTGGTCAAAAGCCAACCTTGGTATCATCTTGTATCATCAGAAGAGGTACACTGAGGCAGAGGTGTTAGACAAGGAAGTACTTGAGATCAGAAAGGAGATTCTGGGAGAGCATCATCCAGATACGCTTGAGGCTATGCAAAATCTAACAGATACCTTTCGAATGCAAGAAAAATTTGTGGAGGCAGAAGCACTTGAAATGGAATTTGAGTTTAGTAGTTCAGACTCAGATAGTTCAGACTCAGAATGAAGTATCAATGTAGTAAGTAACTGTAAGTAACTATAAGTAAAGTGACAGATTTCAAATGTATTGTTGTGAAAGAACAATTGTTATACAAGTGCAAATATTGACTCATTTTTTTTTTCTGAATTTGTGAATCCCAGATTTGATGTAGTTATAAAACAAGATGTTTACTAACAAGATACTCATCAGGATTGCAGACCTTATAAATCATTCCGTAAAGACTGGAAAGAAGCACATATATATTAAAGAGCAGGTCACAATGGGATCCGTAAGACCACTTTAGAATAGGTATATGAACGCTGAATTACACATACAGTAAAGAGATCATAGGAGATAAAAGAGCAAAAAAATATACTGTCAACAGTATTCTAGAATTGTAATATCATTGTTTTGTCCATATTGTAAGTGTGCAAGGCCAACATGGCACATGTTGCAGGCATCAGAGAGCAAAGATAAGTTGTTGATGAAGGGATCAGATTGGAGTATTGTCAGCGTCCGTCTTAGTACCCTCGGTAACTAAGTGAGAAGGCTGGGATGAGCGCGCGGGGGACCGCTGGCAGGACTAGAGATTTGCCGAGGAATACCCAGGAGATCCGCCTCAGGGTACTTGGACCTCGACCACGTCGAGATGCAAGGAGAGGGGCGTCGAGACGCCTTCGCAGAAGTCGAGGTTAAAACGGGAAGTTCAACGTAAAGTCCACTCTAGCAAATACAGAGGTCTACCGACTGTATTTATACGATGGGCGGCGGGATCTTGATATCCCGCCTCTAGTCTAATTATATATCGCCTGACTTGACTTTGCAAGGAGGCGGCTTCTATCTGAAACGTCGGGAAGTAGTCGGGGGAGCGGGGGCGCCCGCCGACGCATATCAACCCACACGGCGGGAGGGGATGCCGACCCGAACTACTGGTCGACCGTGTGCTCCAGGGCGGGATCGATGGCGATGGGCGCGATAGGCGCACTTGCTGTGGTGACGAGCGCACAGCGCCTCAGGGCTCTGGGTTATCCAGCGCGAGGCGGGTCCGGCGGGAGCGCGCGCCTCGGGCGGTGGTTTAGGCGGCGGGGCGCGTCTTTAGACCTACGCGGCGGTCGTCGGAGGGGGATGCGAAGCATAGAGAGGTTACCGTCTCCGAAAGACGGGCTCTAAGGCTGGTGGCGCTTGGACTCATAAGTCCGGCCCGGATGATCCCATCGGTTTGTAGGCATCTGTGATACCTAGTTCAAGACGTGCACGAGGGCTTCCTCCTGCGAGAGGTCGTTGGGGTAAGCGCTAGTGCGCTCGAGCCTTCGGGCTGGGAGATCGTGTTGCTTGCCAGGCAAAGGGAACCACTTGGGGAAATACTTCCGTGGGTTATTGCTGTGGCGGATGTGTGGCGGAACCAGATCGTGGATCGGATAATTGAGATGGCAGTATCCAGCCCGCGACGATTCGCAATACTTTGGGGGTGTAAAATAGAGAGGAGGCACTACTACAGCGCGGGTAGACCACTAGCAGGGGCAGTCCTAAGTCTAGATCATGACACAGGCCCAAGTGGGGGCTGAGAGAGTAGAACAATGGTGACAGGTCAATAAAGAGTGACTCCTCACTTGCAGCCATAGAATTATGCTGCTGTCTGTCAATTCATATAGAAACCAAAAGGTTAAATTACCATCAGTTGATAGTTGCAGCCTTGACATTGTACCTCTATGTGCATGTATGAGGGCATGCACATGTTGAGTCACCCGCCCCAAATTCCTATCACCTTTCTACTGACATCAGGTCCCGCCATTCTCTCTGAGTGTACAGAAATTAAACCATTTGCAAGCTGATCATTTCTGTGCTGCATACTCACAATCCCTGCACTGCATACTCAGAACTTTCTCCCCACCTCTGCCTTAACAACACAGTCACCTGCTCCACAACCTTGCCCCCTCTCTGCCTCTCCACCCTTTTTAAAGGACCCCTCTTTCAGCGCCCAAGTGTTCCACCCCCTGAATGTCTGCCATCTCTGTCACCTTTATGGTGGTGGTCATCTTCCCCTCTTCTTGCAGTTGGTGTCCCTCCCCATCCGCATCTGCATTCTTCCCCTCTTTCTCGGAACCGCCTTCACAGGCCACTGCTTGCTCCTCCGCACCCTCACATCAAACCATCTCATCCCTTGGCTTTGTTGCTTTCAGGCTGTTCTATCCAAACTCCGACCTGTAGATCATTGCATAGACTACGTACACGTGTAATTGATCACTGACTTTTACACCATCACTGCCATCTCAAGTCCATGCTTTTGCGCCCATCTCATGTCAAGATGTTGATTCATCTTTGCGGAATACCCGCGTTCAACAGGCTTCAACTCGATAAGTATACCCTTGCAGTCAACAACAACCGTGTCTGCGCAAACAATTTGCAGAAGGGTGTTGAACACCCTCAGGCGCACACGGGTTTGTGTTGGCAAGCTGCTGTCGTTTAGAGAGAGCGGGGCTTGCCAAAGAAGCGCGAGGGCTGTGGTAATGCACTTTACATTTGAGTTGGGGTTGGGACAAGCAAAGAGACTTTGGGAGAGGGTACACAGGGGCATGTGCCTGTTAGTTAGACCCGCATCACCTGCACTCTTCAACCAACTCCAGGCGCGGGCGCGGGAGACCCTGGTACACAGCTAGGGGGAGGACGGCAACTCTCGGGATCAGGGGGTGGGAAGAGGCTGTGGTGGGAGTGTGGGCAACTGGACAGTAACAGCCTCTGTCGCACCGTCGCCTTCCCCTCAACCTTGTAAGTTCAATTCCCATTCCCCTCAGCTCCTTGACACCTTGACTGTCCTCCACGCCGCCTGGTCCCCAAAGATGCGGCAACGGTGCCTGTGTGTTGAATGTATCACACCGCGCTCCGTGCCCTATGAACTATTCATTAATCAGTCTCAAACACCCAAATGACATGAAACTCACTGACCTTTGGCAAGTCAACCAGCGCCCCCTTCTCCCTCTCTATGGTCGCCTCCCTCACCATTGCCTTCTCCCCACCTTCCCTGCGGATCTCATCCCATCCCCTCTCCCACCCCCACCATTTCTCTCCTCAAAAACCCCTCCACCCCCTTGCGGACACCTCCAGCCTGCGCCCATCGACGCTCCCCAGTTGCGTTGCTGAAAACAGTGCGGGACCTCGAGAACGACTGCGCGGGGGTTGATCCACAGCCGTCGTTGTAGTCCTCATCCATCCGGGGGCGACTCGATGAGCTGGGAGTAAGACAGGAGCACTCGGGCTCGGGCTCGGGGGCGGGAAGAGTCAGTGGTGGAGGTGGGGGGCAAGGAGCGACCGAACGGCAGCGCCCTCTGTGCAGGCGCCATCGTCTTCTTCTCCCTCATTTTGGAGATCTGGATCCCCAACATCCCGCTCGTGCCCTCTCGAATACAGGAACCGGCACCCCCCACCCCCCTCCCTCATCACATCCTTCACCGGGACGCAATCCCCCTCCCCCCCCCCTACAAGCCCCTCCGCCTCCCCCGCGGGTCCCCACGACAGCTCCAGCTCCCCCGTTGCCTTCCCCACCCGAGATCATTGGGGTGCGGAGGATGTTGGCCTCCTCGGCCAGATCCTCAGGCCACGTCTGCGTCACCGCCTCCGGCCTGCGTACAGTTCGTTGCAACTAACAAAACCGTTAGCATCTGGCATACCAAACATCGAAATGACGCACCATCCTCATTCCGCGCCAAACTCCGTCGCTCGAACTCGCTGTGAATGTCATATCACCACCGGCTTGGCCTTCATCTCCAGCCGCTTCAGCAAACCGGAAGAGGCGAGGACGCAGGACACTTTCGCCTTGTCCTTGGTGGGCGCGCTAGAATCCACGCAGCTCCGCCTCCCACGTCGACCGACGAGGGAATCTCGAGTTCTTGTAATACCTCTCCCATGGTGTGTTGGGCGTTGGGATCGGGCCTGTGTGCGGCCGAACGGAGGGTCCACCATCAACGGCAAGCACTCAAGAGACAGTATAGTACTCACCTTGGGCGGCTCAACCGGCGCCCCCTCCTCCCTCTTCATAATCGCCTCCCTCACCATCGCCTTCCCCACCTCCCCCGCGGATCCCATCCCATCCCCTCCACCCCCACCACCTCTCCTCACAACCTCCTCCACCCCCACACAACACCTCCAGCCTGCGCCCATCGACGCTCCCCAAAACTACAGCGCGGGTCTTCGGGAACGAATGCACGAGGGGTTGATCCACAGCCGCCATTGTAGTCCTCATCCATCCGGGGGCAACTGGCTGAGCTGGGAGTAGGACGGGAACACTCGGGCTCGGGGGCGGGAGAAGTCGGTGGTGGAGGTGGGGGGCATGGAGCGACCAAACGGCAAAATCCCCTGTTGCTGTGGTGCCGCCGCTTTCACCTATCGGGATCCCTCATCCCCCTCAGCTCATTGGCACCCCGAACACAGCTCATTGGCACCCCGAACACCCTCCAACCCCTCCCGCGGATACGGCAACGGCGACTGCGCGTCGTCCCAAGAAACTAGCCAATCTTGTTCAGCAAACCAGAGATTGCAATCGCCTTCGGTGGGGCAACCGGCGCCCCCTCCTCCCTCTCTTTGATCGCCTCCCCATCACCCCTTCCCTCCCCCACCTCCCCTTCATGTCCCCCTACATTGGCCCGCGCCCTTAAACCGGATCCCGAGCTGTGGCCTGTCGCTGTCCCGCAGCGTCTCCCCCGTCGCTTCCCCACTGCGGCGAGAGTGTCGTGTGAACACGTGCAGGTCGCTTCGCGGAGGTGTAGCGAGCCGGCAGGTTTGGCTTGGGTATGCGAGGAGGGCGCTGATACTGATTTCGCACCCCGTCGCGCGTCTCACCCCCGAGGTGCTCATCACCTCGATGAGCGTCCCATCCACCGACACAGCCTGCACGTTATCCGCGTATCCCACGAGAACGATGTAGAACTCTTATCACGACAGCTCCTTGTACCAAAGAAGCCGTTAGCACACACCTCAAATGTGCAAAGGAGTGACATACAGCTCAAACTCAGACAGCACCGTCACCACCGTCGGACGCTGATCCCTTTCCGCACCCCCAAACCCCTCAGCTCGCCATCTCGCTCGTACTCGACCCCCTCCATGGTGCATAGCACACCACCATCGGCGTGCACTTTGTCTCCGGATGCTTCAGAGACGAAGATGCAGCATTATGGCCCCCTTTCGCTTTGTCCGTGGTGGACGCGCCAGACTATCCGCAGCTCCGCCTCCCACGTTGACAGACGATGAATCGCAAGTTTTGTGGTATCCCCGGCACGGTGGATATTTGCGCGTCGGGCGTTGGAGTTGGATGCGTGTGTGGCATAGCGGGGGTGATGAGGGGCCGGGGATGCTAGATGACGTGTGGTAGAAGGACCGGGAAAGCCAGATGAAGAGAAGATAGGAACGTTTCGTGTAGGAGGAGCGGGAATGCTTCGCGCGGTAGATGACGATGAGGAACCGGGGGTGTTTCGTGTAGTAGAGGGACCCGGGATGGTATTTGCTGGTGGAAAAGGAACGTGTCGAGGGGTCGCACGACGAGTGCTGCCTGAAGGGATGACGAACACCTACGTTGCGTGCTCCGCGCACCCTCCCTCCCCTCCGGCGTGTACCTGCACTTCTACCGGGGCAACACTTACCCCCTGCTCCGCACTGCGCGCGATGTGCATGTGCCGAAACTCGCGTGTTCGTTGAGATGTAAGTCTTATTTGCATCCATCAACGGGTGAGTGGTGGGAGGGTATAACTGGGAGACCCCGCCGTGCGAGACGCAGGACTTGCATTGAGGAGGTCGTTGGTGAGGGGGTTTGGTAGAGTCTGCCTAGGGGAGCCTGTCGTTGATCTAAGGCGAGTCAATTACGAGGGTGAAGAAAGTAGAAGTGAGACGCACGCAGATGCCCAAGCCGCTGAACAGCCCCACGCCCCGCCGCAGTGGTGGTGGGGATCTCAGCATTTTTCGATTTTGCAGGTTGGCGTATACACGCCAAAGTCGCCAAAGTGGACTGCGCCGTCGGTCTGCCCTGAGTCTGCGTGCGAGGCTGGATTTGCCTCTGGTTTTTGGTCGTGTCATCTGGCTCTAAGTGCTCGTGCGTCGTCTCCGGGTGCTTGTGCGTCGCGCAGTTGGATTTCGAATTGGGTGCGAGGAGCTCGGATTACAGCGCGGCTCCGGAGGACGACGTGTTCAAGCGCGGCGAAGAAGACGGGGTCATCATGAGAGAAGTAATCCGGCGATTGGCTCATGAGCTAGGAGCGGCGAAGGAGCGGGGTGAAGGTGGAAGTACAAGATAACTCGCGTTCAGCGCGGCCCTGAAATCGAATCACGTCCACTGCCAGTGACTCTCTCTGCTTCCGCTCAGAATTACTATCCTTTGCATGCTCAGAGAATATTCGTATATGAATAAAATCATTGTTTTCATTACATGCCATAATCATGCCAAATTCCGTCTCCAACCAGTGCTCTAGTAAATGATACACGGGAGAGTTCGTCGGATACCGATTTGCTTGCTTTGGATCCTTTGCTGCCAATGGATGCCGATAATCATTCGTCTCAATCCTACTGTACAGAATACAAGTACAGTCGAGAGCGCTCAAAGAAACCCAAAACGCTCAGGGAGCAAGGCAAAGAAATTTGCACAAAACTCATTCCTATATAATCCACGCCCATCGCCGCGCGTCGTTACATCGATCATCTCTTCTCTGAAAAAGACTCGAGCCTCAGCCTCAAATGACGAGTGCGCGCTCGGCCGTTCAACGATCCATCGCCACCCTCGCGGAAACATGATCCAGCTGCCGTGTAGTTGTTAATACTGCTGGTTATACGCCAAGTGTTTTGGTCGCTGCCTAACATATCGTCAAGTTCGACTACAATCTTGATTTCAGTGGGCGTCACTCACCAATTTCGCAGTCGCTGCAGGCTCCATATCTCTAAGATTGCAAGTCCGAGAAGTCTTGTCTTCAATGCATCTGCCCTCGATTCATGTTTCGTCGTCCACAAGCGAACGCGGGTCATTCGTTCGGCTGGCTGAAGGTGAAATTTGCGCAAGCTCGTTTCGATTGGATACTGACTGCAAATTTCGGCGGTGTGTTGGCGGGGTCGACAGTCCCTTGGTTTGGTTCCAGTTGATTTGGGCACCCGTTGATCGTTTGCTTGACGTTTGGTACGATGCGTACTTGACTGCAGTGTACACAGTGCGTACTGTCGCGTCGAGAACTGCTGGAAAAGTAAGCTTGCTTTGAAAGAATAAACACTGACCGTTCCGCTTTGAGAGTCTTCCCTCCCGAATGCGTTGGACTCGACAGCGGCGTGTCTTTCCTGGGTCGTGCGTCGGATGCCTTGATCAAGAATAAGCGAATTGCAAAGAGCAAGAGTTTCGTCTTCTTTGAATCTAGTGGATGGCGCAATTTTGACTCTATGTCACGGAGCAGTAGAGTGCGCGTGTGGACCAGTCACTAGGGAGATGGTAAGGGAACGAGTAAGTGAAATGGAGAGGAAAGCAGAGGACTGTTACGCATTGACGCGTTTCAACTCCAAAGCCCGGCGCTGAACTGCAGGTTGTTCGAGGGATTCGTCGCCGGTTGGCGGCGCACGAAAGTGTAAGTCGTCGCGAGCCCGACTAGTTGTTAATCAGCTTGTATACGGACTTGAGGCTAACTCGATCAACAGATGTAATAAAAGTCATTTATTAGAAATATCTAAACCAGATTCTTGATCGGTGTTAGCTGCCGTGAAGAAAGAAGGAAGCAATGAGAAACGCACCGTTCTATCATGCAAATTGAGGTCGAGAGCGAACTGACGCCCCCATGTTCTTCGCCCGAGCCCTCCAGGTCTGCATGCACCGCCCTCCGAGTGATTTGGGGAGTCCGACTGGATCCTGCGCGCTCTGTACCTCCTACCGCCTCATCGAAGCCCCCGAGTACTGATCTGGGCCGTCCGGCTCGACGCTGTTCATCCTCGGTGTTGGGTTTTGCGTATTGCGCTTTCATACAGTATAGATGTGGGGTCCGGGTAATTCTGGAGGGCATGCAGAGCCGCGGAGAGCGTCGCCAGGAGAGTCCTGTTCTTGGTGGGCGTGCCAGACTCCCCCCAGCTCCGATTTCCATGTCGACAGGTGATGCAACCGCGAGTTCGTGTAAGTAGTATCCCCGGCGCGGTGGATGTGTGCGCGTCGGGCGTTGGGGTGTGCGGCGTAACGGGGGATTGATGCGGGTCCGGGGATGCTGGATGAAGGAAGGGGGGATAGGAGCGTTGAACGCTTCGCGCGGTGGATGATCGTGAGGGTCCGGCAATGCTTCGTATTGTAGAGCAACTGGGAATCTGGGTGACGAAGGACTAGAAACGTTTCGTAGTGTAGGACGTCGAATGCTGCCTGAAATGGATGGTGATGAGTTCCGATTCGCGCTTTGCCTGTAAGCACCCAGCACCATCAGCGCGCCCTCCCTCCCCTCCGGCGCGTACCCAAATCCTGTCACATTCCCCGCTCCGCGCTGCGCACAATACACGACATTCAGGTGCCAGAACTCGCGAGTGTGAGCGTATTCAATGGAGTGTTTGTTCTGTATGCATCCACTTCGTTTGCGGATTGATGGCGGGAAGAGGATGGGATGGGACTAGACGCACACGATACCCGTACGCCCGGATGCGAGACGCGGGACTTGGCCAGATTGAGGGGGTGGTGTATTCTCTGATCTGCAACGACCACCACAAGTTAGCTCGTGAATCCGCTTGGACCTGGAATCGGGACGCACATAGATATCCAAGTCGCTGCACAGCCCGGGCTCCTTCCCCCGCCGTGGTGGCAGAGATATCCGCGCTCTGTGATTGCAGTCTCGCGCGCTTGCGCCGCCCCTACTCGCCAAAGTCGCTGGGCCGTATATGTCGGCGCGGTCGTCGTCGTCCTGGCGGGGTAGTGGCCGTGGTCTCTTCCGCCCAGAGTGTTGTATCTTCGCAGATGTGTTGCATGGTCTGGCTTCGAGTGCTCGAGCGTCGAGGTAAGCTCTGGGTGTGGGTGCGTCAAGCTCGGGTTAAGACGCGGCTCCTGCTCGCCGTGGAGGGCGACGTTGCGAGGAACGTGCTCGAGGTCGTCATCCGAGAAGTGGTCTGTCGCATGGCTCATGAGGTGGTGAAGGTGGGAGTCAAGTCGCGTTTATAGCGGCCCTGAATTCCAATCACGTTTCTCACCCTCCCCAGCTCTCGTAGTTTGAGTTCAAATTAGATTCATAGTTTGAATTAGCACTATTCTAAGCGCTAAACCACGGTCAAGGCTCTTGTGGATATGATGTTTGTTCCAAGAACGATGAGCACACCAAGTACCGTCTCCGGTTGATGCCTTATTAGTATATTACAACTGGGCAGAAGAAAATCGCTTCGCGTGCACACAAACCGACACGAAAGCTGGGTGATCATAATCCAGATGCTTATATGAATCATGATAGACGAAAAAAAACGCCAGAGAACGCTCATATGGGCAAAGTACACAGATTACACCTCCTTCACGGCCTCATTACATCGACTTACCCTACAGCTCTGACTGCAAACAGTAAAACAGTGCGAGCATGGGATCCTCAGCAAGAAGGAAAACACGCTCTGCAGTTCAACGTCCCGTCACCACCCGGCTTCGTATTCACACAACGGATTGGGAGTTCAAGCTGCTGCACGATCAAGCCAATGTTGTTCCCTCGGTGGTCGTTCGCTACACTTTTCGTCAACCTCAACGTCGATTCTCATTACGGACATCACTCACCACTGGCAAGGGCGGTGTTGCACGTTTCGAGCTCTGCATTATTCTAAAACTCAGAAAACCGCGCTTCATGGTCCACAAGTGAAAGCCGTTTGTGGGTAAGCTTTGCGTCATTTCGTTCGATTTGATACTGACCGCGTTGTGTTGGCGAGTCGGACTATATAATCGCGCAAGGTCAGTCTAGTTTTCGAGTCGTTCAGTCCTGCCTTGTTTCCAGTTGATCGGGATTCCCGTTATTCATTGGTCCGTTCCGTATTTGCACTGTGACTATCGTTTCGCAAAGGTAAGCGTGGAATATTTGAGTTGAAGGTGATCATTACCGACCACTTCCTTGGAATAGCATCCTCGCGCCGAATGTGCTGTATCGACGGCCGCCTTTCGCTTCGTTCCAGTCCCAAGCCGTACTTCTGGACGAAAGGTAAGTGTTTGATTTGGCAGCAAGCACTGCATTCACGAAAGCGTTTTGCTCCAATATACGCACCGACCAGTCTGAAATGCGTTCGTTCTGTTCGGCGCTATTTGACGATAGGTAAGCTGTCGACTAGTTGCAGAAATCGACGACGGTGTTAGCTGGGCCCGGGAGTCGGTTCGTTAGTGTGGAATCTGCCAGAAGGGTGAGTTTTGATTGGGGGACGTTGCTTTGCCGCACCAAATGTGTTTGGACGATGGGGCTTGTTGCTTCGTTCAATTCCTGAGTTGAGTGTTCGGCGACCTTGACGAATGGTAAGCGTTGAATGCGAAGATAACAAATTGTGTCACTTTGAATAGTCGGATGTGAATGGTTGACTCGGTCACCGAAGCCGATGTAGCATGCCTCGATGGAGTCGAGGGTTTGGTGTGCACGAGTAATAATTCAAGGGAAACTAAGGGAACAGGTAAGTGAAAATGGAAGAGCAATAGACTGTTACGCACCTCAAACTGTGAAGTCTGTGGTGCCCATGCCGTGTTGTTTGTGGTTGCGTTGTAGTTTCAATGGATTCGCGGGTGGGAGATGAGAAAGGACGAATCGCTGTTGTGAGACGAATTCGTGGACGACACGCCGACTTGAGAGACTGACATGATTAGTCTAGAACGAAACTGTTGATTTGCATTGAAGTATATAAAACAAAGTCTTGGTAGTGTCAGCTTTAGTGAAGAAAAAAAGAAGCAAGCAGAGACGCACCAAATTCTGGTGCAAATCGAGACTGCGCGCTGAAAGCTCCAGGTTCTTCTTCCTGCTCGGGCCATCCACGTCCTCGACCGCCGCTCCCGGAGTGACTCGATCAGTCCGTCTAAATCTGCCTCCGCCTGGAGTCGTTCTCAGCGCGCTTCGTCCCTCGTACCACACTTCATCCAAGCGCCCGCACACCGATCTGCGCTGTTCGTCTCGACGTGATTTGTTGATCGTCCGCAATGGTTCATGTCCAATCTTGCATACGTCGCTGAGTTGTAAGAATTATTGAGGGCGTGAAGAGTGATGGGAAATATCGCGAGCAGAGGCGAATCCGGTCGAAAAAGTCCTTGGTAGTGTAGCCAAATAGATAGAGATAGATAGACGGAGTTGGCGTGATTCCGCCCCAAGCGCGTGATCATTCAAACTCCGCAAAAGGCGATTGTTTGGCTCTGATGCTGCAGCCCATTGGAATATTCAGTCACGCTCGTCACAATAAATAATATCTTGTATTATCTCCGCCCGATCTCCGCGAGGCCGCGTCATCAGTCAGCGCAAGTCGCGCTCGCTGTTGTCGGGGCGTCGGGAGGCTCAAATTCTTCTTCCCAAGAATTTTAAAAAATGTATTATTGTCATAACATGAGACAGGAATATTCTAGTCAGAATTGAGGGTTCACAGGAGGGTAATAAAGGTGAGGGTACATGAAGTAAGGTGTCGGGGGATAATGTGCAGCTGGGGGCTGATAAACAGGAGGTGGAGGGTAAGTGTAGGGATGAATGTATGCCGAGTGTCCATTTGATGGAGGTACAGGTGGTCTGGAAGGACCTGCTTGAGTAGAAATGACAGGAGGAGGCGGGGGTGGCAGTGGGGACTTGGCAAGCTCGGTGAGACGGGATATGAGGACATCCTTGACCCCGGAATATGGTGCACCATAGTGTTTGCATAAGTTGGAGAGCTGCTTGGCCTTTAATCCGAATAATACACGAGGATTTGACTGAAAATCAAAAGTAGCCGCGTCAAAGTCAGCGTAGTCACATTCACCGGGCCGCGGTGCTTGAAACGATTCGCTGGCAGTACCCAAAGTGCCAGGAATTGAGGTTGAAGGCTTGGTTGGAACCGGTGTCTTCAAGGAGGGAGCCCTAAATGACAATATGAGGCAATTAGAACGACAAATAGAGCAGAACTTGACACACACCTTAAAGCGTCTGGCTTAGATTTCTGTCCCGAATGCTGACCACCAGAGTATGCATCCTTATGTGCTGTTTTTCGTTTCTTGAGCCTGCCCGCTGCACCCATGACTTCTGCCGTCTCAGTCCAAGAGTGCTGATTCGGTGCAATCCTTTGCTTTGGCGGTAGAACAAGCATGTCGGAGTACTTGAGTTTGTTGTCAACAGCTGAGATATCGGCGTAGAAGTTGAGGAGGCGCTCGCTCATAGGGAATGTCGAGGGGTATGTATGGAGAGTGGTGGTAAGAGAAGAGAGACGCTTGATGAGATCGGTGATTGACGGATTTGGCCTTTCCTCCGAGTCGGTCTCGAGATCGTCGAGCTTGCTTGTCGAGCTCAAGGTCGAGCTGGCTGTAGGCACATCGGACTTGCCCTCAGAGCGTAACATTGTATGCGAGACCGCTTGACATATCTCGGGGTAGATTGATTGAGCCAAGCAGAGATGCTTACAGAAATTGATTGCCGGATACGACAGACAGGTGCAGTCCGTGGTGGCGAGATTGACAGAGTACTTGATGGATGTATCGGATTGCGAGGTAACCAAGCAAGTACGAGTCTCCGTGTCAAGTTCTGAGATCAGAGAGCTAGACATGGATTTGGCGCGTTCCTCAATCTCGCGCCGGCGCTTGGCTTCAAGATTGAGTCCGGCAAATCCTAGCCACTGGCGATGGTGACGCTCAATGAAGTATGGAATAGTTTCATCGATGAGGATATGGAGGAGGTGATCCAGACGTCGATTCCTTTTTCCTTCGAGAAATTTACCCTTCAGTAAGTGGTGCCAAGCTTCCACAAGCATGTTGGTGTCACAGAGGTTGTGAACATCGCGCCCTTGCCGGTAGACAGCTGACCAGAGTTCCTTCTCGGGTAGCCAGTAATCAAGGAGATAGATCCGCACGCTTCGGGGAGCAGTTGCCTGAATCTGATTCCATAAGGCGTCAAACTCTGATGTGGATACAGCGTGAAGCCACTTCTTCAATAGCTCCCATAGTTCGACATATTCTGTGATATTGAAGTGCTGCTGCCAAGCATGTAGAACGTGCCACCAGCATAGCAGAAGAAGAGAGAGTGGATAGCGGCGTTTGATGGAATTCATTTGGCCGCGATCATGATCGGACATGAATAGAAATGGGATGATGTCCGGATTGAGTTCGACCATCTTTTTCAAGAAGAAATCAACGGTGACCTCTTTCGAATCAGATGCGATCATCCAAGCGCACGGCATGCCGTGTCCCCAGTCATCGCGAGCAAGTAGGGAGAAGAGCTTCAGAGCCTCGTAGTGGGTTGTATTGTGTGTCGCGTCCAAACCCGCAAAGCGGCCGTGTGCGTATTTTCTCCAGCACTCTTTCTGATACGGTGTCTGAATGATCATGACAAATGCATCTGGTGCCAGGCCGGATTCCAAGGGAGATGCATCCGAGCTTGTCTTGAGAAAGACATAACAGCCTCGAGTGCGTAGCTTCTCGGCCCAGTGAAGTACGGACATGCCATCTTGGGATGCAAGTCGGACAACCTCAGCATCGATCCGGCGCTGGACTGCTCGGATATCGGCTGGTTTGGCAAACTGACGACGTGTTGCATTGCGTGTATTACGAAGTTTGTCGAGGTTGTCTTCTGTATAGATGTCCTTGCCCCCTTGAACCTCGCGAAGCTACAGTAACAGCTCGATCAATGGATGTTACAATGCAAAAAGACTATTCGGACGTACCACCATATCCTCCTTGACCCCCAAGCGTAACAACCTCTCTATTTCCAGCTGTATGTCCGCCGTAAGACGCGTAAAAGGCGCGTTCTCTACTCCGAGGGCATGATTATGGCCTTCCGGTGGTCCGCTGAGAGATCCAAGGACGATGTTGGAATGGGGATAGGTCTTGACAGTGAGGCGCATGCGGCAGTCCGATTTCTTGCTGTCGAGATGTTGTTGGCGGTCGGTTTTCTTCGTGTATTCTTTCTTGCCACCGGTACGTGCACGTCCACAGACATAGATCACCTTAGTGCTCCATATATCTGCGGCGGGGCCTGTGGGCTTTGGGGAATCCTTGACTAGCCACTCCATGATATTCTCTTCCTCCTCTCTTGCCTTCCATGTCTTGAATGCAACCATAGAATCCCAAGAGAGCGTGTAGCCGCCATGGGCACGATCGTGTTCGGCCGATCCGACGACAGGTGCAACCGGGGTAGATGTGACGTTTTCAGGAACGGGCTCGGTGTTGGTAAGATTGAGATCAATCTGAAAGTGATGGAAGGCCATGAGCGTGTAGCGAGAAGCGAGGCGGGAGTAGGTCACTAAGAGGCGGGAAAGAGCGCAAATTGCTCTATTGCTCTACACGTGTGTACAGTTTTGGGTCATACAAACAATCAAAAACATAGTATATATGAACAATGGCCTCGTATAGTGACAATAATAATATTTTGTACGTGGGAACTCGCCGTGGCCTTTTTGGGAAAGCTGTGCTCGGGGCGGAATCTCAAAAACTGATAGACGTATGGCTATACGCACCTTGCGGATATGCCGCCTCCAAACGCCAGCGGCGCAAGAGGAGCCGAATAACTTAAGCGTGCCCTCATCGCGTTCGAGGTGCACCCACCAATCTCAAGCTGCTTGCAGTCGTTCGAGTAGTCGTCTGCAATGAGACTGGCTGCAGCATTTTGGAAGGCGGACAGCGTGAGGAGGGTCAGACGGCGTGATACAGAGCCCAGCAAAGGCGTTGAGTGTGGTAGGCGAGCTGGAGAGCATGGTGTTGGTGGGAGAGCAAGAGCAAGTCGTCATTGCCGCCGGCAACTCACAATTTGGACTTGGTTGCCCGCTTACCACCACGACCTGACCACGACCTGCTCGACGACGACGCGTCTCTGATGTCTCTCCCGCATGCCCGCGCGCTAATGCCGCCCTGTGTCACCAATACCATGCCTTTATCTCTCTCCATCCCACCTTTTCCTGCACAAACCCCGGAGAAGCACCTTCCAAGTCTTCCATCGTCTAGCATGGCCTCCATCCATTTCCTCCCAACTATCCTCACAGGCGTTATATCATTTTACGTTCAAGTTGCATGAAGCCCTCCGCCCCTAAGCGGATCCTCCCACTACATCCTTGCCATATATCGATACACGACCATATGCATGACCCCCTGCTGCGCGTTATCGTCGCCCGCCCCAATACTTCATCGATGGCGCAACGAAATTCTCCGTCTGACGAGGGGCTAAACGGCAGCCATTTGGCTATCTCTTTCAGCACATATTCGCTGCCGCCGCACGGTTGCCGTCTCACCTGCGGCGCTGGACCCAATACTCTTGCAAGTCGATCCACACGGAGACGGAGCTGGTGGTACGCGCCATATTGCCGTGGGTGTCAGCAAATAGCGCCGTTCGGGTGCGTTCGAATTTCGTTCTAGTGGCATTACTCGACTGAAAGATATGTATAGCGTTCCAGTTTATGACCGACGATGCACGATCTACACCTCCGACGGCGGGGTTTCTCATACAAGATCCACATCTGACTGGCATTCAAACCTGGGAACAGGAGCACGACAATCAGTCGCGCCGTGCCTGAGGATCTTCCTGACCGGGATGGAGCGCCGGACCTACAGACCGTTCATTTCGCGCACGTCGCGCAGATTGAATGGAGGTCATAGGGACCCATGCTACTACGATTTTCTGGAAAGAAGCTGGAGCAATGGCTGTGGCTCTGACGAACGGTATGCTTTCTACGACATTTGCTTTGTGTGTCTTGCCCACTCAGCTGTTCTCATTACAGGTATCGAGTCTTCGTCGGTCCACATGGGCGTCAAAGGTGTGATTTTTTCGTGTCTTCCTTCCATTGAGTCTGATCCTGCTGTAGCTACGCTCTATGACTTCTCGTCGCGCTCTTCCTTCGTCGCCGCTTGGGTATGCTCCGTGCCAAGAGGAAAGCCTCGCTCGAAAGCCTTGCTCGAAAGCCTCGCAAGTTATTCGGTCGCTGCTTCGACCTCAATTTCGCGTGCAATGACTGCGGCTTTGTCGAAAAGGGCATCGGGAAACTGCAGCTATAGTACGCCTCGCATCACACTCCCGAGTACTACGTTGCTTGGTTGAACGCAGACACCGAATGACCGGTAGCATTCATCTACAAATGCCATCTCTACGGCGGGTGGTTAGTCATTCGGACGGACGCAAAGCTACGCCCAGTGAAATACTAGTATGTGCGTTGATTACTGTGTGGGCAACGTGGAGCACAGCGTGTCTGCGGCGTGACAGAAAGACGATGAGTGGGCCCAGAGGGGAGTGGACAATGGCGCATTATGGTATGTTGAACGAAGCGTTGTCATGATCCAACAATGCTCCAGGTCGTAGGTCGCGAACTCGCACGCCTCGCGGACTTGCCGACGGACGTTCTCAAGGAGCGCAAACGCTTTGCGACTACTCTGGCTACATAACAAGGCGAATAACAAGAGCAACCAGGCTGTGGTGAAGCGGAAAGCGGCCTTGAAAGTACGTCTTTGTCGTTCGTACATCCGCTGAATGCTGGAACAAGTACTGATCCTCCGACTGATTCTCTCTCCTTCATCTAGATGGTGGAGTGTGCGCGCCCATCGTTCTACCTTCGCAGTCGTCGACCACGACAGATACAAAACCAGCGTTTGAACATTCGTTGTGACCGGTCGAAGAACTTGCGCCGTCTATCGGGCGTTCACAGAGAGATTGCGAGAACATTCTTACATGGGAAGATCTGATGGATTGGGGTCTTGTTGGACTGCTGAGCCGATACGGTCGTCTTCCTCGACTAATCGTACGCTGTTTACCCTTCAAATCTGTGATTACCTTGCATCAATACATGTCTGCGCCTCATCTTATTCTGGTAATTTGCATTCGGGGCGTCGGGTGTGCGTTTGGTGTTTGCATACATCTCTTTTCTCTCCAGATCTGGGTTCTATTTGTCTTGTGTATCTTACTCTCAACTCGCTGTGGTGAAGCCGTGTCCGAGCACAAAGATGGTGACGGCAGGACCGGGGGCGGTGTTGGCTGATGGTGGGAAATTTCTGTGACATGCGGTGCGTAACCATCTGACACGACATCTTGCCAGCAAACAGCGACGACCACAGCACGACCGAGGACAACCATGGATACAAATGTCGAAGAAGCCAAGCGCGGTCGGCGCAATCGTTTCCCGTTGAATCTGCTCAAGCACGGTCGCCCAAATAGTCCCGCTACGTCCGAACGCCGCTCGGATGACGACGGGATCGCCTCTCCCACCCAGGCAAAGGGGAAGACAGATAAAAAAGGTTTGTTTCTCACCTGACCATTGAACAGTGTCTGATATTTGTTCAGTGTCTTCATTCCTCTCGAAACCGAAATGGTTGCGGCCAGCCCGCTCGTCTCGCTCTCCCAACCCTTCACAATCTCCGTCTCACAACGCTCTGCCGTCTCTGTCACAGCACACTATGCCATCTCCGTCTCCCGAACCTATGCCGTCTCCCTCTCTTATTCTTACACCATCTCTGTCCCCTAATGTCTCTTCTAGTCTTTCTCCGCCTCCGCCTCCATCTCCGTCTCCGTCTCACGATCCTATGCTCCTTCCGTCTCCCGACTGTTTGCCCTCTCTCTCTTCCAACCCTTCGCCCTCTCCGTCTCCCAACCTTTTACCATCTCCGTCCTCCCACCCGTTGCCATCCCCATCTCCGATCCCTCATCAGCAGACTGCAGTGGACGCATCCGTTCCGTCTGTGCTCCCCGCATCATCTTCCGATGTATCACTGTCATCTACCACTCAGTTGGGCAAAGCCAAAGCATTGCTCAAGAAGTTGACAAAGGCCACTAGTGCAGCCATCAACGTCGAGAATGCCAGTCTTTGCGTGAACATTGTCAAGGAGGCGGGCGAACTGGCCGAGAATCTACCGGTCATCAAGGCTGTGGCAGGCATTGTCACACATCTCATCAAAGTTGTGGATGTATGTGTGTTGTTTTTCTTTTGCAATTCCAGTATTGATCTGTCTCAGGAGTATGATCAGTGCCGGGAGTCATGGGCACGCTTGAAGACAGTGCTTGAGACGCTCTCCACGTTCATGGCTGTGTTTGCAAATGAAGCTCAGGTCCAGGACCTTCCGCTTGACATGTTTGCTGCATTCAAGCCACTTGAGGATCTGCTTGTGGAGATCTTTCTTGCCTGGAGCGAGTATGGCACCAAGAACTTTATTGTTGTAGGCTTGGATCGCGATAATCTCAAGCAGAAAGGCAATGAATTTGCAAACAAGCTGTGGCACACACTGGCTGTCCTCCAGGTAAGCAATGTACTGGGTGTCAAAAAAAGAGTAGCTAATTTTAAGGATAGAGCTATCAAACTGTGTATGCACGCATTGATGGTGCTCATAATCAAAGAACACTCACCAAGATTGATGGAGCACAGGATGAGCAGACAAGGATGATTGATGATATACAAAGACAGCTGGCAGCTGTGACTATCCTTCCTGATGCTTCTAGAGTCCTTGGTCTTTTTGCTTGTCCCACTCCTTCAGAGTACTTCAAGGGACGAGATAGCATACTATTGCGTCTCTCAGCAATCTTTTCTTCACGTGTAGTGACACTCATTGAGGAAGAGTTATACTCACCTCGTATGAAGTCTGTTCTTCACAAATTTGTTAGTGATTCTGGCATGTGGTAAGTAGCATGTTCTTGATCACATGCATATTTTCATTTTTGTTATTAGCTTCTCCCGCATACACTATGTCAATGCAAGCTCCAAAGAGTGTCTTGTGTCAGACATCAAGTCATTCAATGGCGCAGCTGAACTCAAGTCTGCTATCTCTGCCATGTGTTCCACACCTAGGCTCCTACTCATTGTTACAAATATTAACAATGCCGCTATGGTTGATCTTGTTGCTTGTCTTCCACACACTTTGAAGCTTTGTATGTTGTTGAGTGGCACAGATCAGCTTTTGGAGACACTGGCAACACCAGAACAATGCTGGAGGCTGGATAATATTGCTGATGAGGTTGCTATTGAGAGGATGAAAACAGCACTAGCACAGCCATCAGAGAGAAAAAGACGTATTGTGACATTGGTAGCAAAAGGGGGTACTGGAAAGACACAAATAGCAACAAAGTTTGCTTATGAGAATCAAACTAGGTATGTAGATACATTCTATTCATGAAGTTGAGCTGATTGAAATTTTCTAGCTTCTCAGAACTTATCTTTGTGAATGCTAATTCAAAGGAACAATTAGCAGCTCAGGACAAAGCAATCACAGAGCAGCTTGGGCAGTCACTCTGCAGCTATTTGAATGGAAATCAAAGCAACTGGCTTGTTATTTTTGATAATGCAGATGATCCTACTCTTGATCTCTCTCCCTATCTTCCCTTCAACAACCATGGCAATGTGATTATTACAAGTCGCAATGCTGATGTTCATGAGCATACATCTCAAGGTTATCAAATTGTTGTTGATGATCTTGAGCAAGATGCTGCTGTTGCAATGTTGCTTGCACGTGCCATACCTGGTGAAGTAAGTGTACATGACTGTGAAGCTGCTATGAATATTGTGAATACTTTTTCATGTCATGCACTAGCAATTGCTATAGCCGGTGGCTATCTATCCTCTCATATCACATGCCCAATTTCTAGCTATCTGAAACGATTTCAAAATTCTCGCAAAGAGCTTCTTGACTCCAAAGGACGGCAACTTGGTGTGGATAGCTATCAAAATAGTGTCCTTGGTGCTTTTGCTCTTAGTTTCCAACATCTCACTGAGAATGCCCAGCTTATCATGCAGCTATGTTCCTTCTATCTTTATGCTGATATTCCTGTCATTATGCTCTGCCAAGCAGCAGAAAACTCATCAGAACTTAACATTTTAGGAAATGAGACAGTTTCTAACTCTGTGAGGAATCTATTGAACAGTTTTTCAAATTGCAATATCAATAATGCAGTTGATGAGTTAGTCAGGCTCTCTTTGGCAAAATACATTTCTGAGGGTGAATTACTCTCATTTCATCCAGTCATTCATGAATGTGTGTCTCATACTATTTCACTTCCCCTTATGATGCAGCAAACTGCTCTTATTATATTGGGACGTGGCATTCTTAATGACAACTCTTCTGCATCATATACTATTCGAAGATTTATTCTTCCACATGCTATACACACTTGCAGAGTTAATTTAGTCTTGATCTCTACATGTGTAGCTATAGCACAACTTTATCAAGATGCTGGCATGCCAACAGAAGAAGCATTATTGTGGCAGAAGGTAGAACATATGAGAAAAGAAGTACTGGGAGAGCGTCATCCAGAAACACTTGCATCAATGAACAACCTTGCATCGACCTTTTCAAATCAAGGAAAGTATGCAGATGCGGAAGTACTGGAAAGAGAGGTGCTTGAGGCAGGGAAGGAGATTCTGGGAGAGCGTCATCCAGACACACTTGGGTCAATGCACAACCTTGCATCGACTTTTTGGCAGCAAGGAAAGTATGCAGATGCGGAAGTACTGGAAAGAGAGGTGCTTGAGGCAAGGAAGGAGATTCTGGGAGAGCGTCATCCAGACACACTTTCATCAATGCACAGCCTTGCATCGACCTTTTCAAATCAAGGAAAGTATGCAGATGCAGAAGTACTGCAAAGAGAGGTGCTTGAGGCAAGAAAGGAGATTCTGGGAGAGCGTCATCCAGACACACTTGGGTCAATAAACAACCTTGCATCGACTTTTTGGGATCAAGGAAAGTATGCAGATGCGGAAGTACTGCAAAGAGAGGTGCTTGAGGCAAGAAAGGAGATTCTGGGAGAGCGTCATCCAGACACACTTTCATCAATGCACAACCTTGCATCGACTTTTTGGCAGCAAGGAAAGTATGCAGATGCGGAAGTACTGGAAAGAGAGGTGCTTGAGGCAAGGAAGGAGATTCTGGGAGAGCGTCATCCAGACACACTTTCATCAATGCACAACCTTGCATCGACCTTTTCAAATCAAGGAAAGTATGCAGATGCAGAAGTACTGCACAGAGAGGAGCTTGAGGCAAGCAAGAAAATTCTGGGAGAGCGTCATCCAGACACACTCACATCAATGAACAACCTTGCATTGACCTTGGCATATCAAGGAAAGTATGCAGATGCAGAAGTACTGGATAGAGAGGTGCTTGAGGCAAGCAAGGAAATTCTGGGAGAGCGTCATCCAGACACACTCAAATCAATGAACAACCTTGCATCGATCTTTTCAAATCAAGGAAAGTATGCAGATGCAGAAGTACTGCAAAGAGAGGTGCTCAAGGCAAGAAAGGAGACTCTGGGAGAGCGTCATCCACACACACTTGCATCAATGAACAACCTTGCATTGATCTTTTCAAATCAAGAAAAGTATGCAGATGCAGAAGTACTGCAAAGAGAGGTGCTCAAGGCAAGAAAGGAGACTCTGGGAGAGCGTCATCCACACACACTTGCATCAATGAACAACCTTGCATCGATCCTTTCAGATCAAGAAAAGTATACAGATGGGGAAGTACTGCAAAGAGAGGTGCTTGAGTCAAGAAGGGAGATTCTGGGAGAGTGTCATCCAGACACACTTTGGTCCAAGGCCGCCCTTGGTGCCACCTTCTATTATCAGAAGAGGTACATTGAGGCAGAGATGTTAGAAAAAGAAGTACTTGAGATCAGAAAGAAGATTCTGGGAGAGCATCATCCAGACACGCTTCAGGCAATGCGAAATCTAGCAGATACCTTCCGAACACAAGAGAAATTTGTAGAGACAGAGGCATTTGAAAAAGAATTTGACTTTAGTAGTTCAGATCCAGAATGAGGTATCAATGTAGTAAGTAATTGTAAGTAAAGTGATAGATTTCATCATGTATTGTTGTGAAAGAATAATTGTTATACATGTGCAAACATTGACTGAATTGTATTTTTGACTTTGTGAATTCCAGATTTTATGTAGTCTTGAAATAGAATGTTTCTGAATGAAATCCTCAATCAGAATTGCTAATCTTATCAATCACTCTGTAAAGACTGGAAAGAAGCACATGTATGTTCAAGAGCGAGTCATCATGAGATCAGTAAGGCTACATTAGGACATGTATATTCATGGTGGACTACAGATACAGTAAACAGATCATAGGAGATAAAAGAGAGAAAAATATAAAGGTACTGTCAACAGTGTTCTAAAGTTGTAATATTGTTGTTCTCAAGCATTGCCCATGTAGAAGTGTGCAAGGCCGACATAAAACATGTTGCGGGCATCATAGAGCAAAGGTAAGTTAGCAATAAAGGAATCAGAGTAGAGTGTGAGAAGGAGAGACTCATTACATATGTGTTAAGTATACACATTCTTGTGAGCATATGCAAGTGAGTCGTGGTCCTGTGTCTGACCATGTGCAGGCATTGGTGTCTTAAACAACCAGTCCTGCATACCAGCTGGTCCGCATGCATGCATATGGAGAAGGAGAGTGACATGCACTGCTTCCTGATGAGATTATTGACAGTGAAGCAACCTTTGGAAGGGAGGTGTGCTGGGCGGACATGTTGAGCAACTTGATGGTGGAGACTCACAAGTGAATGTGTGGCTGCACGGTGTAGACACTGTAAAGTGGCAGGTCAGTGTTGGAACTGGGTGAGTAGAACAATGACAACGGACCATTGAAGGATGACTGCTCATCTGTAGCCATATGAATTATGTTAATTGATGTAGAAACCTAAAGCATATTTTACAGTCCATTGACGGACTCCGTTAGTTGACAGTTGCAGTCTCATACCTGTAACCTCTCTGTGCACGCATGAGGGCATGCACATGCCCTGGGTCTCCGTCTCCTTCTCATGATGGCATAATGCCCCACCATTCTCTCAGAGTATACAGAAATCAAACTATTTGCAAAACTGATCATTTCCGTGCTGCATGGTTACAATTCCTGCACTTGTACTCACAATCTGCCCACCTCCTCCGCACAACAATACTGTCACCCGCTCCACAGCCTTTCCCCCACTCCATCAGTTGGCGTGATTCCGCCCCAAGCGCGTGATCATTCAAACTCCGCAAAAGGCGATTGTTTGGCTCTGATGCTGCAGCCCATTGGAATATTCAGTCACGCTCGTCACAATAAATAATATCTTGTATTATCTCCGCCCGATCTCCGCGAGGCCGCGTCATCAGTCAGCGCAAGTCGCGCTCGCTGTTGTCGGGGCGTCGGGAGGCTCAAATTCTTCTTCCCAAGAATTTTAAAAAATGTATTATTGTCATAACATGAGACAGGAATATTCTAGTCAGAATTGAGGGTTCACAGGAGGGTAATAAAGGTGAGGGTACATGAAGTAAGGTGTCGGGGGATAATGTGCAGCTGGGGGCTGATAAACAGGAGGTGGAGGGTAAGTGTAGGGATGAATGTATGCCGAGTGTCCATTTGATGGAGGTACAGGTGGTCTGGAAGGACCTGCTTGAGTAGAAATGACAGGAGGAGGCGGGGGTGGCAGTGGGGACTTGGCAAGCTCGGTGAGACGGGATATGAGGACATCCTTGACCCCGGAATATGGTGCACCATAGTGTTTGCATAAGTTGGAGAGCTGCTTGGCCTTTAATCCGAATAATACACGAGGATTTGACTGAAAATCAAAAGTAGCCGCGTCAAAGTCAGCGTAGTCACATTCACCGGGCCGCGGTGCTTGAAACGATTCGCTGGCAGTACCCAAAGTGCCAGGAATTGAGGTTGAAGGCTTGGTTGGAACCGGTGTCTTCAAGGAGGGAGCCCTAAATGACAATATGAGGCAATTAGAACGACAAATAGAGCAGAACTTGACACACACCTTAAAGCGTCTGGCTTAGCTTTCTGTCCCGAATGCTGACCACCAGAGTATGCATCCTTATGTGCTGTTTTTCGTTTCTTGAGCCTGCCCGCTGCACCCATGACTTCTGCCGTCTCAGTCCAAGAGTGCTGATTCGGTGCAATCCTTTGCTTTGGCGGTAGAACAAGCATGTCGGAGTACTTGAGTTTGTTGTCAACAGCTGAGATATCGGCGTAGAAGTTGAGGAGGCGCTCGCTCATAGGGAATGTCGAGGGGTATGTATGGAGAGTGGTGGTAAGAGAAGAGAGACGCTTGATGAGATCGGTGATTGACGGATTTGGCCTTTCCTCCGAGTCGGTCTCGAGATCGTCGAGCTTGCTTGTCGAGCTCAAGGTCGAGCTGGCTGTAGGCACATCGGACTTGCCCTCAGAGCGTAACATTGTATGCGAGACCGCTTGACATATCTCGGGGTAGATTGATTGAGCCAAGCAGAGATGCTTACAGAAATTGATTGCCGGATACGACAGACAGGTGCAGTCCGTGGTGGCGAGATTGACAGAGTACTTGATGGATGTATCGGATTGCGAGGTAACCAAGCAAGTACGAGTCTCCGTGTCAAGTTCTGAGATCAGAGAGCTAGACATGGATTTGGCGCGTTCCTCAATCTCGCGCCGGCGCTTGGCTTCAAGATTGAGTCCGGCAAATCCTAGCCACTGGCGATGGTGACGCTCAATGAAGTATGGAATAGTTTCATCGATGAGGATATGGAGGAGGTGATCCAGACGTCGATTCCTTTTTCCTTCGAGAAATTTACCCTTCAGTAAGTGGTGCCAAGCTTCCACAAGCATGTTGGTGTCACAGAGGTTGTGAACATCGCGCCCTTGCCGGTAGACAGCTGACCAGAGTTCCTTCTCGGGTAGCCAGTAATCAAGGAGATAGATCCGCACGCTTCGGGGAGCAGTTGCCTGAATCTGATTCCATAAGGCGTCAAACTCTGATGTGGATACAGCGTGAAGCCACTTCTTCAATAGCTCCCATAGTTCGACATATTCTGTGATATTGAAGTGCTGCTGCCAAGCATGTAGAACGTGCCACCAGCATAGCAGAAGAAGAGAGAGTGGATAGCGGCGTTTGATGGAATTCATTTGGCCGCGATCATGATCGGACATGAATAGAAATGGGATGATGTCCGGATTGAGTTCGACCATCTTTTTCAAGAAGAAATCAACGGTGACCTCTTTCGAATCAGATGCGATCATCCAAGCGCACGGCATGCCGTGTCCCCAGTCATCGCGAGCAAGTAGGGAGAAGAGCTTCAGAGCCTCGTAGTGGGTTGTATTGTGTGTCGCGTCCAAACCCGCAAAGCGGCCGTGTGCGTATTTTCTCCAGCACTCTTTCTGATACGGTGTCTGAATGATCATGACAAATGCATCTGGTGCCAGGCCGGATTCCAAGGGAGATGCATCCGAGCTTGTCTTGAGAAAGACATAACAGCCTCGAGTGCGTAGCTTCTCGGCCCAGTGAAGTACGGACATGCCATCTTGGGATGCAAGTCGGACAACCTCAGCATCGATCCGGCGCTGGACTGCTCGGATATCGGCTGGTTTGGCAAACTGACGACGTGTTGCATTGCGTGTATTACGAAGTTTGTCGAGGTTGTCTTCTGTATAGATGTCCTTGCCCCCTTGAACCTCGCGAAGCTACAGTAACAGCTCGATCAATGGATGTTACAATGCAAAAAGACTATTCGGACGTACCACCATATCCTCCTTGACCCCCAAGCGTAACAACCTCTCTATTTCCAGCTGTATGTCCGCCGTAAGACGCGTAAAAGGCGCGTTCTCTACTCCGAGGGCATGATTATGGCCTTCCGGTGGTCCGCTGAGAGATCCAAGGACGATGTTGGAATGGGGATAGGTCTTGACAGTGAGGCGCATGCGGCAGTCCGATTTCTTGCTGTCGAGATGTTGTTGGCGGTCGGTTTTCTTCGTGTATTCTTTCTTGCCACCGGTACGTGCACGTCCACAGACATAGATCACCTTAGTGCTCCATATATCTGCGGCGGGGCCTGTGGGCTTTGGGGAATCCTTGACTAGCCACTCCATGATATTCTCTTCCTCCTCTCTTGCCTTCCATGTCTTGAATGCAACCATAGAATCCCAAGAGAGCGTGTAGCCGCCATGGGCACGATCGTGTTCGGCCGATCCGACGACAGGTGCAACCGGGGTAGATGTGACGTTTTCAGGAACGGGCTCGGTGTTGGTAAGATTGAGATCAATCTGAAAGTGATGGAAGGCCATGAGCGTGTAGCGAGAAGCGAGGCGGGAGTAGGTCACTAAGAGGCGGGAAAGAGCGCAAATTGCTCTATTGCTCTACACGTGTGTACAGTTTTGGGTCATACAAACAATCAAAAACATAGTATATATGAACAATGGCCTCGTATAGTGACAATAATAATATTTTGTACGTGGGAACTCGCCGTGGCCTTTTTGGGAAAGCTGTGCTCGGGGCGGAATCTCAAAAACTCACTCCATCCCCTCCTCCCTCACTCGTTATGAAAGAACTATACATCACCCTCCTTCGACATGCCTGGTTGTCTCATCCAGTTGTCCCGCTCCCTGGATGTCTGCTGTCTTTGTCACTGTCCATGTCTTATTCTTTCCCCCCTTTATATTGGCCAGCACAACCCCGTGCACCCCATTCACTCTCACTCTTTCCCCATCCCTCATCTCCTTCCGGCTCCAGACCCCTTTCACATGCCTTCATCCTCTTGCATCAAACCACCTCTCGCACTGCTTGAGCTCCAGCCACTCCTTGCTGACCTACGGGTGCTCCCGTGCTCTGCAACAACCATGTCCACGCAAACACTGATCTGCGGAAGGGGGTTGAACACACCCAAGCAAGCGCAGGTCTGCATCAGCAAGCCGCTTGATGCTGGTGAAATTTGTAGGGTTTCCTGTTGGGGGTGGGGTTTGAATAACCACCTGGATCTCAACGCATCGCCTGTACTATTCATACAGCTCCATGCGCAGGAGCGCCTGGTATATGGACTGGGCTAGCTGGGAGTACGAGGGGGGACTCTCGAGCTTGGGGTCAGGAAGAGCCGGTGTTGGGAGCATGGGCCGTAATGATGACCGAGCGATAACAGCTTCTGTTGTGCCGTCGCCTTCCCCCCTCAACTATGTCCCCATCCCCCTCAGCTCCTCGATGCATTGATCATCCTCCACGTCTGCCACAGATACGGCAACAGCACCTGATTATCAAATGTATTGGACACCTTGTATCCCATAGACTATTCCTTCACCAGCCTCAAACACCAAGATGACACGAAACTCATGCGGCTCATCTCGCATCGCCTCCTCCCTCTCCATGGTCACCTCCACCTTCTTCATGATCACCTTCCCCACCATCCCCTCCCCCCACCTCCCCCGCGGATCTCATCCCATCCCATCCCCTCTCCCACCTCCGCCATTTCTCTCCTCAAAAACCCCTCCACCCCCTCGCGGACACCTCCAGTCTGCGCCCATCGACGCTCCCCAGTCGTGTTGCCGAAAACAGTGCGAGACCTCGGGAACGAATGCGAGGGGGGGAGCGGGGGTTGATCCCCAGCCACCGTTGTAAGCGCCTGGTACACGAACTGGCCGAACTGGGAGTAGTCGGTAACACTCGGGCTCGGGGGCGGGGGCAGGAAGAGTCGGTGGTGGAGGTGGGGGGCAAGGAGCGACCAAACGGCAGCGCCCTCTGTGCAGGCGCCATTGTCTCTTTGTCCCTCATCTTCAGGATGTGGATCCCCAGTGATCCGCTCGTCCCCTCTGGGATACGGCAACTGGCGCCCCCACCCCCTCTTCATATCCTCAACTGTAATGCAATCCCCTGCTCCCCGCCCACCTTCCCCAACCTCCTCGCCACCTCCAACCTCCAAGCTCCTCCCACCCCCATTTCCACCCCCCTCACAAGCTCTCCGCCTCCCCCGCGGATGCCCCAAGACATCTCCAGTCTGCGCCCGTCCAAACTCCCCCGTTGCCCTCCCCACCCGAGTCCATGCAGGAGGTAGAACGTTGGGGTGCGGAGGGTGTTGATGCTGACCTCGCACCCTCACCTCCTTGGGCGACCTCTGGCCAGCAGGTGTCCCATGAGCACGGTGTAGAACTGTGATGACAGCTCCTTGTACCTAAAAAGAAAGCATTAGCATCTACAACTACATGACTCGCAGTGAAACCCTCATACGGTATGTTTACAATCAGGGTTACTACAAGAACTCGAGGCTCCCTCATCGGTCGACGGGGGAGGCGGAGCTGCGGGGAGTCTGGCGCGTTCATGGGGTGTGTCATCTACAGTGCGAGCTGGAGGTTGGGGTGCAGAACGAGATGATTCCGTAGCAGGGGCGTGCCCACGGCGCGTTGGGCGTTGGGGTTGGACGTGTGTGCGGCCGAACGGGGGATCCGGGGATGTCAACTATCCATCGTCAACGGCGAGCAGCCAAGAAACAATGTACTACTCACGTTGGGCGGCTCAACCCGCGCCCCTTCCTCCCTCTTCATAATCCCCACCCCCACCTCCCTCGCGGATCCCATCCCACCCCCTCCTCCTCCACCATCTTTCCCCACCATCCCCTCCACCCCCTTGCAGATGCCATACAACACTTCTAGCCTGCGACCATCGATGCTCTCCAGTCGCCTTCCCGACTGCGAGCGTGTCGTGTGCCCCAACCTGTGTTCGCTTCGCGGAGGTGGAACGAGCCGGCAGGTTTGGCTTGGGCAAGCGAGGAGGATGTTGATGCTAATTTCGCACCCTGTTGCGCATCTCACCTGCTCCGCCAGAGCCTTAGGGGATGTGCTCATCACCTAGTAGTAGATGAGCACCCCATCCACCGACACAGCCGTGTCCCATGAGCGCTGTGTGGAACTGTAACGACGATTTCCTATACCTAAAAAACCTATCAGCATCCAGCCCAATAATGCACACGAAGATTACGCACAGCTCAGACCCAAACGGTATGGTCACAACCGCAGGACACAGCATGCGCACCTGCTACAGGCCCATCTCAAGCAATCTCGCTCGCACTCGCTTCGCCCCTCTGTGCATGACACACCACCACCCATCTCCGGAAGCTCCAGAGACGAAGAAGCATCGCATGATCACCCTCCTTTCGCCTTGTCCTTGGTGGGCGCGCCAGACTCCGCAGCTCCACCTTCCACGTCGATGATGATGTAACTGCGAGTGTTTGTAGTATCCTCGGCGCGGTGAATGTATGTGCGTCGGGCGTCGGGCTTGGATGCGAGTGCGGCGTAGTGGGGGATTGATAAGGGTCTGGGGACGTGTGGATGACGAAGAGTGAGAACGTTTCGTGTAGGGGAAGCTGCGGGGTGATGAGGGCGGGACATGCTTCGAATTGTAGAGTAATTGGAGATGACAGATAAAGAGACAATCGCAATACTTCGCGGCAAACACTGCGTGGTGTGTGCGTGGTGTGGATGAAGTTTCGGGGATGCTTCGTGTAGTGCACGGACTGGGAATGCCAGATGACGAGAGAATAGCAACCCCTCGTGTAATAAAGAGGTCGGGGATGCTTGGTACGGATGACGATGAATCCTCGCTCTGCGTGTAACCACCCGGCGCCCCCCATCCTCCCCCTGCGCGTACCCAAAACTCCCGCCACATCCCCCACTCCGCGCCACACAGCCTTCATGTGCCGGAACTCGCGGGCGTGGGCCTGTGTGTCCTGCATGCATCCATTTTGTTGGCAGGTTGACGGCGGGAGAGAGACGCGTGATGCGCACGATAACGCTCCTATCGAGGTACGCTCAGAAGACACCGGACTCTGAGCGAGACGATAAGCTCCCCGCAGGACTTGTAAGACTCGGACGCAAAATTGGAATTGGTATCGCAATCCCTCGACGGAGTCCGGCGCGGCGGCCGTGTACGCGGGGATGCGTGTGCGACGTAGCTGGGGTTGATGAGGGGCCGAGAATGTGGGATGATGGGGAATAGGAACGTTTCGCAGTGGAGGACCGAGCACGCTTCGCGGCGTGATTGAGGAGGAGAGTGCGGGGAGGCCTCACATTGTTGAGGGACTGGAAATGCTGAATGAAGACGAATGCTGCGTGGTGTGGACGATGATGAGGCTCCGGGGAAGATTTGTATCGTAGCTTGTATCGTAGACTGAATGACGACGGGCTAGAGACGTTTCATGGTGTAGGACGTCAAATCCTGCCTGGAGTGGGTGACGAGACGGTACGTTGCGTGCTCCGCGCCCCCTCCCTCCCCTCCGGCGTGTACCTGCACTTCTACCGGGGCAACACTTTCCCCTGCTCGCACTGCGCACGACCTTCATGTGACGGAACTCGCGTGTTCGTTGGGATGTGGGTCCTATCGGCGGGTGGGCGGTGGCAGGGAATGACCGGGAGACCCGCCGTGCGAGACGCAGGACTTGCATTGAGGAGGTCGTTGATCTGCGACGACAGCACGTCAGTACGAGGATAAGGGGAGTAGACGAGAACTTGGTGACGCACGTACATCTCCACCCGCTGAACAGGCCATCCCGCTCCCCCATCTCCGCGTTCTGTATCTGCAGCTTGGCGCGCCTGCGCCCCGTGTACTCCCCGAGGTCACGCCGTGGATGTCGTCGTCGATGCGATGTCTCTTCCGCCCGGATGGTATCAACTTGTAGGACTGCGTTTGAGTCGCCTCAGCTGGCTGTCTATGCTCGTTCTCCGGGCTCTGTGTGCTCGTGCCTCGAAGGTGGTGTGTCTGCGTCAAAATTGGCGCTCTGCGTGCATCGTGTGAGGCTCTGTCTCTGCTGTAATCCTAGTCGGGTCCTCGATAGGAAGTACGACATCCTCGAGCGCGGCGTGGTAGTCATCCGAAGAGTAGGCCGTCAATTGGCTCGAGCGGAGCGTTGTCAAGGTGGACGTACAAGACAAGTCGCGTTCAGCGCGGCCCTGAATCCGAATTCCGTTCCTGACTCTCTTCCGCGCATAATAATAATTTACTGTCTTTCTACATGGTCAGGCTCTCGTGGATTAGAGCACACTTGTGGGATACAGTATGCACTCTCCGAAAACTTTTGAATTATGTCATTACATTCATCTCAATCCCAAAAAATCAATAAACGTGGTAATGCTCTATAAATTGATCTAGCTGACTCGGACGCGCATTGCAAGCCCAAGCCGTATAGTAGTTGAACTCCTCATGAACGTTTACCTTGCTCGTTCACCTATCCTGCAGCTCGACCGTGTTTTGCACCGACACAAACATCACCACTCCGAGTCGTTCCCGTAGGCTATCTTCATAGTTGCCCGTTTTCTCCGCTTGGACGCTGGCCATTCTCGCGCAGCCATATATCCACGTAGCCTGCACAGTTACGTTGGCGGACGAAATCCATCCCTGCATGGCAAGCGCTGCCTCGTCCCATCCTCACAGCTCGTGCCTAGGAGCGCACCAGCCGTTCGGCGCTCTGACGCATCCACGACTCCCGAGTCTCGCGACGACATATAACGGATCGGGGTCTGATTGACAGAAGTGGTCGCTCGCCACGCTTGCGCTGTCCTTGGTAAGTTCAACTCGAATGTTTTTTTTTTCATCGAACGTCACTCACCAATACCGATGTTGAGCGTTTTGAACTCTGTACTGTTGCAAATCTGAGAATCATCTGCGCTCGATTCATGTTTCGTCGTCCAAAAGTGAACGCCGTTCGTTCGTTCGGCTGGCTGAGGAAAAGCTTTCCGCAAGTTCGTTTCGATTGTATAGCGACTGCAAATTGCGACGGTGTGTTGGCGGGTCGACAGTCCCTTAGTTTAGTTCCAGCTAAGTTGGCTACCCGTTAATCGTTGGGTTGGAGTTCGTTCCGTAACGTAGTACTTGAGGACATAGTCACTAATGTACACTCTGCGTACTGTCGCGTCGAAGACTGCTGGAAGGTTAGCTCTGGTTTGAAAGAATAATCACTGACCGTTCGCTTTTGAGAGCCGTCCCTCGCCGAATGAGTTGGACTCGACAGCGGCGTGTCTTTCCTGGGCCGTGCGTCGGATGCCTTGATCAAGAATGAGTGTCGATCCCAAAGAGAAATAGTCTCACTCACCTTGACTCTAGCAGATGGCACAACCTTGGCTCCATGTCACGTACTGTAAGGTGTGCGTGTGGAGCAGGTGCTGGCAAAATGATAAGAGTCTGAGAGAGAACGGGTAAGTTAAATGGGGAGGAAAGCGGAGGAGGATTGCTACGCATTGGTGCTCTGCAAACCCAACGTCCGGCGCTGCGATGCAGGTGCCCCATGCCCTTGGCTGTTTGCGGCTGGGTTGCAGCGTAGTCGGGATTCGTCGCGAGTGGGCCGCGCGAGAGAGGGCAAGTCGTCGTAAGCCCAACTTCGTGAGCAGAATTGTATACAAGTCGAGGCTAGTGGATGAAATGAAATTGTATCGTTTGAAGTTGCTTATTAACAAGTTCTGGACAAGAGTGAGCTGCACTGGAAAAAAAGGAGCGATCAAAGACGCACCGTTTGTCTAATGCAAGTCAAAGGTGCGCTAACGCCTTCACAAAGTCTTCATGTGGCGCCCCAAGTGACTTTGTGGAATTCGTTTGTATCTGCCCTCGTTTATGCGCGCGTTCATGTCCGATCTTGCATGCGTCGCTGAGTTGTGATACCGAGGGCGTAAAGACCAGTGGACTGTGTAGCGAGAAAAGCCAAATACTGTCGAACAAGTCGTTGTTAGTCTAGCCAGGTGTAATCAGAAAGACGCATGAATTTGCGCACCAATGAGACGCACGGCGTCCCGGTAATCGTTGGTTCGTTGCGTTGCTGTCGTTTCGCAAAGGTAAGCTCGGAACCTTTGTATCCATCGGAAGCGATACTGACAGACTATTCCGTTGAGAGCCTTCCCGCGTCGGATGCACTGTATGATGTATGCGATGGCTACCTTCTGCTTCATTCCATTCCTAAACCGTACGTCTGGACGAACAGTGAGTGTCTAATCTGGCAGCAAGCCAGCGCATCCACGAACCTTTTGAACAAATGCAAAATAGGCGTTTTGCTCCAATACAAGCACCGACCGTGATCCATCGCCTGCAAAAATCGGTCCCAGTTGAGAATGCGTTTGTTCTGTTCGACGTATTCGACGATAGATAAGCTGTTGATTTGCAACTACTTCAGTGAAACCGCAACAGTTTTAACCGGGAGTTGGTTCGTAGCGAGAAATCTGCCAGAAAGATAGGTAAGTTTCAAATCAGGAATTGAACGACCTACTGACCGTTGCATTTCAACAGCCTTGCGCATCGAATATGAATGTAAATCGTTGGACTCGATGGCGTCTGTTGTTTCGTTTGATTCCTGACGTGTGTGTACGGCCAGTGCCTTGACGAAAGATAAGCAATGAAAGCGAACATAACGGCTCCTGATTTCCACGAAAATTGATGCTTGACTGGGGAGTAGAAGCTGTAACGCGAACTCGTGTACTCTTGGCGCGTGCGAAAGACACGGGAAGAAATGCTAAAGGATACGGTGTAAGTGAAAGGGGAAGGGAAGTGCAGGCCGACTGTTATATACCTTGAATCGCGAGTTTGGCAGAGAGGCGCTGCGGTGCAAGTGCCCGTGCCGTTCGTCGATATGTTGTTTGCGGCTGGGGTGTGAAATCGTCGTGAATGGGCGACGCGAGTAAAATGGTATAGGCAAGTCGTCGTGAGCTCATTTTTGTTCGCGGCCAGTCGTGGATTCGGTTTGTATACGGGTACCTGGATCCGCGGATGGAATAAGAGTATTTGGATTGAAAGTATCTAAAACAGATTCTTGACCTATGTTAGCTGTAATGAAGAAAAGAGGGAGTAGTGAGAGACACACCAAGTTTATCTAATGCAAGTCGAAAATGCGCTAACGCCTTCACGAAGTCTGCATGTGCCGCCCCGAGTGACTTGAAAGATTCGTCTGTATCTGTCCTCTTTTCTGCGGGCTCCGTGTCTCTCGCCGCCTCAGCATCCAAGCGCCCGTCCACTGTACCGATCTGGGCTGTCCGTCCGAGTCTCGACGCTATTTGTCGATCAGTAATAGTGCGGGGTCGGCGCGGTTCTCGAGGGCGTAAGGAGAAACAGAGCTCAGGGTGGTGCGAGCAGAGTGCTGTGCGTCATATTCTGTCCATGCACATTGGGAGATGCTCGAACAAGTCTTGCTTGGAATTCTAGCAGATTCGAACAGAAATGTACGACGTATTTTTACGCACCTTGCATACATTCCGCCTCCAAACAACCATAACATCATCACCAGCGCCGTCAGCGCAGCAAAAGACGCCCTCATCGCGTCGAGAGTGTATTCAGCACAGTCGAGCTCATCGTGCTTGCAGTGGTCCGAGCAGCCGTCTGGGTTGAGATGGGCTAATGCATCGGGGAAGCGGACAACGCAAAGAGAGTCGTGAAGCGCAGTTCAGAGCGCGCCGAGAGCGTCAATGGTGGTAGGCGAGCGAGAGAGTATGAATCCTGATGAGAGAGCGAAGACAAGACGGTCTTGCCGCCGGCAACTTTTCTTCGTTGCCTCTTGCCCGCTTACCACCACGACCTGCTCGTCGTCGACGCGTCTCTCGTGTCTCTCCCGCATGCCCGCCCGCAAATGGCGCCTTCCGTCATCAATGTCATGTTTTTCTCTCTGTTTATCCTAACTTCACCTGCACGAAGCCCGGACGAGCACGCATTTCAAGCTTTTGAGGCTCCCCCAGTAGTGCATGCCCTCCATCCTAGACATCCTGCTCGTCCCAACTCTCCTCACACGCTTCGTTACCGATGCGTTTCACGTTGATGTTGGAAGAAGCGCCCCGCTCTTCCATGGATCGTCCTACCACATCACCCGGGCCGTATCTCAATACGCGCCAGTTATATGCACAACCCTCTGCTGCGAGTTTCTGCGATTTATCGTCGCCCGCACCAATCTTTGTTCGATGGCGCAGCTTACTTCTAGGCCTGACGAGGGGATATACCGGCAGCCCTTTCGTTCTAGCACATCTCGCTGCCGCCGCCGCGGGCTTATTGTCTCACCTGCGGCGGTGGTGGACCCGACATTCTCGCAAGTCGACTCCCGTATATCTGAGGGGATGGTGTACGCCGATATGGTGTATCTGTAATGCCAGCAACTGGCGCCATTCGGGTGCGTCGAAATCTTGTTCCAATGTATTGATTCTTTGACTGACCAACATCTACAACGTAGTTCAGGACCCGGTAGAATACATGTAGGGGTATGGACATCGCTACCGTCGAACATCTCATGTACGTGAAAGAGGAAAGCGCTGGTCGACATCCGGCATCGCCGCGCAATATACTCGGTCCCTCCGAGATGTACACTCCCTTGACCGTTGTCATTATCATCGCCGGCACATTCACGCTGCACACGCGTCCAACCTCATTGCCCGCTGTGCCGACCATACAGGAGGACGAGACTGCATCCTTGGGCGGCGCTAGGAGGAATTTGGGATTTTGCAGGAGGCTGTTGAGCCTGTTGCGTTCTCCTACCAAGGGGAAGGGCACAGCTAGTGTGATCATAAACTGCGAGATGTTGTCTCTGCCCGAGGAACATGGGAAATAGGTTGTTCATGGTGCGTGCATCCTCGACGTTCCAAGTAAGCTAGATCTCACGCCCTTTTCACAGACACCACCCACCGCCAGCGCTGCGCTTCCACACCGGCCGACCGGCTAGCTGGCCTAGACGACGCACATCTTAGAGGCAACGAACCGCCAAGTGCAGATCCAACACCTCCAGCGTCTCGTGATATCAACACTGACCCGTGGACAGTATCGCGGAGATTGAGAAAGGCGTCCAGGAGGTAGCGACGGGGAAGCGAAGTATCGAAATGAAGGTATGGGCTGCCGCGGGAGATGACACTGCTGGGGTGGAGGGGTTAGACCTGGAGAGGAGGTGGCAAGGAGAATACGGAGGGATTAGGGCAGACGCAAAGCTGCCGCATCTGGTGTGACGCGGAGAGTACAGGGTGATTCAATGCGCGATGCGATAAGGTACGGCACATGAGGGCGAGAGTGTCAGGACACGCAGCGAAGGCAGCACGGCGGACATTCGAATGTTCTTGGTAGTAACAAACTATTTTACAAACACCTACTTCTAATCTGTAAAGAGTTTACTGTAACTTACTTATCGGGAGTCTTCAGTCCGTGGCTAGACGGGCGAATGGGTGTCACGTCCCAGATTCTTCAAGCCCATATGTGTGAGAACTCTTGTCAGCGAAACAGACGCTAGCGGCCCCAGACCCCGATGTTATAGTATCGAGCACAGAGATCCCGGTCGCCTGCCATAGCTACAGCGAATGTTGCCTAAGAGACATCAGCAAAACAGTGGCCTTTGCGCCACGCCACGCACCTCACGCGATGTCTAGCCCATATACGAATGCCAGTGAGCGGTACTGAAGCCATTGAACAAGAAAAGCCCAATGCCTTTCGAGCGCAGCTCAAGGATGGCACGCCGACGATGATCATGGCAAAGAATCAAACGACGCGTTGTTCCTCGCACCGCCGATGAGGATGAGTCTCAAAAACAGCATGGTCTCCTATATAAGTAGTGAGGGGAGACCTGACGCGACGACGGGAAAGGACGCACCTGGAAGTCTCGTAATTTCCTGGATACAGCCTCCCAGGGTGGGCAGGACCGTGTTCACGAGGGTGGTCGCGGAGGAGAAGGCATCTGGAGGAAAGGGATAGACAGGCCACACAGAGTACAAAGAAGGTACTCCGGGCTTTGCTGTAGAGGCCGATTTGAGCAGACACTGAGCAGACGGTGTCTGTGATCAGCTTGCATACGCAAACTATTGGCCCGGCGGCCTTTACCTGTCGGGGTAATTTGCATTTGGAACGCCAATTACGCGTTTAGCATTCGCGCTCATCCTACCATGCGCATTCTACGTCCTCTGGCTCGACGGTGAGGCGGTGATTGGTGATGGTGGCTGAAGCATGATGGTGGGAGAATCAGGGAGATCAGTGAGTACCGGCCATTGCTCACCAAAATGGGGATTTCGATCATGCACGTCCCGATTGGGAAGCCCTGCTAAATTGTCGCGTCGACTGGATGCACCTACTGTGGGCTGAACGAGACACAACAGCCGTTAGCTTCAGACAGAGAAAGTGACGAGAATTGAATTCTACATGTATTCTCTGGGACAGACCTTTGATACCTGCTTGACCACCATGAAATCCGCTCTCGAAGTCATCAATATAAAGCAGTAGAATTAAGTTTGTGCCAAAGAATACATGTATTTTACCCATTTATGTGACCTCGTACAGTTTTTGGAGCAAGATTCGACGTGTGGAAGCCCCTAGTAGGTGCACTTTGTAGGGCAATATTACAGTCAAACACAGCCACAGGACAGCACTTTTCAGACAAAAACAGTCGTTGTTGGCCTTCCCAGACAAATTCTGGCCTCGCATTTGGGTTGGATGAACTTATATATGTATCATATAGTTAAATCATGCTGAATTATGGTACATCGCGTCTTTGAACAGAGCAATGAGTCGAAAAGGTGGATTTGCCACATAAAGGGTCCGATCATGCTTAGTAAGCGCACGATTTCCCTCGCAGCATTGCCGGTACTCAAGATCAGTGTGACATGCGGTGCGGTGCGTAATCATCTGACACGACATCTTGCCAGCACACAGCGACGACCACAGCACAACGCAGCACAACCATGGACACCAATGTCACAGAAACCAAGCGCGGTTGGCGCCATCGGCTCAAGTCGAATCTGCTCCCGCGGAGTCGATCGAACCGTCCCGCTCCGTCCAAACGCCGCTCGGATGATGGGATCGTCTCTCCCGCCCTCACAGTAGGAAAGACAGACAAGAAATGTACGTTTTCGCCCGATCGCCTAGCAGTTACTGTCTGATATCCATTCAGCATCTTTGTTGCTGTCGAAATTGTTGCGCCCAGCCGGCCCATCTCGCCCTTCCAACCCTTCGCCGTCGAGTCGCTCTCCCAATGCTATGCCATCTCCCTCTCTCAATATCTTGCCGTCTACGCCTCCCAGTCCTACGCTGTCTCTGTCCCCCAACGCTATGCCATCTTCTTTTTTTAGTCTTTCGCTGTCACCGTCTCCCGCCCCCATGCCGTCTCAATCCCCTATGCCATCTCTTCCTTTCGGGACTTCGTCGACTCCGTCTATCGACCCGATGCTTTCTTTGTCTCCCAGCCATATGCTGTCTCTGTCCCCCAACACTATGCCTTCTCCTTTCACCCTTTCATCGTTTCTTTCCCCCACCCCTTTGCCGCCTGTGTCTCCCACCCCTATGCTGTTTCCGTCTCCCAACATTTCTTCATCTCTGTCCCCCCACCCCTCGCCTTCCCCGTCAACAGCAGTGCAAACATCCGCTCCGTCTGTGCACCCCTCATCATTTTCCAACATACCACCACCATCTACTGTTCAACCAGCACTCTCAGACAAAGCCAAAGCATTGCTCAAAAAGTTGGCCAAGGTCACCAGCAGTGTCATCAATGTTGAGAATGCTACTATCTGCGTGAACATTGTTCAAGAAGCAGGTGAACTGGCTGAGAATCTACCAGTCATAAAGGCTGTGGCAGACATTGTCACACATCTGATTAAGGTTGTGGATGTATGTGTCTGACTTATCTTTTGCAATTTTGTGTGTTGATCTTTATGCACTCATAGGAATATGACCAATGTCGGGAGTCATGGGCACGCTTGAAGATAGTGCTTGAAACACTGTCCAGGTTCATGGCCGTGTTTGCAGAAGAAGCCCAATTTCAGAATCTTCCACCTGACATGTTTATGGCATTCAAGCCACTCCAGGATACACTTGGGGAGATTTTTTGTGTTTGGAGTGAATTTGGCAAGAAGAACTTTATTCTTGTAACCTTAGATCGCGATGATCTCAAGCGGAAAGGTGATGAATTCACAAACAAGCTGTGGCGTACACTGGACCTTTTACAGGTAAGCATGTATGTGATATGGTTTGCAGATTACCTGATACTGAATATAGAGTAATCAAACTGTGTATGCTCGCATTGATGTGGCATATAACAGGAGAATGCTTGATAAACTTGAGGGAGCACTAGACAAACAAACAGAGACAATCTGTAATATGCTCATGCGGATAGACAGTAGGGCAGTGGCTTCTGTGCAGGCTGCTAGAACACTTGGCATTCTAACATGTCCAATGTCTTCAAAGTATTTCAAAGGACAAGACTCTATTATGCTACACCTTTCAGCTATATTTTCTTCAGGTGTAGCAGTGCTTGTTGGGGAAGAGTTATCATTAGCACGCATGGAAAATATTATCAATAGTTTTGTTGGTGCTTGTGGCATACGGTATGCAATTTCTCTTTTGTGATGTGCACATTCTGAATCTTCATCATCAGCTTCTCAGGTGTGCATTATATTAATGCAAGCTCTAAAGAGCGTCTTGAGTTGGACCTCAAGTCATTTAGTGGTGCAGCTGAGCTTGAGGCTGCAATTTCTGCTATCTGTGCAATGCAAGAGCTTTTACTTATCATTACAAATATTGATGACATAGCTGCTATCAACCTTGTTTCTTGGCTTCCACATAGCCTGAAACTATATATTTTGTTGTCTGGCACAGATTCATTCTTGGAAAAACTTGCATCACCAGGGCAATTTTGGAAGCTGGGTGACCTCGAAGACAAGTTCTATATTGAGATGTTGAGAACTGCACTAGCTCAGTCAAAAGAAATAAGGAGACGTGTAGTGACATTAGTAGCCAAAGGTGGCACAGGGAAGACACAGATTGCAATAAAGTTTGCTCATATAAATAAATCTAGGTATGTATATATAATCATTAAATCATATTCAGCTGATTTAAAAAATTATAGCTTCTCTGAAGTTATTTTTGTGACTGCCAACTCAAAAGAGCAACTAATCAACCAAGATAAAATGGTTATAAAACAAGTTCAGCAGTCTCTCCGAAGCTACTTGAATGGAAATCACAGTAATTGGCTTGTCATTTATGATAATGCTGATGATCCTACAACTGATCTTTCACCCTATCTTCCTTCTTGTCATCATGGTAATGTGATCATTACAAGTCGTATTACCAATGTTCAAGAGCATGCTTCTAAAGACTGCAAAATCTCTGTTGATAATATTAAGATAAAGCAAGAGGAAGACACAGCAGCAGTTAAGCTTCAAAAGCAGATACTTGAAGCAAGAAAAGAGACTCTAGGAGAAAACCATTCAGATACACTGGGATCAATGGCTAATCTTGCAGCTACATTCTCACAGCAAGGAAATTATTCCCATGCAATAGTACTTCAGCAACAGGTGCTTGATGCAAGAAAACAGAGATTAGGAGAGCATCATCTTGATACACTTACTTCCATGAGCGATCTTGCAGTTACTTTTTGGCGGCAAAGAAGATATGCAGAGGCAGAAGTACTTGAAAAAGAGGTGCTTAATGCAAGAAAAGAGATTCTGGGAAACTATCATTTGGACACACTTACATCCATGGCTAATCTTGCAATTACCTTCTCACAGCAAGACAAACTTGCAGAGGCAGAGGAGCTTGAACAAGAAGTGCTTGATGTAAGAAAAGAGATTCTGGGAGAGCATCATTCAGACACACTTTCATCAATGGCCAATCTTGCATCAATCTTTTCAGAACAAGGAAAGTATGCAAAGGCAGAAGTACTGCAAAGGGAAGTACTTGAGGCAAGAAAGGAGATTCTGGGAAAGCATCATCCAAATACACTTTCATCAATGGATAATCTTGCATCAATTCTGTCAAAGCAACAAAAGTATGCAGATGCAGAAGTACTGCAAAGAGAGGTACTTGAGGCAAGAAAGGAGATTCTGGGAGAGCGTCATCCAGACACACTTGCTTCAATGAGCAACTTTGCAGCAACCTTTGAGCAGCAAGGAAATTATGCAGATGCAGAAGTACTACAAAGAGAGGTGCTTGAAGCAGAGAAGGACATTCTGGGAGAGCGTCATCCAGACACACTTCGATCAAAGGCCAACCTTGGTGTCATCTTATATCATCAGAAGAGATACACTGAAGCAGAAGTGCTTGAAAGGGAAGTACTTGAGATCAGAAAAAAGATTCTGGGAGAGGATCATCCAGACACGCTTCAGACAATGCAAAATCTAGCAGAAATCCTTCAAATGCAAGAGAAATATGGACAGTCAGAAGTCTTTGAAAAGTAGTATTTGAAACTCAAAATGCAGTATCAATGTAGTAAGAACAGACTTCATCATGTAACAATGTAAAATAATACTTGCCATATAAGTGTAAGTATTGACTGGCCCATAATTTCAAGTGTGTAAGTCTCAAATTTTATACGTCAAAATAAGATCTCTACTGCTAACCAAATACTCAATTAGAACCAATTACAATTGCAGATTGTACAAAATACTTCACAAAGGCTGACAAAAAAATGTGTAAGAAAGCAAGAATTTTGGGGCAAAATTTCATTCTTGACTCCAGTTATACTAGTCATTCCCCTTTGTATCTATGTAGGCACCAGGAACCTGAGCCTAAATAGGCAGTTTGGTGAGTGTATGTGTGATCCCGGTCACGTCGCAGCCCTTTCACCAGAGCCAGACTGCACAGCGCATACAGCTACGCAAAAATGGATGTGTGCTCACAATTGCATTAGGGAATCCGGGAAATTATGACATGATTCTACACCTTACAATACTCTCTGGTCAACGAGACTAGCTCGGGACTTGAACACATTTCTAACTGGGAAGTGTGATTTGGGGAAACAATATTGATATAGCAAGAAGTTTCATTAGGGCTATATAAGTACATATGTATGTACTCGAGTAGTACAATATGGGTTATAGGTGGGCTTAGAGCTCGATGCTTGCGGGGACTCGGATTGCGTGCCAGCAGTATAGTGAAGTGATGAGAGAATGAGGATGTAGGGAGGGCGGTGTACCCTGCCCTTGTGGTGGCCGTGAACATCTTGCCAATGTGGCAGAAGCGTTTGATCAAGCTGGGCGGTGAGGCGGTTGACGTCGGTCTCGGTCAGAGACACAGATTCGGAGTCCGAATTTTTTTGTTTGCCGGATGGCAAAACTGTCACGTGTGGGTTGGACTTTTATTGCGCGACGCAGCAGCAAATACGACAAAGTTGTTCTCTTCCACTTTCTACCACCTTGGCGCCGTCGACGCAACAACATTAGTCTGGCCAGCAACCGCAACATCATCGCAGCTCTCGCGCCTTTGCTCTGGGAGTGCGGCCAAAACACACAGTCAAGACCTTGAAGGCGCTGTCGGCTGTCTTGGTGAGCGAAGCCACCGTGGCAAGGAGAGAAGGTCTCTGCTTACAATGGTAAGCTTCTGCCTTTGTGTCTGTCATTCTTTCTTTCTGATGTTGCGCAGGAGCGCACTCACCGAGTTGCTGACATACCGCCGCCTCCCGAAATTTCCTCCATACATGGCCATTGGAAAGGAGCAAGCAGCTTGCCAACCGCTCGCGTACACTTGCTTTTTTTTTTCTCACACTCACGTTTGTTGACCTCCTATCCAGCCGGAGCTTTGTGAATATGTCGCTACCCTACAAGAACATTGTCGTACATCGTCATCAGTTTGCCCGTCGCTTGAAACTAATCTCCTTCCAGAGTTGCCTCCGACATCTTTCCATAGGCAGGATGCCAACCCTAGCCACTAGAATATGGCATCTGTGCGGCGATCGCCACTTTCCCGGATAGTATCTGGCGGGCTTTCATGCACAGCCACTTTCTCGGGTGGTGGGCTCGCTTTGCTTAGCAAACTAGATTCCGCCAAATGTGTGTGTATACTATGGATAGGGCTGTCTAGAATAATAAAATTTGTCTATGCTCTATTTTTGGTGTTATATGTCCATCAATGGATAGATATCAAGGTACACTGATACCGGATTGGATTAAAGCGTGATTCTCGCTCGTCTGGGTCGGCGCGCGCTGGATGCGCAATCCGGATTCGGATGGACTGGTCCTCGGCATTACCCGGATTGCCCTTTTGCAACGCGCTGCCCGGCGCCCCCCTCATTCGTCCCGTACCCTTCGGACTGAGATTTGCCCTCCGCCGTGTGAAGCACTGATCCGTGTTTTGTTACTTGTTGGACCTCAAATTCCCCCTTCCGTACCTCTTCAATCCTCAGCTCGGTCCTCGCGCCATCCCGTATCAGTCATGCGAGCTTATCATTTCTTTTGCAATGCCGTTCATTACAGTTAGCAGTACTACGGCTACTATGGCGCCACTTCGCATGAATCATGCCGGACAAGCGCCTTCGAGACAATTGTCCTGGGAGGTTCAGCCGTGCATAAGGCCCGCGTTGTTGCACTCGACAGCACGCAGATATGACCACTCAAGACGGGCACTAGAAAGGGAAGGGAGCGGGGAGCGGGGGGGGGAGCGGGGGGGGCACGGAGGGCAGGGGGGAGCACGGGGAGCACAGGGGAGCACGGGGGGCAGGGGGAACAGAGGGGAGCGGGGGAGCGGGGAAACGGGGGGAGCGGGGGGACGAGGGAGCGGGTATAGAGGCGGGTGCGGGTACGGGTTAGGTGTGTTGTACGGTGCGAACAACACTGACGGCACCAGGGGGAGGGGTTGACAATTGACTGGGCAGGAGATCGCCCTTGTGTCATTGTACTTGGCTTCCAAGCTTCTAGTCATTGTCGTCGTCTGGTCGTGATCTTTGTTATTGTGTTCCGGTCGTTGTTGCACAATCATCGTTGTCGTCCGGTCATCGTTATCCGTCGTCGCAACGACTTCATGTGGTTTTTGAACACTGCACAGGCGACAACGGGACAAAGAGGGCCACATACTGGTGGCGTGGTCGGTGCGAGTGATGGTCGAGGGAGCGGCTTGTCAGAACAGAACATGAGCGCTGATGGTGGTCGGCAATGCGGGGCTCACGTATCCCTTCTAACGGTCCAATGTCGCTAAGGTGGGAAGCAGTTGTGAGCGTTGCTGTGGAACATCAACAGAAAAAAAGGGACGCACCTATGTAGACGCTGCCCAACCAGCAGATGGCACAGCGCCGCTTCCACCCGCTTCCGGCCTTGCGGCGCGCTATCCAGGGATGCGCCGGGGCTCGCACTGTCTTCACGTTGAATTCCACGTTGATGGCACCCCATTTGCGATTTTTGCTGCTGTTGGTTGAGGGAGGTGTCGTTGGAAATGGCCTGTGTTTCTGTTCTCCACTCGGAGTGGTGGTATATGGGTGAAATCGATGGTGGGAGGGTGCGACCAAGGCAAGGTGAGAATTGAGGCCGCAGAATTTGGCGTGCTGGTGGTCGATGGTTGGGTTTGCATGGCAACGCAAACCCTCGATCACTGTCCGACAAATGCCGGATCTCGTTCTTGCTGTCTTGACTCGTTTGTCGGCAACATTCTACTCAATGCCATACCCCAGAAATTTGCGTACGAGGTGGTGAATGGGCTCTTAATTGCATGAATAAAATTTGTATTTTTCTGATTTAGTTCAATGAAACTTCGAGTTCAAGCAATGAGCCATGCAGGATTATCCATAGGTGGGTGGGGTACATGGAATTCCTGTGAAATTGCGACTGCTACCTAAAAAATTCAATTTGCAGAACCCCAAGTTATGGTATCCACTGCCGTTTGAGCGCCCTCCACCGCCACCGCCGTTGTTGTGCGCGCCGCCGCACATCTCACCATTCTCACCTTGCCGTGTTCGGCATGTCAATGTCCGATCGTTTCTCTTTCGACTGAATCAACTTGTATTGCTGCTAATAGTCACTCTCACCCTCAGACATAATCTAGGCCAAAGCACTTCAATGCGGACTGCTCAGGTCGGCGCGTAGGGGAGCAAATTTGACCGCAAGTGATTTGTCAGAATGAATGTCCCTACAATTTCTATTGAGTGCAGGATGACCGACACCATTCAACGCAAATTTTCCGTTACGGCGCAGGAAGCCCAACAGGGCGGCCCACATACCATAGGCGGAAGCATCAAGGGTGAAGGATGCAGTGATATAGTGAAGGGAGAGTGGAGATGCCAAAAGGTGCAAGGGCGTATAGAGAGTGCAAAGGTGTATGGAGGGCGCCATTCTGTTTCTCCATCAGGAGACGCCTTATGGAATCAAAGCTGTTATAAGTATGTGACATAGAGACATTCACTTTAAGGTTGTCAAAGCACTTGTAATCTTTCAAAGCACTTCAGAGCCTATTAAAGCAGACATTGTTCATACAATCCATTTGAAGTACTCAAAAATATCTTGCTACACTATCAAGCACATGTCATAATTACATGTAATCTAAAACATATTAATCTTCACGCATTACTGCAAGTATCTTTGAAATCTTATAATTTCTTTTCAACTTTGCATAATCAATAATACATATATTATACCAACTGTCTAGTAAGTAGAAGCCAAGACCTTCACCGGTGCACCACTTTCTTCTCCTTCATAGCCTGTCGGTGTGTAATCTTTGTCTCATCAATAAGATGGAGACGTCTGAGATGCTGCTCAGAGTATTGGTCAGGGTATTGGAGCTGTCCCTGACGTGGTAGAGCTTCTGGATTGACACTGCAGCATGCATGAGCTTGTATCAATGTCAGAAAATACAATACACACTGAAAGCGTTGTACGCCACTCCGACTGTGCAGATGTAATTGATGTTTGGCACCATAGTTAGCAGCATAGCCACGTTGTTGTGCACAGGTATTTTCTCGGTCCGTTGCTGACAAGCGCTCCCGACGTCTTGTCGTTCCATGCGGCCAATATGTGCTGAGGTGTAGAGTGCCATGTATTGGTGATCCGTCCCTCTTAATTTCAACCAGGCCACCATTTCATTGGATTTGAGTTCACCATTTTGGTGCAATACATGCCGACTGGATGCTCTGATTTTTCCTTTTCTCGGGCGCGTTCCCATGCCTTGAGTTTGGGAAATGAGTCATCTCTATTTAAGAGAGGTATTGACTATCCAATGCTGGTGTAATTGTCAACACTATGACATAGTGATTCCCAGTGCGCGAAGTTACAGCATGTGGACCCAATAAGTCTGCCCATACAATCTCCAGCGGCCTTGTTTCTCTATGTCCCTCCTGCCTTATTTTTGTTACCAGATTTTGTTTCTGTTTTCCGAGAACACATGATTGACATTTGTGTGGAGGGACAGAGTGATTGACAGGCATACCTTTGACCATCTTTTCTTTCACCATCTTGTTCAGAGCATAGAAATTAGGATGTCCAAAGCAGCCATGCCACGTTTGTAGTGGGACTGATGTGGCAGTGGCCAGTAGAGTGTGCTCAATACATGTGAATGGGCTGATGTGGCGGTGATATAAATTGCATGATAAAGAGAGAGGACCACGAGCAATGACGGTTTGGTTGTCTTTGTGTGTTAGCCAGCATTGTTTGTCGTCAAAGTGGGCAATGACCTTGGATGAGCGGGCAAGTGCCAATACCGAGAGTAACCGGACAATTGCACTTGGAACGTAAAGAACGTTCTCTAGTGTCAGACGGACACCTTTTGCAATGCAAAGTTTGATGGTGCCGATGCCTAGGCCATAGATGTGCGAGCTTCCGACTCCACAGATTGTTTTGAGGGGAATAGAGTGGAGAGATATGAAATTGGACCGTTCTGGTGAGATGTGGATAGTAGCCGCTGTATCGAGCCAAGACGGATGGGCTTCCATGCTAAGAATTGTGGTTTGCGTATTTTGAGAGATTGATGCAATGGTGAGGTTAGCAACATAAACATGCTGATGGTGAGAATTCCAGTCAACCAATGATTTGATTGGATCTTCGAAGGCAAGTCATTTATCGTATTCAGCAGTATTGGCTGAGGTCTTGAGGGACTTCAGAAACTGGTATCAGATGCTAATGCAGTAAACTCCTCCTTTGCTGGAGTGTCGGAGAGTAGAAATGCAGATCCAGAAGCAACATCAATCACGTATGCCCATCCATCAGAACCGGTATGGAGTGAAAGGTTCCCTTCTTTGCTCCTTGCTTTTCCACTGCTAGCTCTGTTGCGACGACTCTCTCTGTCTCTCTGTTTTGCCCCAATGGACTCTAAGATGGACTTTCCAGTAGAGTCCCCAACGAGTCCTGCAAAAACGGGTATACCCGGGGGTGATACTCGTACTCGAGTGGACCCTTACTCAGGTAATCTACAATACCCGGGTATAGGACACCCGGGTAGCGGGTAAGTATTGGGCCAGGCGCTAGGCCTTGCCAGATACTCACTCATACTCACTCGTTAGATACCTGCTGCCGATAAGTAAGGGGAGGCAAGGGGGAGGAGGTTGCATAGGATCAATCCTTGTTTTCAGAGAGGGTGTGGAACGCTCAAATGAGCGAGCCGCATACCCGCGACAAAATGGGGATGAGATGGGGGTGCAAGCAGGAACAATGGGGGAGTGTGGAGTGGCAGCAGAGGTGACGGGTGGTAAATGCGAAGGTGAGAGCGTCAACAGCACGCAAAGCCGTAGAGTGGTGGTGGGTGGTAGATGGCGGGCGGCGGGCGGCGGGCAAGAGGGGCAGAGGTGCTGCAGTAGGTTAGCAAGCACAGTGTCTAGCGACGGCGTCATTTGACGCCGTCAAAATAGTCACATACTTTTCTGAAGCCCCATCCCATTACCATCCTACGCGCCCGGAAAGTCGCATCTGCAGCGCATCCAGCCCCCCCACACACCGCTGAGTACCATCGGCGTCGTTGTCCGTGAGTGTGGAGGCTTCGCATTGAGGGCTTACACAAATGGCTGCGTCGTCGAACGACGGCTTACACAATGACACAAAGTCCAACGTCATCCACGCCATTTGCGAGGCGCAGAGACATCGGCGGCGTCCAAATTGGCCGGCATTTGGTGTCTGTGGGTCCAGAAAGGGCGGGAAACAAGTTTGGCGGCCAGATGGCAGCTTGTCGTTGAGCTGCCATCATAGTAAGTGGCAAGAGACGACATTGAACGTCATCCGATCACGTTCCGACACTTGCCGGATTGCGTTCGGATTGTGTTTGGACCATATTTGCCGTTGTTCTCAGCAACAACAACGGCATTGGGGCTCATTGTAATTCATTAGATGAGCACCATATAACCTTGAAAATGATTTGATACTGACTGCAAAAGTGCGAGTATACTCTTTAATTACCCGTACCCGTACCCGCCCAAGTGGTACTCGGGTAATGGGTATGGATTGGGCTGGACCCCATGTGAGTGAACACCTGGCGGGTAGGGTATCTGGATACCCGGATATTTACTCGTTGGGGACTCTACTTTCCAGACATTCCGCCACCTTCTGAGATGCAGTACTGCTTTGTGTGACCAACGGGGGTTGAGCATTTTGGATTGTTGCATCGGATAGCAGAAGGACGCCGTCCTGATGGTGCAGTGGATGAGTGTGATGTGGTGGCTGCAAGAGCAATGTCCTGAACAGCCTGTGTATCATTGTCCCAGAGCTGCTGCTCCATGTTGAGATTAAGGATGAGGCTTTCAGAGGTGAATGGAGTATCCTTGGTGGCACGGTTGATAGTGTGGGCAGTGTCGCTATGAAGTTTCTTGAGTTTGGGGGCGTTGAGTGCATTGACCATGAGGATGGTGAGGAAAAGATCTTTGGTTGGCGTTCCCATCTTCCAGATTTGTTCGTTCAACATTTGCAGCTTGTGGGTTGTATCTCTTCTTCCCTCTGGAGAATCAAATAGCAAATACTTGGGTGAGGAGTTCTATCTGTGTTATTGGACCCTGCTGTTTGTGTCTTTTCTTCAGCTTTTCATACACCGCCTTGGCCCCCTTGTCTTTGCTGGATGCTATTTCCTTCTGCTCTGCCGCAACTGTATTCTCCTCCATGAACACGATGATGGCGCGGTTGTTTATGTTCCAGTTGCGATAGGCAATAGGCTCTGCTGACTTCTTGGGGCATATGAAGGTGCCGTCAAGGTGAGGCCTCCGGACATGACCAGTGTATTTAGCATGGAGCGCTTCCAGTCCTGCCAATTGCTGGCACCGTGGTTAAGCTTTTCAGCTGTGAATCATGTATGGAGGATACTGGCTATGGACACGGTGGGGCGCAGGGTGTTGGCGGGGGGAAGTGACATGTTGAAGAAAAATTCTTTGGCGTGCTCGAGTGTGTTGTGTGGGTTTGTACACTGCATGAAACATAGCATATTTACGCCAAAAAAATGCTAAAAAAAATGTGAAATTTTTTCATCATTTTTTAATCTCAAAAATGATGAAAAAATGATAAATAAATGCTATATCTGCATACTTTTATTGTATTTATACCTTTCTTGAAGTGAAAAAATGACAGAAAAATTTCACATTTTTTTAGCATTTTTTCGGCGTAAATATTCTATGTTTCATGCAGTGGTATGAGTTCAGAAACAAGCTCTCAATGTCTAGAGGTCAAGAGAAAAGCTCATAACCTGTTAGTTTCTGTACTGTAAAGTAGGAAGAGTAATCTAAGTCTCGGTAATTGTAAACAGACTGTATTAGATACCTGTAAAGTAGGAAGAGTAATCTAGTCTAAATCAGCATCTCTGTAGCCTCTTATGTCAGATAGAAAGCTCACCTCAGTCTCGGTTATGGTAAACAGACTGAGGAGGAGGACACAAGGGATATTGCTATATACAGTGTGATTGTTCTCGGATCTTACAGCGCTAAACACCTTGACTCAAACTCTGACAGACAATAAAGTGCTTGAACAGGAAACAGGCTGGCAGACATGACAAGAACTACAATTAGGCTCACAAAACATAATGCTACCAATGGGGTTTGGGGCAGAGCCCCAACAAGCTGAAATGACTGCTGGAGGGAGGACATGAGCCTGCGAATGTCCTGCCGAAGGCAGGATTGGAAGCTTGTGTATATCATTGTAGTACAGACCGTGCTGTGCTCTTTAGGGGCTAGATGCACATTAAAATCTATGTATCTGTGTTCTTTAAGGGCTAGATGCACGTTAAAATTCCTGCTACGTAGTTAGTAAGTCTTATGGCAGAAAGATTCAGGGAAAATGGCCCGATTTGGATTGTCACGTGTTTCTACACCGTCTACACTGCGAATTTCTTTCCCATGGCTGCTTTTATTTGGTTTGCACAAACAACACTCCCGCCAAAATCGATGTGGCTGGGCAAAACTCTCGGTAAACACGTGAGTTTCACGTGAAGCAAGAAATCATGCGATTCTCTGACCTCAGTGTCTCTGACAAAAAGGTCTTACTTAGGTCATGGGCTTCTAGGTTCTGTCAGTGTTGGACTTGGACCTCCCTTCAAGCATTGATACTGACAAATGGCTACAGCTTCAGGCTCATTAATGTTATCTTACTTACACACCAAAGCTCGAGAGCACCCGTCAAAGATGGGTGCGGCAGAGCGACCTGAATATCTGCACTGCAAGTGCATCAGTGACCGTCAGTCCCCCTCACGTATGTGTAGATGATAAAACTAAAAGCGGGTGAGCGGCAGTGTCATGATCTGTCCCTGGACCCGCGCACCATTGGCAACACGTGCATCCATTTGCTACGCCACAGAGCTTTGCAGGATTTCCTTAGACATGAAATCACCTTCAGACATCCTCTACCATGTCTATGCATCATATCCCAGTGACAGAACCAGTCTCCTAATGTGCCATCTCTCGGGACAGGCTACACAGCACAAACACACCGCCACAACTATGGGTTTACAACCACACCCTTGACCTAGAGGCTTTACTCAGTCTCGGATTGTCTCCCAGGCCATCATATATGTTGTGGGAACGACTACAACACTCAGGGATTGCTCTGGAGACTCAGGGAGTCCTCTAGAGGGATATCTATTGAAGGAGAAGCTACAACACCAGTACTCAACGCTTGGAGGCCATCATACATGCTGTGGGAACGACTATAACACTCAGGGATTGCTCTAGAGACTCAGGGAGTCCTCTCGAGGGATATCTATCGAAAGAGAAGCTACATAACCAATACTCGACGCTTGGAGAACCTCTGGACCGCTGGAGAAGGCTGTGGAACATTGGGGAAGGTTCTGGAAGGTCCAGGACGCTTCCAAAACGTCATCCCGCCGCATTGGGCGCTCTGACTCATTCAGAAGTCCCTACAGCCAATAGAATGGCGGGATCCCGCCCTTTGCCCGCTCTGACTCATTCAGAGTCATCAGGAGCTATTCTGGGAACTCCCTGGCAGCCTATGACTCGAACCAAGTCTATACTTAGGCGCATGAGCGCATGCTCCCGCCAATCCCGCCCTCCCGACCAATGGGAGCCCGCTGATCGCGCCCCCGCCCCTTGAAACAGTGGAACAACTGTCTTTCACAACACCCGACGCAGCGGGAGCTCTGACTCAGTCAGCAACCTATTTGGGACACTAGAACAGTATATAAAGTCGAAGTACATTCCCCCATGTACTTCAGAGCTGGACATTATTGCATCTGTGCTATTGTACATTCCTTCGCAGTACCCTTTGGCATCTTCGCCTCTGTCATTGGGGAATCACTCTCTAAGGGGCCATCTCTCATTGTACGCTTCATCTTTTGTTGAATGTACTCTTACTCGTCGTCCTCTCCATCATCTCCTTCTTGCAGGAACTCTCGCGTCACTGAGCATGCTCTCGACCAGCTACATGATTGGATCTATACCTCCCTTGTTGGTATCCCGTGGGGACCTTCATTGAGTGGATCAAGACTGGATATGGAGACGGATGGACATCCATTGTATGCGGACAGCGCGTTGACCTCATCAGGGATGAGGCAATGCTGCAGTCGTCGTCGGGTCGTTGTCAATGTACCAGGGGTACTAGGCATTGATCCCTATTTGTCTAGCGCTGCCCCAATGGAGTGTGACAAGTGGCATAGATGGATAGGATCCACAAGGATGCATTAAGTCTGTCGTTGAGCAAGACAACGACTAGACATACAAACAGGAGTCTCACCAGGCAGAGTGCCTGGGAGATCTCCTGGCCTTCACCCCAAGGATGGCTCAATGGACACAGGACACACATATGGAGGTGTACAGTCGCTGTGGGCGCTGTATGAACCGTGGCACGTGACGGTGCGGGTTCAGGTCCTAACAGGCAGGCAACGGGCGTACAAGACAAGTAACGTCAGGCAGCCTTGGATAAATTGATCTATCAGCAAGAGAGTGCTTAGTGCACACTGCTCTGCACACTGCCCAGTCCTTTGACTTACCGTGGCAAGGACCAGACTTGATTATGTAAGTGAAGCCCTTGATCGGCCATATCGCAAACAACTGCCTCTCCTGTTCTCCCACCATCACCCACTGGAGCACCCAATACCGCGCCACTCTAAAAGCAACGATCACCATCATGCGAGGCAGCGGCTGCGCAGGAGTTAAGCGCCGGATACAACACTGACTGTGCTGATGGTTTTGGCGCCCACATCATCATACAACCTAGTGCTTGTCCACGTCCAGTTGGAGATTGAAGAAAGTGGAACCACCATTCCAGACCTCACTGCTACGGTATGTGCAACATTGGTCTCTTTGATCTGCCCATTGACAACACTGACACTCTTGCCGACAGCCGTGCTCAGTACCTATATTGGGCTCGTTGCACACAATTACCTTGTCGATCGACTACGTTCCGTCCGCGTCCTTGTTCACACTATCCTTTCAGGCACAATGCTTCTGTTGTCTTACCAATGTGTGATTGGTGTTTGACGTCGTCATTCTGTGGCCAGCGCCGTCCGACAACGAGCTAGTCGATAGCTTGCTGATCCTGCACCAGAACAAAGTGCCCACTAATCAACATCCACATACACGTTCTGCGACGCAACTCGAAGGACGCACCTTGCTTGAACGTCTCCATCAGCCTCTCCTGCCCGGAATTGACATTCTGGGAAATGGCGCCAGAGACGGGGCGTCAACCTCGTCGCTAATATACTGTGGCAGGGGAGGGCAGCTATCAAATCGACTCACGCGCGGGACACGCTTTGGTGGCCAGATGTGAACAGAGGGAGGTCGGGATGAGCGCGCATGGCGAGGCCATGGCTGAGGTGCGTTACATGCACTCCTTTTTGTTACTGTTCTTACCCTTCTGCTTAGTGCTGTCTGCTGCTCCTTTCTCCCACCATCACAAATCTACAAGTACACTTCAAGCACAGACGCTGTACTCTCCGCCATTTCATCCCTCATGTTGATGCTAACACTTTGAGATAAGCCAATGTCTGTTAACTGTTCCTTCAACACTTACCTTTCCATAGCTTGCAAATCTCACAGGCCACAAACGACGGCATCTGCTCAGATTTGGCGCGCTAAGCTCTTCACAGATTCCGACTCGACACAAGTCAGGATCAAGTACGCTATGAACGGCATTGATTGCAACACAATCTGCTCTCTGCAAGGCTGGTGAGTTGTCGCCCATTCCACAAACAATTTGAATGCTTACCTTGGGTTGAACAGCACGTAACAAACGAATTTTGACATCGATTGAACAGCAAATGAGTTCTGAAGCCGACTGAGCGCTGACTCGCTAGCATCCGGACGTGGAATTTACCTATTCTTCAGACGTTCGTGATACAATAACAAGGATCTAGAACTGTTTATCAGCACGACGGTGGCGAGTGTCGACGGGTCTGACTCCAACATCCCCAACTCTAACAACATCCACTGTATGAGCGACAAGTAGACAGATATTTGATGTTTGCGTGATGTTTGGGCAAGGATGTAATGTCAATAAAGTTGGTTACAAAATTGTGAGTCTGCGGCACGCCCAAAGGAAGGAGTGTCTGAGTTCACACAGACAGTTCTAAGCAGCAGGCCCTGCCGGACCCGGCCCTACGCCCAGTTATATATCTATCTATCCAAGCGGTGGTGTAGCACGTGAGCCATGAAGTCTCGATGATCGCGAACCCTAACCCGGGTAAATCAACTTTTGAACCGGCGCGATCCGATTGGCCCAGTGCACTCCGCCTTTCTGACCTCCATGTTCAAAACGACGTCTCTGAGGGCGTCCAGCCAGGGTGCGTCGTCCCGTCTCTGCCTCCCTAATGGATGCTCATTCGCGGAATAGTGGCACGGCCGTTTAGGGCCAAGCTAAGACAGACCAGGGGCTTCGCGACGGTAGCCGACCCGCCCGTAAGGCGCTATGGCGGGCTGAAGGACCAGGACCGGATATTCACGAATGCGTTTTGCCGGCATGACCATGGGCTGAAGGGCGCGCAGGTGTGTCTTTGTTGGTGTATAAGGGGTAGGTGCAGTGTGCTGACGATGGAATGACTGCTAGTCCCGCGGCGACTGGCACCGGACGAAGGACATTCTGCTCAAGGGCGACTCTTGGATTATACAGACCATCAAGGACTCGGGGCTGCGCGGGCGTGGAGGTGCTGGGTTCCCGTCGGGTCTGAAATGGAGCTTCATGAACAAGCCTGGTTGGGAGAAGGACCCAAGGTTCGTTGGCCTTCAGCCTCTTGTCGAGCCGTGTGCTCACTGCAGTGGTATAGACCACGCTATTTGGTCGTCAACGCCGACGAGGGCGAGCCCGGGACGTGCAAGGACCGCGAGATTATGCGCGGCGACCCCCACAAACTCATCGAAGGCTGCCTCGTCGCCGGGCGCGCCATGAACGCCAACGCAGCCTACATCTACATCCGCGGCGAGTTCTTCCAGGAGGCATCGCACGTCCAGCAGGCCATTAACGAGGCGTACGCCGCTGGCCTCCTTGGCAAGAACGCTTGCGGCTCTGGATATGCGTTTGACGTGTACCTCCACCGCGGAGCGGGAGCCTACATTTGTGGAGAGGAGACGGCGCTGATTGAGAGTCTCGAGGGCAAGCAGGGAAAGCCCCGTCTGAAGCCGCCATTCCCCGCCGACGTTGGATTGTTCGGCAGCCCGACGACGGTGGCGAACGTGGAGACTGTGGCTGTCGCGCCGACGATCTGTCGTCGTGGTGGCTCGTGGTTCGCTGGATTTGGGCGGGAGCGCAACCAGGGGACGAAGCTGTTCTGCATCAGTGGGCATGTGAACAACCCGTGTGTTGTCGAGGAGGAGATGAGCATTCCGCTGAAGGAGCTTATCGAGAAGCACTGCGGGGGTGTCATTGGTGGGTGGGACAACCTGTTGGGTATCATTCCTGGTGGATGCTCTGTCCCTGTCCTACCGATTGACAAGTGCTCTGAGGTTTTGTAAGTGATGCGAACTTCTCTTTCTGTGTGTCAATGGGTTTCTTATGGTTATGCGATAGGATGGACTACGACTCGCTGAAGGATGCTCAGTCTGGTCTTGGAACAGGCGCTGTCATCGTCATGGACAAGAGCACCGATATCATTGCTGCTATTGCCCGGTTCGCGCAGGTAAGCGCATCGCCTGGAAGACTTTCTTACTCCGCGCTGACGACATTGCAGTTCTACAAACACGAATCTTGCGGACAGTGCACACCGTGTCGAGAGGGGACGACTTGGATGATGAAGATGATGGACCGCATGGTTGAGGGACGTGGCCATGCCCGAGAGATCGACATGTTGCTCGAGTTGACGTAGGTTTCTTTGCCACCACCAGTTTGATTTTGACTCACCTTGCTCTCTAGCAAACAAGTCGAAGGTCGCACGATTTGCGCTCTCGGTGACGCCGCCGCGTGGCCTATCCAAGGCCTCATGCGCCATTTCCGCCCCGAGGTCGAGGCTCGGATCGAGGCATTCAGACAGGCGCAGGGCAATGTGGCATTTGGGGGGATGTTAACGAAGGATGTGGATGATTCGCTAGCTGTACCGGATAACCTTGGTGTGCGGATTCCTGTGTCGCCACCTGCGGGCTTGTAGACCATATAATATAATTTTATTCTCGCCACCACTGCCAAGGAGGCGGCCCGGATAGTGCCGGACCTCGCTTACTCAGCAACTTACGCGTCGCGTCCAAAGCAATTCGTGACTTGGCCTTTTGCTACAACTTGAACGAACGATGAGTGACGAAGTCGTACTCCCGATCCCGAACCTCGCTGTTCCTCAGCACATTTTCATCCTTTCGTCGCCGTCGCTATCGCATCTGCATGAACAGTCCAAACGGGAGCTCATCGAGAGCATAACCTCGGACGAAATGGCGGCTTACTACGCCTCGATATCCTCGCTCCTGCCGACAGACGCCGCCCTGCTCGAGAAGCTGCAGGCATCGAACAAGACGGGGCTGGAGGCGCTGGACGAGAAGCTGAAAAAGGCGGAGGAGCTGGAGGGCGAGACGGAGATTGGGGACATCCTGAGGGAGCGGGCGAATTTCCTGACGAAGATTGGCGAGAAGGACAAGGCGATCGAGGCGCAGAAGCTGGCGCTGGAGAAGACGCCCGGGCTGGGCAGCCGGATCGATATTGTGCTGACGCTGGTGCGCATAGGCCTGTTCTGGATGGACCACGCGCTGGTGGTGTGGGGGCTGGACAAGGCGGAGGTGTATGTTGTCTTCCTCTTTTCCCCATCTTAAGGGTGATATTGATGCTTTGATAGGCTCATCGAGGAAGGCGGTGACTGGGACCGCCGCAACCGCCACAAAGTGTACAAGGGCCTGCACCTGCTCTCGATCCGCCAGTTCGCGCGCGCATCCGTGCTGCTGCTCGACGCCATCTCGACGTTCACTGCCACGGAGCTCTTGTCGTACAACGACTTCATCGCGCTGACCGTCATCGCCTCCGCGCTCTCCCTCTCCCGCGTCGACCTCAAGAAGAAGCTCATCGCGTCCCCCGAGGTCATCTCCGTCCTCCCCGAGCTGCCCATCCTCGGCGACCTCGTCAAGTCCCTCTACGAATGCCACTACGACAAGTTCTTCGTCGCGCTCGCGACGCTCGAGCAGACGCACCTCATCCCCTCGCGCTTCCTCAACCCCCATGCGCGCTTCTACGTCCGCGAGATGCGCATCCTGGCGTATAAGCAGCTGTTGCAGAGTTATAAGAGTCTGACGCTGGAGAGCATGGGGCTGGCGTTTGGTGTTCGGCCGGACTTTGTGGATACTGAGCTGGCAAGGTTCATTTCGACGGGGAGGCTGGACGCGAGTATTGATCGCGTGAATCGGGTGGTGGAGACGTCGAGGGGTGCGTGTTCCGTTTCTTGTGTGGGAGATGGTGGTCTGACAATGTTTACAGATTCGATTTCGCCAGCGCTGAACTTGAAGGGTGCCGCGGTGGATGTGGTGGTGAAGCAGGGGGATTTGGTCCTCGCGCAGGCAGGCCGATTAAGTAGGGTACTGGGATGAAGAGGAGAAGTATACTTGCTTGCTACAGCAATATAACACGACGTCTCTACATCTTCTTTGTGCGAACTTTGGTTGGTTCGAGGATAACGGTGCGTCGTGTTCTTCAGCTTTTGGGCTTTTGGTGAGTTATTAGTCGATCTACGCTTGTACTTTTGTTGTGAATTGATCATGCTCTGCTAGAAGAAGTTCCCTCTGGATATACAATTGCGATAAGTTGAGAGTATCCGGTCGTCCACAGGTCTCTTTCTATTACTTCGTCTCAGGCAGGGTAAGGTCAACCGGGAGCTTCTCTATGATTTACGAGTTGAAGCTTTGGCCTTCGGATCCTGGGCTGGCGAGTCCAAGTGTAGGACGACTAATGCCATAACCGCGAGCTGAACACATGCGGATTCGATGTTGTCCTCGCTCTCAATCAGCGAAGCGTTATCGTTGGGATACAAAAAGCCCGTAAGCGTTCGTCTCGGTATGTTTCCTCCTCCTTCCGTTCAAATTCGTTGCTACGGTCCACAGTCAGCTGATACAAACTTATGTCCTCGGTTTGGTGATAACCAGAAGTCGTTGACTACCCTTCCCCGAAGATATCTATTCTTTCGCTGAACGATGGGGTACAGTACGTCTTTTCGCCGTCGTTTCTAAGCATAACTCAACAGGTGAGAGAGGTGGCGTCTGTATTACGAGCTGCCGATTATCTTACAACCCCGAACCTTGCCGCCTTTCCCGTTGATTTCTAATCCCGGACACGGGATTGGTGTGGCGTCCGGGATATTCTCTTACAATCCCAAACTTGACGACGTTTGTTTCGCGTTGGATATCTCATCTCGGACACGGGATTGGTGTGGCGTCCGGGATATGCCCTTATAACTCCAAAATGAACGACGTTCGTCTCCCGTTGCATATCTCATCTCAGACACGGGATTGTGTTGATGGTTGCAATGCGCCACCGATCACGTGGGTCGCGTTTAGTTAGGAACTCACGCGTCCGCTACCCTCAGTCTTTCCGTCATCACGGTTGCTGAGGGTAAGTCGCTATTCTATCGTATTCGTATCGTATACTCACTAGTTATTCGTAGTCTTACGTACGTCTACAGGTAATGAATACAGTCTTTCCGTCATCACGGTTGCTGAGGTCTTACGTACGTCTACAGCTCTTAACAGGTTATGGGCCTTTAGAAGCCTGTCTATCGTCGTATCCCACCTCGCCTATACCGTTCGGCGCATTTTTGGACTCTAGAATGTTTCGCTCGCCTGTGAACCCTTCGGATCACGCCGAGCAGCTCGTGGACACCGCGGAGGAGGAGGATCAGGGTGGTTTACCCACCTCGTGGTCCCAGAATAATCCGTTCCGGGACCTGGCTCAGTCGACTTCGGTTTTCCAGTCGACCCCGTTCCCTCGGAGGACTGTCGTGCAGCCGGCCGCTGCCAGCGCGCCTCGCCCGCCCGCTGCCAACGCGCCCCGTGTTGTCCCCAAGGCCGCTGCCACAGCCACCGCTCCTGTCCCGGATCCTCCAACCCCTCCATCGCGCCAGCGCCAGCACACTCGCACTCGGTCCGACCCTCGTCCTGGCCAGTGGGAGCGCGAGCTCCTCAAGATGGACCGCTCCCATCCGCGCATTCGCTCCTGTGCCGTTGTCGTTTCGGCCTGGCCTTCTTCCGTCGCAGCCCTCGATTTCGCTGCTGTCAACTACCACACCTGGGCACAGACCGTCGTCGACGTGCTCAGCCTCTCCCAGTGCCTCGTGTACCATATCCGACCCGACGCTATGATATACCCCGCTGCTGATCCCAGCGCGGAACCTATTGCCGCTATGAATTGGGTTACCAACGACGATGCCGTCCGTGCTTTCCTTCGCCTGCACCTCTCCCCCACCGAGAAGGACCTTTATGTGTCTTGTCGGACCGCGGCCGCTATGTGGACCCTTGCGTATCAGCGTCACCATGAGATCGGTCCTATCTCCCAAGTCACTCTGATGCGGGACATGCTTCGCGCTCAATTCTCCCCTTCCGTCCCGCTCACCGAGACATATCAGGCTATCTCTCGCCAGAACGACCGCTTGTTCGCCCTTGGATCGCTCAAACCCGACGCGTTTCTCGTTGTCGCTCTCCTTCGCGCTCTCCGCACCAATTTCCCTGCTCTCCATGAGAAAGTTCTCGATGGAATCGGCGCTTCCACTGGTGACGCCCCTTACACGCCCTCTCGCATCCTCAAGCTGCTCGAGCTGAAGATCAATGTTGACGGGGACGACACATCGGAGACTGCCATGGCTGCTCGGGCAACATCGTCCGAGACGTGTGGTAACTGCCATCGCGCCGGCCACTCCTCGGACTACTGTGTGCAGAAGGGTGGTGGGATGGAGGGCAAGTCTATCGCTGACGCGCGTGACGCCCAGCGCAGCGCGAAGGGGAAGAAGCCGAGGGAGAAGACGGGTGGTGGGGTGAAGGCCAACTCGGCCAACGTCGCTACTGACGACGCTGAAGTCGCTCATCTGGCAACCGACCCCCTTGAGTCTCTTTGGTCAGAGGGTGTCCGTCGCACTATGGTCCCTGGCGATTTCTCGGAGCTGGGCCTACTTAGCTTCGAGGAGGAGATCAAAGTTTCCGTCGACTGGAATACCTCCCAGCGACCGCTCACCGACGAAGCCTATAACGCCACTCTCGAAGGCAACCCCGTTCCCATCCCATGGACAGTGTCCCCATATTTTGTAGACTCTGCCGCGACGGTGCACATCAGCATGGACAAATCCGATTTCACTGATCTCCAGCCTATTCTCTCCTCGCAGACTGTCAAGGGCCTCGGTGGATCTGTCAGTCACGCTCGTGGTCGCGGTACCATCAAAGTCCGGCTGCCTTGTGGTCGCATTTGGCTGCTGAAGAACGCGCTCTGGATACCCACCTCCACCGTCCGGCTCATCTCCATCAGTAGAGCTATGGACGACTATAGATGCGATTTCAATTTCTCATGCGCGTCTGGCTTATCAATTGTCAGCACCAACGGCTCCGTTCTCGCTACCGGCTCTCGCACTACAAACCCTCGACTCTTCCAGCTCCATTGCACTCGCGTCTCCTCTCCCGATTCCGCCTTCTCTGCTACTACTGTCGTTCCCGATCTCCAAACCTGGCATGCTCGTCTCGGTCACCCCAACATCCCCGCCATTGTCCACATGGCCAAATCGAACCACGCTACCGGTATGCCCATCGATCTATCCCATATCCCTCCCAAGTGCTCATCCTGCATCCTTGGCAAACAGACTCGATCCTCTGTGCCGAAGACTAGGGAGGGGGAGCGGGCGAAGAACAAACTTGACGTAGTGTCTATCGACTTAACGGGACCCACCGCTGTAGCTTCAATCACCGGCAATCAATACATGATGTCTATTGTCGACGAGTATACGTGTTACCCTTGGGTGTTTCCTGTGAAGACGAAGGATGAAGCGATCGTCCGACTCAAGGCTTGGGAACTCAAGATCGAGGCCGCTCTTCATCGACGTCCTGGGAAGTACCGCATCGATGGTGGAGAACTGGACTCGCGTGAGTTTATAGATTGGTGCGACGAGCGGGGCATTGCTTGGGAGCGGACGGCGGCAAATACGAGTGCGCAGAATGGACAAGTCGAACGCACGCATCGCACAATCATGTCGAAGGCCCGTGTCATGCGTCTGGATTGCAAGTTGCCGCCAAATCGCTGGGACGAATTTTGCATCACTTCGGCTTATTTGACCGCTCGGACGCCTGCAGCTGGATTCGGTTTCAAGACTCCCTACGAAGGCTGGTTCGACCGTCCTCCGAATCTCTCTCATCTTCGTGAAATTGGTTGTCGCGCATTCGTCCTCATCCAGTCACACAACCCCAAGATCTACGCTCGCTCTGTCGAATGCGTTCTCATTGGTTACTCTCAAGTTGCTAAAGCTTACCGGTGTTTTAACAGGACGGCTAATAAGGTTGTCGAATCCTACCATGTCTCTTTCATCGAGAGCCACGAGTCGCGCCCATCCCGCCTTCACCCTGGTCGCATTATTGAATCCCCGCCCATAGGCGAACCCGAGATACCCCCCATCAACAACCCCATATTTATTGATCCCTCCGTTGACCCAAAACCGCCTCATACCATAGTTACTGTAGCTGAACCGTCCCTTGAACCGTCCCTTACTGTAGAACAACCTCTTATTAGCACCGATACCGTACCTTTACATACCGAGTCTGGACCCGTAGATACTTCGCCCCGTTCCTTAGATACTGTTACTCCCACACCACCCGAACCTCGCCGTTCCTCTCGCACCCCTGCAGCTCTCGCCACTGCTGTCACCGCCGCTGTCGAGGAGTCCGCAAAGGCTGGCGCCCGTCTCAAAGCTGGGCGGAAGGCTGCCGCCGATGCCCGCCGCCAGGTCCGTCTTGCTCTCCGTACCGCCCTTGTGGACGACGGTCATTTTGCCGACCTTGACGATAACTTGGACGACGACGAAGCCTTCTCCGCCGAGGATCTCCTTGCCGCTGTTGGCGATGGTCGCTCCGCCGACGACCCCACTTTGCTGAAGGCTGCTCTCGCGTCGCCTGATTGCGATGCTTGGCTGGTTGGTATTCAGGAAGAGTTGAAGAGTCTCCTTGATATGGGTGTTTACCGTCTTGTGCCACGCTCATCTGTCCCCAAAGGTCGTCGCATCCTCCGTTCGAAATGGGTACTCCACCGCAAGCGCGACATTGACGGCGCTATATCCCGATACAAGGCGCGCCTCGTCGTACGCGGTTTCGAACAAGTGTTCGGTCGCGACTACACTTGGACGTCATCGCCTACCGCCCGAATGGAATCCATGCGCCTGCTCTTGCACCTTGCTGCCTCTCTCGACTGGGATATCCGCCAGTTCGACGTCAAGACCGCTTTTCTCCACGGGCTCTTGGGCGAGGAGGAGACCCAGTGGCTTGAGCAGCCCGAAGGGTTCGTCGCCGCTGGCAAGGAGGATTTTGTTTGGGAGCTGCAGAAGGGCCTATACGGACTCAAACAGGGCGGCCGCATCTGGAATCGCACTCTCAATGAGGCCATGCTTGGTTGGGGATTCAAGCGTTTGGAATGCGAGTGGTGCGTGTATTATCGGAAGTCCGACACTGGCACGACCATTTGCGCGGTTCATGTCGATGACTTCGCTTCCATTGCCTCTTCCCCCGAGGAGAACTTGCGCTTCGAGGCGGATCTCAAGTCTCGGTGGACTATCTCGGTCTCCGACGCCCGATTCATTGTCGGCATTGGCATTGAGCGCTGCCGCGCTGACCGTCTCATTTATCTGTCGCAGCGCGCTCTGATCGACAAGGTCCTCGACCAGTTCAATCTCGGCACCGTCCATCCGAAGTCCACTCCCATGGATCATGACCTCAAGCTCCGGCGCCCGACCAACTCTTCACCATCCCCCACGGAGATTGCTGAGCTCGCCAAACTCCCGTACCGGTCCCTCGTTGGCTCCCTGATGTACATTGCTGTTGGCACTCGCCCCGACATATCTTACTCCGTCTCTCGCTTGGCGCGTTACCTCGATTGCTATCGGCTCGAACATTGGAACGCCGCAGTCGATGTTGTCCGCTATCTGAAGGGCACTCGCCATTTCTCCTTGGCGCTTGGAGGCGAACGAATGTCGCTTGTGGGCTTCACCGACTCGTCTTACGCCGATTGTCCCGACACCCTCCGTTCTAGCATGGGCTATGCGTTCTCTCTCGGTTCCGGACCCCGCATTTCACGCCCGTGTCAAGCATCTCGACGTCAAGTATCACTACGTTCGAGAGCGTATCGAGGACGGGGCTATTCACGTCACCCGGGTCGCTTCAGCCGATAACATCACGGACATCTTTACAAAACCGCTCGCTCGCATTCAGTTCACGAATCTTCGTTCGCGTATGGGTCTGGTGGATCGTTGTTCGGTCGAGGAGGAGGATCTGTTGTCGCATTGAGGAGGAGTGTTGATGGTTGCAATGCGCCACCGATCACGTGGGTCGCGTTTAGTTAGGAACTCACGCGTCCGCTACCCTCAGTCTTTCCGTCATCACGGTTGCTGAGGGTAAGTCGCTATTCTATCGTATTCGTATCGTATACTCACTAGTTATTCGTAGTCTTACGTACGTCTACAGGTAATGAATACAGTCTTTCCGTCATCACGGTTGCTGAGGTCTTACGTACGTCTACAGCTCTTAACAGATTGGTGTGGCATCCGGATATGCCCTTATAACTCCAAAATGAACGAGGTTCGTCTCCCGTTGCATATCTCATCCCGGACTCGGGATTGGTGTGGCGTCTCGGTATATTGTCTAACGACTCCAAACTTGACGACGCTCGTTTCGCGTTGGATAGCACGGGATCGGTGTGGCAGCCCAGGATATTCTCTTACAATCCCGAACTCAACAGCGACGTTCATTTCCTGTTGGATATCTGATTCCGGACAGAAGATTGGTGTGACGTCCCGAGATACCGCCTTACATTTTTAGCACGATCATGAGAAATTTTGACGGTCAGCTTTGTGCTCGTTTGCTATCAGAGCAGAGGATCGCATACCGTATTCAATGGGCCCTTCGTGAGTTGTTGTACACAGGCCGATGGTGCATTTTGTCAATGCCGCTCTGTTCTAGCTAAGCACCCCTCGCACTTCCGTTTTGATATGGTCGTTCTCCACTTCCGACACGGAGACGTTTTTGGTCTACCATAGATTTTCTTTTGTCGCCAGACGCTTTACGTGGTTTGTCACCGCTTCTTTCGGTGACGCATCTTTGGGCTTGCCTTCGGGACTCGCCTCTAGTTTTGGCTAGTGCAAGTTCACAAACTGGGAAGGGCTCTTGATCTGATGTGGGTTATCGTTCGAGACGTCGAGGCTTATGGATGGTGCTAATCTTGGGCACAACAGAGTCGACATCCGAGTCGGTGTGGCGGTCCTCGCACAGGCTTGGATCGAGAAGATACGGAACATTTACTACTCACTCCTTAACGACTATCTTCTTACACTGGCTCTGTGCGGGCAATCACGTTAACATACGGTGGCACCTGTACAGTATTTCCATCGGCTTTGGCCAGCTTAAATGGGGCATTGATACTGCCTTGTTCGTCCGCCGCGCGCCCCACACGATGTCGGCATTGAGTCAGCTTTATCCGCACCCGCACCGACAAGGCGCTTGCCGGCCCTCTATGTATTCTGTAGCCGCAAGCCAGGGTAAGGTTTGTCTTGTTACGCGACGCTCCGGTCATCCGTAAATCCCTATTCCTTTGCCGCATAGGATTCGGGAGGGGTACAACTGGCTGCTTCCAAACCGCTGTCGACAATCACGCGTAGATATGCCGGTAACTCATCTGTGTCTTCGGGACCTGTCGCGAACACTCATCATTGTCAGTGAGGACTTGCCAGGGAACGCTTACCTTGTTACCGATCTCCTGCAAGTACTGACTTCTGTTGATACAATGGAAGTATCTTAGTCTTTCAAGGATTCTTGTCTGTCATTTCGGTGCAAGAAAATAGAAAGGTACTGTGGTTGTGCAACTCCGTTCGATAAATCGTTCGGTGAATTCGTGTGGAAGCTGTTCTACAAGTAACGAGTCCAAGAAAAGGACTTGTATTCTAGTGATGACCTCCGTCATTGAAGATTGAATGTATGATATTCCAATACCGGAAACAACAGATCTCAATACACCGGCTCTAGTGCGATAGCGTAGCGGTGACCTTGTCATCAGCGGCTGGCCCCAATATTGAGGGCAGAGAAAAGCTTGAATGCTTACCTGCGATGTGCATCAGCGGCTGGCATTGAATACCGGCCGACTCGAAGAGCCGTGAGTTGTATACCAATCTCTGAACCACAATGTCGACGGTAACATGAATTCCTGTGAGAGATCGCTCCAACCCCTCGCATTCAGATGATACCGACGATCCAAAGATTCCTATTCTTTCGCTACAGATATAGAAAAGGTACGAGTTCCTGCGTCTTTCAAACCGCTGTCTAGAATCACGCGTAAATATTCCGGTAAGTAGCTCGTCTGGGATTTGATGGGAGCTGTCCTTGTGTTCGGAGAGGGTCACAGGCAATCATTGTCTTCGCACCTTAGTTCGCCCAGGAGCAAGTTGCGGACCTGGAATTTTGGGGTGGCTGTTCGTGTCTACGCCTAACATTTCATGTCTAAATGATCGATGATGATAATTTGTCTGTGTCCGGTTTCTACTAGAGTAGGGGAAACCTCCGAAATGTAACGATTTAGTACTAGTCTGCTCTTTCGTTGCAGAGATCGCTCTGCTGTTCCTGAAGACCAACCGCTGTCAAAGATCACGCATAATTCGGTCATCCAAAAGACCCCCAACCTTTCGCCGTAGGAAGGGTATCTTGTTGCTGATTTGCAAGTCCTGCAAAGTCAAACCGCTGTCTTAGATCACGCATGAGTACGCATCTTCAATTGAACGAAATCTGACGGACTACGGTCGGTGACTGCAAGATAACCGAGATTTCAACCGAGTGTGGCGTGACGGCGTCGTCTCACAATCGAAGACGCGAAAAGCCGAACAGAGACTACCATTTCACGCATCGAGCAAGAGTCCGGCTATACAAAGATCTCTCTCAACTCTCAGAGGATGAGGTGTTCTACACTTTCCTGACCGAAGGATTGTCAATTCGCCGCAAGATGCTTAAGGTTAAATGTCTTGTTTACTGGTATGCAAAAACAAGCGCTGTCTAAGACCACGCGTAGTATGCATGTGCGTCTCCGCACGGCAACTCATCTACTACTGAGGTGAGTCGTTCTGGATGATTGTACCTTCGGGATCTGTCGCAGAGACTATGTCTCGCTGTCATTGCACAGGTCGCACAAGCGACTCGTGTCGTGTCTGTGCCACAAGTCGAGGACTCGGGATACACATGCATACTAACTCAAGTATGAATCCGGCGACCTAGAAGACACCGGGAGGACACGAAGTCTTCAACTTCCTCCTACGACGTCGGAATCAACTCTGCGCCCGGCAATCCATCATAGCGTACCGCTGTAAGAGAAGAAGATGCAGCGGCACCAGACCAATGGCTGGCTACGGTTGAGTACCGGCATCTCCTCGGATTGCGCTTATCGAATTATCAGATCCCGCCCGCCGTTCGAGTGATCCCGCGATTGCCACTGTGTGGGGAAGGGCGGCGGTTAGACTAGGTCGGCTATCTTGTCAAGAATACCGGAACGTTGAAGAGAATGGTGCGTACGTACGCGATGAGAGAGAGATAACCAAGCTATTACAGGATGTACGCAACATGTCTGTCTCAACGCGACATCATCAGTACTCACATTTGTGAGTCGAATGTTATGTCGCCTACCGCGTGATGGCTGGCCGTGTGGGGTTGTCGCCGGCGGTTGTCTACATAAAACTTGAAGGGAGGACTGGGTATGGGTTCTTGATGAATGGACGCGTGGCGTATAATTGCACTAGGGTAGTTAGTACTCACAAACTCTAATCGCCTAACGCGCTCTACCTAGCGCAATATCATATTTCTCGCAGCGCGCAATTGCCTTGGTCAGTGGGTGGGATCTGTGGGAGGTGCAACCAGTCATCCCTGCGCGAGCGCGATGTAAGCGGCGGTCCATGTGTCTTAAGATAGACCCGCGTAGTGAGCTCGAACTGGCTTTACAACATAAGTGAAGTTAAGTTGTTGATTGACTTGAGCAATCTCTCAACTCAATAGTGAGCTGTGATGAGAGAGGCCGTTTTCCCGACGTTAACGTTACGACCAAGAAGCCATCAAATCGTGATGGGCAGAGAGCGGGGACCCTACGATTGCTGGGATGACGCGAAGCTTCGAATTCATGGGAGATGCCTTTGGGACAGCGTCCTTATGCCATCACAACTCTCACCAGGGTTGGGCATAAACTGGCGCCCCCAAGCCCATGGCATGGGGACCCTGTGAATCAGGGTAAACTATCCAGGCACCACGCTCGTGGCGTACTACATCAGGAGGTTATCAGTTGGGAAAGTCCCCGATGATGGGGCGAGGTAAAGACAACCTACGGTGCACGGTCCGTAGGCCCACAAGACGTACAGCGAAACGCGAAGAGCTCCAAGATTGCCGTCGAGATCCCAGGAATTGCCACGCAGGATATCATGTTGCTTACAACCCAGGAAACAATGAATATCGCCGTGAAACGGGTAGCACTGGACGACTGTAATTATGCACAGAAGTTGAATCTCCCGACGGGTAGTAGGGCTCCGAGTGAGCAATTTTGCATCTTGAAAGACCAGAGTTACTTACCGTCTCACCGACGTGGATATGATTCTGAGAGTCGAGACCTCATGACAGGATAGGTATCAGACAGCAATGCCAGTGGGGACAACGCAAAGAAGGATAGATGATAGAAGAGATGACCAAACGGTCAGAATCTGCTCTCCGATCCTACCAACTGAATAAGCTGCCGCCCACGGCGTCTTGTTCGTGAGCCTCGTCACGGTCGCATCACCTACAGACTGATAGCACCACAAGTTGTAACTGCCGGCAGGCTATAACTCAGACAGTCAGACTCGCGCGGGGTTTCAGATTCGGCGTGCGCGTGCATGAACTGGGTCCAGCAAATAAGACGAGAGCTGGTAGCCGAATACTGTAACAGTCCTGCATGAACTCGGAGGTTTTGGTCAGTGCCTAAAGTGTAAGAAGGGCGTGCTGGGAAAGTCAGAAGGCACTACCCCCATGTGTATGCGCCCCGGCTCGGTGCGACGGATATGGTCAACATCGGTTATAGACCTACTAGAAATGGTCTGATGACTTTGAATGCATGACATTGTGAGTATCGAGGACTCACATCACTTTCACGATTAACCTGCGATTAACTTGCCCTAATTCGATTGAGTACGAAGGGCGTGTCCATCAGCCTCGTTGAATGGCAGCAGCACCCGACAGTGTATTGAACTTGGTCATAGTATGTAGGCCAAAGAACACTCACGAACTGAGGTGTGAACTCAATCATCCGCGTTGTCCACCGTCGCTCGTCGGGAAGGATTTTTCAAGCTGTGACCTAAACGTATCATGGGTATCATGAGTAGAGGCTGGATGAATCCGTACCTCGAAAAGTTCGGACAGAAACCGAACAGGGCTGAATTTCAGTCCCTCACTTCATCGCATCACTGCCTCCAGCGCATCACTGCATTTCGCAGGGTTTGAACTGCCTCGGGTTTGTAGGCGTAATAGTAGGCGGCCGGGCGGGGACGCTCGGGATCTCAGGGATTTCATTACCTTGTGCAGTTGATATCAATACATGATCACCAACCGCGACAAGGAGTCCTATCACTGTGAACGGCGTGGACGTTGACTTTCAACGTCCAAAATCAATGTGAGAGACGCTGGAAATCAGTGTGAATACACCTTCCGATCGGTTGATTTCCAGCGTCGATTTTGACCGTTGAATAACAACCGAATTCGACCGATATCAGCGTCCAGTCGAGATTGCGGGCCAGCCTGGAGCCAACCACGGAAACACTTATAATCAGTGTCTAAGACCATGACCTCTGAGAGGTATTGTACTTGGATCACTTCTTACTTCATAGTTGTCGTACCAAGTTGAAGTAATGAATGGATGTCATAAACAATCTAACTATGAACAAGAAGTTGTAGCAACTATATACGGTCACTATAGCTACACTTAGCCCACCCAGCCGCGCCATCGTTATCGCTGTCGACCACTCTGCGGCGCTTCCCCCGCTTGAGCTTAGCTCGGCCGACCTGCGGGTTCTTGCACATCCGTCGTTGCTCATTGCGGGCGCACTGATTCGTCCTTGCCGCAGAGCTCCTCGACCAGCAACTGGCCGTACGAGTGCCATCGTGGCGGTCCTTGTCGTGGTGTGGGCTTGTCCATCGTCCAGTAGTCGCGCGCGTCCGGACTCGTCCATCGCTGCTTGGGTCCTCGCCGAATCGGTCCTCGTCCTCGTCTCGGTCATGCTCGAAGAAAAAAAAATTCCAGTGGTCGGGTCTTTGTCGTCTGACACATCTCGCAAGGGGCCTCGAAGTCCATCGTCGTCGCAGCGGTCCTCGTCTGTTGTCGTCGCAGCGGTCCTCGTCCATCGTCGTAAGGTCCTCGTCCATCGTCGTAGGGTCCTCGTCCATTGGCACGGCAGCGCATAATCCGAGTGGAGAAATATATCGAGTGCGGCGGAAGGCGGAGGGGCGGATAAGCAATGGCGGAGGCTGAGCGAGCAAAGGAAAGGATGACGCGGCCCAAAACGGGCGAGCGGGGATTAAAATCTCAAGTTGGTGAAAATTTATTGCCAAGTCCGAACCAGGTCCGAACTCATCTCAGTGTGTTTTGCACTGATCTCAAAACAACGTCTGCCTCAGGTTGATGTGAGATCAGCGTACTGCTGGTGTGTAATACGCTGAATTCCAATTCTCAGTGCATGGTACGCTGATTTTCAACGTGTATGAGCTTCACAGTGTATGTAGAGGCACTCGAATTTCGGTTCATGCTGTGATAGAACAGGCTTCTAATGCAAGTTGCGTTGGATCCCATCAAGAGTTGGGACGGATGCAAAGCTTTCTTTACGCCACTCGAAGTCGAGGTTCACTTTATGCCGTTGCGGAACATTGCTATTGTTATCGGGATCGGGAGAGTCTCAAAATGAACAGAAGACTCACCACCACTGATTCTCCCCCTCACGGCCGAATGGAAATGCATCGTCTCAATGTCTATCTAGGTAATAGTAGTACGTATGTAGGTGTAATGCAATAGTGGCGTAAATCATGGATGGTTACAACAGATCGTAAGGAGTACAACAAACATGTGTACAGTCTAGGTCTTGCCTTTGGGTGCCGTCTTCGAGAACAGCTTGGCCTTTTCGATGGCAGCGTTACCTGGGAATTTGTAAGACACGAATGCACATAGCGCGATCAGACGAAACAGACGTACTTTGCTTCACTAGATTCTTCTTGTAGTCCACAATACTGATATCCTGCTTCGTCAAATTCCGGATCGTCTTGTCCGCAACTTCCCATAGTTCCTCAGCGACTTGCGAGATAAGACCTAAAGGAGGGCATAGTGTGAGAGTCCGAAGACAAGCAGATGCGATTGCGATGTGAATCGAGACTTACGGAAATCGTGAGAAACAATAACAACACCACCCTCGAACTGCTTGATGGCTTTGGCCAGAGCGTCGATAGACTCCATATCCAAATGGTTGGTCGGCTCATCGAGAAGGAGAATGTGGGGATGCTCCATGGCCAGCTGAGCAAAGACGACACTGCATCGGACTATTAGTAAGTCGAGTTAAGCGAGTACGAGGGGAACAACGCACCGATTCCTCAATCCATCAGATAGCTGCTTGATTGGCGACGTTTGATGGCTACCTGACAGACCGAATCGGCCAAGCTGGGCACGCCAGGCCTGGACACCGAGAATTAGCGAGGCCACTCATTGTAACCAAGGGCACGTACCATGATGTCCTTCTCGGGGAATTTCTCGTGGAAGAGCTGCTGGAAGTACTCGATGGGGCAGAGGTCGTAGGGCAACTGATCTGCACTGTGCTGGGAGTATTTCGCAAGCTTGAGGGCGGCGTGCTTGGAGATGGTACCCGCACTAGGCTGGAGAGCACCAGTGATGAGATGGAGCAGCGTCGATTTACCAGCTCCGTTAGCACCGAGGATGGCGACACGGGAATCCATACTGTTCAACGGTCAGTCTCATAAGCGAGCGAAGACGAAACTTGTGAGCGTACTCGATACCGAAGGAAAGCTTTTCGTAGAGATACTCCTCCTTCTTACCGGAGTAGGAAAAGGCGACTTCGTCGAAGGCGATGATGGGAGGAGGCAGTTTGCGAATGTCCTCGAAGATGAAGTTCAGAGGCTTGCCAACCTCGATCTTTTCGATGAGACCGGCGGCCTCCATCTTGTCGAGAATCTTCTGCTTCGATTTGGCCTGTCGCACGAGATTGGCGTAGGTACCAGCAGACGCAATGAATCTATCGGAAACATGTGTAAGTGAGGCGAATGACGTCAGGGAGAAGGAATGCGTACTTTTTGATGTGCTGGATTTCGTCCTGTTGTTTTTGGTATGCCTTCATCTGGTTGACCTCGTTCTCGCCCTTGGTACGGACGTAGGTCGAGTAGTTACCAGTGTAGTAGACCAGCTTCTTCTTGTTCGTCAAGTCCATGATGTTGGTACATACGGAATCCATGAAATCCTGAGAGTGCGAGGTGATGACGAGGATGTGGTTGTAGGTGGAGAGGTACGCCTCGAGCCAGACGACGGCGCCGAGATCGAGATGGTTAGTCGGCTCGTCGAGCAGGAGCAGATGCGGCTTGATGAAGAGCGCGCGCGCGAGCGAGACACGCATGCGCCAACCACCGGACATGTCCTTTGTCGCCTTCTTCATCATCGCCTGGTTGAATCCGAGACCGTGCAGAATGCTGCCCGCCTTCGCCTCGAAGGTGTTGGGGTCCATCTCCTCGAGCTCCTCGTATGCGGCATCGAGCGCAACATCGTCGACATCGTCGGCAACAGAGAGTTCCTCGATGTACTTTTCGAGGCGCGCAACCTTCTCCCGCGCTGATTTGACGATAAACTCGACAGCGTTGACGTCTGACGGCTCGGCCTCGCCGCGGACGATGTAGATGTCGATGTGCGGGGGGATCTCGATGTCCCGCTCGGCGATGGATTGCAGGAAGGTTGACTGAAGATATGATGAGGATCTAGATGCGATAAATCTTGTTATTGAGGCGCACCTTGCCGGAGCCGTTCTCGCCAAGGAGACCGTATCGCTGGCCGTAGTTGAGGGAGATCTCCGCATTTTCAATGAGGAGCCGGCCGTGGAAGGAGAGCGTAAAGGCGTCAATCTTGATGTCCCGCCCTTTGGCGTCGGAGACAAGCACTCCAGCGGCGCTCCTGCAGCGATTTTAGCACAAAAAGCAGGCGGATAATCGTGCGGCGCACCTGTCCGTGGCGAGGTTGAGCTTGGCCATGCTCAAGAGGTCCTCCTGGCTGGTGGCGGCGCTGAGGCTGGTGAGCGGGGTGTTGGTGCTGCTGGCATTGACGGAGCCCGAGGGCGTGTTGGAGGTGGTGGTGGACGAGCCGGTGGCCTTCTTGGCGGCCTTTTCAGCGAGACGCTTCTGCTTGGATGCGGAGGGAGCCATGGTTGGTCGTCGTCCTAATCGATTGCGAAAACTTTCAACGCCCAATGACGTTGCTGATGGTTAGTCATCCTCGTGACGTCGGATCCGCTGGAAATTCCACAAGTCCAAGTATGACTTGTCTTTTGTCGTCCAAGACAGCTGCTGACAACTGTTTCTCTCCAGCTGTGCATCCTGGTCTTTCCTGGAAATATTGACTCACATATTTATGCTATCTCTGCCCGTCTCTCTCCGTGTCTTTCGCAACATTCGCTCGTGATCTTCTCGAAGGCGCTAAGCAACACTCTTCTTTGTTATCGACAATGCCTCATGCTCCGGGTCTGGGATCCCGCGTTTCTATCTGCTGTATCAAGTCACCATACTTCGCCGCGCTTGGGTCTCTGCCATCGGGCATGCTTTAAGAAGGACGAAAGGCTTACGGTCAATAGGAAAGTGCGGTGACAACATACTGACCGGGATAATGATTTGTTTTCACGCCAAACTTGAACTATCCTGGGTCGAGGCCTCTTCCTGTCGCAAGAAAGGCGCGCGCCACCCGATGTTATGTGATAGGTCGCCGATCAGCGAGTGGCGTGTCAAGGTCGCGGATTGTTATGTGGAGACTTGTCCGCATAAGTAAGTAGCCATTCGCGCTGTGGAATCTCTTACCGGTCGACTTGAAGCACCGACGACCTTCCGTGTGGGCCCCGTTCGGTGTCTATCCTGTGGGGGATAGCTCCTCACTTTGCTTCCGTCTCTTTCCTTCCATACTGTTCTCATGGTATGTCAGATAATAAGAACATGCGATTGCATAGGACTCTCCGCTTCTCCCACACACGCTGGTGTCGTGGACTGTCGTAACACCACCCACATAGTTCAATCTAGGCGGGCCTCCGGCACACCGATCCGTGTCGATGTACACCTGTGATCCCCGACTCTCTTGGGATGATAGCGGTGACTGTCTGCCCGTCCGAGTCGGAGCGTGCGTTCTGATGCATTTTTTCCTCGGCCGATGTCAGCCATATACAACTGTGGATGGACATACTTCGATGGCTCGGGATACCTCCGGGGTATCCATCGCAGTGCTTACGACCAACCTACCATATCGACCCCGCAATCCAGGGTCTGGTTCGCGCTGCGGTGAGTCTGATGGCCAGAGGATACGGTTTGATACCCACACTCTTCAGGTCTCGGTGGTATATCACCTACTAATGGGTCTACTTTCCTTCTTATGCTCTTGTGTGGAAACGAACTCAGCGTCGTTGCTGGTGAGCTCGGTGATCGTGCATGTCTGGACGAGGTACAGGTACCGTCGAGGTGCTTATTTATCTGACACCGGTGGACCCCCGCGTCAGCAATATGTCGCCGTGGACGCTTTTGTGGCTTTTAGACATAACCTTAACCAAAAAAGCGTATGTCGCGGCTTATGTTTAAGACCTCGTTCTAGTTCCCCATTTACATCTCTCACCGTTCTCAGGCAGCGGCGGTGGGTTTGATAGCCGTTTTGACCGGGCCCCCCGCCTGTAAATTGTAGAGGGCACCGTCAAAGCGCGCTCTCTTCTGGGAAGTGTATTCGTGCTTAGACTCAGGGTCCATGGATGAGCACTATTTTTGAAGTACCGGAGGACCCTTGCAGGATATGATGTGGGATGGATGGGGAGGCGAGTCCGGAGTTGAGACTCGCACCGTATCTTCCGTACTAAGTCTCTCACCAAGTAAATGTAGACATGGACTCGAGGGCGAGACCCAAACAGCTGTTCTTGCTCTTGTCAATGTCGAAGATAAGCATGCCGACCCTACATATGATCACGGAAGGTTCAAGGAAAGGGCCAGCGGAAGCATATCAGGCTCTCAGGGCCTGTGCTTCCCCACGCGATGTTCTGCGTCAGTCAGTCAATCCTTCATTAAGAACGACGAACGCGAAGCTTGCTGGAAGGGCGTGAGATCTTTCAAGGTCGCCATTTGGTGTGGCGGTGCACGTAGATGGAGGGTAGATGTGTGGGCGATGACCTGGCGATGACGCATAGTTGCATAGGCCGCTGTTACAAGTAGTTGGTAGTGGTTCTCGGTGAGACTAGGACGTCAAGGGAAGAAGCTTGAGAGCATGCGCCAATCAGGGTCTTCACCGTCAAGGTTGAGAGCATGCCTGTGGACCTCCACAGGGACGTAGGTCGTTGAACGGTAAAGGCATTTGTGCGACTGCATTTATGTTTGATGCGCAGAGATTGAGGATTATGTGGGTAATCACACTCCATAGTCGTACGGACCAACAGCCGGTACCGACAACTAAGTAATTATAACTGGGACGGATTGAACGTGAAATTTCCCTCACAGCTGTCTAGCGTCTGACAGCGGCGTGGCGAGACAACGGTTCGAAGTTCATGCGTATTCATGCACACTACTTACTTACACTTACATCTCACTTTCGTCCTGCACCTGCATGTACGACTACTCTCCCTGACTTCATTGTGCATCCCTTGTCTTCTCCCGCTCTCGACGTCGATCACTTGGGACCCTGGTAGGGCGCGCGGACGCAAACCCTCCTCCGCGCGACAGAAGGCGGGGTCGGTCTCACGCTGAACTTTGTGAACTTTGAAGACGACAACTCGTGCGCGTCCGTCATGTGTGTGGCCCAACCGCCGTTTTCCCGTCCAATGTTCCTGGCCGTGGCGCAAACTGAATGGCGCCTTTGATTGGAGACGGCGCGTGATCCGAGCACTCCCCCCTTGAGCTTGGGGGCGGCCGTGTAGCCCGCAAGGCTAGGCGACATCAGGCAAAATGCTTTTGTATTACGTCTGTGCTTCTGGCGGAGTGTTGTCCAAGACGAGTCGTGCACGGGTTGATTGAAATTGGGTTCTGAGGGAAAAAAAAATTACATCTTGCATGTTTTGGAAAGGAAAGATGCATGTTTGTTATCCGGGGCTGGCCGCGCCGCTGAGTGCGGAGCCTTCGAGATTCGAGAAGGCGAGGAAGAATTGTGCCTAACGACGGTGCTAGTGGCAGAGAAGGCCGTCGGTGTGCAATGTGGTCCTCCATCCCCAGTTCCAGTGCAGTTCCAACCTCTGACGCGTTCGAGGGATGAAGGGCAGGAGAGGAAGGGCGGGTCCGAGCGGCCAGGGAGGGATGGGCAGGGCGATCTGGCGCGGAATAGATGGGAGATCTAGGATAGGCAGGAGAAGGACGAGACCCTGGGAGATCAGGGTTCAGGGTCGTATGTTGGATTGATGCAGATGAAACCGCTTAAAAAGCAGATAGCATGCAGAGCGCAGATAGAGGAGTGATGGAAACGCGCCAGGACGGTTGAGCGCGGCTTGGGCGGGTGGAGGCCGCAGCAAAGAGAGAATGAGCATGTCGAAAGCGCAAACACCCGGACGAGAAGCAGGCAGCAACACAAAAGACTGTGGGAGAGATGAAACACTTGACACGATCGAGCTAGGCTGTATATAGTTAATTTGCAATGGTGGGTGCACGTTACGTGACTGGAGCGGAGCCGGCGGGAGCACCATGTCCACTGCACAGAGAGCTAAGTGCCAGCAGCCTGGGGAAGGACCGTGCATGGGGATTGGCGCCACGAACGCTGCCACCAACAGGGAGTGGTGGCGGTCGGTGACCAGATAGATGGGCGGCAGGACACGGGTGGCAGGTCGAGCCGGATGTGGAACACGTGCCCACCAGGAAAATAATTAAATTTATTTTGCGGATCTGGTTGCCGGATCTCAAAAAACATAAGCGTTACGAACAAATTGCCAACAGAAAGCGAACACAAACACATAATATACCCGTTATCTCTTGTCGGGAACTCTTATTTGAACCCTGCCACTCGTCCCCGTCTTCATCCCTCCCTTTCCTATTCCTGCGTGCTTTATATCCCAGCCATGCCTCGCGCTGCCTCTGAAAAGTCCCAGTCGCCTGCCATGTCCTCCTCGTCGCTGCCCAAGAAAAAACATGTCTGTGCCACCTGCGAACGGGCCTTCACCACCTCCGGCCACCTGGCACGCCATTCGCGTGTCCATACCGGCGAGCGGAACCACAAGTGTCCCTTCCCTGGATGCGAGACACGCTGCTCGCGCCAGGACAATCTCCAGCAACAGTGAGCACCCCGCCTCGCCACAATCCCGAATGCGCAGCTGACCCTCTGCCACAGCTACAGGATACACCTGTCGCCCGGATCGCGCAGGAATAGCGCGCGTTCCGCCATTTCTCGCGTGCTGACCCAGCCCACCCAGCCCAAGAAGGAGGAGTCCCCGCCGCCGGCCCTCGAGCCTGCGCGGGTCTACGCGTCGCATTCGCCGCCGCCCGACTCGCCGCCTCCCTTGACCCACGCCACCTTGCCACCCGCCAACACCGCTGGCTCGTACTACGAGAACACGAGCACCAGCAACGGCTATCCTTATGTACACAGCACTCCCACACCGTCGCCGCCATTCACCGCGCACTCTCTCCACCACCAGCAGCACCAGCAACACCAGCAGCAGCAGCTGAGTCCCATCCAGAGCCCGCACACGCTCTCGCACCAGCCGTCCCTCTCGCATCAGTCGTCCCACCAACACCTCTCCCAGCACTCTCTGCCGCCCCCACCTCCGCTGACTCACTCGCACTCACATTATGAGACGACGTCGAGGCATAGCATCGCGCACATATCCCCTCCCAGTCCGGACAGCTCCAGTGGGCCGCCCACTCCGTATCAGCCGTACGCGCAGGACAACTATGCCCGCTACGACAGCCCGCCTCCCGTCCTCGCTCCATTGCGGGGCGTCGACCGGGGTTACTACTACGGTGGTAATAACGGTGGCGACTGGGCCCCACGCGGTAAAGGGATGGTGCAATAATGGCCGGTTGTGGTGATGTACCTTTTTTTTTTGTTCTCTCTCTGCGTGCTTGCAATCCATCTATCCCACTCCTCCCAAGTAACTTATGTATCCTGTATGATCCACGTAGATATAGTTTGTACTTTTATCGTCACATAGCGCTTTTTTCTCTTCTACTCCTATACTCCTACTTGTTGAATCGATGTGTCTTGCGCATTGTAATCGCGTGGATGGAAATCTTAAAGGCAACATGGCAGAGAAGTGAAGATCTTTTGATCTTGTGGTTCTTGGTGATGCGTGCCATACGGCGGCCCACTTGTGGTGCAGGTACTTAATAGTTGGAGACTACTCCGACGGGATACTCTATCGGGGCAAATGAGAATATCACATAGTGTGGCTTCGCGTTTCCATGCATCCTCCAGCTGTCAACTTTGCATCGACTAGGCTGATGGCCACACGAAGTACGCTATGATTACTTTGACTGTTGGAATCGAAAGTGATAGTTATCAGAGCTGACTAGATATCTCGGCAATGAATTGCACTGATGAATATACCAAGAGACAACCGGCTAGACGGTCTTGACAGAAAAATCAAGGATGTCCACTTGTTCACTTTCCCAGTGGAAGGAAGCCGGCCAGGTCCCGACGGTTCTGAAGGAGAAAATGTTTCGTCAAGGTAATGATTTTGATAGGCGAGAAATGATTGGTGTCAGCGCCACAGGAGGACGACTGATCAGAACTTCATGACCACGTCAAGGTGTGTGTATCCCCAACTGAGGCGATGGATGGGTAGGCGTTGACCAGTGTTGACACGAGTGAGAGTAGGAGTTGGACGGGCACAGCCAAGTGGGGTGTGATTTCGTTCGAAACGTACACAGGATGTCAGTATAGCCCGTCAAGAGTCCACAGTCCAGAGTATGGATGGGCGGTCACCGAGTCCTCAGATACATAGAGTTACGACAGATTGCGCGACCGATACCCACTTGGATGTCAGCGGTAATTCATCTCGGAAGGCGCACTAATACATATAGGCTAGTATGTGGGTGGTCGACGTGGCCGGCGGTACATAAGTGTTCAACAGTGCACAGTGCACTGACAGTCAGGACGAAATGCCGCGCCTATTTCGGGACGGCGCACGGGGCACAGCATTCCGCCATGATGCACAGCCACGACTACGGTTGGCAGTGTACAACTTTACTCTTGAACGACGACAACGACAACCATCGACGACTCATTATACGCCTCCAACATCGCCAAGCATAGACACGTCGCTCTGAAGTCATAAGATACCCTTCGAGATTGCACACAGGAGTTCATTGTACGTGTATCACCAAGCGTTGTGATGGACACTGATCGTGAACCCAGAAGCCCATCGTTCGTACGACCCACCGCGCAGACACGAGCCGAACGCCCTTGTGATTCGACCTAAGCGACCCAGCCAATCAGATCTTTGACGTGTCTCTCCAAACACAGTGCGCCACCTGTATGCTCTCTGCGTATCATACTGACTAGGATATTGTAGTAAAATGTCCATCCCACCACCACCACCGCCTCCCCCTCCGCACCCCGAGATTCGCTACCATCCATACGAGTACGACTCCGGGACGCCAGCCCAGTCTCACTATAGTAACAGCACACCTGCGCCCCCACCTGGGCCCTCTCCATACCACGGCCAGTCGTCTTACACTGGCTCATACAACAGTTACAATGGCGCTCCGCCACCAAACTCGTACAACGCGGGACCGGCACCGCCGCCTCCCCCGCCTTCGTCATACAACGCTAACGCGCCGCCACCCGCGTCGTACAACTCTGCATCGGCGCCGTCCTACACCTCACCCCCTTCCACTGACTACCGGGTGACGTCGCCGATGCCTGCTCCGCGTGCACAGGGGACTAGCAATCCAGCCGTCGACCTCGAAGGGCTCGCAGACATGACGCTCAATGCCCAGCCGCCGGCGCCAAACTCGACTGCTTCTCAGATGTACGGAGGCGCCGGAGGCTTTGCGGGCGGCTTCGCTGTAGCAGCGAACCATACAAGCACGGGAGAAGATATCATGGAGAGTATACGTCGCGTAGGCAGTGTCCACGCTGCGCACAGTTATGGGCCGCCCCCTCTCGCTGGTCAGCTACCGCCACCTGCCGCTCCGACTTTGTCAGACGGTGCACCGCCTCTGCCGACTGTCAAGGATCTCACCGCCGCATCGCCGTCGACACCCGCTGGACAAATGGCCTGGAGTAGAGACGCTGTATTCCTCATCGAACGTGGAACGCCTCATGCGCAATCGCTGTCTACTCGGGTTACGAGCATACTGTCCTCTCTGGCGCCATCCAACCCAGAGGCCGTGTATTTACGCGCATGTCTCGCTGCCCCGACAAACCCGCGCCAAGCATTCCGTGATTTCGAGGCCTCGGCGCGCGCAGGCTGTCATATGGCGTGGTTCAGACTTGGCAGGGATTATGAGCAGTTTGGCGACAACCAGCATGCGAAGGAGTGCTTTGAGCGCGGTACGCGTCTTGGGGTCACGAGTTGCTTCTACAGATTGGGGATGGCGCATCTGCTCGGACAGTTGAGCATCAATCAGGACCCGTCAAAGGCGATGGATCTTTTGAAGCGGGCGGCTGATGGCGCGACGATGTATACCCCGGAGCCGGCGTATGTCTACGCCCTGATCCTCATGAGCGAGTTCACTGCGCCGGAGTCGTATGCCCTTCCGAACATTGCACTCCCCGCCAATCCGCTGTTGACGGCAAAGCCGTACCTCGTCAAGGCGGCCCAGTTGCACTTCCCGCCTGCACAGTACAAGCTTGCGCATGCGCACGAGTTCGCGACGTATCCGTTCTCGTATGACGCACTTCTTTCTGTGGAGTACTACTCGAAGGCTAGTCAGGCGGGCGAGCGCGAGGCGGATATGGCTTTGAGCAAGTGGTTCTTGTGTGGTGCGGAGGGTGCGTTTGAGAGAGACGAGGGGTTGGCGCGTGTGTTTGCGGAGCGCGCTGCGGGCGAGCTGGCTAGCGCGATGTTTGCGATGGGGTACTACGACGAGGTCGGCGTTGGTGGGCCGGTGGATTTGGACAAGGCGCGGGGGTGGTACCAGAAGGCGTTCGAACGCGGGAATGCGGATGCAGGGGATCGGCTGAAGGCGCTGAGCACGCAGGGCGGACAAGGGATGGGGAGGGCGGAGCACGAGAAGGTCATGGGAGATACGTTGGTTAGGACGAGGACGAAGGCAAAGATGCAGTCTCATAATGGGCAGCAGCAGCAGCAAAGACCGGAGACCGATGTGGTGGGGATGGTTAGGAAGAGTACGCTGGAGATGACGCCGCCGATGGCCCATCAGTCGATACCTCAGCAGCCGATACCCCAGCAGCAGCAGCCTTATCAGCCACCGTACCAGCCGCCGCCGTCGAGGCCTGTTCAGCAACAACCGCCGCCGCCACAGCAACGACCACCTTCGCAGCAGCAAATGCCGGGGCGTCATCGGTACTCGCTCGCGGATCCTGGATCTGGGTCTGCGCCGGGGTCGAGGCCACCGTCGCAATCCCCGTCGCGCCCGGCGACAGGGCGCATTCCCAGCGGGCCTATTCCGCCGCTCTCCCGTCCACCGACTATGGGTGGCGCGGGTCCAGCTCCCGGTACGTAGCAGTGATTGTTCACCTTTTCTTATCCTCACGCTTTATAGGACCAGGCTCGCGTCCGCCTACCGCAGCATCTGGGCGTGTTCCTGCTGGTGTGACAAACACTCCGCAACCAGCCAGTGGGCCACCGAAGAAGCCTGGGCCGGCAACATTTGCGGAGATGGGCTTCCAAGGAGGGAAGGCGGAGGAGGAGAAGTGCATTGTGATGTGATGGGGATGAACACAGATAGACATGAATTATTTATTGTACTAACTGTTGTGTCATTAATTGCATCAATCTTCATGGTTCCCCAAGACTCATTTGAGCTTTTCCTGCCCTGCTCAAAGCTGGCTATCACAGCTTATAACAGTGGCCTAGAGCAGAGCTGAAGTGTCAGAATAAGACCACGAGAGAGAAGCCGGTGTACAAGTTGGATGGTTGGAGGGAGACAGGAGTGCATTTATCCCAAGTGTACGTTACGGTACATGGTGGTGAACAGCAAGGAGAAAAGACGGCAAGGGCGATGCATAATCTACTGAGTATGTAATACGGTCCAGCTGATCCGACAGCTTGCCTGTATCCAACATGAAGATGTGCCAAACTCCTTGCCATTTTCCATTTTCAATTTTGAACACCCAGATAATGGATAACAAGATCTGTGGTGTGATTCCAGGGCAAAAGTTTACTTTTGACTCCGGTTGTGCTCTCTATTATGAGTCCTAGCTGTAGATTTGAGCATCATTTCTCTTGCTGTAGCAGGGAAAACCTGTATGCTCATTTCACTGCTGTAGTTAGGCTGCTTAGGGTCGTGGGGGAAACCTATGTTTCCCCCCAAAAACGGTTTGACTTGGTAACTAACCGGTTTGGAACCGGTTCCAAACCTCAGAGGTCTGGGAAGGTAGGTATGAAACCTGTCACATGATTATATCATGTGATGCCTCAGCGGGAGTCGGAGTTTGGGGGTTAGAGAACCGGATGTGGCACAAAATATGTTGTAAACACCTGTAAATTATACCAACAGGCAGTAGCAGCAACTCCAGAAAGTGAATACACAGCCTAGAGACTAAAAGAAGAGGATCTCTGAGTGTTTACTTGACTGCCAGACTGAAGGCAGGGCTGAGAGCGGGAGGCGCCCGGCGGGATCACGTGAAAATAGCACGTGAGGGTTTAGAACCGGTAGAAAACTGGTTTCAAACCTGTCGGGGCGGCGGGGGCAGTTCCAAACCTGTGTACCACCTTAGGAGGTTTACCCCACGGCCCTAAGGCTGCTGCTACAGGAATTGTCACTATCTTAATATTAAGTAAGCAATAATGACCATATATAGCAAAATATATTATGTAATATTAAGAACAATACATGTATATTTATTAGTATCGTATATTTATCCTAAGTTATAATAACTTGGGAAGACATTAATGACATAGTCACCAGTTTTGTATTTTGAAGCATTGACAGAGTAGCCATAATTACCATAAAGAGAAACCAATCCATTACCTCCTTAAGATAGATGTCAGCCAAAGGCGGACAACCCCGCGTGGCATTGTCACGCGTTACGAAACTGCCTAATTCGGAATTGTGGCTGAAATTCGTCTACTTCCAAGTATCGTGTACCTCTAACATGAATTTTGGTACCAAACAAACAAGCAAGTTTTGGTTTAGGTGGTCAAATGAGTACCTGAGTGAAGCATTGAATGCACAGAGCAAGAACTACGGTCTGAATAGAACAAATACACCTGTTGCAGTGTGTATTACGGCTATTCAAGCTCAGGATCCAAGAGAGGTTGTGTTCTAAAGCTCTCATTGCATGTCCCATAATGCTTTACAGAAGACTTGCTTGTTGGATTAATGAGAACATGCTTGAAACGGAATAGATACACGTCGAATACATGTCATTCAAGTGCAGTGTCCCAAAATGGAAGTCACAATCGGCCACGTGGGGTTGGTCGCCTTTGGCTGACATCTATCTTACCATAAATAAATGTTTTCCACCCCCAGAACACTAACCTTAACCTTTCTAACCTAACCCGGTGGCATAAAACACAATGCTTGAAGTAAACTTAAGTTGCTCATCACAACCTCAGCCTTTATGACACATTACACAAAGCTTATTATATAAGCAGAATATGAGGCTCATCTCTTGCTGTAGCTAGATCCTAGCAATTGCAGTAAAATGAGCATTAAGGTTTTCCATGCTAGCTCAAAATAAAACGCTCATAGTTACATCTACTGATGCTATTACTGGCCTGTATCTTTGCAGGAATGATCATTGGTCACGTCAGATCAGTGGATATGCAATGCAACTAGGCTCTCACCATGATGACAGCTCTCCTCGTGTCCTCTCTGGATTCTCTCCACGCCTCCAAAATAGCATGGATGTCGTTGGTCCTTTTGCCTGCGCGTGAGTGCTGATGTGCAGTGTATAAAAAGGTCACAGAATGTATAGAATATATTCACAACCAATCAAACAACCAAACATTTCTTAAGCGGGATTTTCAGATAGGTATGAGAATGACAGGTAACTAGAGATTCAACTTTTGACGTCGGACCGACGTTCCGTAGAGGCATAGCTGAGAAATAAGAGTGTTTGCAATAAAGCGTCTTAAACTGTTGGATACAAGGTCTGAAATGATAGTTGAGACAAGTGGCAAGGTTAAGCCTTTTAGTCTTTATGCATGAATGCAAGTAAGATGAGGGTGTGATAGTTGATTGTGGACTTGTACACTTTTGTGACTAGAACTCTTAAGCTAAACAAGGTTGTAGTAGCAGAAGCTCGTTCACTACAACACATATTCTTTGTAGATAAAGGCTTCAACAGGTGACTTCGACTACTGGTTGGAGTGTGTGCAATCTAGGCTAAACATGATCACTAGTGTCTATTTGGATATATCCGACATCTGAACTACGAATATCTTCACTCCAAACCCAGATATTTGTATTCAGATGAATATCCGACATTGCATTCGAGATAAATGTTTGACATCCAAATATTTTTGAATATTCATCCAAATATATTTGAATATATTTGGATATTCACATATATTAAGGTAGTATTACATCAATAACAGTCTAAAACTCTGTACACTATAAAGTTATGATGGTAAACTATGTGTAAATGTCAATTAGAGTCAGACAGCTACCATGTAACACTTTCATATTACAATCAATAGCATGATGCCTTGGATGTTTGTTTAGAAAGTGAACATCCAACATTTGAGTGGCATCCGACATTCGAGAAGTATCCGACATCTGACATCTGAATATCCTTGAATGTCAGATATGAATATAATTGAAATATCCAAAAATATCTGACATTTATGCCCATGTCTAATCTAGGCCTTCTCGAACCTTTTGTCCAGATCTTGGGTCTGCTTCAATTCAACTTAGGTACATCAAACTGGTGTTAGGCTTTGCAGTAAATCCGTGCAGTATCTTTGAGAAGAAATTCATATTTATAGAGGTTCACTTATAATTGAATGATAAGAGGTTCTGTTGCTCAAATCTTCTATTCAACATCAAGTATTTGGTTACTCAAGAGAGACTCTTAAACTTGGGGGATTTTTTATTTTCTATGTTGATAACAAAAGGGGATCTGATTTGAGTATAAACTTAAGATTGCTACAGTATAAGCTTTGTGGGCCAGTATCTGCATGACACTAAATTAAACTATTCAATATTACATGGTGTTGTTTATAGTATTCTACTCAGTAAAACAGGATACTTACTGACTTACCACTGAGACGATACTATGAGAGTACTTTTAAGGCATAGGGTTTCAGCCAAGATTGTTATTGATATGGATGTATAGAATCAATTCTTTGGGGAGATGCAGAACAATAGGGTACTGTACAATTGTGTGCTTCAAGAGCCCTGGTGTCTAGACCAGAGGAATATTCAGGCTCTGGTGTGATATCTTTGAATCGAAAAGCTCAAACTAACACTCTTATTATAGAGAGTGGTAATTGAGAAATCTCTAATATATTGATTTTCTATTATTCCGTGTAAATACGGAATACAGGATTTTTGAGAATAAGTGTCTTAGGAACAGCAGTCGCTGTTTGTCATGGTAGAAGGAATAAACTATTGAAACACCTTGGCTTCTACAAAACTATACATAATTGATCCACAGAGACTGATTGATTAAACCAATCATAAGGCTCTTTTCAAATTAGGAACTGAACTCCTGCTCCTGAGTGAATATTGTATCCGGATGTGAAATATAAAGTTGGCCCATCATTAGTACAAATATTGCGTATTCTGTCTGTACAAAATACTGCACTTAAATTGGTTCTTATTAACCTTGTCATCATAGTTGTTAATGTTCTTGTTGACTGTCCACATATTTTGTATTATATGAAATATGGATATTTCACAGGTGTGCACTTCATGGTGTCATGCACGGTGTCTGAATACCAAGACAACCACCCAAGTCACACAGGACAGGGACAAGAGAGAAAGACAATGAAGATGAGATAGTTGATAGATGATAGAGATGAGTAAACCTAAGCCACTACAGTGCCAGAAGCGACCAAACAGTGTGTAGACGAAGTTGACAAACTGAGGAAATTAGGGGAGAAGGATACTGCAGAGAGACTAGTATTTTCCATATGTAAAATTACTTGTAAAACTGTTTGAAAAAGTTGATATTTTGCATGAAAGTTTATGGTTGCCAAACTGCCGCTTTTTCGGCCAGCAAAGACCTTGACAAAGGTAAATTTTGTCGACTGCAAAAGAGGATATTTTCCAGTGCGAGCCGCTCAGCGCCTAATGAGCGCTCGCTGACCTTTGACAGTGAGAAATAAAACATTTTACCAAAGTAATAAAGTAAGTTTGTCAAAGGTTTTCTCAGGTGAAAAAGTGGCACTTCAGCAGCCGTAAAATCTTATGCAGATTGAGACATTTTTCATACTATTTTACAAATAACTTTACCCGTGAAAAATAATTCTATGTCTGCAGTGGGAGCTATTATATATATACAGAGTCCGTGGCTGTGTATCCAAAAGAGAGAACAATAGAACAATAGAAAGACCCAATGTAGCGAAATAATAGGTGGGCCGGAGTGAGAACAATAACCAGTCTGAAATGGACCCAGGTGGTCATCAGACCACTGATGGACAGATCTAGACAATGCCAAGACGATGGATGACAGAGGAGTGTGGGCTAGGCTTAGGCCAAGATGAATGAAGAGATGGAAGAATGTGTCGATGTTGGGAGTGGGGAACATGTGATGGAGGGAGCAAAATAGAGGCAATTTGTGACAATACCCCCTCTTTAGGACACGCTTGCGCCTGGAGCGCAGAAGTTCTGACCAAGATGTCGTTAATGGTGACATCGAGAGCGCAAAGGTGGTGGGTAGGTTTGGAGTAAGCAGTGGGATGCGTACGATAGAATTCTTTGATCAATGGGAGGGCCTTTGTGAGGCTGGAGCTGGGCTCTTGTCGTGAAGTCTAAGGTCACATGGCATATCACATGTTTTCACTCGAGTCTTATTCTGGACCGTACTCCGGTATCACATGTTGATGACTTTATCAATCACATGTTCACCAAGCGTCTGACTCACTCATCGCACTCATATCGCATCGTTATTGCTCATTCTTGCTCATTGTCTTACTCATCCCCTGACTCATTATCTTAGTCATCCTATTGCACCATTATCGACTCATTGTTGCTCATAGTTAGATCATTATGACTCATTAGGATAGTTGTAGCACAGTATATAAGGATCAGTAGTTAGTCTTAGCTCCCCATCTCAACCTTTTGATCATTGGGGACTAGGTGTGTATCTATATTCACTGTAGACTAATGCTAACTTGATCATTGGAAACTAGATTCCTTCTGTGTGACAACTGGCCCTCTGTGCCGTTGTACTGTTGTTGAGACCACTCACTTTCTCCCTTGTACTTTGTGCTTTGTGCTTGTGTTTGTGCTTGTGCTTGTGCTTGTGCTTGTGCCTGTGCTTCGCTCCAGTGTTTGGTTGTGTTTGTTCTAGATGCTCTACTTGTGTCCGCGGTCCTCGCGACAGCTCCCAGGTGTTCTCCAATGAAGGATAGTTCAACCATTTCACCAGATACTGAATTCTGTGTTTGTTTTGTATTGCGCGGGAGTCGAGTATGGCTTCAACATCGAACTCCTCTTTGTCGTCAATGAGGTCTGGCAGATTGGATGGGAAATTGGGCCCATGAGCCTCGGTTTCCACAAAAGGAAGGAGGAGGACGGCATGAAAGACAGGGTGTATACACCAAGTGGGAGAAAGTTTGAGACAGTAGTTGACTGGTTCAAGTACGTCAGTGACTTTGAAAGGTCCATGATGCTTGTCTGAAAGCTGAGCTTTGGGTCGCGTTGTCTTGAGGTTCTTTCCATCAAGCAACACCTTGTCGCTAACCTTGAACGTAATGCCCTTCTTGGTGACATCTCCGTTGTTCCGCTTCATGATCTCTGCAGCGGTAGTGAGGCTAGCCTTAACCTCCTTGCAAAGTCGTTCCAGATTGGTTAGGCGTTCCTCAACAGTAGGGATATTAGACGTGGAATTGAGAGAAGGGTATAAGCGAGGCTGGAAACCATGAAGGAGTTTAAAGGGAGACTTGCCCTTAGCGGAGTGAATACGACTGTTGTGAGAGAATTCTGCAAAGGGAAGGTACTTGACCCAATTGTCCTGTCGGTATAGAGTCTGCCACGGGTCGGGTCACAGACCAGGTACCTGTGACCTGACCCGCAACTTGACCCGCGGGTTGGGTCCAATTTTACGGGTATTGCTACCCGACCCGGATCAGTGCCAGGTCGCGGGTAGCGGTTTTCAGTCAGCGGGTACCCGTAACGGGTATCTGCCAATGACCCGTAACTGCAAGTGGCGCAAAGCACTCGATGAAGTGCTACAAACACCACTGCGAGGGGATCCAGATTGAGCAACGTTGGATAATGGTTTGCTTGATCCGGACGTCATGCCGATCTCGGGGTCAATAGTGCGATCCCGAGATCGAGAACAATCTTGATCGTTCTCTTGCTCCTACCACCATGGTGTTTGACAATTCGTCAACCCCGCCAGCCTGACGACTGTCAGCTGGCTACTCAATGCACCTCCGCGAGCCCCACAAAAGGGTCAGGACAACTTTTGACGCTGTTGCTAGGGCGTCGCAGCCTTAGCAACGAGCCAACTATGTACTGCGACGCGTAAGCCCCTTGAATGGGCAGCACAATGACAACGCCGGTGCCCAGGATGATAGCGGCGACAATACTGACAACGGGGCGGGCATGAGAGCAGATGGGTCCGAGTATGGGGCGCGGTGTTGTCTGCAGACGGCGCCGCGCTATGAGGTACGTATTGTTACATTTTGTTTAGTTTGGCGGCGTCAGTGAACGCCGTACTCACACTGATGCATTGCAGCATCACCTCCGCCGCCGCCGCCATACCACACCCACATCCACACGCCTGACACGTCACCACTCCCACACTTACACGCGTCGCAACTGCTCGACGGTGCCACCCACCATTACACAACTACCTCGATGCTCGCCAGGGTTACTCTTGCCACTTCCCTTTGGCCATTACCGCCTCCCTTCTGCCTTCGCCGCCTTCCCGCTGCCATAGCCGCACTCGCGATTTGCGCCCCCTCCCTCGCACCCGCCTCATCATGCCCGGCTGAGGCCCCCCGCACAATTGCTCGGGGGGATTTGTCGGGTATGAACGTGGATGCAAAGTCCTGCGGGTTCGATAGGGTCCGACACGGGTAGTGAGGTATACCTGACCCGTTTGGATACCTGACCCGGGTCGGGTCAGTTTTACGACCCGTGTCTGTCGCAGGTTGCGGGTTGCCACTTTGAAGACCAGGTACCTGCCAAACGGGTCGCAGGTAGACATGGGTCGCGACCCGTGGCAGTCTCTATGTCGGTAATTGCAAAAAACACGAAGGTACTGTTCAAGTTCCTGATTGTAGCGTTTGGTTTTGCCATCTGTCTGGGAATGGGTTTTGCCATCTGTCTGGGAATGGTAAGCTGTACTAAGCGCGGAGGTGATTCCTAGCCTTTGAGATTGACAAGTTTGCCTGCAAATGAGCATAGAAACGATATTTGAACCTTTGAGAAACAAGGGGCAAAGTCAGGACACACTCAAGTATTCCAACTTTGGGTGTTGCATAGAGCATTGCCTGCAAATAAAGAGTAAGGGTGCGACAGAGGCAAAGGAGGTAGTGTAGGTGTGCTCTGGTGCAAAGGCGATGGTGGAAGACCGACAGTAGATTAGCGTTGATCCATACGGATCCCAGTGTGTCATGAACGAATTAGCATATTTAACTGCTAGCGAGTTAAGGACAAAATGGACCAAGTGTGTTGATGAGCGCTTCGTGGCTGGTATTGATTCTCAAGGGCCATATGCCATATCATACGCATCAAGAAATTCTTCAGCGTCATCCACAGCATTAGGATAGTTGGTCTTGATATCCGTGCGCAACAACAGATATTACACATCCTCCATTTTGAACGCGCTAGCGGAAACGTGTTGGGTCTTGAGAAATCAAATAACTGCATCCAATAGATCTATCGCAGCATTGGTGCATTAGATACATCATCAGGATCTCTAAGCATCTTAGCAAGTGAGATCACATCATGTTTCAAGCAAAAGTGGACTCTCCAAACGCAGTGACGGAAGTCTTTGAGTGCGCAAAATACGCCAAAGACCTCTGATTTGGGCTGACCGTAGTTCTGCTGGGTTTTGTTGAATGTGCACAACCCAAACATAGCCAGTTTCTTAAACGTGTCCGTGACTTGGTATGATTTACGGGGATGCAAGCCAACAGCCTTAGCTTTGTTGTAATGGACACGGACGAGTATTGGTGCTGTTGTAAGACGGTGTTTGAGATGATCAATGACGTTGATGGCGGCGTCGGTGATCTGGAACGGTTTGTCAACATCAATATCAATGAGTAGGACGGTGAGTGGCTTAGCTATCATCGCAAAGTTGCGTATCCATCTGCGAGCACCGCCAGCTAACCCCAGGAACATTTGTACTCCCTGTACGCTCGCAGGTACTGGCCAAACGGTGATCTTTGAGACGAGATCTGGTGGAAGGATCCATCCTTCTGAAGCAACTAGGGAGCCAGCAATCTTGAGTTTGAGTGGGTCTCGAGATGGTGATACCCGCTGCCTTGGGAGCCGCAAGAAAGTCATTAATGTTCTCGGCAAAGATCCACATGAACTTGTGGATGCGTTTGTTGGTAGGTATAGGCTCGTCATTGTATCACGACGGAGGCCCACAGACACTGCAATCATCAATGAAGGTTTTGCAGATACCTTTGTCCCGGACGTTCTTCAGCGCGTGCAGCAAAAACTCCTGGATCGAGTTGGTGTATCCTTGGACGAGTGTAGTCTGCTGCAGTGCCCCTTCAACGCACGAGAAGGCTTGAAGTGGTTGCGAGCGTTTATTGACTCTACATGTGTTGAAGCCAGAAAAGAGATCTCCGAGAAAGTATACTGAGTACCCTGCAAAGGATTCGGCAAAGTGGTTTATGTTTGGAGGTAGGGCTGCATCTCTCACCATGACGGCGTTGAGCTCTTCAACGTTGAAAATCAATCTGACTGGTGGTTTTGATCCTGGCTTCTTTGCGACTGCAAGCAATAACTCGAGGAGGTGGGTTCAAACTTCCCAATATCGATGCAACATCGTATTTTGTCGCGGACATCCGAGACCATAGCTCTCAACAGCTTCATTGGGAGTCACTGCCATGGCGTATACTCAATGACTGGGATAATATAGCCCAGGTAGTAGTCAGGCAAAAACTTGCCCTTCTCAGTAATATCAAACGTGAATGCACCGAAGCGCTTGAGAAAAACATGCACAAGGAGGTCAATTTCCTCCTTGTTGAAGTCTTCCATATTGACTTTAGAGATTAACATCTCCATACGTTTGAGCATGATGCCAGAGTTGTAGGTTTGCTCGCGCCAAGGTAACAGATGTGTTGGTAGGTCAAGTTGAGGAGGCGGAGGAATGGGTTTGAAATATTGCGCTTCAGGATCCGGCATGTACGTTGGTACTGGCCGGTATTGTTGATGTTCATTCTTGTAACGGCGGCCTGTCTTCTTTGGTCGAGGTGTGGTGCTGGTTGATGAAGTGTTGGAGTGAAGTTGAGGAACAGCGCGCGCTGTCCAGGATGTGAGAGGTAGTGTAGATGGGTCAAGTCCACGGTCACGGATGTACTAGTAAATCAAAGAGCCGTATTGTGGAGGAGGGTTAAGTGATAATAATGACGTGGTCCAAAAAGTCGTTGTTCCTCATGAGATATCTGAAGGATCTTCTCAGCATTGTTGAATGGGAACTGAAGACCTTTGCTCTTTGTTCCCCCATCAAAAATCCTCGACGTTGTTGTCGAAGACCTCTTTGATGAGAGAGGCAGCATGGTTGTGATGCGGAGCGTGTTGACAATGCAGGTGCACGCCCTTGGGTTCAATAGCTGTCTTGTTGTGCGAATCGCCAGGTTGAACAATGGTGATTGAAAGTGTAGGCTGCTGAGCGCGGTCGCCATCCTTCCATAGTACTAGGCGGACTTCCCCTGAACAAGAGTACTCTAGACGAGCGGCGAACCAGTGAAGGAACAGCTGTTCAAGTATGATGTTGAAATTGCCAATATTGTTGTTTGTCAGCACTGACTTAACCACAGGACTAAACCAGGCACCACACAGTTAATCTAACTTAGGGAGAAGCGAGTATTGAGTCGAGAAGTCTGGCTAGGCCAGGTGTATAGACGAGATCGAAGCTACAGACTACGCTGTAATCTACTTGCTTATATACATAATTGCTACTGACTATCCTTTGCCCTAACCCCTCGTCCAAACCTGTTTCCTCCAGGGATATTAAAGCACTGCCTTGGTTCTATGACGCTCCAGATTCCCTCCTTGTGTCCTGTGCATGGTAGTGACCTGCTAACCATGAGGCATGATGTCAGACCATGCTGTCGACATGAGGTGTGTCAAGGAGTATGAATGATGTCACTAGGGGGCGTCTCTGAGACACGGATAAAGGATAAGATATGATGAAGAGATATGATAGGTTTGGCATGGAACTAGGAATGGGTTCTGTGTCCGGTTGTAACATAGGTCGGAAAAGATAAGTAGGAAACTGGGAAATAGGAATCTTGATGCGTGCTAGTTTTGGAGGTTTTGGCTTGTTTGGGAAGCGTTTGTGAAAATCTGCAATGGCCTCGGCAGCATGTTCCAGGTTGCGTATTGGTTCCCATGTTTGCTCATGTGCGCCATAGCCCTTCCATTTCACCTTGTACCGGAATGTGCCTCAATACTTCCCAGAGTTGACTATTTCCTCTACCTCCCATTCGAGTTCCTCTCCTTCTACTACCGGTGGTGGCTGTGTGTTTCGTGGTTGCAACGGGAATTCGGGTGGATGATACGGGGATAGAAGGACTTCGTTGAAGACCGGATGAATGTTTTTTCATGTGCGCGGTAGCGCCAGTTTGTACGAGCTATCTCCGACCTTCTGGACCACCTTGAAAGGTCCAAACCGCTTGTCCCCCATCTTCTTTGCTGGCCTGTCTGTGCTCAGATTGGTCCCTTCCAACCATGCCATGTCTCCGGGTTTGTACTCGACCGCCTCTGACCTCTTCTTATCATAGTGCCTCTTCATGTCTTCCATCGCCTTCTTCAATGCGGCCTCTACTTCGTCCCTGACCTTCCGCATTCCATCGGCAAACTCCTGAGCTGTCTGATTCTTTGACGTCATCTTTGGTGTGGTTCCCTTGTATGGGTGACATCCATTGTCGGCAAAGAACAGAGTAGTCTTGGTTGCCGAGTGCTCTCGGTCATTCAAGACAAACTCTGCCGTCGGCAGCCACTGGTCCCAATCGCTCTGATGATAATTGACAAACAGCCGTAGGTAATGCTCTATCTCTTGGTTCATCTGCTCCGTCTGCCCATTGGTCTGAGGATGATATGCCGTGGTAAAGTTCCCCTCGATGCCAAGTAACCGGTACAACTCCTTCATGAACTGGGAGTGGTATTGGGGTCCTCGATCATGGACTATTTTGCGTGGTAGTCCATGGATCGGAAAGATCCAATCTCGGTAGATCCGTGCCATGCCTTCTGACGTTAGAGACATGTGTGTCGGTACGAGTCGTACACACTTGGTAAAGTGGTCCACCGTGACGCTGATGGCATTGTATCCTCCTGACTCTGGCAACTCTCCTATCAAATCCGTTCCAATCGTCTGCCAGGGCCTGGTAGGTGCATCATGTGGGTGAAGCGTGTCAGGGGGCTTTGAGCGATGTGCCTTAGTGGCTTGGCACTTTTCGCAGCCTGTGACGTAGGTGCGTACGTCTTGGCTAATCCCTGGCCACCAGTAGTTATGCGTGATAAGCTCCTGGGTTTTGTACCGGCCCGGATGTCCCGTCAACACCGTGTCATGGTGTGCCTGAATGATCCGCCCTCTCAAGTCTCTGTCCTTTGGTACATAAATACGTCCTTGCCATGTAACTACTCCGTCGTCTGTTTCTACCCAGTCTTTTTCTTTCTTTTCTAATACTACTTGTACGTACTTGTCCCTGTTTGCTTTTCTTTGTTTGATTTTTGTAAGTAATATGTCCTCTGGAGCCTCTACGCTATGTGTATTTAAGGAAAAATAAATTCGTGATATAAAATATTCTGGTTTCAACAGCGTAACGTTCTCATTGTCTTTCTCCTCCCGGTCAAGGCCTGTCATCCTTGACAAGGCATCAGCCTTTCCCATCGTCTTTCCTGGCTTGTGCGTCAGCTGAATATCATACTCCCCCAACTCCGTGACCCATCGTGCCTGTCTCCGATTAAGCTTCTGAGGTTTTCTAAAGTATTGCAGGTTCTGATGGTCTGTAAATACCTCAATCGTCTCCTTTGCTCCTAGTAAATACTGCCTCCACTCTTCCATCGAGTCCATAATAGCCATCATCTCTTTATCATATATTTCGTAATTCCTTTCTGTCTCGTTTAATGCCCGCGACCTAAAAGCAACCGGTCGCCATTTTCCGTCAACAAACTGGGATAGTACAGCCCCATTTGCATAGTCCGACGACTCTGCTTCTACACGGAACTTGCCATGTTCGCGTGGAATGAGTAATACCGGATCCTCAGCAATTCTTCTCTTCAACTTGTCAAAAGCATCCTGCTGCTCCTGCTTCCAGACCCACTCGGCATTGCCAGTGAGTTGGGTAAGTGGTCTAGCCACTCCGCTGAACCCTCGAATAAAGCTCGGAAGAAGTTGTAAAAGCCCAAGAAGGATTGGACTTCTTTCTTTTTGGTTGGTTCCTTCCATCCTGTCACTGCCGACACCTTCTTCGGATCCATCCTAATCTTCCCACTACCTACAATAACTCCTAAGTACTCTACTTTGTTTACCTCAAACTCGCACTTCTCCGGTTTTAAATACAGTTTGTTCTTACGTAGTATCTCTAATACTCGTCGTACGATCTGCCTATGCTCTTCTAGAGTATCGGTAAAAATAAGAATGTCATCTAAATATACTATAATGTGTCCTTCGTCTATGAGCTCCTTCAAGATGTGATTCATGAAGGACTGGAAGGTTGCCGGCGAGTTTGTGAGTCCAAAGAACATTACTAAGGATTCGAACAAGCCCCGGTTAGTTCTAAACGCCGCCTTCCATTCATCTCCGTCCTTGATGCGCACATTATTGAAACCCCATCTGACATCCATCTTCGTAAACCACTTTGCTCCCTTCAACTTGTCGATGAGCTCTTGGATCAGCGGCAATGGGTACCGGTTCTTGATAGTTATATCGTTGAGTTTACAATAATCCTGAACTGGTCGCAAACTGCTATCTTTTTTCCATACAAAGAAGAAAGGGGACGCCATTGGTGATGTTGATGACCGAATGTGTCCCGTGCGAATATTCTCCTCTAAGAACTCATCTAACGCCCTCTGCTCCGCTGGATTAAGGGGATACACTTTGCAATCGATCGGTTTGGAGCCTGGGGTGAGTTCGATCACATGATCTCATGGTCTCCGCTCCGGTAACTGGTCAAAGTCCGCCTTGCTGAACACGTCAGCAAACTCGTTGAGATAAGGTGTAGCCGCTGGCGAAGCTTGCGTTCTCAGCTTCTGTCCCGTATTGCGGTATCCGTCCCAGTCCATCCAGAAAATCCTTTTGCCCTCTTCCAACTTCTCTTCTACATCTTCATTGTCATCCTCAGGAGAGTCGTACTCAGGCATGTACCCACAGCGTTCTGGACAGCGATCAAACATCAACGTGGACTCGGTCCAGTCAATGTTTGGATTGTGATATCGCAGCCAGTCCAGACCTAGGAATATATCCGTCTTTCCTAACAAATCCTTCGATTGCTCCTCCCTCATTCAAGGTACCATCAGCATTGTAGACGGGTAACGGAAGCAAGAGCTTCTTGATTTGTAACCCTTGTGTTTCAACGTAGTCCTTATGGACACAGGACCCTGTTGCACCACTGTCTAGCAACGCATCTGCTTCATACTGAGAGCCGGTGGCCAGACTCTCAATAGTAACCCGGAGTTTCAAGTCCTGCCCCTTGATTCCTCAAATGAACTTCCTCCCACGCTTCATTTCCGACACAACTTCTACTGCTTCCTTTGTCTCTAATTTTCTGATTGTCAACACTTTCTCTTCCGTCGCTTCTCAAACTCTCTTCTCAGACATTCATGCTCTCAGGATTCCAACTGCTCTAGGCAAGTCTTCCTCCCTTAGCCTTTCCTCGATCCACTCAGGGGTATAGGGTTTTTGTCTAGGCCTATCCCTTGGCGTCGCAGTCTTTGGTGGTGAAGTCGCTAATGATAAATTACATGTCTCTGCTACAGGAGTACCGGTACTCGTATAATTATTGGTAGAAACATCAGGCGACTCATCCTTGGGGGGCCCCGGCAGTACTGCGTCTACTGCTGGGGCTTTGCAAAACCCAAATCCTCTGCCAACTTCTTTTGTTCGTCCTCCAACATGGCCATCTAAAGGCCGCAAATCTGCTGGGGTCGCTTCTTGGGGCAGTTTTGCCCGATATGTCCAACTTCGCCGCAGTTGAAACAGGCACCCTTGCGTCGGGCCTCGTCTAAGTCCATGGGTTTACCAGCTCCACCAAAGGTAGTGCGATGGCATTGTGTCGGTCCTTGGGGACCCAGGGTTTGGGGGCTGGTTTAGCGGGCTGGGTCTGCGCAGCAGGTTGCTGGATTCCCGACTTGGCGTGACCACCAAACTTCTTGCTCTCTTCCCTGCGTTTCCACAGTTGGTCGAGCTTGATGATTGCTGTCTTCCATTCCTCGTAGTTGTCTGGAAGACCGTACTGACTCATCTCGAAACACCCTATTGTCTTAAGTTAGATATAGACATTTAAAGGCTCAAAAAGCTCTCAAGGCTGAAAAGCTATGAAAGTGATTATGAGCATGGTTCCTGACTACATCATCTCTCAAGCCTCTAACAGCTTCTCTAATGAGCTTCAAAGTATTATGAAAGTATCTCAAAGCTATTGTATCTAAGAACCATGCCTGTAGTTACTTTTCATAATCTTATTCAGCTCTTTATATGCATCCCACATATACTACAAAAGCAATACAAAGCATGCTGTAGCTACAACCATGGTATTCATAAAGCTTCATTATGCTAATGTTTATGGGAACCATGCCTTCAATAGCTTTGTAATCATCTGTTAAACTCTAGATAAGCGCAATATATCCATCTTGAAAGCTTTGTTAGGCAACTGTCAGGCTTTCTATAAGTATAATGTATGTACTCCCAAAGACTCTTCAAGCTATCGTCTACAGGAACCATGTCTTTGGCAACATTGTAAATCTTTATTAAGAGCTTAATAAGCGTAATATAAGCATGTATTAAGCTTTTCTTAGCTACTGTATTGAATGTGTAGGACACTACTAGATTCTCTGTAAGTACATTGTAAATACTCACTAAGCTATTCAAAGCTACTGTATGAAGTAAGCATGCCTTAACTTGCCTCACATGATAATACAATGGACACTGGGAATGACATCCAGACATACACATAGTATCTTTAAGCTATCAAATTTATGTATTGGATTATAAGATCTTGATAAGTTCGTTGTAAATGTATGAAATGCAATCATTATTGCTATATAGATGCTAAAATCATACTCAGACACTTTCACACAAAATAAAGGATGGCTAACAACGATTGTATTCAAATAAAAGCTACCTAAAGCTACCTAAATCTAACTACTGAATTATGAGAGACTAGTAAGACTGAAACGAGAGTGTATAATAAGATAATAAGGTATGCAAAAATCAAAGGAAAGCAATATGAAAGCAATGAAAGCAAGACAAGAGCTCCAGATATGCCTAAGCTTGAGCAGAGGCCTCAAGAGCATCAAAGTCAAGCTCTCCCATAGCCCCACTGACTGAAGTTTCGAGTAGAAAAGTTTTGTTGGTATGAATCCTTGTTCATTCTCAGCAAGAATGAATCATGCCAGAAAATATAGAACTCACAACATAGTCTTGAAAAGATCAGCCTGAATATTGGCGAGATAGCTAGGAGCCTTGGACTGAACATGCTTGAGACTGGCCAAATGATGATAGTATCTGACTGAAGCATCCTCCTTGAAGTCCAAGCGACGTTGTGTACCCTCACGCCACTCCGAAATTGCATGCTCGACCTAACTTTACGTTAGATAAGCAGTGGACTTGAGAGCGACACTTACAGCTGTCATTTCCAGGGCCATGAGAACAACAGGAAGAGATTGCAGCTCAATAAGATGCCTAAACACTTCACTATTGGCTTTCCCACGCCCCTCCATGAGAAGAGTGCGTGCAATAGCCTCAAAAAAGTCGGCCCGGAATGGAAGTTGCTTGTTGAAGGTCCTCTTCTATCATCATAAGTCAGTTCCGGAAGGGCCCCAACAAGATAAGTAACTCACCACAAGGTCAAGCTCTCCAAACTTCCATCCCTCCGACTTCTCAAGCCAAAGCACAATCTCAGAGAGATCTGTGGGGCTATGAGTACCCGGGAGGCCCACAAGACCCAACTTATCCCTGGCAACACGCATAAGGGCATTCATGAAGGCTCCCCGGGAGTACGCAGTCTAATAAACGGATGAGGACATGAACCAAGACATCATGATCTCATACCCAAGTGACTAAGTTCTCGAAGATGTGGGGTGTCTTGACGATCCTTTCATAGGTGGCCAAGAGACCAGTCTCAGCAGCGGGATCCATCGCAACACGCTTGATGATATCAGCCACGGCTGTCATACGTTGGAGAGCACCAGGATACGGAGCCTCGGTAGCAGTGGCAAGTACAAGAACCTTCTTGCTCTTGTGACCAAGGCGGAGGGTGCGCGGGGTGAAGTCTGCCGCCGTAACTTTGGCTTTCTTGGACCCACCCCGACCCAAATGACCACTCCCCTCATCATCATCGTCATCCCGCCCACCACGCTTGCGACTTGACTTCCTCGCCGGCGTCACGAATGAGTCAGACGAGAGAACCTAGTGTACGCCGGTCAGAAAAGAGAGGATGGAGTTACAAAGACGCACCACAGTGGAAGCATCAAAATCATCAACGTCGGGTGGGTCACTCGAAGCAACGTCGGGCGGGTCACTGGACGCAACGGGAATGTCCAATTCGTCCTCTGAGGATGCCGGGAGCCTGTCTTCGTCCTCATCATTGTGCGCGGCGGGGAGGGCAGCCTTGATACTTGCAGCTGTATGAAACACGTCAGTACAGCAAAGATTAATGACTGACGACGTACCAACGATGCCTGCATTCATGGCGTCGGCGTCGGGATCGTCTTCAGCCTCGGCGGCAAGGATTGCAGCCTGCCGCGCGCGCACCGCTAGAAACACGTCAATAAGGCGTCGACAACAAAGGCAATGAGCGTACCAGCAGCATCCGCCTGCTTCTTCTTGGCAGCAGCAGACGACGCAGCAGCGCGTTCTCGAGCTGTGCGCATGGCAGCAGCGGGAGTAGAGGTAGGTGGTGTGCGCAAAGCAGCACCACCGTTTCGACGACCAGACATAACAGCAAGCGGAAGAGCGGGAGCAACAGCGGGCAAAACGGAGAGAACGAGTAGAGGCAACAATACGGGAGAAAAGAAAGATGAGGAGCGCACGCACCTGAACGGTATATATACGGTTCTGAAGTGGACCCTGCTCCCGATCATACGCATGATCAATGCACGGACCAGCACGCACGGACCAGTCCAACTTGCCAAAACGGGATTGAAGCTGCCAAAAAATCAGATAGTATAAATGAAGCGGGGCGTGTACTATGTATGCGAGAGGAATAGACTGTGCAAGAAGAATAGGTAAGTACATAGTAAAGTACTGCAAAAATGCCAATGCATGGAAGGATGAAAGGACTAGAGGCGGCGGTGGGGTAGAACAGGCGGGCGGTTGAAAACTTCACAGAAACAGCGGATATACCAATATGAGATCTTGTATTCCGCATCCTCCAAAGTGGCGTCGCCGGTGTCGACCTCGCCTTCCTCGACATCGTCTCCAGAGTTCAGCTGCTCGAGTTGCTGTCCTGCCAACCGGATTGACTTGGGCATCTCGCGCTGTGAGAGCCTCCATCCTTGCATCACGCGAAAGAGACCCAACATGTTATCACGACGCTCATCAGGATTATGCGCCCCAAAACCAACATTAACGACAGCCCCATCCCCGACAGAAAGCGGGACAACACTGGAGGAAAAATAAGGAATAGCCCCCAGGACGGCGGCCTCACGATCTTCTCGAGTATCGGCATCCAAGACATTCCCGTCATGGGATTTGAGCTCATAGAGCACTTCGTCGAGCGAGAGGAGCTCCCAGCGAAATGAGACTTCAGCGAGCTCCCATAAGATAGGGCGTGTTTCATCCGGAGAGAGGGGCGCCGCCAGTCGTAGAGGTCTCCCGCACCATACAAGAGGGGCCATAGACAGGTTGGAAAGGCTCAACGAACCCTAAAAAAAACACGTCGACATGTATATAACGGACAGAAACGAACAAACACACCTGCTTGTTGGATGCGGTAAGACACTTATTCAAAAGATCTTGCATCTCTCGACGAATGACAGAGGCTTTTGAATCGGTGTTGGTGTTGGGAGTGTGTGTCTCCAGAGTGAGAACGGAGCGCCATTCCGTCGAACGAAGGACCTCACACGACGTAGACAGCATGCGATAGATAAGAACTGGCCAGAGCTTGACGAGAATGCGCAGTTGACCAGCAACGGTTTCCTCCTTGGCCGGACTGACAATGAGGTTGGGGTCGGGGAGCGCATAGCCCGAACGCATGCCAACCCATGGCTTACGTCGCTGCGAAACTAGATCACATCGCCCAGCAGCCTTGCTAGCCTCGGCCCAAATTGGAATGGATGGTGGCATAAGCTTGCTGTCCACGTCAGTGAAACGATCTCGTTCTGCTTGAGGTGGTTTTTGGGTGTGACGCGAAGACATGGCGCCTATATTTCGACAATTAGACAGTGTCGGCAAAGAAGACAAGAACCAATGGAAAACTCACCAGGCTGACCAGCGACGCTCTTACTGCTCCGAGCGGGTACGTTTGAAGAGGACGCAGGACCGGATGATGGTGCAGGAAGAGATTGTTGGGAAGGCTGAAAGCCGGTGAACGATGCATAAGAGGACATCAAGGAGATAAGGTAGTGATACATGGCACGGTAGCGTTCGACGTCGCGCGAAGATCCAGAGAAGATGATTGGATGAGGTGGAGAAGTGTCGTCCCAGGTGCGTTTGGAATGCCAGGCGGGGGTCGGTGGAGGAAGCTCTTCAGGCAACCAGACTTGGGATTTGACGCCCGCCATGATATCGATGGGCCGGACAAGCCAAACTGGAACACCACACTAAGAGAAATATATTATTCCGGAGCAAGTAGACAGACAAAGGACGCACTCGAGAGAGGTTTTCCGCAACCATGAGATCCATAGTGAGGGCGCCGACTAGCGCTTCAACTGGGAAGCCGTGCTTTGGGGGCAAGACGTGGCCGTAATACCGGTCTCGGAAGGTGATCAACCAAAAAAGTCGGCCTAACAATTCAAGGGCAACGCGGGTGATGTGTCGATATACAGCCATGGTCTCGTCGAAAGATGCCACCAAATCAATGCGGGCGAGAAAGTAGGGTAGTCGGTTTCCCATGGTCATAATAGTGTTGTCGATGCGCGCACGCTTATGCTCCCCAACAGCCTCCGTCCTCACCCGTTGCAGAGTAGCTGCGCACGCATCGTGGAGCGCCTGTCGCCAAACCCTGCTCAAACGACCGAGTTGGCGGGAAGCGGAAGACGTAGGTTGTAACTCGAAGTCGTCCAATGTTGGGGTAGTCCAAAAAGAGATGTTTCCGGAGAACATCTGTTCGTCCAGCAGCGGGATACAGCAGAAGTGACGAAGACGTTCGTCGAAATATTGGGGATGTATGATGGGGTCATCCTGACCAAAAAGACAGTTCGCGCGCAGACGGATGTGACGCTCGCGAACGAGGAGATCGGCTGGGATATAGCACGCATTTGGCGTGGTCACAAATACGTTGTCCGCCTCAAAGACGCGGCCGAGAAGACCTTCGAATGAACGGACCATCGGGGCGAACGGGGAATGAGAGGTGACGAGACAATGAAGGCGAAACGGCGATGATGCGGCTAGGTGGTCTAAGTAATGCAATTAGATGGTAAGATGATAGGCAATGAGAGGAAGAACGCACCTCAGCAATGCGGTAAAAAGTGGGTCGCCGGGACGGTGAGAGTATAAATCGGACAATCTGATATTGTTAAGTTAGATGCATAGATATACAAAGATATGGGGTGTACCCGTACTCACGGTGGGGAAATCGCGCGGATGATTGAACTGGCACGCGGTAGGTGAGCAGTAACAGGCAATAACGCCTGATAGTGTGCTAGAGGTAAGAAATCGATGGATGTTGATAGAAAAAAACCGAACAGTGACGTACTTTCGGGGCAGAACGAATTGGTAGAGCGGAATCTCCAAAATCGGGACGTGCAGAATGGTGCGGGGCCGACGGCGGAGGCGCAAACGGGCGGCGATCCAGAGCTCGACACAGAATAAGCCTAAGCCGTAATTCTGGTCAGCGGCGGAGGCAGCCCCCAGACGCAAGGTCGTGGGAGTTGATGACTGCAGACGCAAGGTCGTGCAGCCACAAGATCGTCCAGTATGAGAGTGCGGGCGTTGAACTCGTCGGAAGAGCCAGGAGAAAGGCGAAATGGCAGTGAGAGAATGGGATCGATGGATGATGAGCCCAGATTGCAAAGTCTCAAAGGGGCGTGGCAAACAGAGACAAGCTCGGCACTTTGCGCGCGCACGGACCAGATTGTCCTGCCTGGCCGAGGTACTGGCACATCTCCCCTCATCCCTTCTCCGCCAAAATTCGCTGCTCACTTGCACTGCCGCTCCTCCGCCACCACCGCCGCCGCCGCTCCCCAGTGCTCTGGTTTGCCCAAGCACTCTCCTGTGTTATCGCGTTCTGGTTTGCCCAAGCGCATTTTTTGACAGTTACCCGCACTCTGCCTTGCGCAAGTACGTCGCCTTTGTTGGACCTTTCTTCGGTGAGTACGCCATCTTCTTGACTGTCATCCATCCATATCCCACCCCCGTTTTCCCGCCCGCTGAAAGGCCGTATGGGATCGCCACCTTCACTGTCATCCATATCCACTTTTACCCCCACCCGTTATCCCGATTTCTGCTTACTGACTGCGATCCCTACAGGATTTTCACTCGGATTCAGCTCAATTTGTGAGTTCAGCTGTCCTTCCAGTAAGCGCACACTAACTACATATCAATTAGTCCCTCGCCACCCCCTTCGCTCCCTTGCGTGATCATATCTGTGCCACTGCCGGTAAGTGTGATCAAACCTATTCGCGATGGCGTGGGGGAACTGACTGGTTCATAGCGTTCACTTTCTCTTTGGGCAACGTTTTCATTTCTCCCCGAGTGCGCACTAGCATTTCCGTGTTTTCATCCATGTAAGTTATATGTTGCGTCGATTCATGTGGTTACATACTAATACAGTGTTGTAGTGTTCTTCCGCGCTCCATCCTCAACCTCTCCATGCCTCCCACTCTCATCCCCTGCGAGAACCCCGAGTGTTCACGGGAATTCTCTACGGTGAAAGGGATGCGCAGCCACTTGCGGCAAGCTGTGAGCTGTAAAGCGTGGGTCTCCGCCTCCAAAGCTCCCGCCCATCTCGCTGGTGCCACGCTGATTGCGGCTGTGGTGCTGGATCCAGCACCTTCGACATCTAATCCATTCTCGGATGTCATTGATTTCCACGCCGCCGATGAGGAGGAGGAGGGTCTGGGCGAAGTCCAGAGTGTCGACGTTGAGGATGACTCCATGGGTGACGATTCCGACTCGGCACTCGTGGACGGTGGTGACGAGGATGAGGAGGGTGCTGAGGAAGAGGATGCTGATGTAGAGGACGACGAAGACGCCGGGAATGCTTTCCGCGAATGGCTGGAGCGAGCGCAAGCATCGGAGGTATTCGAAACAGTCGACGCCGTGCCAGCCATCGGGCAGGCGGGCCCTGGCCCCTCCACTCAACGAATCCGAATGCAGACTCTGCTTGGCGGACGTGCACGCTACCTCGATGATGACGATGACGACGAGGCTTCTGAGCGTGTGTCTGACCCGCACCCTACGGCCGGCTCCATTTTGCGTATGTCCGAAAACGTGCACGAGCAATGGGCTGCTCTTTTTGGGACGCCGTTGTCTGCCGACGTTGTCATGGATGGTGGGGGTGCTGCGGATTTGAAGGATGTGGAGTGGTATCGACCTTTCGCGTCCCAGCTCGATTGGCAGATCGCACAGTGGATGGTCAGTCAAGGGATAGGCCATAATGCATTCAATGAGTTGTTGAATATTCCAGGTGTAAGTACCTAACTGATTAGTGCGTTATCTATACTGATTAGTGCTCTCGTCAGGTGAAAGAGAAGCTTGGGCTCTCGTACAGCAGCACGCGCGGTCTGCACAAAATCGTGGACTCCCTTCCTCGCCGTGCTGGTGACTGGAAGGTGAAACATCTTTCGTTCCCTGATCTCCCCAACGACAAGTTTACGTTGCGTCACCGCGACATCCTGGATGCTATCCGCTCATTGTGGGGTGACCCGGAACTGGCTGAGCATCTTGTCTACAAGCCAAGCACCCTCTTCAGTGACGAGAAGCGGGATCGTCGGTTGTACAACGAGATGTGGACAGCAAAGTGGTGGCGTTTTGTGCAGGTCAGTCCGGTTCACTTACCTACATTGACTTTGATCTGACGTTCAATGGCAGGACAAGATACCTAATGGTCATACCATTGCACCACTCATCGTATCGACGGACAAGACTCAACTCACCCAGTTCTCGGGCAGTCGCCAAGCTTATCCCGTTTACCTCACTCTCGGAAACATCCCCAGTCATATTCGCCGGAAGCCTTCGGAACTCGCATGCATTCTGATCGCCTACCTTCCCATCGACAAAATCAGCAAAGGCCAAATCTCCAAGGACGCCATGCGCTCACGCTATCAGAGGCTGTTCCACGCTGCGATGACTGAGATTTTCGCACCCCTCGTCGAGGCTGGGGAGACTGGTGTTGAGATGACGAGTGGCGACGGTGCTGTGCGCATGGTTCATCCCATCCTGGCCAGCTATGTTGCCGACTATCCGGAGCAGTGTTTGGTTACTTGTGCAAAGTATGGGACTTGTCCAAAGTGCCGGTGTAGAGCGACAGAGCTGGGAGATGATGGGAGTTTCGAGTTGCGCACCCCAGCATGGACGTTGGGTGTCATGTCTGATGCGAAGGAATCGACAACATCCTCGAGGGCCTATTTTGACTCATGCATGGCTGAGGATGTATCTGGCCATGTCCCGGATCCTTTCTGGCGCAATCTCCCTTTCACCAACCTCCATCTCAGTACAACTCCTGATGTCCTACATCAGCTCTACCAGGGCGTCTTGAGACACCTGATTGAGTGGTGCCAAACTCTCATGACAGAGGAACAGATGGACCGCCGTATGCGCTGCCTTCCTCCCGGTCTTGGCCTTCGGCACTTCAAGAATGGGATCAGCGCGCTGTCACAGATCAGTGGCTCAGAGCGCAAGAACATGGGCAAGATCCTTCTTGCTTGCTTGATTGGCTCCGACATTCCTGAGCGTGGTGTTACTGCCTGTCGTGCAATTCTTGATTTCATCTATCTGGCTCAGTACTCGACTCATGACGATGACACTCTTGGATACATGGATGCTGCTCTCGAGACTTGGGACAAGAACAAGAGTTATTTCATTCATGTATGTTTGATGTTCTATGATTCAAGCTCATACTGATACTGGGTAGGTCGAGCTTCGTGAACACTTCAACATTCCTAAATTTCACTCTCTACGTCACTATGTCGCCTCTATCAGGATGTTTGGTGCAACAAATAATTTCAACACCGAAATGTTTGAGCGCCTTCACATCGACTTCTCCAAAAAAGGCTGGCGGGCGTCAAACAAGCGTGATGAATATCCTCAGATGACGACATGGGTTCTACGCAAAGAGAACATTCACGCTTTCACTCGTTACACCACGTGGGTCAAGAAACAGATTGGTAAATATTTTTTCACCTTAATATCACGATGTTAATATATCCTGGTTCTATAGCTTCCCAGCCTAATTCAGAGCCTCTGAAACTCCCACCTGCTCAACGTAGTGGTCGTGTGCAACAAGTTCTACTGCCAAAACATCCTAGCATCTCCAACAAACCACTACATCGCATTGCTACTCAACATCATGTTCCCTTGTTTTCTTCTCATCTGCTAGCTTATCTTCAAGCTGTGGGGCGCGACAAACAAGGAGCTTCTGCAATTGACTACACAAGTCTACCTTTTGACGGTGTCGATATATATTATTCATTCAAGTTTGGGCGTGAAGGGATTACCGATGATTTCGAAACTCGTGATGTGGTGAAGGCAACTCCACAGGATGGTGGACAATTTGACACAGTGATTGTTTTGACCGGTGATGAGGCAGAAAGTGCTGGTCTTGATGGTAAGCCTTTTTGTTGATTTTCTCTATTGTGTCTCTTATAAATTTTAGGCACACGTGTTGGACGCATACGTGTTCTGTTTAAAATTCCTGCAACACTTATGCTTCATGGAGTTTTAGTTCCTACGCCATCACACTGGCCACGAGACACATTGGCTTATATTGAGTGGTATACCAAGCCTGTTCTTACACAAAAGGCTGCACGCAGTCATCACATGCCATCACTTTCAAAGGCTTATCTTGCAGACCGTCGAACTCGTCATTGGTCTATTATTCCACTTTCAAACATTCGGCAGAGTGCACATCTGACTCCTGATTGGGCTAAATCTTCAGCTGAACAGTGGGATATTCCAATTTCTAAAAGCTCTGTTTTAGATACATGCGATCATTTCTTTTTAAATAATTGGCTTAGTCTTTATACATATCAGACTGTATATTTAGCATAGAAAGTTCAAGCTTATAACATATTATATTTAAGCTGATTTGAAATGGATATGTTTGAGGATGAATACTTAAGTAAGTTCAAGTTACTTGAGAGTGTATGCTTAGGAACAATTAAGTTAAATCACTTTATAACTGATGTATAATGAACATCAGTTTAGAGTTGACTATATCTACCATATGATGAATGTATCACACATGCATAGTTTAGAACACTTACAAGTGACTTGACAGCTGATAAGTATGAGTCTTAGAATGTTATACTTCAACACACTTCTAGATGCTTTCACAGCCTGTAGTCACTTTCATAGCTTTAAGATCAATGTATCCAAAACATATAACTTTGATCTACTTAAGGCAATAGGGTGTTTCGTGATGCTAGAGTAGATCTGGTCGATGATCCGCTCGTTGATGTTCATCTCGAGGAGCCTAATGACGTAGGCATCCTTCTTCTTGTACCCCGCTTGGGTAAGCAGGATTTCGAACTTCTGGAAGAAGTTCTCGGCAGTATCAGTGTCTTGGCGCAACTTCTCGATTGCAATCTGGGCCTTGCGGGCAGTGTTGGAGTCAACAAAGCGCGCCTCTAGATGCTTCTTAAAAGTGGCCCAGGTAACCTGCCACTCCTCCGTGTCATCGTCGAAGTTCTCCTCTGTGTAGTTCTGTACCCAGACATTGACTTCATCGCCTCGAATATAGGACAGACAGATGTCAATCCATTCTCCATCATCAGCAATCTGGTTCTTGGCGTCCCTGATATAGGTAAACACCGTGCGCCACCATGACTTATACTTGGTCTTGTCGCCATTGAAGACGCCAGGCTTGTTGATCAGGGAACGGCCATGGCAGGAAGTGGGGATGTCGGGTTTGACGTCGATGTGTGGGTTTGGCTGCAGCATCTGCGGCTGCTGCGGCCCGTTGTTGCCCGTGTCAGACATGAGGTGTGGGTGTTGAAAGGGGATTGGGGTAGATAGTGCAGAGGGAATAGAGGGTTCGGAGATAGGAGTTGGTGTGATTGGTGATGCGGCGGAGGTAGTGGTGAAAAGATAGTCGAAATCTAGACCAGTGAGGCGGTCCAGGATTTGGTGGTGTGGGGAGGTTGTATCGTAAAGGTATAGTAAGAGTAGGTAAAGGTAAGTAAGGTATCTACGCTAGTCTACACAACAGGTATCGGTTACGTAGTTCTACGGAGCCCAAGAACTTGCCGTATTTCGCAGTTGCCCAGCCGACGTCCTCTCGTTTGTAAGCGAGAGTAGCCGAAGTCTATCTGGGAGCAGGGGTTGGCCCGCAAACAGCTCACAGTGAAGTGAAACTGCCAAGAGTTCGTTCGCACGAAAGTGGCTACTTCAGTATGTCCGTGGGCACCTCGCTTTAGGTGTTAGCACGGGAAGACCGGGATGACCTGTGTGAAGGAAAAGCGGATGGGGATGTGATGGATGGGAGTGTGGGTGAGGATAGGTGTAGGGATGCGTCAAACGGCAGCGTGCCGAGCGACAGGGGTGTGTGGTGGGTGGTAGGAGGGTAGCTTCGATCTTCTGTCAGCACTGACTTAACCACAGGGCTAAACCAGGCACCACACAGTTAATCTAACTTAGGGAGAAGCGAGTATCAAGTGGAGAAGTCTGGCTAGGCCAGGTGTATAGATGAGATCGAAGCTACAGACTACGCTGTAATCTACTTACTTATATACATAATTGCTACTGACTACCCTTTGCCCTAACCCCTCGTCCAAACCTGTTTCCTCCAGGGATATTAAAGCACTGCCTTGGTTCTATGACGCTCCAGACTCTCTCCTTGTGTCCTGTGCATGGTAGTGACCTGCTAATCATGAGTCATGATGTCAGACTATGCTGTCGACATGAGGTGTGTCAAGGAGTATGAATGATGTCACTAGGGGGCGTCTCTGAGACACGGATAAAGGATAAGATATGATGAAGAGATATGATAGGTGATAAGATGTGATAGATAAGATGAAAAGATGGTTCATTTGTAACATCGTTCCTTGAGACAAACAAGGAATGAGTGAATTTGTGCGCGCCGATCTTGAAGAGAACCTCCGAACAGAGTCCGTTTAGACGTTTAGGGAGGCCGTGTATACCCTTCAAGAACCAGTTAGAGCCCTGGAAGTTGAGCGACAGAGAGCAGTCATCGGCGACAAGCTTGTCTCCAAGGGAAACCTCAGAGCCAGTGTCTATCATTGTGATTTTTGTGACCCCGTTGATCTTGACCTGGAGCCATAGCTGTAGGGATTAGCCTATTAGCCCGGCCAATTTGCGCAGAAACCCAGGCATGATTTCACGTTGATGTGCACGTTATTTTACAGGCGTAAAATACACCTATAACTAACACTAAACTCTTAATATAACTCTTATTGAAAGAGCTGTTCTTCTGTTTGTAGATTGTGGGTTTATTCAAGAAAATCGAGTTGGATCTTTGAAAATCGAACACTATTTGCTTTGAAACTGGATCTTGGGTACAGAACGTAAAGTGCACTATCGTGCGAGTTTGAAGGGGGTTTTTGAGAGAAGACAACCGATTAGACAAAGCGTCTGGTCTTTGGGTAACAAGCACACAAGCCCCTGACTAAACTAAATCCGTGTATCCTTCAACAATCCTTACACTGAAAGTATTGCTTTAGGCTTAACGAGATCTATTTGCCACACTTGGTGTGTTTTTCTTGGACCTCGGTTAAAAGAGTTTCTTTGAGTATAGTGTTTTATGGGTTTTAGAAGAAATTGCGCTCGAATTGCACTTGACTTCGCAAGAAATTATGCTGGTTAACGCTTTCGTGTCTGAACGGTGCCTTCTTGGGAAAGCCTGGCTCAGCGCAACGAGTTCTTGTAGTTTCTCTTGGGAGATACTAGGCTCAAGAACACCGTCTCTAGTACGTTGAAGTCAAGGAACTTTGCTCTTCGAGTAGTTCACTTTTCTTTCTAAACCCTTGCTCTTTGTGCTTGGGTTAGTTCTTTGATTCTTGGTATGTGTGTTCACAAAAATGCGATGGGGTGCGTAAAATCGAGTTCGATTTGTACAGAGTTAGATTGCTACAGTGAAGCTTTGTGGGCTCGTGGCTGCGAGTCACTAAACTACTTTACTCTACTGTGTAGACTACTCTTTTATACTGTTCTAGCTACACTGTACACTAATGCTAACTTACTAACTAACTGCCACTTGGAGTTGTGGTCCGCATCGGAGACACTGGTCTAGACGCTGAACCATATGGTTTGCCATTTCGATCTCGGAGAACCACCAAGAAGTTGACCCATTTGTGTTGAAAACCGGCCTTGATTTGTTAGACCCTTGGGTTTATTCAACTAGGCTACTCCATTGAGGCATTTCCTTGTTCTTTTGCTGCATCTTGATTGGTTTATCTGCTTCTTCATTCATTGCGGGCGGTAATCAACTGCGGTGAGACACCATGAGGCCAAACATGAGTAAGTGTCTCCGTGATAGGTGTCTTGGCACAATTCAGTTCGAATTGTTAAGTTGTTAATTTACTCAAACCCCACGTTGAATTCCGAGGCTTCTTTTCTCAGATCTCCCGACTCGTGTTAAGTCTAGATCTCTGGTCTTGCTTCTTACTATTGAGTAGCAAGCAGCGGGATCTTCTGACCCGGATCTTGTGAATCTTGGTGTGTTCTGTGAATCTTACGGTAGACACATGTGTGCTGATCTTTTGAACGAAGTCCGATTGGCTTTTGAGTTGGATCACCGCGGCTATGAAATGGAATTCCGAGATGGCTTTTTGTTGGGTCTGTGCTAACATCCGGCTTTCACCCTCTTTGGTTATGAACGCTTCATATGTTGGAACCGTTTATTCTTAGTCTTAGGAGATTGTTTTTGTCTTGTCGAGTATTAGAAATTGAGTTCGATTTCCGTTGTATGGTCGATTTGACTCTACTTGACTCTTCTACTTGAGTGTCTGCATCTCGAACTTGCTTTCGCAAGTGGGCATTTTGGATAATGGTATTTAGAGCAGTAAATACTCTTGGAGTCTTTCCCTTGCCCTAAGTAGTGTCTCCGGAGTGTGCTAACTCGAGTTTTGAGTAATACTTGTGGTTTGATAGATATGCACTGTATAGAAATCGCAAAATTCAGGGTTTCTATACCTAGAATCGCACAGTGCGTATCAACGTCAGTTGGCACTGTGATCGAACTCGGGCCTGTATTACATAATGTCTCTTTTCGGTCGCTGGCTGCGCGGGCGCTGCGGACAATGCCGGGCGCCCCACTCATCCCAAATGGGGCCAGTATCTTATGTCTTGCCCACTGAATCTTGCTGAGGGCTGCCAATCCCTTATTGGGCCTTGATTTCTGGGCGCCCTGTGCCGTAGCTCGGCTCAGAGACAGCCACCCATTTTGGCGGGCGGGCCTCGGGCTCCCCTCTACCCACACCGGAATTTCATTGCTCAAAACAATCAGTTTTGTTTACAATCTCACCGATTGAATCTCAAATAATTGCCTCACGTCGTTGCTCACACCTTTGGGGGCGTGCCAGTAGCGACCACGTGCGGATTTGACTTGGAGAAATAAACGCCTCTCTGTTACGTCATCATATTTTTGTATTGCCGTTCATTCACGTATAGTCTGACTAGTGCGTTCATTCACATTCTACACTACTCAATCTACGCAAAGATGGAGTAGCAAACCGCGCATTACCCACTTGACATCTACTCTGGCGGCGGTCCAGCCTGAGGACGTACACAGCATCTTGCTGTCATGCGATCTCCACCACAACATGACGGCAACAACGCTAAGCAGGCCGTTCTGCCCTGGAACACGTAAAGTTGCCCAATCACCATCATCCCCATACTCTCCTTCCTGCACTCAAGCACCATTGTCTTGACGTTTTTGCCATGTCGGCTGGAGACACACCCACCACTCTTCTCATGCGCTCATGAATGAGGTGCTCTCCTTCACGTTCAGGACCTGGCGAACCCCGTTCCGAGTTCGTCCCTGCGCAACCCAGCGCTTCAGAATGGCAGGTCGGATACGTGTTCCTGACAAGGTCGAACCTTTCCCTTGTTTGACCGTCAACCATCCGTACTCACATTCAATTTCTAGCAACAACTTCAAGATCATCAGCATCTCGTTGCCGCTCTCCGCGCTCATAAACTCTTGCACGGCGTCGGACAACCATCCAGGGGCGACCTCCAGCAACTTTCTGATTGTCAACCAGATCTCATGACCTTTGCCTTCCTCCACGTCCGAGCTGCGTTGAGCATCCAACGCCATACTGCCCGCCTCCTTCGACAACTGGTCAGCCTGTACCTCAACGCCGGCGCCAAATTTATCCCCCCCTTCCCCATCAGGCATTGGATCAGAAGGCGAGCGTGCCATTTCGCCATGGCTACATCCTCCAGCCATCTCCATGTCGTTGGCATTCACCTCAGGGCCAGCCACTCCACCAACGTCGCCAGACGGCCTCTCTCCAGCTAGACGCACCGAACATCTCTCCAGAGCCTCCGCTACAGTAGCAAGCTTCTTCCTAACTCGCTTTGGTTTGACGGGCTGGCGTTTGGGCGAAGGCGGCAAAGCTGGGTCACGGATAGTGCCGTCTGCGACGTCCCCGAGCACGTGCTTGAGGAAATCGGAGGGACTCAACCCCTCCATAGGGAGTCTCATGTCGCGCATGTGTGAGAGTCCCGCAAAGATGAGGCAATTGTTGGCAATATTCTCGTCTCGCTCCACCTCAATAGCACTTCGACAATAGGTTGTGTTCTCCTTCGCGGGGCCCGCCCTCTGCTTCTTCCTTCCTTCATCCCCTTCTTCATCACTCTGCGATCTCCTCGCCACGCTCTGCTTCCTTTTCTTTTCGCCTCTTCCATCCTCCAAGTCTCCCTTGTCGTCAGATTCACAGAGTATATACTATAAGAGTCGGGTCGGGTTCGTGGGATCCGGTCGGAGTCAGGTTTGGACATGACCGAATTGCGATTGAGTCAGGTTGACAACCTGACTCCCGACGTCCACAGTCCACATCCCGCCATTTGCTCACTCATCCCGCCGCCCATTGTCCTCCCAAGTCGTGTTATTTTGATGTATTTGTTTACTGTCCACAATGGATCTATATATGGTGGATTTGGGGGGCCCGCATTTCTAACTACTTTCTGTCCTTGTCATTCCTTCTACACTGTGATCTGTGACCCGTTCTCTGGCGTGTAACTCTCCCAATGGACAGCCAACACCGTGACGAAAAGCTTCTAAAGCTTTTGAGTATCATACCCGCAACTGCACTAGCCGACTATCGTGAACAGGTACGGGAATTTGCAGATCATGCTTGAACCTATACTGACATCTATGATGCTACAGTGCATCGATGCTGCAATGCTTGAGGCCTTTCCTGAGAAATACAAGCTCTCTGACGCCTCCTCCTGGGTCAGCTACACTGAGCTTCATCTCTTCTACAAAAGGTAGATGCAGCGGACTCGAATCAAGACACTCGACACCCTTTCTCAAAGTGAACCACCGGCAGCCCCTACAACCACGACTAAAGCCTCTTCTTCGTCGCAGGACACTGATACTGCTCGTGACCGCTCATTCCTTGCGACACCCACTCCAGCTTCGCGTCAAGTGCCAGCCACACTTGACGGTCTCTCTTCTCAAAAACAGAGAAGTGACACCGCTCCGCTCCCACAGACACACCAACTCACAACGCCTACGAAAGGCAAGGGCTCTTTTAGGTAGCTCTCACTATACAATCTTTGTATATTCATACTGATTTTTCACAGTCAAACTCCCATCATCTTCGACCTTGACAATGAGGATGAGGACGATGTTGTCTTACCACCACCACAACGTTGTCTTACCACCACCACATGCATTAGTATCTCGCAAGCAAAAAGCCTCAGCTCATGCTCGCGCTACTTCACCGGAAGTCGAAATTATCTCTGTGCAAACCGTCAAAACTGAGGCATCTGGGTCGGGATCCTCAAAGAAGCGTCCTTGTAACACAGCTATCGTTACAATCACTCGCAGCCTCAAGGTGAATCGAGTCAAACATCTCACGGAGGTTCCTGTTGGCTGGGACATCCCGATTCCAGCAAACACGGTCGCATACCTTGTCGATCTCAGCAACTACAAAGGCTCCTGGAAGGAAGGGAAGTCGGTGGCCTCCTTCATCCGGTCAAGTGTATGTCAATTTTGGTTCAGTATTCTCTAGACTCGCAGTACTAATCTATGGCTGTGTGTAGGATCAAGACAGCTGGGGAGGTGGATCTGCAGGCGGCACAGGCAAAGCAGACTGTCCCGAAGTGATACCTCTCGATAATAAGCGTTGTCAGTCTATGCGAGCCGACTGCCAGGGTATCTGGCATTGCGAACTTGTTCCTGCCAGCTTTTTCGAAGGAATCGAGCGCTATGATCTCCACTCCGCCGACGAGGTAGCTAAGAAGTGGTGGGACGCTGAACGTGAGCTTGATGCTGCTGAAAACTTGAGTGCGCTTGTCAAGGCAACTGCGTGAGTCTATCTGCTGGTTCGCTTGCATTTTCCGTAGCTAATAACAGATATACAGACTGTACAAGCGCGCACACAAGGATACATGTCACTATGTAGACTCTAATGGTGAACGGTGCACCTCACAGCCATGTCTTCGGTCTCTGAAGAAGGTAAGTACACTGAATAGTCAATGAGACAATGATCTGACCGTCACTACAGAGAAATCTCAACGGGAAACGCTTTATGATTGGCTGTGACGGCTATGAACATGGTCAATTGACACATTCACACCGAGTGACCGATATCCCTCGCGACGTTGATGAGGACATTGTGAAGGAGCTCTTTCAGAACAACGGCACTCTCTCTCCGGCCACACTTCATCGTCATAACTCTCGAGGTGCTACCGAAACATGTGCATATATCTGTTTGCCTCGCAACTCTAAAGGACAGAAAGTCTGCCGTATGTTGCTAGCTTACCCTCTTGTCCTTTGTGAACTCACACTAGCATGCAGCTCATTCACACACAAAGAATGGTGTTGTCTTTCAGGCTCGCCTGAAGCACCGAGTGTGCCCTGCTAAGATCAGGATTCTGTTGCCCCTTGACCAGACTGATCGTCGAGGCATAGTCATTCTCAAGCCTCGTGCGCACAACCATCCAGCGCCACCCCGGTCAAAGCCTCGCCCAGAGAACAAGGATCTGTACATTGAAGCAGCACAGGAGTAGGGACTAGTTGGCCTAACTGTAGCACGTCTTGACGCTGGTAATGTTATCCTATGATAATATGAACTGCAATTGTCTAAAGTTTGAACACAAGGTTCTTCAATCCGTAGCCGCTTTGGAAGCGATCCGTCGAAGCTGGATCCTGCATTCTTGAACCCACGTCAGAAGCGAACACTCATTTACAAGGAGAAGCAGAAGGTACAGCCGCATGGAACAGATCTCACTGGTATGGCCATTAGTTATCGACATAGTTGACATCGTATAACCCCTTCCTTAGCTCTTCTCCACCTCAAGATGACGCACGATCAGACTCTACCACCTGAGCAGCGCTACATTCACCATATTTATGTTGCCCCGCTTGAGCACGCGTCAGTAGGTAACATTGTTGTAACGATGCTTCCTGGACTAGCTGAACGGATTCACGATGTCCGGGCTGGCTTATACGATAACACCTACAAGCGGCTCAAGGACTCAGCTTGGAAGGACTGGGAGGTGGTATGGTTTGATGAGCGCCTGAATATGCGCATTACCGGTTGTCACATCTATTGTACTCGAGAGACCGCTGATGCGTTCGAGCATATATGGCAAGTCCTGATTGATACCATACTGAAGGTTACTGGACGCGCTCTCCGCTTCCACTTTCTTCATGGAACCGGGCTCGAAGTCATTCTTGTTGACGGCTGTCCGGCCCAGATCGAGGGATTAGGCCGTGTCCTCATGGGCGTGCATGATGCACTGCCTACGGAAGAGCATATCGCAGATGCTACAGTGTCTAACATTGTTGAGCACATAGTGCACTGCTGTGAGGTTCACATTGATCGGTACGTCAGAGCAAGGCCTTTCCTTCTGCACGCAAAGCTGATTACTGTCAACAGGAACTTTGATACCCTAGTGCCGCACCTCTCCTCTGAGAAGAACAATTTCATCCGGAGTATATCTTATCTTGAGACCGACGAGGATGTAGCCGAATACTGGAGGAAGGCTGACGAGTACGCTCAGCAGAACCAGCATATTGCGAGTGAGTCAACTTGATATACATGCTGGTGAATGTGTTCCTGATGTACGTTTGTGTAGACTGACTTCCTGATAAGCGTGAAAAGCCGTGGTTTATACCACTCATCAATTCCTATCATTCTCGCATTCCCAGAGAGATTTAGTACCGCAATCCATTCACTACAAACGCCAACAAAAGTGGACATACCTTTACCAATCTACATACTGGTATAGGTCTGTCTCTATATGAAGCTGTTACTAGGTAAGGTCTCTCCTTCAGCTGCAATGATGTACGCTGACGTTGGCACCAGTACGCAAATCATGGACACCAAGATTCTTGAGAAGATCAATGTCGTCGAGCGCGAGCGCATTCTACCCAATCATTGCAACACTGCAACACAGCGCTTCAACTCTAATATGAATCGACGTCAGGGAAAGGCCCGTAAAAACCCAGAACGGGCAGACGAGGTCAAGGAGGCAATCAGTATGGAAAGCCGCGTGACAAGAGCACTGGCTTTGCACAAACAGTGTCTGGCCGATGTTTGAGTATACGACGAGAAGCGGAAGTTGGCACCAGCAGGAAGACTGTCCTCCGCTGATTGAGAGCTTCTTGACGCAGCCAACGATGCACGCGCCAAGGCATGGGATGCTCTCCAGATTGCTCGAGAAGAGAAGAAAGCCTTCGAGTTGACCGCTGTAACATCACCTAGAGGCCTTTGTCAACGGATGAGGCTTGGGAAAGCTGTTAAAGGCAAGTCGGTGCTTGCAGACTCAGCACATCCAGACTTCTTTCACTGTGATAGTGGTAGTGGTCCGGACTTCAGTGTCGATAATGATGTCAACACCAAAGATCCTGCCCCATTTCCATCGAGCAGTTCCCAGACCTTGGAGAGAGAGACTGAATCGCCGGATGATTTGACTAACCTCCCTGGATATGCGAACGAATTCGACACTGACGCTTTCATGGGAGACTTTGTTATTTGGGAGTATCCGAGTGTGCAGAGTAACTGAAGTACCATTTTTGCCATGACCTATATATTACCTAGAATTCTGTTTGTAAATGGAAATATGATCTGATAGCATGAAATAGTGGTGTTTTGAAGATTTATGGGCGAGCGAGCAATGAACGACAAAGTCCGCGAAGGTTTGCGACCGGTTGCGATTGACTGATGACATCAAGTAAGCCATCAACGTTCGAAAATCCTGATTTCTGGCATGTACAGTCAATAGATCTATTAGGTTCTGGCTCCTAGCTATTTCTATACATCATGTCTACTCCTCATATTGACAGTTATGCGTAGGTGAAGGAGCCTCAGAAGTTATGCGCCATATACTGTCAACTGTAGGCCGAAGCCTGCTTGTGACGTATGTGACGTGATTTTACTTCGGAACACAAGTTCAAGCCCGGCGTAATGCAGACATTAAATATTCGCATTTCGTGAGACTATTCTACAAGTGCGCCACAATTAACTACCGGTGGCGGGGGAACACAGTATCAGAAGTGTCACATGACTGAGTTTCGGGCGCGCCGACGCAAGGCGCACGCTGGTTGGTCAGGTTAGTCAGGTTGAGGGGTTTCAGTCGGGTTTGGGCTTTGCCGGTCAAACCCGACCCGACTCTTTTGGTCATGACCCAGATTCGCAGGAGGAGTCGTCGGAGGAATTGAAGGAGTCATCGCTTTTGAGCTCGGACATGAGCACATGGGGGTCCACAAAGACGGATGCATCCATTGTCCTCTGCAAGCCGGTATTGTTGGGGTTGGGTGGTTCCACGATCTCGGTGGCGGCGCCTTCGAATGTGACTGGGCCTGGAGGTTATTGTTTGACAACCACTGATGCTCTCTCCTCCTCGCTATGGTACGTCGCCAGCCATGCTTTGTAGTCCGCCACAAGCGCCTCTAACTTTGCTTTTCCCAGCCATTCTGGGAACATCAACAGTACGTCAGCTGCATTCTTTGTTGTGGTGATGCTAACCAATGTGTCAGTATTGATTTCGGCCCTCAAAGCGTCAAGACACGTACTTTATTGTTCCGATTTCTCCGCCGTAGATATCGTCCACCGAGCATCATGAATGTGCGGCAGAATGTCCTCTCCTCGATGCTGCGGTTAACTTTGCCAATGAATCTCTCTGCATTGGTCAGAGCACTGGAGCCATATTAGCCTAAATGCAACACCAGACCAAAAGTGACGACAGACTTACACTTTACGGTCTTCTGGGACCTTTGACGGCGGCTCATTCAAGAGCTTTTGATACTCCTCCTCAAGCGCGTCGCCCTTTTCTTTTGCTGCCTTCACTGTAGCGGGCGCGGTCATTGACGTAGATGGCTCCAAAGACCTTTCGCACGAAATTGGTCCCCATATTAACGGGCTTCTTCTGCACTTTACCCCTCAACTTCCACATCTTGTCGACGGCGGACACAATGGGCTGCTCCAGCGCTGCGTAATGTGTTCTGGTGGCGTCGCTCAACTTCAACCATACCTCCGAGAATACGGAGCGAGCAAAATCCACAGGCTTTGATAGGATGTCGTCGTTTGCGATTCTGTCCCACGCGCCGTCGACAGTTTGGCGAAGATGCAGACCATCGTCCCAGTTCTTGTGATGGAAAAGATGATATGCATGCGGTTGGCGGGGAGGTGGCCACAGAGTCGCACCATCAGAACTTGGTAGACGTCTCCTGGGTCGTGCGTCCTCAACCGCCTCAAGCGTTCGCGGTACTTTCCAGCGCGGTATAGAAACCAACGGCGAAGACGCTAAGAATCATTGTAAGTTTGTTTATCTCACTTAGCCGTAGCGTAGCGGGCCACTCACCACATTTATGGACAGAATATGCTGCCATTTGGCGATGTAGTCTTCCTCCGACAGTTGGTTGTCACTCGCCCAGGGCACTGACTTGGGATCGTAGGGAGCAAGCGTCTCTAACTCCTTGTGTTCTTGCATTGGCCAAGGGAATTGGAAGTGATACTGACTCTGCAACTCTTTCAGCTTCACCTCGACTGCCTGCCACCCATGGTCGATGGCATCGACAAAACCGGCGACCTGAGGCTCAAACACGTTGGCGCGCATTCCATCCATCCAGCCATTACCATTCCGGCGGTCCCTTTGTGGGATTTTCTTGTAGGCTTTCCTCTTGCGCCCAGGCGCGTTCGTTACAACGACCATAGTCTGCCCGTCAAGAATGGACTCTGGAGCGCTTGCTGCGAGAAGGAGGGACGGCAAGTAGGTATAGCCAATATCTGTCTATGTCAATTGCCAATCTCATCCCAGTTTCAGGAACTTTCTCTCTTCCAAAAACAATTCAACCGCTCCTCGCCACGCTTACGCATCATTTTGCTCAATTGTAAAACTTTGACCGCCCCAGCTGTTCTTATTGCCCTCTTTGAGTGCTCTATGTCCATCGCTTCCGAATCAGAGTGGACATTCATTGCCTTGATTGACCAGTTGTCTAGGAGTTGCAGCCGGAGGCCCTCTGGCCCCTCCCTCGTACAATGTCCCGTCATTCTTTCCACCCAATTGTGTCTACAATCCCTTATTGACATCAGCACCTACGTTGATGCCAGCGTCCCCAACCGGGCCGGTGTGCTTCTCTCGAAAGTTCCGGTCGAGCCACTCTGTCCTGCCTACATCCCGTCTCACCCAGACGGCTCCAAGGTCTTCTTCTATTGTGTAACAATAGGCCTCAAGGTTGGCATCGTTACGAGCTCGTACGTTGCAATCTTTTTCTGACCTTGACAATCTACTCACCGTCTCTAGTGTTCAAGCACAAGCTCAAGCCGACGGAGTTTTGGGCAGATTTTGCAAGAAGCGCCTTAACCAGTATGCGGCTCTTCAGTTCTTCAATGAGGAACTTGCTGCTGGTAAAGTGTGCATTGGGAAATACCGTCCGTCCAGCCGCAATAGGTACACGTCATATTTCGGACTGGTGCATCAACCTTTAACATTCTCAACAGGCTCTTGTGCTGCATAATTGCTTAATTCAGACATTCAAACAGTGGCCTGGGCGTAGTTTACATGTACCGTATTGTAGTTCTACCTCCAATTCAACCTAGTTTACCGTTAAATAGACTGTCTGATAATGAACAACTTAAGAAATTAATACGCACTCTATTCTCAAATTGACAACAGAGGAGTTGTAAGCTGTCATTCTAGTGTGTACAGTGTACACTGTACTTAACTTATATCAATAATTTAAGTTAACAGAAACGGTTCACAGATTGATGAAAAAACAAAAAAAAACAGCGCACACACGTATTGAACTCAAGACCTACTTATTATTAAACAAGCGCTAAGTGTGTGAGTACTAACCACTGCGTCACAGAACTGACAGGCAAATGGAAGTGCTGTGTGTACGTAGCCCGTACCAGACAGCATTTGCATATCTCCATTTCCACACATCTGATGCCCCCTGCTTTCCTCTGTTAAATCAAATGTGCAACACCCTCGCTTATCGATTCTATCTTTGCTACTTCCATCACGACTATGCCGCGCAACACCTCTTCCATCCCCACGTCTAGGCTGCCTCTCGTTCACAAAATTGAGCTGACCTCCCCGGACGAAGAAGAGGAAGACTTGCCTCCTCCATACTCCCCGCCTGCATTGCTTACGTGATCCATGCCCGCGTCTCCCGTGCGAGCAGGCCGTAGCCGCGTGATTGCGACCGAGCCAGACCTGGATGTCCTTGTAGACACATTTGACAATCTCAACATCAATTTGCCGGTTTATGTGATGGGTGGGGCGGGTGGTGTCTGCCTGATGAATCATTGGTATGCTAATCTTATCTTGTCAATGCTTCACACTAGGCTCACCATCACAGATTTGAAGCCAGCCCCAGGCAGCATCACAACGGTGTTCATGTACAGCGTCTCAGTTCCCCCGTCACAAGACGCCCTAAGTGCAAAGCTGGGGCTTACGTCGTCTTTGTTGGACTGATTCCTGGCGTCTATGACACCTGGTAAGCCTCCTGTCTGTTCTTTCTCCAACTCTTGACCCTTCTCATTGTGTTATCAATCAGGGATGCATGCGACGCCCAAACCAGTGAAGCACCTGGTGTCATTTTTCAGGGTTACCGGACCTTTGCACATGCACAGACAGCATTCTGATATGCTCAGGATAATCAGCTCGTATCCCAGTCATCTTTGGTTTCGCGCTCTGCGTACTCCTCCGTGCGCGTACAGAACCCTACATTGGTTCTGTGGAACGCATCTCCAGAACTGACTTCGGGCCTCTTAAGGACGACTTGGTACATAGTGTTAGCAGGAACTCAGCCGAGCATTTATGCCAGTTAGTGAGTCCCATTCATTCCCAGCCCACCGCATGACAATAACAAATTCTTTAAAGTGTACAAGCCACTCTTCATTGCATCGGCATTTCCACATCGGTTCATCAAGGATTCCCACTGCATGAAACATAAGATTCTTACGTCGGAAATATGTTAAAAAAATGTAAAAATTTTTCATCATTTTTTAATCTCAAAAATAATGGAAAAATGATAAATATTAGTGAAAAAATGATGGATAAATGCTATATTTGCATATTTTCATTGTATCTATACCTTTCTTGAAATGAAAAAATGATAAAAAAATTTTATATTTTTTTAGCATTTTTGCCGCGTAAATATGCTATGTTTCATGCAGTGTCCCGACATACGAGAGGGTCTCCAAAGAGTACTTACGGGCTTGTTCTGACAGGCACATCATGTGCATGCATATTATCTCGTAGCCTGAACAATGTGCAGTGGTCACCCTCTAGAATAATGTCAATTGAATTGAATGTGTACTTATTACGATCTAGTTACGATGTTCAGACAGTGCGATACACAATTACTGTGGGTCCATGTTTTCCGTGAAGTAATGTAACTCCTTCACAGAACGACGTGCTTCAAAAGTGCCCATCTGCAGCAAGTTGGTGAGACCGTCCAGCGACAATACGACGTATTGAAATTGTCCAATGATTGCCCTCCACGACACTGATTCCTCGTCCTGCTCTCTTAAATCCTTGCGAACGTCTGACACGAGCCTCACGGCTGTACACAGCCATCCTTGAACACGTTGAAGCTCTTTTCTGAGAGCTGTAGTAAGGACGTCTGTGCTGTGTTGGCGTGTCAAGGCAGCCCTGGCGTGCATCCACTCTCGCGGGTCGTTGTTCGTCAATGCACGTAGTTTGCCATCAATTGTCATGACCTTGCGCCAATGCCCCCGCTTGACTGCCGTTTCGGAGGGACTGAGAAGGGAATTATCAGTCGTTATCACCCTTGCCGTGAATGTAGTACGACGCACTTGGGAGAAATGTTGTCCTGCTTGGTCACGCTGGACTTCCGAGCTCTACCAGTCTTTGTGCGCCCATCCACAGCTCCTTCCGTTTTGCGCGCGCAATATTTCTGCTTAGCTTTGGCATTCAGAACATCTTTGTTGCTGAGTTGACCCGTCAATACTATTGGGTGCAACAGTATAAACGCAGACGTACTGTTCCCAATAATTGCTCTTAGACTTGCAACGCACCCATTGACAATCTTCTTCCAACTGGTAAAGCTTCTTGCCAGCCATACAAGTGGTCCAAATAGTGAGCAAGTCACGGTCAGGGAGTAACACTTGAGAAGATGTCGCGGAGAAAGGAGATAACAAGCAAGCAGGATGATCGGCCAAGTATCATAAAGCAATTGACTTGCAAATGCAAAATTTCCTAAACAAAGATGTCAGTGTCTAAGCTACTCACACGGAAGATGCGCTGTTTTGCGGCTAGATCTATTCAACTCATCCATCTTTTGAATTCTACGTGCACTTGGGTGTGATTGAGGGTTTGCAAGAGAGCATTTGGACTTTTGTATACGGCATAATTGCCTTAGACAGGAATGCCAGTATCAGTAACAGAGGCAATCAAAATAGAGACGCAATCGCCAGGTGCGGCTTGGTATGAGCCTCTGTGATGAAATGTACCCTGACTGCGGTGGTGTAGTGGTTGAGCATGCCATGGCGATCCCATGGAGACCTGTGGTTCGAGTCCCGGCTTGCGGTCATCATATGTTGGGTTGTTTTTTTTTTTGACCACTTTTCTGCGGCGCCTCTTTCTTGTCAATTGACTGTAATAAAGCAAGAAATTTTCAATGAAGTGACTCAAAAAAACTCAGACAACAAACACATTACTGTGCTATATTCGGAATCAATCACTCTGAGTTGCGCCCCAGGTCGCCACCTCTTACCATTTACCATGCGACGTCACCTTATATCTTACTCGCTCATACCTCGACACTTGGAATTCGACTTGTGCATACAATCACTCACACCCGCCATACGTTTCAAAAATCCGTAAGTCAATACTGTCTCTGTTTGCGATGGGTGTGAAGATATTGAGTGCACTCGTCTTCTCATTTAGCGAGATGTGGATCTCTGTACCCCAGCCACCCCTTCCAGATGGCATCCTAGAGGCGTACTCGTGCCCGTAAGTCTACTCTCTACTCATTTTTATTTCTCTAATTTATATTACTTTCCAAGTTCTCTTTGGGAGTCGTACGCAACGTTTCTCGAGACTCGAATTCATTGTCTGCACGGCAAATACTCGGATGCGTCACTCAACAGCCGCCCTCGCGACTATCTTCAACGCCTCCTTTTTAAGGCGCTCAAAAGACCCGATGAACTCGAGGACCTCCGTCGCCAGATCATCTTGTGGTGGGAGGACTGGCTTCTTTTACATATGGATATGTTCCTACTGTTTCGCCGTTTCAGCCGATTGACTGTGCACCACCGCAAATATGCCGACCACTTTGAGAATTTAGAAATAGAGACAGGCGAGGTGAAGTATATGGCAATCCTCTGTGAGGACATCCTCGCGCAGACTTTTATGTATAGCTTGAAGACCAAATCAGAGCATCTACCGTGGACAAAGCAGCTCACTAAGATGCTTGCAGGCGGTGCGATAGAATATCTTCATCTTTAATGCTTATTGATTAACCCTAGCCTACATATCCAATTAGGATTCTATCTCTCTCCTTCTGCAACAACTGGCAAGATTCATCCTTTCTTCTCCAATTTACCCAGGATTTGTCAGTGTAAAGTACTTGTCCCTTTTCTGCGATTTGTCAGTGCCAAGTGACGGTTGTGAGTATCCTTTGGTCCACCATGTTGCCCACCGTGTCTCACTGCATGAAACATAGCATATTTACGCCAAAAAAATGCTAAAAAAATGTAAAAATTTTTCATCATTTTTTAATCTCAAAAATGATGAAAAAATGATAAATATTAGTGAAAAAATGATAAATTTGCATATTTTCATTGTATTTATACTTTTTTCAAAGTGAAAAAATAATGAAAAAATTTTACATTTTTTTAGCATTTTTTTGGCGTAAATATGTTATATTTCATGCAGTGTCTGCACCAGCCTCTCCCTCTAGTAAAAAAAAAAAGGTTGTTACTTCAAACTTCTTTAAAAGAGGTATATTGACTTGTTCCTGCAAATTGCTTGTCAAGACGCAACAGAGCATCATTTAATTTCCTGTCTTTGTCTAGAGTTGCCGCAAGTGAGTTGTTATATTTTCATTTATTGTCGACCCGCTCACAGGCCGCTCAGACGCATTTCGAATATCTTCTGAAGAACCAGAAACAGAATCATCCACAACGGAATAGGAGGCTGTCTGCTTCTAAAAAGAAGATAAGGCAGAATTCGAGACCAAATAGTAAATTAACACTCACGATGACGGTGGCCTTGTTTTTGCTCTTGTTATCGGTATTTTTGGAGGATTCCTTAATTTTGGCAACCGGTGTTTCTACCAGTTTCTTCCATTTTGGATGAAGGGGATGAATAGCCGGCAGGTTGAAAGCGTCAACAGTGATGACATCACATTTAGTGCAAGTCATCACAAAACCGTTTAAAACATTGGAAAGATTAACGTTGTATTGGTGCGGGTTAACGCTCAACTCGGAGACTGCCAAACCCAAGAAAGACCTCAAAGTGCAGGCAAAAATGGCCAGTTTCTCGAAATAAGGAATATTAGGCACGATGTCTTTGGACAAACTGACAGACTAAGAAATAAACAAGATTAAAAATCGAATTGAGATATGCAAAATTAATTATATAAAGAAATAACTAAGAATATGAAATTTATATTATAGTTTATATTAAACTAATCTTTTATATATTTGGTTCAAGGATCCTGTAGTATTTCTGAAGATATATTAAAAAGTTTTACAAAAAAGTTCAAAGAAGCCGCCTTGTCGTCAATTGAAGCCTTGGTTTTAGTTATCAGCTTAATGGTTTTAAAAACCAAAGAAACTAAATTCCCATAGAGGGTAGCCACAGCAAGAACCAAACCAAAGACAGAAGCATCTCAATATTTAAAATGAATAAGGAGAGCTTTGCCGTCCTTCAAATGACAAACTACAAGTTTGTGAGGACTATCGGGAAGAATATCGGAAATGATGTTAACGATGCCCACCCAAACCTTACGGCTGGCAGAAAAAAAAGAAATCGAAGACGAGTTGGTCATAATTAGATTATAAGAAGAAGAACGATATATTTTAAATGGGAAATGCAGTTGTAGGAATGGTGAGGAGAATTCATTGTTTCTATAATGGTATTTAAACAAAAGTCCCACGAAGCAAAAAACAACTATGAAAGGCAAATAAGCCATTCATTGCGTCGGGATTGCATCCGAACGTGAGCGTCCATTTATAAAAGCGTTAAGCAACGTTTAATAAAAAGAAATCAGGGTAGCTTAAGGATGTGGTGTAGACAACATATTTAAAATTAAATGGAGATGATACGCATTGTGCGATTTTGGATATAGAAACTCTGAATTTTGCAATTTCTATACAGTGTATATCTGTCAAACCACGAGTATTAATCAGAACTCAAGTTAGCACACTTCAGAGATACTACCTAGGACAAGGAAAAGACTCCAAGAGTATTTATTACTCTAAATATCATTATCCAAAGTGCCTACTTGCACAAGCAAGTCCAAGATGCAGACACTCAAGTGAAGTGTCCATTTGCACAAGCAAGTCCAAAATGCAGACACTCAAGTAGAAAAGTCAAATAAAATCAAATTGACAATACAACAGAAATCGAACTCAATTTCTAATACTCGAAAAGACAAAAACAATCTCTTAAGACTAAGAATAAACGGTTTCAACATATGAAGCGTTCATAACTAAAGGGGATGAAAGCCGGATATTAACCCAAATTCTACGAAAAGCCATCTCAAAATTTCATTTCATAACCGCTGTGATTCAACTCAAGAGCCAATCAGACTTTGTTCAAAAAATTGAAATATATGTGTCTACCATAAAATTCATGAGACACACCAAGATTCACAAGATTCAGGGTAAGAAACAAGACTAGAGATCTAGACTTAACACGAGTCTGGAGATCTGAAAAAAGAAGCCTCGGAATTCAACATGGGTTTTGAGCAAATCAACAACCTAACAATTTGAACTGAAATGTGCCAAGACATCTATCACGGCAATACTTACTCGTGTTTGGCCTCATGGTGTCTCACTGCAGTTGATTACCGCCCGCAATGAATGAAAAAGCAGATAAACCAATTAAGATGCAATAAGAGAACAAGGAAATGCCTCAATGGAGTAGTCTAATTGAATAAACTCAAGGCTCTAACAAATCAAGCTTGGTTTTCAACACAAATGGGTCAACTCTTTGGTGGTTCTCTAAAATTGAAATGGCAAGCCATATAGTTCAGCATTTAAACCAGTGTCTCCGATGCGAACCACAATTTCAAATAGCAGTTAGTTAGTAAGTTAGCATTAGTGTACAATGTAGCTAGAACAATATAAAAGAATAGTCTACACAGTAAAGTAAAGTAGTTTAGTGACCCGCAGCTACGAGTCCATAAAGCTTCATTGTAGCAATCTAACTCTGTACAAATCGAACTCGATTTTACGCATCCCATCGCATTTTTGTGAACACACATATCAAGAACCAAAAAACTAGCCCAAGCACAAAAAGTAAAAGTTTAGAAAGAAAAGTGAACTACTCAAAGAACAAAGTTTCTTGACTTCAACGTACTAGAAACAGTATTTTTGAGCCTAGTATCTCCCAAGAGAAACTCACCGTTTAGACAAGAAAGCGTTAACCAGCATAATTTTTTATGAAGTCAAATGTAATTCGAACACGATTTTTTCTAAAACCCATAAAACACTATACTTGAAAAAACCCTTTTAACCGAAGTCTAAGAAAAACACACTAAATGTGGCAAATAGATTTTATTAAGTTTAAAGCAATATCTTCAGTGTAAGAATTATTAAAAGATACGCAGATTTAGTTCAGTCAGGGGCTTGTGTGCTTGTTATCAAAAGACCAGACACTTTGTCTAATCGGTTGTCTTTTCTCAAAAACCCCCTTCAAACTTGCACAATAGTATACTTTACGTTTTGTACTCAAAATCCAATTTTAAAACAAATAGTGTTTGATTTTCAAAGATTCAATTCAATTTTCTTGAATAAACCCACAATCTACAAACAGAAAAACAGCTCTTTCAATAAGAGTTAGATTAAGAGTTTAGTATTAGTTATAAATGTATTTTACGCCTGTAAAATAATATGCACATCAATGCTGGAAGTGCTTTTTGCTAAGATGGGAATCTACACCCATAACAACTTAGTCATTATCTCTGTCAATATCAGACGTGATCAGAAGCTGCGCCAGGAGTTTTGATTGGGAGTTCAAGTTCAGTTTGAGGTGTGGCGCACTCTCAAGAAAGCGATGTATCGCTACGTAAAGGAACGAATCGAGCCGAGCTGAAACTTAATGACATTCTTTGCACACAACGTTATTATAGGATTGGTTATTTGGGTATCCGTACACATTGTTTTATGCCTAGAATAACATATTGATCTCTGATTGTTCTGCCGGACTTGATCAAATCTCCAGCTGTTCGGTCCGCTTTGACTCCCTTCCACGCTCTGTTCCTTTTGTCCCATCATGACTCGTGTTTGTCTGGCTCGAGGCGTTTTCAACGCTACAAGGGATTCACTGCCCCCCTCACAAAGTCTAGTCCTCAATAACTCGCAGCTGTAGGAATTTGTCACTTACCTTGTCACTGTATGCACTGATTCTGTACAACAGTCGAGTTCAAGATTATCTCTTGCCGGACCACATTGAACGTATCGACACGTACGTTCTGGAGATGGAGCCGGAGATTATTGCAAGTCTTTCTCAGGACGGCGCCTTCATGATTCTGCGCTTATTGGGTTGCGGAATTTCCATCATCACCAACCTTTACGCCATCAAGGAGCGGATGCACGACGACACGCACCAGAATCTTGTTCGCAGGGCTCTCTCCCTCGACATCCGTAGCGTGAACTGGCTGCTGATCTGTAAATTGTTTCGTCGGCTCACTCCAAAATGGGATGCCACCTCGAACAACGGTCCTCCTCCACCGGATATAGATGGCCTTGTTACGTGAGTACTGCTTTTTTCTGAATGCTGGAATAGCCATGACATTCTTCTTAGTATGATACGTCGTGACATGGCTAACCGCGTTCACGGTGGTGTGCTTGACGTAACCCAACTCGTCATGCAGACAGGCGTCTCTGAGCTGTTTGAAACACATGGCAGCTTCATGCTTGAGCATTTGCTGAACTGCGGCATCAACAGTCTAGTAGAAATTCGCGTCGTAAGGCTCTGGATGACTATCCTGAGGTACTACAATACCTTTCGCCAGATCCGCACCAAGAGAATTTTCCTGGTCAGCGTCCTGTCTCTTGTAATAGACGGTTTCCTGAACAGTGAGTGAATTGCTATGCTCACCTTTTCATAATTGACTCACTGCGCGGTAGCTGCCCAATTGCAACGTGACCGCAATCAGCAAGTTTGCGATGAAATTGCCAACTTCTTTGTCTCTTGCGTGGACATCCTGGAGGCACCTGCAGCTGTGGATATGAGGCTCATGTTGGGCAATTGCCCATGTCTTGTGAGCCTCGAAACACGGACCATGCCCAGTAAGGGCACTTGCTGGGAAATGAGCGCCCGTTGCTAGGGTCCATCCCGAGTCCATGTAAGCACGTGCGCCGCGCCCTTTACCTAAACGGGAAGATATCGTAGTATCCTCCCACCTCCGTCTTCTCCGAGCCACTGTACCTGAAAGCTGTCCTAATCAGGCCTTTGTTTTGTGCCCAACCCTGTCACATTTTTATGGAAATCTGTCACTATACCGAAAGCGGGACGTTCACACAGAGTGGCACATAAACATGATATCATTCAGGGTACCTCACCGAAATCGCTGCGCCGGACGCGCTTCCCTAACGCCCCACTCTGGGACCATCGTCGCGCAAAGCTCGCCGCTAGATCCTCATAGACTCGAGCCTGACGGCGGGCATATGACTCGCGCCCCCGCTGCTGCCGGTAATTCCCAAAGGCCACCTCCCCTCGCTTGCGCCACTCTGCTGCATGACTTCGCAGTGATGCCAGAGTGAACTCCTTTTCCGCCTCACCTAACAGGACCTCCTCGCGCCACCGCTCTTTCCGAGCAAACGCCTTACACCATTCCACACAGACGGCTGTAGTCTCTGTTCAGCGGCTGACAATCTATCAAAGCGCCAAAATACTCACATTCTTTGAGATACTCATCAGTATCATCCGGCGCGCCCTGCGCAGTCCAAATCCACGATAGCGTCCGTCGGCTTGCCCCGCTCGTCTCATTCCCTTCTCTATCGTCTACTCGTTGCCGTTCCATAACGGCCACCTCATCCGTCGAAATGGCTCGCGCATCTGTGTCAGGCTCCTCCTCGCTGTCCGCAAACAGATCCGCCCCCATCATCATGTTCTGAGTTTGCCGGCCCGCCAGCTTTGCGAGGCGGCGACTCGCCTTTGCGTCATGATCTTGCACATATCGCAAGGTCACATCCTCCTTCTTCAACTCTCGAAAACCCCCGCATCCTGCGTCGCCCACCAGGCCCGCTAACGCCGCTCTTGCCTGACGGTAGGCCCGAGCCGTGGAATCGACCGTGTCGCTGACCGAGTTGATGACCGTCCGTGCTCTCCCGGATCGACGCTGCCCGCAAAGATAGGCATTGCGGAACATGATCAGATGGCGCTTTGTGTGCAGCCGTAGCCGCAATGTGTTGAGCGTAGACGAACACTGAGCACGGCGAAGTTTCTCCTCCGCCTCAAAGATCCCTTTTCGCCCGAGGTGGTGTGACGCTGGGGGCAGCTCGGAAGGCATCCACAACTTCACCATTTCGGCAGGAGTCGGTGCTGGTCCCTTCGAGGCGGCCTCCTCGTCGTCGTCGACCAGATCCCCTACGCCAGGCATATACGTTTCCTGCAGCGACCGGAAACGTCGGAGCGTCTTGAAGAAGTTATCGCGTCGTTCTTGCAGCTGCTCCTCTCTGGCAGTTCCGACAGCCTTGGTTCGTGCGCGCAATGCATCCTTGATCCGCCCTCTGAAAGCATTCCCCATCAACAGTCAGAACCCTGAACAATCAACGAGAAAAGACTCACTGCATCTCCTCCAGTCGCAACCCCAATGTCAGAAACATTGCCTGACTCGCTTTCCGACGAGCTCGCTCCCCGGCCTCACTCAGTAAAGCCTCCCTCTCAGCCTTCTCCTGGGCGTCCAATTCCTTTCGCACGTCGGCGATCTTGATCATTTCTGTCGTTTTGCTCAGTTAATTTGTTACACTCGCCAGCATATCATACATGTTGGCTTACCTTGCTTTGCACCCATTACGTAGGGATTCCTCACGCTAGCGTCTCCATTCTTTCTCGTGGAATCCTCCACAGCATGCCAATTCGAGATGTCCGATTCCCACTCGGAGATGATCTCCTCGTCGAGCGACTCGGATATCTCGGTGAAATTGCGAAGTTGGATGGCCCGCTCTTCTACGGCCACCTCCAAACGACGAGAGATCAGAGAACCTGAGTCCTCAGACCATCAGCTCAAGCACAACTGAATGAAATGAGACCGACTTACACAGACCAATGTTTTTCTGAAAGTTGTGATCATCGACGGTGTCCTCAATCGCTTCGTGGCGGCCATCGGCGTGCATCTCCTTCGTGGATGTTGCCAAACCATTTAGTTTTGCCCAGACCCGCTCGACGCCCTCTCCGTCGGTCATTCCTGAGCCCATCTTCCAACGGAGCGAATTGCACATGGTGCAGTCTTCCTCGTGAACCGCGCCATGCCACACCGGAAGCCCCACACGTATCTTTGGCCCGTCAATACCAGGATCGGCCTGTAACATCGAAGGCATCGCCTCGCGTCGCTCCAGCAAATGCACTTTCCACTGGCAGCCAATGTCGTAAGAAACCAGCACGGTATCCACTTCCTCCCCGAGGATCGACCCCCAAAAGATGAAATCCATGTTCGCATACCTGATGGACGAAACAACGTCAAAGATATCCTTATAGAAATAAATGGTCCGTACCGTTCGCCCTTCAGCAAGTCGCTCAGCCCCAGGGGACGAATTAGTTCGTGTCTCGTACATATGCAACCACCGATGCCGGTACATCTTAGGCCTGTGGCCCGTCGGGTTTCCTTCTGCATGAGTGCAGCAAAGGCAATACATGTAGACACCTATTAAAAATGAGAACGTTGGATGTCCTTGAGCAGCACTTTACTGACCTCTTCCTCCCTTACATATTTCTTGAGGTGTTCGGCGTACTCCTCGGTTGGCGCCATCGACCCCAAACCATCCCCGAGGATAGGATACGACTTGTTCTTGCTTTTCTTGGATAGTTTGCTCTCCATGCGAAAGTTCGCATCGAGCCCGAGGTATAGTTGATATTTGAATCTGTGAGTCGCGTTAATCTCAACTGCTATCTAATCATAGGATCAAGACTTACTTGAGATTCGATGCTACATCCCGCCACCCGTCAGGAAGATTGACCCTGGGGCGAGGACACGCCCAACATCTCACAGTCCCGGCGCCCAGTGGCGCGCTCATGATCTTTGCGATATGCCCGAGGCCCAGACGTCGCATTCGTTTCAGGTAGGACCACTGCCGCGACATTGTCTGGAACGCCTTGTAGCGATCGGGCACCCAATGCTGGCCAAGTGGATCCGTCATGCGCTCCAGCGCCGTCACGAAGTCGCGAGCGTTGACTTGGGCGGTTACATTGAGACGCCGAAAGAGGTTGAGACATTCGAAGGTGGCGTAGGTCTGGGGTTGGATGGTGGTAGCAGGATACCAGCCATTTCCGAGTGGTTCTCGCCATCCGTCGAGATTGTCGGCATGCCGATCGCAACCGCATGAGTGGATGGAGACGCGATGAACGCCGTTGTCGTGCATCACCGTCGCGGTCCGAGTGGTTTTGGGTACAGGACACCGCTGACCGCCATGGCCGAGTTGATAGATCAATCCCAACTCAAGCAAGGTTGTGGGCTCAAAAGTATCCGTGCGCCACACCTGTAGGGCAATGAGAGGAGATCAAGTGCAACGCTATGTAACCACGCACCCGTAGAACGTGTAAAGGTGAGCGCGCATGTCGACGGAGACAGCACCCCTCACATTCCAGAAATCGCCCGCAAGTGTGGCACCGGTACAAGGAGTCGACGAACATGCCCCGTTCCTCCTGTGGGACCTGGCCCAAATCTGCTATCCAGGTCCTGGAACACGACGAACAGGACTCGTCAACGTCCACCGTCTCACTGACGAACATCTCCCCCATGAAGTCATCCTGCAGAGGCAACCAAACCGCCATGGGATCGTCCTGGTACACGAAGATGAGCATTGCGCACCCCCAATCGAGCATTGACACTCACCGACGTCTGATAGCGTTTAGCTGGCGCCTTCTGTCCGGACTCCGACGCGTGAGGTGGATTATCTCGCGTGTTGTCGGTGGTGTCCGCTTCGTCAGGACCGCCTGCAAGCGGGGAAGTGGCTGCCTCGTAGTCCTCCCAGTCGTCCGCCATATCATCCAGGGCTGATTGGTCCGCTCCGTCAAAGGGCTCCCAGTGCGACCCAGAGGACGCAGCATTTCCATCCTCCAGGCCCTGCCCTTGGTCCTTTCGGCGACGTGTCTTCTTCCGTGGCGAGCGGATCTCTCGCTGTCCAAAAAAACGGCGGCCATCTCTCGAAAAGGTGTAGGTCATGTCGCCAGAGTACAGTCTTTGCTCCTCCGAGTGCGAGGGTCCGGAGGTGTCACTGAGACGCTGGGCACGCGTAAGCCGGGATCCTGTAGGTGGTAATCGAGGAGCGGATGCTCTGGTGGGTGGCATGAACCCATTGTTTGAATAAGCGAGCTCTCGCCATTGTCGTAGTTGGTCGAGTTCGTAAGGCGTTCGCCGCCGAAAACGATTAGTCGCTCTTGTTGTCATTGCCGTAATAGCAGGACTTCGACTTCAACCGCAGGTCCAGACCCGGAACAAAAAATCATCCCGGCGGCATGGGCATTTCGGCCACACGCGTGGCTCTTTACTCGGGTCTTTACTGGTAGATCACTCATTTCGTGATATACCCTGCCAGATTTCGCGCGGACTTGTAACGCCACTCTGTCGATATGCAATAACGGATGCGGCGGGTCTTTATTTCGCGGACATCAAGTTAATATCAAGGTAGGTAGCTACATTCTATGTTACGATCTCATACGCTTAAAAGTGGCGCGTCATCATCATCTCGCCTTCATATTCCATGACCGTCTCGTCCTCTTCATTCAGCAAGTCTTCCTCCTCGACGTCGTTACCGTCACTTGTATTCGGATTCCAATAATGAATCGACCACGGCCGGGCGTAGGACTGGAAGCCGGCCTTCAGGTGGATCCAATCCGCCCAGGTGCAATCGATCGCACATGCCATCTGGTCGATGTACTTTGGTTTGTGCATGTCGAGGGCGATGGTGATCAGATCCTCGTGGGTGTAGATCCCCAGTCGACGAAAGCGAGGCGACAAATGCTCGAGCTTGAGCCGGCCTAGGAACTTTCTGACTGGCTCGTGGAGAAACGCTTTGTCAACAGGAGCGATACAACCCTGCGGCATTTCCTTATCCAAACCGTCCGCACATCTGTACATGCGTGGGTTGGGATTCTCTTCGGAAGCTATGGCACGGTGTGAGGTGTTGCAGCCGGAAGTTGGTCGGTTCATACCGTCATCACTCGCCCCGTCCTCCAACAGATAATCGCTCCTCATGGGAACGATAGCTCGCACGCGACGAGCAACTCGGCTGTTATTGCGATAGTAAGCGATGATGTATATCTCCAAAATCGTTGTCACTCACCGAGTACAGCCAAGGCTGGTCAACAGCGTTTCCGTCATCAAACGGCTCAACTTCACTTTCGCGCGCCCTTTGATCTCGTCGTCTGGGTACTCCAGGGCCTGGGCGAGCGTGAGGTCGTCGATCCCTGGGCGGTTGACAACGAGGGACATCCGTACAGACAGATCAGTGTCGGGACGAATGGCTGGGGGCGGGGGGGATGAGCTGGTCTTCGTACGTTTCTTTTTCTTCACCGGACGGTCCGAGTCATCAGACCCGTCCATATACTCGTCCTCGTCGGAATAAGGACGATGAGAACGACCTGACGGCCTGAGGTGGTCCATGTTACCAGTTGGCGAAAACAATGGACTACCCGCCGGCGGGGAGGGCGACGAGTCGGAATGGGAGGGGACGATTGTGGCCATGAGTCGTTGGTCAGAATGGTGGTGTGAACGCAAACGGGACGAATGGAAATTGGATAAGTCCCTGCTCTGATTGAAACCCAGACTAATCAAATCCCGAAGCAAAGGTACTCCCCGCCCTGATTCCTTCCGCCATGGCCAAGACAGTTCTGCGTCTCACGGGCGACAATTCTGGTGAGTAGACACTCTCCTTCTTTCTAGTTCGACCTCTGACCGACACGGACTCTTTTTTCAGATCTCATCCAGCGCTATAACGAGGCGCGATTGATTCAAAGGGACCTCATTAGACGCATCCTACTCAGTATGGACGTTCCCCGACACATCCAAATGTGTGTTGCGCGCCGACAGGCCGGTGAGCGTTTTGGTTTGGATCTGTCTATCGCCCAATCTCATTGCTGGTAGTTTATCGACACATTTGGGAGCTTGTGATATCGCGGTCAGTCAGCTCTTTCGATCCGCCGTGTCCCTACTATGCGACCCGGTATAATCGCCCCGGAACTTACCTGGTGACGGATGGGGAAGGGGTGGAGAGGGTTTGGGATTTTCTCGCGGTGCAAGAAGACGACGACGAGGACAGTGGTGGAAGTGCCTGCGCCTGACAACTCCCTTAGTCCAGAGGATCGCGAGGACTCCATGTGTCGTACCATATCCACTGTCAGCTGGGAAATTTAGTTTAATTTCATTCCCCTTCCCCTTCCAATCTTGGCAATTTCAAACTGAGTGTGGCCAAATGGTCGGATCGCGATGAATGCTGTATGGCTATGACTCCTTCGTGCCCATTGTGCGAACATTGCCAGGTGCATGCCTCTCAGCGCTCTGACGCGCGAGACCAAATCAGACTGGAGCCTAGCAAGCAAGAGCAGAGGTGAGTGCGGCTTGTCGATATCTTTCCATATTTTCATTACCGATTTCCCGGCTAGAGCGATCGAACACGAACTGCGCCGCCGCCGTCCTATCTACATAATGAGTGGAAGCGGACTCTTCCGCCCTCCCTCCCTCAGACTGGTCAATCGGGATCGATATGCTGAAGAGGCTGAAGCCTTCGTACCCAACCACTTCATGATGGATGAGCAGCTGGCTACTTATTTCGCATCCCGAGGAGGTGACTTGCTGGTTTCTGCCCTGCAGGACGCAGGGGTGGTATCTTGGGAGGATCTCGAAAATTTGCGTAGCTTGTTAGACGGGCAACAGTGGCGGCGCATTTTTGCGAGGTCAATGGGCATGCGCGTAGAGGATGATGATTGGTACCAACTCTTGCGCATCTTGCAATGGCCCGCGTAATCCGACGTATGTAGAACACTACAGAATATATTCTCTTGGAAGAAATGTTTAACGAGTGACACTGACTAACATGAATACATGCGACCTTTCGATTGACAATCCGGTGAGTGGAACCGGGCTGAGATACCACCGAATTCCCATAATAGGCAAAAGCGCCCAATCGTCGGTCGCGTCTAGCGGGAGAACGGGGCATTTGGGCCGCATAGTTCCTTAGTGAATATGAAAGCGCCGGTCAAATTGCAGCGTGGCGGGGTATAATATTTTTTCGGTCCAATAAATGTCCAATAACGGTCTAAAGTGTGAGCATATCCATTTCGGCTATACGAACAAGGATTGACATTGAACTCGTACTGCGACGGCCACCCGCCCACCACCGACATTTGAATTGACAGGTCATCGCGAGCATATTCCTCACCTAGCCAAATGGGTAGACACAAAAAATACGACACTCCCGAGGCAAAAAAGATGGCAAGAAGAGAACAAAAGATGGATTGGTATTATCGGTACGTCAACTCTGCCTGCACCGCGATGTTGTCGCGTTACCGTTCTTCTAACTCACTCGTTACAGTCATCGCAGCGACGTACTGCACCGCCAAAATGAAAAGAACGCCGAGCGTCGCGAAGATAAAGGTCTCAGCAAACGTAGGGCCCGTCAGTTAGTGTATTCATCAGCGGTGTCCCCAGCTCCGTCTCATTGTTATCCTGCAGAGATAGAGATTGCGACGGCGGTGACGGCATGGAGATGCTAGTCGCAGAGACTCGCGAACACAAGCGACGTTTAGATCTCTATCTAGAGACTACGCCCAAGCTCTTCGTCCGAGAGTTAACTTTGAGGGCTCTTGATCCTGAGGCCTCCGGGGCCGCAGAAGCTATTCAGCAGGCCTTGCGGCGCGTTGTCGGGCTGAGGCGCCCAGTTCTCAAAGCTCTTGACGATATTTCGACAGAGCAGGGCAGGCACTCGTCCTATTGGCTGGCGGCAAACGAAGTCGACAAGAAGTTCAAGCAACTCGAAGACTGGTTGGACGGTGTTAATCAGTGTATAGAGAATGAGACATTGCAAGAGTATGTCGACGAGAGAGTATTTCCATTTATGTAGATAGGTGGTGATGATTTTGGGTACAACAAGAATCCATCGTGCGCCACAATCCGAATCCAGTGCCAATGCGACGCGACGTCAGTGCTCCAGGGCGTCTAGCTTTTCCAAGAAAATGAGAAGGGAATGATCTTGCGGGGACATTTGGAATGCGCATGACAGGAGACCGGGTACGTTCAACTCCTCAATCCTGGCGGCTGTCCACCGGTGAGAAGCCAATCAATTAGTCCATGAGGTTACGCACCGGCCGCCAGAACCTTCAAGCCAATGCAATCGTGGAGACCGATGCATCGCATGGCCTCCTTGATCATGTCCTCGTGTTCCTCCAACCCCTCGAGAAAATCTACGGCAAAATCCTCTAGGCCTCCTTGAAACAATTCGTCTGCGCAGCGGGACGAACAGCGAAACTGCGACATACCATTGACAGGCGGTCTAGGGTCCGCCTTCCCACCTGCTGCCTCTATTGGAAATAAGACAATGTGTTAGTGAGTGGAGCGCGTCGCCGGTCCGCTCAGCAAAATTTCATACCAATCAAAGTATCAACTTCAGTATCCACGGGAGTTCGCAAAGCCGCCACAATGGCGGCAAGCTTCTCATTGGCATCATTGCGAATTGTGTCCAGGTCGAATAGCGCTGGGCCGGCATGATTTTTCGCCATAGTGAATGGTGTTCAAGATGAAATGCACTGCCACTGATGTAATTACGGAAAGACATGATACATGATAAGATTACAAGGGTAAAACTTTGATATCGTTGGCACGCGTAGCTGCTTCCCACTTGCTAAGGGCCGTATCTAGATCGTCAAATGCCTCATGTACGCATCCGGATACTCCAAGGACGTTCAAGGCGGCTTCGAGACTACACAATGATCAGAATTCAGTCAGAAGTATCAATTTGGCTGCGCTGCAGAATACGCACAATGATCCATAGACACCGGGGGTTATGCCTCGATAGATGCAATACCAACGATCGTCGGGATTGTGAAAACTCAAAGGAGAGCGATGGTCGGCCACGTCAAACTGAATTTGCGAGGGGGTGCAGATCGGAGTCCATTGACCGGCAAGTGATTGACGTACCCAACCCTTGTGAAGGGCATAAGTATATGCCAAGGCCGCCGCCTGGGCACTAGGATAACGAACGTAGATAGCTTTCTTGACCCGAAGAACATGAGGTTTGGTGGTCTCCCAGCTGCTGAAGATTCCTGTTTTCCGGCCCGCAAAGATGACACAGGGTGTGGCGGCGCTGATACGAGCTCGACGCCTGTCTCGTTGGCGAGTGGAGCGGACGAGAAACCCTTCGTCATGTACCATGCGGGCCGCCTTGGACCTTTGATGGGAAACACATGTGAATTGAGGCCAAGCCCGACGAAAACAAGTGATACGGAACGGACCAATGTGGTACGGACAGGGCAATATCCCCTTTGCGAACAGAGTATTCTGTTGTATGAGCCTGCGTTGGGTTAAGCACTCGCTGAGGAGTGGGAATTGTGCGATTAGGTAGAGGCTGCGCCAGAGGAGGGTTTGGATGATCTAGGAAAGTTTGAGCGTCACTTGAGTGCGACCGTACAACGAATGGAATACCTTGAATGTCCGCCTCATGGAAGGCGCGGATCAATTCCTCGACTTCGTTGTCGGGATATTCGTCTGAGGTCTCACCGTCAGACGCAGTGACATAGCCGTGCAGTTCGTCGTCCTCAGAATCAGACATGAGGAGGATGACTTTTGAGGGCGACATGGCAAGAGATGGTATCAAAAGATAATCGATTCGAGTTGACATTTATAAGAAAGCTACAGTATAATCACATGGCCTCGAGCTAGTGCCCCATTGAAGAGATCCAAAGCGAAATCTTGCGTGCTCACACGTTCTCTCAGCGCGTGAGCAACGCCAATGACGGCAGCATCAGCAATTTGACTACAGAGGCAGATGAACTATCCAAAGGAAAGATACGCACCTTTGAGCTTGTGTAAATATGCCGATGTGGCGGCCTCGTACAACGACCTGCCAGCGGGCGCCAAAAATGGTGTTGTCGGCAACGAGCGGGGACGTAGGGACGACGGTATGTGCGACGCCAGCGCGGAAGATAGGCGGGGGATTCGCAGCCGCAGGGGCCGCTGAAGGGGGGTTTTGATTCATGGGTAATTGGGCGCGGCGACGTCTTGGACGTTGAGAGATCTCGGTGAGTTCTGACAGTGTTATAAGTATACGTGGTCAAGAAGCAATCGCATGCTTACCTAGCTGAATTTCAATCTCACTCTCCTCGGAGCTGGTCGTCTGGGCGGTATCTTCGTCAGAACTATCGGCGACGGGTATGGCTTGAGATAGGCTGCCTCCTGATGGGGTGGGTTGGGACATATCTGGGAAACGGCGTAAGAGAGACTTATATGAAATATTGGAGGTGCCCCAATCATGAGATAAGGGCAAACGTACCGATTGGGTCAGCCGCCGGATAGGGACACAAAGTCGATACGAAGGTTGCCAATCCGTCCCAATTCGGACGTGAAGGAATTTCATCGTCAGTGGGTGAATAGCAATGGCAATTGCGTGGTATTTGCCGGAGGATGCCTGTGTGGAGGACTGGAAATTGCCTCAAACCTCACTCTCGCCTCATCGACTTGCCCCTGCCTTACCTCCCTCCGCCGCAAGCATGCCAGCACGCGCCGCCGACAAAAGAAAAACTTACATCCCTCTCAAGAAGGAGGAGCGTGCGACCCGCCGAGGTTGGGCCGACGGCTACCGTGGTGAATTCCTCGCAAGCTGGCTACCTCAATATGCGAATGCGATGCAGCGTGGTGCGGAGCAAGAACGGCGGTGTCTGGAGGAGCTGTACCGGCAGTACTTTGTGAAGATTCCGTGGCGGCTCAAGGACTATGAGGAGCCGCCGTTCCCTGTCAACGAGTGGAGGTCGGACGTTCCAATGCCAGTCAAACGCCTGTCCGACGAGGAGATGGTCGAGAAGCGTGCAATTGTCGACAAGCAGAAGGATGTAAGTGTTTGCCGATGTTCTGTGCCCGTTCCATCCCGACACTGACCTGTCATATAGGCAATTCATCGTTGGCTGAAGCGCCGCGTCGTAACTCTGTCCAAGAATCTCGGCAAGAAGGCGCGCAAAGGCCAGCTCGACGACCCATTGTCGGCAATCTATGCGCGCATCAGCGGCGTCTCGAAGCCAACGAAGCGGCGTCAACCTGCGCAACAATACCAGGTTGAGAATCGGGACCTGGTTCACGAAGAAGTATAGAGCCAGTTCGAGGACGCCCGGAGGAAAGGATTGACGACGTCGCAAACGGTGACCGGCGCCTTTCGCCAGAAGGTTGTTCGGGCCATGTTCGACAAGCTCGACGCCGCTCAGAAGAAAGCATACGCTGACCGGGCCGTGGCTGAGGCGGAGCGTGCAAAGCAGGCTTGGGACGCGGCGGTCAATGGACCGCCTTCAAAGGATCCCGCTGTACGAGCAAGGTTAGTGTTCTCGATCGACTGGAATGGCGTGTTATTGACTGGAACATCTAGCTCGATTATAGACCTACCGAACTTCTTTCAACCGTTAGCAGAAATGGTCGGCGCAGCGACGGGGTTGCAGCTCGTGATTCATGCCATTGGACCTATGCCTCACTACAACGGCGGAATATCTGCGGTTACGTTAGTGCTCCTTCGCGTCTGACGGGTCTGTATGATCGCTAACCATTGTCCAGGATTTGCGGTGGCGAAAATCTTGAAGACAACCCGAAGACTATCACGAACTTCAAGCCTTCGGCCCACAAAGCCTACAAAAAATACCTCGAGGAGTACGCCGCCACCTGTTTCACTCAGGAAGAGTTGGACGCTGCGAAGATGCCTGTCAATACGACTGGTAGTGGCTGTGCAGCTCCGGACGACATGAGCTTCGAGTTGGGAAGCATCCGGAAGATCACAAAAGCAGCAGAAAGGGAGTACGGGCACGACGACGACGAGGATGAGGATGGAGACGAGGAGGAGGATAGGTGGAGGGGCGGCGACGCGAGCGAAGAAGAAGACGCAGGTGTTGGGAAAAAGCGGCGTCGCTCGGACAACCGTGATGGTGACGAGCCCCCGGCGAAGAAAAGTCGACCAAGGGCGCGTCCCAAGAAGACGGGTTTGCGAGTAGAGGGCAGCGTACTGGGCTCTTCTTCTCAGACGGTTTCATCGCCTCCTCCAAATCCTGCCAAAGACCTCCCCCCTGCTGAAAACACGAGCCTGGATTCGGGGCAAGCTATCGCTGCTGCAGTCGTCTCCACCAGCCGTGAGTCGAGGGGGTCCGACGAGTACGTCACGCCTGTGCACTCAGAATTTGTGGACAACGAGGCGGATAGCAGGGCGGCGGAGGCGGAGCTGGCGAAGGAGGATGCGCCTGATTGGTACAAACGCACCGCGATCCATTTCGATGAGGCAATCAAGTATTTGGGGCCAAGATGGAGGAAGTTGCTGGATGTGTACGCCATGATGGAGGGCGAGAGCGGCTGGATCAGGAATGGGCAGCTGCAGTCGAACGGGCGCCCGGAGATCTTGGATGTCTGGATCAAGGGAGGGAGGACCAGTCGGACCTCATACATGATATCATTGCATGCGAAGGATTTGCCGGCATTCAAGCGCGCCTTTGGAGTGTGGTATGCTGGTATGCAGCCGACGTGGCGCGAGAAGAAGGAGGGGAAATGGGACCGGCCCAGGTCTGGAAAGCGAACGCGGAGCGGGTGGGAGCTGTTGGAGGTGAACGGAGTCAACGGCTGGTTGAGCGTGGTGGCCTGCCTTTATTGGTGGGGAATGACGACGATGGGAGGTGGGACCCAGAGAGATTGGGATGAATGGGAAGAGATGGTGGACGACGTGACGTGGGTTGTTGACGGCCTCAGGCTTATGCGGTAAGAATAGGGTTGTAGTGATACGAGTTGATGTGTCGTAAACGCCGGCGTATGGCAGTAGTCCCAGGACGTAAAGAGGACGAACAATAAAAATAAGTTGAAAATTCTCGGGCTCGGATGTGGCGCCTTTCGACTTGGAGGAATAATGCGAAGCACTGCTTACGTCACAGAAATGACTGGCTGTCATTGCCGTTTGGCTCGAAGCCGTGATGCCGGCGCGGTTCGAGCCGCGATGCCCAGTCAAATTGGCTGACGTATTGGTGGCGAGGAACTTAGAGAAATTCTGTGGTCGTCACCTCGCATAGTGGGTAGAACGGGCCAAGCGCCCGGGAGCGCAGTGAATATATATATTTTCATTTTGCAGTTTGAAAACAGTTTGATAAACCGTATCAGAGTGCGTAGTATAATATCATTTCTGAGGATAAAATCGGCTGTGTGGCGCATTAATTTGGGAGGGGGGGGGCACCAGGTAGCTGCTGATTCCAATGGCGCTTTTCTGGCCTACTGCTGCAACAATGAGAAGATATGGTGCTGCAACAAGGTAGGTAATGAAAGAACTAGAGGGCGTGCAGTGGGGGGCTAGGGGCGGGCAATGGGCGGGGTGCCAAAATGGGCGGGGCGCGCGGTGAGCCCGAGGGCGCATGGTGGTATTATAAAATATCCCGATTGGGATATTCTGGACGGCCAAAGGTATCGCCCCATTAGGACGTTTGCAAAGTTCAGGGATGGCGTAGCCAGGGTCATCCCTATAAACCCAATACGGGCATTTATTGGGGGGCGGGAGAGCGGCGCACGTGGTGTGCACGTGCCCCGAAAGGCTTACGCGCGTGCAAGTGTCAGTTGCTAGGCGCGGGCAATTGATGCTTTTCGAGGCTCCCGATGGACGGGCAATTGCCGCGAATATGAGGCTCCGATCTACAGCTAGGACTCCTGGAGGCACGATACATGGAGAGAATGCAACAAAGTATGATTCTTAGCTATGATTATTGCTGTCCTCACAAATGTCCTTACCGTATTCGTAGAACACACGACAAGGGAGTAGAACAGGCATGGGCTACCTGGTGTGCGCAGGCAGATCTATAATTATGACGTAGATCCTGTCCAAAAAAAGTTTGAGCCCGAAAATGGCTGTGCTCCCCTCTTTGCTTAAACGTTTACCTGAATCGTACGATTACGGAAGAAAATGTTCGTCTAACGCTATGATCTGAAGAGGAAGCGGAGGAGAGAAAGGAGAGAGAGAACCTGGCGGCGGCAAAGTAAGCTGAAGCAGATGGGGCCGATGATGAAGATTCGGAGGGCGGGGACGATGAGGGAGGTGAGGCGGCTCGGCAGAGGGAGTCAAAGAAGAGGAAGAAGATCAAGAGGAAGTCATCGCACTCATCGAGGCAGATATCAATAGCAGGATTTTTCATCATGAGGCTGCAGCTCGAGGACAGCCAGTAAGTTTGGTTTGACATCTCCAACGGGGTCCGGCTGATATCTAGTAGGCGGCGTCTCCAAAACGATAGTTCATTCAAGTCGGGAGCGACTGGGGATTGCCAGAGCAAAGTCTTCCGACCGGCGCCGTGGCTTGCAGACAAAACTCAACACCTTTCGACGCTGGCAAAAGGTATACATGCCCCGTGTAGCGTCAATTCTTGAGAGAGAGGAGACACGCCGGCAACGCAACAATCAGGCCGCAGTGCACGTTGAGGACGAAAAGCTCTATTTGCCCTCTGCTTGCTGGGCGGATCCGTTTCTGCAAGCCAATGTGGGGTGTCCAGCTAGGCTCATTGCCCAGGAGACAGTTTTGCGGCGAGCGCAATGCTCTGACGCGTTGGATAGGATTCGGAACCGTTTGATTGCTAAACGGTATCTGGTAAACTATCGCAACGCCCACGTAACTGGACAGCAAGCTACAAGCAGAGCAGCGAAGCTTATCCAAGCCGTCGGGGTCAAGCTGGATGAATGGGCGGCGAAGTACTGGTCTTCTCGAGAGCGCTTGATTGGACTTGTAGGGGAGGTAGACTGTGGGAGCTTTTGCGAGTTACGCCCCAAGAACATTAAGGTCTACATGACAGCCGAATCAGACGCGGAGGCAGTGAAAAGGTTGGGTCGTTTGGAGGGTCGTGATTCGCGCGTGACGGGAACAGGAAGGGAGAAGCAGAAAAAGCATCTTAGGCGACGGGATGTGGCAGGGGAAAGCAGAGCCACAATATCCTGGATCTGGACGTCTGATGACAGTTCTAACGCAGACAATGATGGATACCTTCATGAGTGTAAGTCGCTGATGTTGTTCTCGTAAGATTCCAGTTGCTGATCTTACTTGATCAGGTGTTTGCATCGAATGGGCGAAGGCTTTGGCACGGAAAACAAGATATACCGAGGAAGTTGAGTTGCTCAAAGAGGAGATGCAGAGAGTTTTGCGGTCTCTACGTTATGAGGAACGTCTGTGGCAGGAACGGAGCACAAGGACGCCCAAATTGCGCTCAGAGGAGCTAGTGGGGCGACGATCTTATGCGCGCCAACAGGCGAAGGACCGGGCGCAAGTGCGAAAACGGTTTGAGGCTTTGTGACAAAAAACGATGCCTTCTCAGGAACGGAAAGCCGGACCAATGGATGGAGTGACGCACACTGCTGCATCAGCAATTGTACAGGAAACGATGGTGGAAGATGAGTGGACTTAGCAAATTCTGGTATGCCGGACGCGTGCTGGAACGGCTTGAACATTGTTGCATGGCATGTATTTACTTTTGATTACTTGGAAATGCATAATTTGTTATTTAATTACTTTTCGGGAGATTTATTTAAACGGGTAAGGAGTCGGGTGGGCAGCGGGAGTTCACAACATGGAATAGGCAAATACGCAGCTGAGTAAGCAATGCCATCCGCCTAAGTAATGGGCGCAATCAGCGTCAGTCGACACAGCGTGTCAACTGACGGGGATTTTTAACATAGGTTTTGGTGTCAACTGACACAGAAGAGGCAATTCTCTACAGCCACAGGTGTGATCTGAAAAATCACAGTGACTATGGCCAAAAGCGGTACCTCTTGTATAAGTAGCGTATGCAAGACTTTGCATATGAGGTCTGGAAGTTTGTTGGGGTCAATGGCCAGTTTTGCAAATGCATACGGCAAACACTTAGCTTTGTCGATGGTTGAGACTACGTCAACATTCAGGAGATATACAAAGTTGTCTGTTTTGTGCAACTCAGCTTGGTTAACCGTGTACTGATGCTTTGTTCTTGTTGCCGCGTTGAGAAGCTTCTGCAGGTCGAGGCTGATACCAATGAGGTCTTAAATAGGTACTTGAACCTCTCGAGACATCATTGCTTGGTAGATGTCCATAGCCTTCGTATTCTCCTGAATATCCGAAGTAAAGTAATAACACTTTGATGAATCAGACTTGTCTGTTGTGACATCCTTTATTTCAGCATCCTTTGGCTTGCGCGATGCTTGAGACTTCCTCCACCCATCCTCTCTGTTGATGGGGCTCGTGGGAGGCTCGATAGTAACGTTTTTCTGTGGCGGTTTGTACGCCGGCTGGGGTGTAGAAGCTGTAGGTCCTGGCACTTGCGTGTTACGAGGAGGAGTGTGCATTGTTGGTTTGAAGATGGGCTCAACTTCTTGCGATTTGCCCTTCTCCAGTTGTGCTATGGGATTGTATCGATTATCTGTGTTGGCTTTGCTATGCGTTTCAATTGGATTGGTGTACGTGGGGGTTGCCATTGCGACGTTTATTCTTCCATCCAAGCCAGTGTCGTTTCCAAAGATCACTGAGATCATGCTTGTACGTGTTGACGGCGGCATAAGGTAATTCGCGTCGAGATACGCGGATAATCCACCCTCATAGAATTGAGGAACGAATGGAAGCTTGAATCCGTCTGGTAATACGTAGAGGCCTGACTCAGCGCTGAGTCGAGCGCGTCTGGCTGCTACGAGACCTCTGAGAGTTGTGCAGTTGCAAAGGCCTTTAGGATGGTTGAGGTTGAGTATAGCACACATGAAGCAGTGGTTGTCAGCCGTATGAGCCTGATTATGAGGCGCAGACTGTGTGGTCATCGTGGTGGGAGGTTGTGAGGTGTTTACGGGTCCTGTCGTCAACGAGTCCGCCAAGCGCGGTGAGAACGTGAGTAAGTTCCATAAAGACTTGATTGCCGTTAGATTGACTCGCGAAGTTGATATGCATTCCTTCGAGACGCTTAGCAAGGTCGGCCATAGAATCTGAAGGTGGCGATGACTTAACTGCTTGTGGCACATGTGTGTTCCGGCTTGAATCTTCGCATTCACCGACGCAATTTCCCTCGTTGTCGAATCAAACAACTCTCTCTTCCTTTGTATCTGACCGACCACTTTTTGTACAATAAGCTCTTTTGGTCAAACCTTTTTTCGAGTATGTCCATGCTGGCTGTGATTTCTGGTGCATTCGCACTGTCACGGTTCTTCTCTAGTACTATGTTGTTGAACCACTCCTTCATTAACGAAGGTATGCCTTGAATGAAATACACGTTGTATTGTGCGTCTGAAAGCTTCTTGATTTTCTTGAGCGGTGCAGACAACTTAAAGTATTTGCGATAATAAGTCTCGATGTCCGCAGCTTTTCTGTAAGGTGACTTAGCTGTTGACTCCTTGATGAATGTCTTGAGTTGCTCTATGCTGACTTTATAAGGTTTGTTATGAGACGCGTAGGGTTTTGTGAGAACTTTGGTGGCTTTCTTCCAAGTCTTTCTGGATACATCTTCATCAAACTCTGGGAGATCGCAAATGTTCTCCTTGACCTCATCTGACAAATATTTGTAGATGTACTTGACAAAATCATTCTTATCTAGGATGTTGGCAGCAAGACTGAACAGCATCAAGTTATTGAGGAAAAACTTGATATTATAACCATTGTACTTGAGTGTATTTATCGTGCTCAGGTTGGGCATGGGCTGGTACAGTTGCTCATACTGAAGCGGCAGTATCGAGATATTAGAAAATGGGAGTGTTGGGTGCGGTGTAGCAGGTGTATTGGGTAGTGGAATTTAAGTAGGATTAACTATAGGTATGTCAAGTCAATCAAGTAGATCGAGAAACCGTCAAAAATAGGAAGTGCAATTTTATTGTGACTGCAAGAAGTTTGAGAGCTTGTCAGGAAGCAGTGTAAAATTGAATTGGAATATATGGTTATTCGTGCGTTGATACAGAAATGATGAGTTCGAGGAAATTTGAGTAGAGAACAACGTTCAAAGAATGTGGATTGTAAATATCACTCAGCTGTACTGTTTGTGTTTAACTTCCCCTTGCAGTAGTTTCTACTGTCAAAGAGTGAGGTTGCCCTCACGTAGACAAAATAATATATGAGTTGCTGAAGACCGGAAGCGCAAGCTGAGTGTACGAGATCAAGATGCAAGAAACGGATGCGTGTCCAGAATAAAGTAACTGTAGAGTCAAATATTGCTGTCAAATAAACTGAATTGCATTCATGCAAGGTGTAAAAACTGAGAGAATGAGTATGGTAATTCAAAGTATGGGTAGTTTAAGACAAGACACACAAAAGTAAACTTAGGTCTATATATGTGATTGTGATAATCTCCAAATTAATATGCAAAGAAAAAGAATATAAGAAAAAGTGTTTATTCGAGAGATGAAATAAAAGGAGTCAATAGAATACTAGGTAATAGAGTAAGCATAAATAAGTAAAGAGTGTTCAAAAACAAGAAAAAATAGAAGTAGGAAAGATATAGTGGAGGGTATACAGCTTACGTATAAAAAATATGTTCGCTAGTTGTTTCACAAGCACGAAATCTTACACTTTTACAATGAAGATAGTGAGACATGTTTTGATAGATAAAATTAAGAACAATAGAATTTTTGCTAACGCGCATCCTGTTACTTTATTTATTACGGAGATATTGTCTTCGTGACTGTGTTAATTCAAAGTCTGCTATGACATAGACTACATATTTAATGTCTTATAGTTTAAGCTTCAAATTTTTATTTACGTCATATTTCCTAACATGTCAACGTGTTTTTTTTATGCTGATCTTTTCTACTCTGTCTCCTTAATATACGTTAATTGTCTTAAATACACGTTAATTATCTTATCTAATTTTTTTTTTTTTATGTCTATCGATAGAAGTTTCTAATTCATAAAATTTTTGTCTATATTTTTTTTAAAGCTTTATAAGTGATTTTTGCAAGATTTAAAATTCAAATTGTCATACTATGCTTCTTAGATTAAAATTTTTAATAGAAAGTAAATGTACTCTCTTTTATTTTATCTTTTTTCTAGATAGCATTCACACTATAATTGATTTAATACTTTTAAACATGTGTCATGTAGCATCTGATTAAAAATGATTGATTTCAAACTTACGCGTCAGAATATTATTGAGTTCTGTAAATTTCTTCAAATTTATCTACTTATAACATATCTGATAGTGCACTTTCTCAGTATTAACAAAAAAAGTCTGGGTTGATTTTGGATATAAACAGCTCACTTATGTTTTGTTCACTATTTTTAATTACAGCAGTTTCTATTTGTGACTGAAATTCTATATAAACAAAATACTGAATCTTCTTATTCTTGTTATTTAGATTTTCATTAATTTTTTAAAAAATTTAAGTCAAATCTTCATATTCTGTTGTAAGTCTTAAAATTTTGTTAAATGAGTGTTTTATACATCTAAAGATATTTATGTCATACTATAGTTATTTCATTAATTTTAAACTTTTTTAAGCCTAATTAGGCTAAAGAATCCAAAAATTCAGTAGAATGTTGGTGGTTGCAATGCACTACCGATTATGTGGATCGTGTTTAGTTGAGAACTTACGCGTTCGCTACTCTCAGTCTTTCTGTCATCACGGTTGCTGAGGGTAAGTCGCTATTCTATTGTATTTGTATTGTGTACTCACTAGTTATTCATAGTCTTATGTACGTCTACAGGTAATGAATAGTCTTTTCGTCATTACGGTTGGTGAGATCTTACATATGTCTACAGCTCTTAACAGGTTATGGGCCTTTAGAAGCTTGTCTATTGTCGTATTCTACCTCGCCTATACCATTCAGCGCGTTTTTGGACTTTAGAATATTTCGCTTGCCTGTGAACTTTTCGGATCACGCCGAGTAGCTCGTAGACACCGCAGAGGAGGAGGATCAGGGTGGTTTACCCACCTCGTGATCTCAGAATAATCTGTTCCGGGACCTGGCTCAGTCGACTTCGGTTGTCCAGTCGCCCCCGTTTTCTCGGAGGACTGTCGTACAGCCGCCTGCTGCCGGCGCGCCTTGCGCGCCTGCTGCCAACGCGCCTCGTGCTGTCCCCAAGGCCGCTGCCACAGCCACTGCTCCTGTCTCGAATCCTCCAATCCCTCCGTTGCGCCAGCGCCAGCGCACTTGCACTCGGTCCGACCCTCGTCCTAGCCAGTGGAAGCGCAAGCTCCTCAAGATGGATCGCTTCCATCCGCACATTTGCTTCTGTGCCATTGTCGTTTCGGCCTGGCCATCTTCTGTCGCAGCCCTTGATTTTGCTGCTGTCAACTACCACACCTGGGCACAGACCGTCGTCGACATGCTCAGCCTCTCCCAGTGCCTTGTGTACCATATCCGACCCGATGCTATGATATACCCCGCTGCTGATCCCAGCGCGGAACCTATTGCCGCTATGAATTGGGTTACCAACAACAATGCTGTCCGTGCTTTCCTTCGCCTGCACCTCTTCCCCACCGAGAAGGACCTTTATGTGTCTTATTGGACCGCGGCCGCTATGTGGACCTTTACGTATCACCGTCATCATGAGATCGATTCTAACTCCCAAGTTACTCTGTTGCGGGACATGCTTCGCGCTCAATTCTCCCCTTCCGTCTTACTCACCGAGACGTATCAAGCTATCTCTTGCCAGAGCGACCGCTTGTTCATCCTTGGCTCGCTCAAGCCTAATGCATTTCTTGTTGTTGCTCTCCTTTACGCTCTCCACACCAATTTCCCTGTTCTCTATGAGAAAGTTTTCGATGGCATTGGCGCTTCCACTGGTGACGCCTCTTACACGCCCTCTTGCATCCTCAAGCTGCTTGAGCTGAAGATCAATGTTAACAGAGACAACACATCGGAAACTGTCATGGCTGCTCAGACGACATTGTCTGAGACGTGTGGTAACTGCCATCGCGCTGACCACTCCTTGGATTACTGTGTACAGAAGGGCGATGGGTGGAGGGCAAGTCTATTGGTGACGCGCGTGACGCCCAGCGTAGCGCAAAGAGGAAGAAGCCGAGGGTGAAGATGGGTGGCGGAGTGAAGTCCAATTCGACCAACATTGCTGCTGACAACGCTGAAGTTGCTCATTTGGCGACCGACCCCCTTGAGTCTCTTTAGTCAGAGGGTGTCTGTCGCACTATGGTGCTTGATGCGAATTCAATTTCTCATACGCGTCTGGCTTATTAATTGTCAGCACCAACGGCTCTGTTCTCGCTATCGGCTCTCGCACTACAAACCCTCGACTCTTTCAACTCCATTACACTTGCGTCTTCTCTCCCAATTCTGCCTTCTCCGCTACTACTGTCGTTCTCAATCTCCAAACCTGACATGCTCATCTCGGTCACTCTAACATCCTCGCCATTATCCACATGGCTAAATTAAACCGTGCTACCGGTATGCCCATCAATCTATCCCATATCCCTCCCACTGCATAAAACATAGCATATTTAGGTCAAAAAAATATTTAAAAAATGTAAAAAATTTTCATCATTTTTTAATCTCAAAAATGATGAAAAAATGATAAATATTGATGAAAAAATGATAAATAAATGCTATATTTGCATATTTTTCTTATATTTATACTTTTCTTAAAGTGAAAAAATGATGAAAAAATTTTACATTTTTTTAGCATTTTTTTGGTGTAAATATGCTATGTTTTATGCAGTGTCCTAAGTGCTCATCCTGCATCCTTGACAAACAAACTCAATTTTCTGTATCGAAGACTAGAAAACAGAAGCGAGCAAAGAACAAACTTGACGTAGTGTCTAATGACTTAACGGGACCCACCGTTATAGCTTCAATCACCGTCAATCAATACATGATGTCTATTATCAACAAGTATATGTGTTACCCTTAGGTGTTTTCAATAAAGACAAAGAATGAAGCAATTGTTTGACTCAAGGCTTGGAAGTTCAAGATCAAGGCTGCTCTTCATCGACGTCCTGGGAAGTACCGCATTAATAATGGAGAACTGGACTCACATGAGTTTATGGATTGGTGCAACAAACAAGACATTGCTTGGGAGCGAATGGCGGCAAATACAAGTGTACAGAATGAACAAGTCAAACGCACATATTGCACAATTATGTCAAAGGCCTGTGTCATGCGTCTGGATTGCAAGTTGCCGCTAAATCGCTGGGATGAATTTTGCATCACTTCGGCTTATTTGACCGCTCGGACGTCTGCAGCTGGATTTGGTTTCAAAACACTCCCTATGAAGGCTGGTTCGACTGTTCCCCAAATCTCTCTCATTTTTGTAAAATTGGTTGTTGCGCATTCGTTCTCATCCAGTCACACAACCCCAAGATCTACGCTTGTTTTGTTAAATACATTCTCATTGGTTACTCTCAAGTTGCTAAAGCTTACCGGTGTTTTAACAGGACGGCTAATAAGGTTGTTGAATCCTATCATGTCTCTTTCATCAAAAGCCACGAGTCACGCCTATCCCGTCTTCACCCTGGTTGCATTATCGAATCCCCGTCCATAGGCGAACTCGAGATACTCCTCATCGACGACCCCATATTTATTAATTCCTCCGTTGATCCAAAATTGCCTCATACCATAGTTACTGTAACTGAACTGTTTTTTACTGTAGAACAACTTCTTATTAACACCAATATCATACCTTTACATACTGAGTTTAGACCTGTAGATACTTTACCCCATTTCTTAAATACTGTTTTTCTCAGTGAATCACACAGGTTGAGTTAGGCTAAAACGAACCTAAAGGCCTATAAATTACGTGGATTGTGACTGGCTATGAAAGCTATGAATGTTGTGTGTGAGGGATGGTGATGGTGAGAAAGATGTGAACGAGACGCGAGATGAGAGTAAGAAGTTAAGAATTAGAAGTAAAAGCTTGTTTCTGAACTGCAAGCTGTTGAACTGCACGCACTGTAGGATTATCACAGATGTAAATTTTGAATACTTCTGATGACCAGTGTCTTAAAGCTTGGATGATAGCATCAGAGAGACCCAGTTTAGTATAATAAGTGGTACTATCAGCTCTTGCTGAGTGACCACCAAACTCTCTTCCAACCAAAGCAAAGAACTTGGCTTCAAACCATCTGTGAGTGGGCACTGTGCCATTCTCACAGATGAAAAGAGCAGACCGAGCTCCATGAAGCTTGTCTCGGAGTTTGGTATATTGCTTAAGAAGCTCAACCGGATTTGCAATCTTCTGAGGAATGAAGAGCATATCTGTTCCCTTATAGAACTGATCACCTTTGTGATATGGTAACTTGTACCCTGCATAATCAGGTTCAAAATGAAGTGAGGCTCTTTTAATGATCTTTCTCCAGTTTCTAAATGCTTTAAAGCTAGGCTGTATCAGCTCTTCCATTTGATGACAGCCATAGAAAGTACAAGCCATAAAAGTGGCAAAGAGAAGATCATCATAGGTCAGAGTAGCATTTGCAGTATCAACAAAGAATTGCAGATGAGAAGTGCACAGAAGTGGCTTGCGCTTCACTAGATCTGCTTTGATCTTTTAAAACCTTTGACAGTGGCCTGAACCAAAGCAGAAACACAAGCTTCAGTGAAAGAAGGATAGAACTCCTTGAGAAAATGACGTGTCCCAGATAGATATTTGAGACTAGAGACAATGCATTGAAAAATGTAAGTAATATAGTAAGAAAGTATCTTTAGGATAGAATCCAAAGGAAGTTTGTGGTTGTGACAGAATCTGACATAGTCTCTGGCATCAGTAACATAGTTTTTATAAGTTAACTTTTCAATTGCATAGACTTGTAAATATAGAACTAGATCATCTAACTTCCTCAAATCTATGAGTAGGCGAAAGGGATCAGTCTTTCTCTTTTTGCCTAGGACCTTTAAAAACACTTTCTCCATCGCGTCAGAACCAACTCTCTTGGGAGTTAAAATGTACAGATGCGGTAGAAAGAAAACTGTTTGGAAAAGTCCACAAACAAAAGGCAAGACAACAGGTCTGCCTAAGTATTATCAACATTTTTTTTTATTATTATTATTATTTAGCGTATAAAAATGACATCGAGCACTGTAGTCTAAACTAGGTCTCTTATTCGCTCGTTTGGAGGCTGTTGGTTCCACTATCCAAAACCACTGCTGAAAAAAATACACAAATGTACACCCGTTACCAGATAGTGTGAGAGTTAGAAACAAGGGAAGAGATACTACCTCGTTAGGGTTTGAAAGTCCGGTCCGGTCCGGTTTTTTGACCTCTGAAGTCCAGGACCGGGACCGGACCGGTCTACAAAAATCCAAATTTTGGCCGGACTTAGGACTGGACTGGTTAGGACCGCAAAATCGGTCCTAATCGGTCCGGTCTTCGGTCTAAAACCGGTCCAGGACCGGTCCACACTGCCTTTAGTATAAATATGTATTTTCGCAAAATTTTGAGTAAGTTTGCCATAAAGTAAGTTTACCAGATATATTATACGAACTATAAGAATGAACTTTAACACTCATAGACTCTTTAGAGCGTATTTTATACACACTCAAACTAGATCTTTATATAATTTTCATTGAAATCACCAAGTTGGAGTAAGTTTACCATAAAAAATATAAGAAATTTGACTTATTTAGTGCCTCAAGGCCAGTTTAAACTGGTTTTAACTGGACCCTGAGTGGACCGGTCCAAACCGGTCCTGAACCGGTCTTTACCGGTCCAGGAAATCCTAGGCTCAGCCTCGGACCTAGGACCGGGACCGGTTTGGACCACGGACCGGTCCTTTTTAGACTGGTCATGTGATCGGTCCAGTCCGGTCCAGTCCATCGGTCTTACCGGTCCTCATGGACCGGACTTTCAAACCCTATACCTCGTCATCCCAAAGAATGAAATTCTTTCTATACTTACTAAAATTTTGGACTGCTTGATGCGGAAGTAGTCGATTCATTTTTTGTAGAGGGAGTGTTCCGTTTTAAGAGTACCACTTCAAGTCGCAAGTACTACTTGCGAGGTTATACGTTTGTTTCTGAAGCGTTTCGCTGTTATATAGTCGTTCATGAGGACCGCGTTCATCCGTGCTACCCATCTGTTGTGCACCGCTTTCTGTGTCAGCCATTTTTCTGGGTCGTCCTGTCTTTCTATTCTTTGGTCGCATCTTATCAGCCAGATTAGCCGCGCGGATTCGGATATAACGGTCGTAAAGAAGCGATCGGCCCTTGAGCGCCTTTTTCCTTCTTCCGTCAGATGTTTAATCAGTGCGCAGCCCGATATCGCGCTCATATTCATTCGTCTCGGCCATTCGACCTTTTTTGTTTGGAGGATTTCTCTGGCAAATCTTCAGATCTTCTCTTGTCCCGGAATCTGACAGTCAAACAGGATGTGCTCCATTGTTTTCGGGACCTGGCAGTGTGGGCATGTCCTGCATTGCTCATAATTAGGGATCCTGCTCCAGTACTGGCCCAGTTTGTAAACTTCTTGTGTTATGTTTCAGTAGAAGTTTTTAACTTTTTTGCTAAGGTCGAGATGCTGCATCGCTGTCCACAGCTCGGTGTCCATCGGGAGATAACCTACGTTCGCGTGGACGGCCCATCTCGCCGCATCCAAATTACAGAGGGCGGCTCTGCGGACAGATGCCTTTTTTTCGCTCTTAATATGCGCGTAAGCTGAGTTCTGCGTCAGGGTACTCAACAACACTCTTCGTTAGTCTAGTGATTTCGGAACTTGTAGGTTCATTGCTCTGTGTCCCGTAAAGTAGGCTGCTTGAGACGCGTTCTCTATTGCTTTGACCATCATTTGTTTTTTGTGCCGCGGTTCGTAGTCGCGGAAGTATATTCTCTCTGGGCGTTTCTGCAGAAAAGCGACCAGCGGTCGCAGCGGTTCTTTCTGCCAGTTGTTGTCCTCATTATTCTTCAGGTTTTTTATGATTTTTTGCCTTAGAGAGGAGCTTTGCAACACCATGATTAGATCCGTATTTGGCTTTACGTTTCTTGTCACTTTTAGTGCGGTGTAAACCTCTCCCGCTTCTGCTGTCTGGAATCTGTCTGGAATGGGGGAGATTCTTGTCAGGTTGCGCTTCGTTTCACAAAATGATCCTTCGCCTGCTACTATATTGTCTTTGTGCTCTCTATTGCAAGAGCTCGCAATATAGATGAGTCGTTTTCGTTGTCGGTCTCGATGGTTTTGGTGTCGGCTTACGTGCGTCTCGCTACGTTTTGCTGATGGTCTGTTTTCAAAAACTTTGAAGATGTCAATACCCCGTGAAGAGATGAAGTCTCTCCTCTTGTTCAGCTTCTTGATTGTTGATTGTATCGCTCTGGGTGACGCTCCTTAGGGGATCTCATTCTGGGCTGAGCTCCCTAAGCATCTTCTTGGCCTGGTTTAGGCATCTGTTTGGATGCTCGCATCCTTTTTGGCGGCGGTCATATTCGCAACCATCGCATGGGCATTTCGGGTGATCGTGATGATTCTGGACCAATGCTTAATGAATCACACAGGTTAAGTTAGGCTAAAACGAACCCAAGGGCCTATAAATTATGCGGATTGTGACTGGCTATGTACTACACTAAGACAAGTACATACAAAGACTAGATACAAGTACAGGGAGTGGAGGGTGGGGAAGCAGAAACAATGGCAAGGCAAGTCTAAACTATGCACAGAAGCGAAATTGAGCTTGTAAACAAAAGAGAGTAGACTGGGGACACACCTGTGCACAGAATCCCAAATGCGACGCTATCAGGGAGCGTGGGAGCAGGGAGGGATAGGACACTGTGCACAAGATAGGGCATCAACTCGAAATCAAGTTGGAGGGGCATACCAGTGGCAATGAACAGCAGTGAGAGATTGAGTTAGATCTAGCTGTAGCAGACAGCAGGAGGAGCTAGAGGCTGTCCAAAGTGTACACTGGCAAGAGAGGCATCAGTTCCTGTGAGCAGAACTGGAGGGACACTGTGTGCAGACCTTGCAAAGCCAAAATGCGAAGATGAGGGCAGGAAGCAAGCTGCAACAAAGTGGGGATCAAACTGGCAACTCTGGGGCGCCCTGGGGCCAGCATCAGCTGACAGACAGCACTGACACCAGGCCAGATGATGACAGAATGATCCTAGGAAAGTGCGAAGTTATCCCACATCACATGAGGCAAACATGAGGCAAACATGTGGCAGACATGAGGCACTTGGCATGAGGCATCAGAAGTGAGCTTCTGGAATGATTGACAGATGCTGTCATGATTGACAGCTTCTGCAATCGGAGATTGCATCCCTAAGTAGGGGAGATAGCCATGAGGCTATGAGACAAAAGAGGAAGTCAGTAGCATGAGGCTACCAGGCTCAAAGTCGAAAATACTCGCAAATGATTTTGAGCTCATTTGGAGAAAAGATGAAACCACACAATGGGATGTGGGTCTGGCATGCTGAGACTCCTGGGATAGGTCTGGCACCTTAGGAGTGACATAAGAGTGAAACAGGCAACAGCACAACGGTGTTTGCTGTGTCGCAATTTACAGTTTACTGCCAAATGCTTTTGGGCTCATTTGGAGAAAGTTGAGATAGCACAATGAAAACATGGCTGTTCAATGCCAGACTGCACTGAGGTGTCTCAGGCAGTATGAGAGGGAGTGTGTGAGGTGCAGAGGCCTCTGAAAATGCTCCCTACCCTTGGAATCCGCTTTTACTTCGACCAATGCTTAATGAATCACACAGGTTAAGTTAGGCTAAAACGGACCCAAGGGCCTATAAATTACGCGGATCGTGACTGGCTATAAAAGCTATGAATGTTGTGTGTGGGGGATGGTGGTGGTGAGAAAGATGTGAACGAGACGCGAGATGAGAGTAAGAAGTTAAGAATTGGAAGTAGAAGCTTGTTTCTGGACTGCAAGCTGCTGAGCTGCACGCACTGTAGGATTATCACGGATGTAAATCTTGAATGCTTCTGATGACCAGCGCCCTAAGGCCTGGATGATAGCATCAGAGAGACCCAGCCCAGCATAATAAGTGGCACCACCAGCTCTTGCTGAGTGACCACCAAACTCTCTTCCAACCAAAGCAAAGAACTTGGCTTCAAACCATCTGCGAGTGGGCACTGTGCCATTCTCACAGATGAAGAGAGCAGACCGAGCTCCATGAAGGTTGTCTCGGAGTTTGGTATATTGCTTGAGAAGCTCAACCGGATTTGCAATCTTCTGAGGAGTGAAGAGCATATCTGTTCCTTGATAGAACTGATCACCTTTGTGATATGGTAGCTTGTACCCTGCATAGCCAGGTTCAAAATGAAGTGAGGCTCTTTTAATGATCTTTCTCCAGTCTCTAAGTGCTTTAGAGCCAGGCTGTATCAGCTCTCCCATCCGATGACAGCCATAGAATGCACAAGCCATAAGAGTGGCAAAGAGAAGATCATCATAGGTCAGAGTGGCATTTGCAGTATCAACAAAGAGTTGCAGATGAGAAGTGCGCAGAGGTGGCTTGCGCTTCACTGGATCTGCTCTGATCTTTTTAGAACCTCTGATAGTGGCCTGAACCAAAGCAGAAGCACGAGCTTCAGTGAAAGAAGGATAGAACTCCTTGAGAAAGTGACGTGCCCCAGATAGATATTTGGGGCCAGAGGCAATGAATTGAGAAGTATAAGCAATATAGTGACAAAGTGTCTCTGGCATAGGATCCAGAGGAAGCTTGTGGTTGTGACAGAATCTGGCATAGTCTCTGGCACCAGTAGCATAGTTTTTACGAGTTGACTTCTCAATTGTATGGACTTGTAAGTATAGAACTAAATCATCTAGCTTCTTCAAGTCCATGGGTGGGCGAGAGGGATCAGTCTTTCTCCTCTCGCCCAAGGCCTCTAAAAGCACTCTCTCCATCGCGCCGGAACCAGCTCTCTTGGGGGCTGGAATGTGCGGACGCGGTAGGAGGGAAACTGTTTGGAAAAATCTACAAACAGAAGGCGAGACAACAAGTCTGCCTTGATGTTATCAACTCCAGGGATATGTCTAACTCTAACATCGATGCCAGTGCGTAGCACAATGTCAGCAATAGCCAACAGAATAGCATTGTGTGATGATTGAGATGCAGACAAGGAATTGAAAACAGCAACTGAATCCATGCTGTCAGAATGGACCAGAATGCGACGAGGAGGAGTTGGGAATGAAGCAACATGATGAATGAGACAGAGAATAGCCAGAAGTTCACGAAAGAATGTGTCAACTTCTGTGATGGTTTTGAGCTGATAAGCAAAGCCATTGCCTGCATATACAAATCCAAGGCCAGAGTTGCTTGCATCTGTCCATCCAACAAAATCTGCTTCAGAATCACTCCAAGATTGAGCATCAACAAAGCGAATGCCAATACAGTCCTTTGCAACTTTGACAAACCAGCTGAGGTCCTGCTTAACCTCAGCATTGAGTGGAATGCCTTTGAAGCGGACAGTCTTGTCGCTCATCTTGCGATAGAGCTCTGTAAGAGCTGGGCGTGCCCAGGGCAAGACATTGAGAGTCCAATTCAGATAACCAGCAAGTTGCTGCCATTGCTGAAGAGGAGGCTTGGGTTGTGCCAAGAACTCATTGATTGAGATGACCATAGAATCAAGAGAGTCAGAAGAGAGGGAAATGGATCCAGAACAGATGTCAACCCAGAAGCCAATGATTTTGAGAGTGACTCCATGCTCCTGCTTCTTGTCATCATATGGACAGCCAATGAGGTCCCAAAAGACAAGAAGTTGAACTTGACGATGGGGGCGCAGTTTGCCATGAAACATAACAAGATTGCGCTTGAAATCCCAGCCAAAGAAGTCATCCATATAGTCATGAAGACCAATGACTCCAAGTTCCCAAGCTATCCAGTTGAGGAGTCCAGAAAATGAACACCAACAGCGAGGAGAAGCACGAGTGCCCAGAATGAGACGGCGCACAATGTGATATCTGCCATCTACAGTGACCACTTGATGAAGTTGCCAAATAGGATGAGCAGGAAGGTTGAGGAATGCTTTAGATACATCGCTCTTGAAAAGAAGTAGCTCTTCATTTGGATGAGCTTTGAGCACATCATTGAGAAGTTGACCAAATGAATGCATGTCATCATAGCGAACTTTGGCATCCTCTTTGGATATGCCATCATTGAGACCATTGCCAGTATGGTCCATGACAACACGGGGTTTGCCTTTTTGCCAAACAACAAACATAGGAGAAATGCGCATGCCAGGAAGAAGAACAAAGTCTGCTGGTAATGCAGGAGACCAGCGACCTGCTAGACTTGAAGCTCTGCAAGATCTTGAGCTTCTGTGGCATAGTTGTCATAGCGCTCTTTGAGATGAGCTTCCCACTCTCCATCATGAAAGGGCCAGAAGCCTTCACGAAGAGAGCACATAACAGAGTCAACAAAAGGACGATTGGGATGCTTGGTCAACAAGTTCTCAATGCGGTCTACATTGAAAGGAGTGTCAACATGGATGTAATCTGCAACAGCTGCAAGCGATGCTTGAATCTGTGGATCATCCAGAATGTGTTGAGGTGGTCTGGGAAGAGGAGGAGCAGAGAAAGTGGAAGAAATGCTCGGAGGAGCTTTGGATTCTGATGATACATTTGAAGTAAATACATAGCCTCTTTTGAAACGAGGTGCAGATTGTTCATCTTCTGCTTTCCGCTTTAAACTAGATAAGCATCTAGGATGAGCCTGTGCTTCCTGCATCCGGTTTGCTATAAGCAACTGCTCGTCGGGCTTTGAGGAGGACAAGGCAATGTTCTTTGTCACAAGCGGGATGCTTGCCGCCACACTCAGAACAGGTGCCATGAACCCTCTTGAAAGCACAAGGAGTCTTGGGACAAACCCCCAGATTCCAATTCTGGCAGATAACCCTCTGACGCTTAGGAGACGGCTCATGAGCTGAGGTAGCTGCAGAGCGCTTAAGCGCAGATGAGCAGCTTAGAGAGCGAAGCATTTCAGAGAGCATAGGGAAATGAAGTTGAGAACGGTCATGCAGCTCAAAGGGAGACTTGGCATAACGTTCACGAGTCTGACGATCAAAGTGGATAGCAAATGAAAGATCTGGTTCAGAAGCTCTGAACATCTCCACCACAATGACTCTGTACTTCTCCAACTCCTTCTTCCGATGAGGATACACAAGAAGAACACCCCGGGACCATGCATCAAAGCAGCGGGTCCAGTCTGACTCTGTGGATAGAGACCGACGTGCAGAGACGTGGTCTTTGCGCACAAGAGCATATCCACCTCCAAAGTCTTTGGGCTCATCATCGTGATGAGAGGGAGAAGACCCAAAGGATGCAAGGAGCTTCTCAAAGTCCACATACAGATCTTGGACAATGAGACGCCACAAGGAATGGGCAAAAGGATTGGGATGGGAGAGAGAGCGGAGAACATCCACCACAGTGTCTGCATCCTTGTCAACCTTAAACAGCTTACGCAGCCGGTCTGTCTCCTGCAAGTGCTCAGAGAGATCAGACAAAGAGGAGAGCTGCGCAAGATGAGGAGCTGCAGTGAGGATAGAGGAAGGAATGCCGGATGGAGAAGTGGATGAGGGAGTGAGCAACTTGGCAAGCAAAGCTGCGGACAAGGGACCGGCACTTGGACCAGCTGCAGGCGGGGCTGGCTGGTTGTCACCCTCAGGATCGAGGGCGTCCAAGTTGGCAGCCAAAGCGGCCCAAGCAGCGTCCTCAACGGCCTGCTTGTGCTGGCGCTGCTGCTCCTCCTGAGCCTGACGGGCAGCAACAGTGGCTGGATCCGCAGTGGGCTCAGCAGGTGGAGAGGCAACACGAGCTGCACGACGAGCTGCAATGACCTGAGTGATCTGGTCAATGTAGTCAGCCATCTCATGGGCACTGGCCCCAGTGAGCCGCGGCTGGCGCATAAACTCGGCCCGGGTGGAGATGGAGCCATCTGAGAACTGAGTGACAAGAAGCTGTAGCTTCTCACTGAGCTTCCTGATGCGAGAGCGGTTGATCTCAGAGTCAGGGACAACGGTCTGGGGAGCTGGAGAGCGATGATGAGGGGAGGGAATGATGTCCAGACCATCTTCAGAGGACTCAGAGACAACAGCAGAGGGCATAGAGGGAGAGATCGATGAGCAGGGTAGAGAGATCGATGAGCAGAGCGATGTGCGACGCAGGAGCAGGAAATATGAAGCAGAAACAATGGCAAGGCAAGTCTTAACTATGCACAGAAGCAAAATTGAGCTTGTAAACAAAAGAGAGTGGACTGGGGACACACCTGTGCACAGAATCCCAAATGCGACGCTATCAGGGAGCGTGGGAACAGGGAGGGATAGGACATTGTGCACAAAATAAGGCATCAACTTGAAATCAAGTTAGAGGGGCATATCAGTGGCAATGAACAGCAGTGAGAGATCGAGTTAGATCTAGCTGTAGCAGACAGCAGGAGGAGCTAGAGGCTGTCCAAAGCGTACACTGGCAAGAGAGGCATCAGTTCCTGTGAGCAGAACTGGAGGGACACTGTGTGCAGACCTTGCAGAGCCAAAATGCGAAGATGAGGGCAGGAAGCAAGCTGCAACAAAGTGGGGATCAAACTGGCAACTCTGGGGCGCCCTGGGGCCAGCATCAGCTGACAGACAGCACTGACACCAGGCCAGATGATGACAGAATGATCCTAAGAAAGTGCGAAGTTATCCCATATCACATGAGGCAAACATGAGGCAAACATGTGGCAGACATGAGGCACTTGGCATGAGGCATCAGAAGTGAGCTTCTGGAATGATTGACAGACGCTGTCATGATTGACAGCTTCTTTGATCGGAGATTGCATCCCTAAGTAGGGGAGATAGCCATGAGGCTATGAGACAAAAGAGGAAGTCAGTAGCATGAGGCTACCAGGCTCAAAGTTGAAAATACTCGCAAATGAATTTGAGCTCATTTGGAGAAAAGATGAAACCACACGATGGGATGTGGGTTTGGCATGCTGAGACTCCTGGGATAGGTCCGGCACCTTAGGAGTGACATAAGTGTGAAGCAGGCAACAGCGCAACGGTGTTTGCTGTGTCGCAATTTGCAGTTTACTGCCAAATGCTTTTGGGCTCATTTGGAGAAAGTTGAGATAGCACAATGAAAACAGGGCTGTTCAATGCCAGACTGCACTGAGGAGTCTCAGGCAGTATGAGAGGGAGTGTGTGAAGTGCAGAGGCCTCTGAAAATGCTCCCTACCCTTGGAATCCGCTTTTACTTCGAGAGCCTTGTCAGTTCCATGTTTCGGTCGCTTGGTGAAAGTAGCGTACCTTTCGCCCTTCTGTAGAGTGGGTGTTGATCATCGATGTTGGTCGCCGCCTCATCCTCATCTATAGAGATATTTAGATATGGGATTTTTTAAATGTGGTGCGAGTCTTACTGCTGAAGTCTGTGATTTCGTCGAAAAACCCAGTGTTGGTTCCCTCATTGTGGGGGGGGAGGGGGTTTTCATCGTGGTACGTGTTGCTTGGTCCGGCAGTGGGTTCAGCAGTGCGGGGTCGTTTTGCAGGCTCCTCGCGCTGCTCAATCACATAGCCGACCCTCAGGTTGACGAGTGCGGTTGCCATTACAAAATCAACTGTCATAAACTGGCCGTAGGGGTTGATGACTGTCTGCGTCCAGTTTTTGTCGTGCACTCGTTTTCCTATCAATAAGTAAATTGGGGTGCAGTAAGAGTGGTTTAGGATTATACCGTTGTCTTTTCCATAGACAGCGAATATATTGACTGCCGCGCTATGCGCTTGATATTATCAACTCCAGCGATGTGTTTAACTTTAACATCAATGCCAGTGCGGAGCACAATGTCAGCAATAGCCAACAGAATAACATTGTGTAATGATTGAGATGCAAACAAGGAATTGAAAACAGCAACTGAATCCATGCTGTCAGAATGGACCAGAATGCGACAAGGAGGAGTTAATGCAGGAGACTAGCGACCTGCTGCAATCTCTTGATCTCTGTAGACTCGAAACTCTGTAAGATCTTGAGCTTCTGTGGCATAGTTGTTATAGCGCTTTTTGAGATGAGCTTCCCATTCTCCATCATGGAAGGGCCAGAAGCCTTCACAAAGAGAGCACATAACAGAGTCAACAAAAGGACAATTGGGATGTTTGGTCAACAAGTTCCCAATGTGGTCTACATTGAAAGGAGTGTCAACGTGGATGTAATCTGCAACAGCTGCAAGCAATGCTTGAATCTGTGGATTATTCGGCTCATGAGCCGAGCCTGTGGATAGCTAACTCCAAATCAGGAAGGCTGCTAACACCAAATCGGGAGCCTACTAACTCCAAATTGGGAACTAGCAAGCCCACCTCTTCCTCTCACCACCACTGCTCGCCCAAGCATTCCGACCGCGTCAAACGAGCCCTACACATCGTCTTCTATCTCCACATCCTGGCTTGCTACTTTTAGCGCTTTGCATCCTGTATTGCCGACACCCGCGGACTGCCATACCTCAAGCTCATGCCATCTAGCATCGCGATAGACACGACGAGCACGGCCAGTAAGTACTGTACTGAGCACATCTGCGGGTGCGACAATTTTGAGGGTGACGAGGGCCATGACGGTACTGGTATATGGAGCCTAACTACGACCGACATGACCAGCATTATGATGAATACGACAATGGGCGCGACGAGCACAAGCCCAACGCAGTGTCAGTATTGGTGTTACCAGCACATTCAGAGGTCTGCTGAATGCTATCCCTAAAATTTAACGTGCAGAATGAACGTCTACAGGGATGAGTGTCAAACTGGACAGCTAGACACGACGCACTGCACAATTGGGCATGACTCTTACTGGATAGCTCTTACCACCTCACCGTCGCCTCTGCACTCGCGATCTACACCAGCACAGACAACGGCATCTGCATCATTAACATACACGCACACCTCCACCCGCGCAGCGCGCCAATAGTCCAGATGACTCTCTTGACCACCCCGTTCGCGTCTGCCAATATGGGAAGTGCTTTTCACAATTGAGTGCGAGATGGTGCACAACGGCGCGGCCGCCCCGGTCTGTTTGCCACATTGACGAAATGCGCGTCGAAACTCACAGATGTGCTGCATCTGCCTAGCTTTTCCGCACAGTGCACGGAGAACATTGAGCAGTGGGTGGCTGCGATGTTGGTAACGGTGCCCTGTTCTGCACTGTGAGTATGTATCTCTGCTGCGAGATGATGTACATCCGTGTTATTGTCAGGTGTAGTATAGTAAAATCGAGTTTCTTTTGAACAGGTATGCCTCTAGTTTGTGTGTGTATATAATATCTGCGCCGCGCAGCGGCCGAAAAATTTATCGAAAGCCAGCCACCCACTAAATTCCAAGCATAACGAAGCGTCTTTGAAGCTCGTACCACACATTGACTTCGTCCCGCTCGCTGAGTCGTTCGAGGGCGCCCGCTTCGCGGGCCCGTGTGACGCAGTGGCTAAAGTCGCCTTCGGCAACTTGAATTCTCCACAGACTTAGCACATGAGCCGATTATTCAGAATGTGTTGAGGTGGTCTGGGAAGTGGAGGAGCAGAAAAAGTGGAAGAAATGCTTGGAGGAGCTTTAGATTCTGATGATACAATTGAAGTAAATACATAGACTCTTCTGAAATGAGGTGCAGATTGTTCATCTTCTGCTTTCCGCTCTAAACTAGATAAGCTTCTAGGATGAGCCTGTGGACAAGGCAAGGTTCTTTGTTACAAGCGGGATGCTTGCCGCTACACTCAGAACAGATGCCATGAACCCTCTTGAAAGCACAAGGAGTCTTGGGACAAACCCCCAAATAACAAATATGGCCGGCAAGCGGCAAAACCCAAAACCCAATCCTTATGTCAACGTGTTACTGTAAGAATTAAATTTAATGATGTCAAACTCACCATCAATCGTGCAGTAAATGGTTTGTGCGAAGAATACATATAAGCGGCTGGTGGAAGATAGCGCTAAGCCCAACCCCAATATTAATTCCCCTTTGCTTGGTATTGAATTTCAGACGTGCGTATATGCAAGCATATATATTCAGACAAATGTTCGTGTGATGCCAATATCATTTATACAAGTACTCAATGCAAGTGAAATGGATACAGTACTTGATACATATTGTAATTCCGTATTATCAATACCCACTTCAGTCCTCGCAAACGAAAAACGAATATCCTTGAATGCGTCCTCATAATGGGTAGATATTTTGTTGCCTTGAACGTTATCTGAAATGTCCGCTACTCTAATTGGAGACATACCCGTGCACAGACAGGGCGCGTTATGAGATGCAATCCCGTAGAAAGGCGCCTAACACAACATTCTCGAATCGATGAGGATGAATGAGCCAAAGACACAAACAATCAAAAGAAATCAATGATCGAAGTAAAAGCGGAGTCCAAGGGTAGGGAGCATTTTCAGAGGCCTCTGCACCTCACACACTCCCTCTCATACTGCCTGGGACTCCTCAGCACAGTCTGGCATTGAACAGCCATGTTTTCATTGTGCTATCTCAACTTTCTCCAAATGAGTCCAAAAGCATTTGGCAGTAAACTGCAAATTGCGACACAGCAAACATTGTTGTGCTGTTGTTTGTTTCACTCTTATGTCACTCCCAAGGTGCTGAACCTATTCCAGGAGTCTCAGCATGCGAGACCCACATCCCATTGTGTGGTTTCATCTTTTCTCCAAATGAGCTCAAAATCACTTGCGAGTATTTTCGACTTCGAGCCTGGTAGCCTCATGCTACTGACTTCCTCTTTTGTCTCATAGCCTCATGGCTATCTCCCCTACTTAGGGATGCAATCTCCGATCAAAGAAGCTGTCAATCATGACAGCGTCTGTCAATCATTCCAGAAGCTCACTTCTGATGCCTCATGCCAAGTGCCTCATGTCTGCCACATGTTTGCCTCATGTTTGCCTCATGTGATATGGGATAACTTCGCACTTTCTTAGGATCATTCTGTCATCATCTGGCCTGGTGTCAGTGCTGTCTGTCAGCTGATGCTGGCCCCAGGGCGCCCCAGAGTTGCCAGTTTGATCCCCACTTTGTTGCAGCTTGCTTCCTGCCCTCATCTTCGCATTTTGGCTCTGCGAGGTCTGCACACAGTGTCCCTCCAGTTCTGCTCACAGGAACTGATGCCTCTCTCACCAGTGTACGCTTTGGACAGCCTCTAGCCCCCTCTGCTGTCTGCTACAGCTAGATCTAACTCGATCTTTCACTGCTGTTCATTGCCACTGGTATGCTCTTCCAACTTGATTTCGAGTTGATGCCTTATCTTGTGCACAGTGTCCTATCCCTCTCTGCTCCCACGCTCCCTGATAGCGTCGCACTTGAGATTCTGTGCACAGGTGTGTCTCCAGTCCACTCTTCTTTGTTTACAAGCTCAATTTCGCTTGTGTGCATAGTTCAGACTTGCCTTGCCATTGTTTCTGCTTCATATCCCCTGCTCCTGCGTCGCACATCGCTCTGCTCATCGATCTCTCTGCCCTGCTCATCGATCTCTCTCTTTATGCCCTCTGATGTTGTCTCTGAATCCTCTGAAGATGGTCTGGACATCATTCCCTTCCCTCATCATCACTCTCCTGCTCCCCAGACCGTTGTCCCTGACTCTGAGATCGACCGCTCTCGCATCAGGAAGCTCAGTCAGAAGCTGCAGCTCCTGGTCACTCAGTTCTCAGATGGCACCATCTTCACCTGGGCAGAGTTTATGCGCCAGCCGCGGCTCACTGGGGCCAGTGCCCATGAGATGGCTGACTACATCGACCAGATCACCCAGGTCATCGCAGCTCGTCGTGCAGCTCGTGTTGCATCTCCACCTGCTGAGCCCACCGCAGATCCAGCCACTGTTGCTGCACGCCAGGCTCAGGAGGAGCAGCAGCGCCAGCACAAGCAGGCCGTTGAGGACGCTGCTTGGGCCGCCTTGGCTGCCAACTTGGACGCCCTCGATCCTGAGGGTGACAACCAGCCAGCCCCGCCTGCAGCTGGTCCAAGTGCCGGTCCCTTGTCCGCAGCTTTGCTTGCCAAGTTGCTCACTCCCTCATCCACTTCTCCATCCGGCATTCCTTCCTCTATCCTCACTGCAGCTCCTCATCTTGCGCAGCTCTCCTCTTTGTCTGATCTCTCTGAGCACTTGCAGGAGACAGACCGGCTGCGTAAGCTGTTTAAGGTTGACAAGGATGCAGACACTGTGGTGGATGTTCTCCGCTCTCTCTCCCATCCCAATCCTTTTGCCCATTCCTTGTGGCGTCTCATTGTCCAAGATCTGTATGTGGACTTTGAGAAGCTCCTTGCATCCTTTGGGTCTCCTCCCTCTCATCATGATGATGAGCCCAAAGATTTTGGAGGTGGCTATGCTCTTGTGCGCAAGGACTACGTTTCTGCACGTCGGTCTCTATCCACAGAGTCAGACTGGACCTGTTGCTTTGTTGCATGGTCCCGGGGTGTTCTTCTTGTGTATCCTCACCGGAAGAAGGAGTTGGAGAAGTACAGAGTCATTGTGGTGGAGATGTTCAGAGCTTCTGAGCCAGATCTTTCATTTGCTATCCACTTTGATCATCAGACTCGTGAACGTTATGCCAAGTCCCCTTTTGAGCTGCATGACCGTTCTCAACTTCATTTCCCTATGCTGTCTGAGATGCTTCGCTCTCGAAGCAGCTCATCTGCGCTTAAGCGCTCTGCAGCTACTTCAGCTCATGAGCCGTCTCCCAAGCGTCAGAGGGTCATTTGCCAGAACTGGAATTTGGGGGTTTGTCCCAAGACTCCTTGTGCTTTCAAGAGGGTTCATGGCATCTGTTCTGAGTGTGGCGGCAAGCATCCCGCTTGTGACAAAGAACATCGCCTTGTCCTCCTCAAAGCCCGACGAGCAGTTGCTTATAGCAAACTGGGTGCAGCAAGCACAGGCTCATCCTAGAAGCCTATCTACTTTAAAGCGGAAAGCAGAAGATGAACAATCTGCATCTCATTTCAGAAGAGGCTATGTATTTACTTCAAATGTATCATCAGAATCCAAAGCTCCTCCGAGCATTTCTTCCACTTTCTCTGCTCCTCCTCTTCCCAGACCACCTCAACACATTCTGGATGATCCACAGATTCAAGCATCGCTTGCAGCTGTTGCAGATTACATCCATGTTGACACTCCTTTTAATGTAGACCGCATTGAGAATTTGTTGACCAAACATCCCAATCGTCCTTTTGTTGACTCTGTTATGTGCTCTCTTCGTGAAGGCTTCTGGCCCTTCCATAATGGAGAATGGGAAGCTCATCTCAAAGAGCACTATAACAACTATGCCACAGAAGCTCAAGATCTTGCAGAGTTTCGAGTCTACAGAGATCAAGAGATTGCAGCAGGTCGCTGGTCTCCTGCATTACCGGCAGACTTTGTTCTTCTTCCTGGCATGCGCATTTCTCCTATGTTTGTTGTTTGGCAAAAAGCCAATGCTTAATGAATCACACAGGTTAAGTTAGGCTAAAACGGACCCAAGGGCCTATAAATTACGCGGATCGTGACTGGCTATGTACTACACTAAGACAAGTACATACAAGGACTAGATACAATTACAGGGAGTGGAGGGTGGGGAAGCAGAAACAATGGCAAGGCAAGTCTAAACTATGCATAGAAGCGAAATTGAGCTTGTAAACAAAAGAGAGTGGACTGGGGACACACCTGTGCACAGAATCCCAAATGCGACGCTATCAGGGAGCGTGGGAGCAGGGAGGGATAGGACACTGTGCACAAGATAAGGCATCAACTCGAAATCAAGTTGGAGAAGCATACCAGTGGTAATGGACAGCAGTGGAAGATCGAGTTAAATCTAGCTGTAGCAGACAGCAGGAGGGGCTAGAGACTGTCCAAAGCGTACACTGGTGAGAGAGGCATCAGTTCCTGTGAGCAGAACTGGAGGGACACTGTGTGCAGACCTTGCAGAGCCAAAATGCGAAGATGAAGGCAGGAAGCAAGCTGCAACAAAGTGGGGATCAAACTGGCAACTCTGGGGCGCCCTGGGGCCAGCATCAGCTGACAGACAGCACTGACACCAGGCCAGATGATGACAGAATGATCCTAGGAAAGTGCGAAGTTATCCCACATCACATGAGACAAACATGAGGCAAACATGTGGCAGACATGAGGCACTTGGCATGAGGCATCAGAAGTGAGCTTCTGGAATGATTGACAGATGCTGTCATGATTGACAGCTTCTGCAATCGGAGATTGCATCCCTAAGTAGGGGAGATAGCCATGAGGCTATGAGACAAAAGAGGAAGTCAGTAGCATGAGGCTACCAGGCTCAAAGTCGAAAATACTCGCAAATGATTTTGAGCTCATTTGGAGAAAAGATGAAACCACACAATGGGATGTGGGTCTCGCATGCTGAGACTCCTGGGATAGGTTCAGCACCTTAGGAGTGACATAAGAGTGAAACAGGCAACAGCGCAACGGTGTTTGCTGTGTCGCAATTTGCAGTTTACTGCCAAATGCTTTTGGGCTCATTTGGAGAAAGTTGAGATAGCACAATGAAAACATGGCTGTTCAATGCCAGACTGCACTGAGGTGTCTCAAGCAGTATGAGAGGGAGTGTGTGAGGTGCAGAGGCCTCTAAAAATGCTCCCTACCCTTGGAATCCGCTTTTACTTCGAGCAAACCTCGTGTTGTCATGGAACATACTGGCAATGGTCTCAATGATGGCATATCCAGAGAGGATGCCAAAGTGCGTTATGATGACATGCATTCATTTGGTCAACTTCTCAATGATGTGCTCAAAGCTCATCCAAATGAAGAGCTACTTCTTTTCAAGAGTGATGTATCCAAAGCATTCCTCAATCTTCCTGCCCATCCTATTTGGCAACTTCATCAGGTGGTCACTGTGGATGGCAGATATCACATTGTGCGCCGTCTCATTCTGGGCACTCGTGCTTCTCCTTGCTGTTGGTGTTCATTTTCTGGACTCCTCAACTGGATAGCTTGAGAACTTGGAGTCATTAGTCTTCATGACTATATGGATGACTTCTTTGGCTGGGATTTCAAGCGCAATCTTGTTATGTTTCATGGCAAACTGCCCCCCCCATCGTCAAGTTCAACTTCTTGTCTTTTGGGACCTCATTGGCTGTCCATATGATGACAAGAAGCAGGAGCATGGAGTCACTCTCAAAATCATTGGCTTTTGGGTTGACATCTGTTCTGGATCCATTTCCCTCTCTCCTGACTCTCTTGATTCTATGGTCATCTCAATCAATGAGTTTTTGGCACAACCCAAACCTCCTCTTCAGCAATGGCAGCAACTTGCTGGTTATCTGAATTGGACACTCAATGTCTTGCCCTGGGCACGCCCAGCTTTTACAGAGCTCTATCGCAAGATGAGCGACAAGACTGTCCGCTTCAAAGGCATTCCACTCAATGCTGAGGTTAAGCAGGACCTCAGCTGGTTTGTCAAAGTTGCAAAGGACTGTATTGGCATCCGCTTTGTTGATGCTCAATCTTGGAGTGATTCTGAAGCAGATTTTGTTGGATGGACAGATGCAAGCAACTCTGGCCTTGCATTTGTATATGCAGGCAATGGCTTTGCTTATCAGCTCAAAACCATCACAGGAGTTGACACATTCTTCCGTGAACTTCTGGCCATTCTCTGTCTCATTCATCATGTTGCTTCATTCCCAACTCCTCCTTGTCGCATTTTGGTCCATTCTGACAGCATGGATTCAGTTGCTGTTTTCAATTCCTTGTCTGCATCTCAATCATCACACAATGCTATTCTGTTGGCTATTGCTGACATTGTGCTACGCACTGGCATTGATGTTAGAGTTAGACACATCCCTGGAGTTGATAACATCAAGGCAGACCTGTTGTCTCGCCTTCTGTTTGTAGACTTTTCCAAACAGTTTCCCTCCTACTGCGTCCGCACATTCCAGCCCCCAAGAGAGCTGGTTCCGGCGCAATGGAGAGAGTGCTTTTAGAAGCTTTGGGCGAGAGGAGAAAGACTGATCCCTCTCGCCCACCCATGGACTTGAAGAAGCTAGATGATTTAGTTCTATACTTACAAGTCCATACAATTGAGAAGTCAACTCGTAAAAACTATGCTACTGGTGCCAGAGACTATGCCAGATTCTGTCACAACCACAAGCTTCCTCTGGATCCTATGCCAGAGACACTTTGTCACTATATTGCTTATACTTCTCAATTCATTGCCTCTGGCCCCAAATATCTATCTGGGGCACGTCACTTTCTCAAGGAGTTCTATCCTTCTTTCACTGAAGCTCGTGCTTCTGTTTTGGTTCAGGCCACTATCAAAGGTTCTAAAAAGATCAGAGCAGATCCAGTGAAGCGCAAGCCACCTCTGCGCACTTCCCATCTGCAACTCTTTGTTAATACTGTAAATGCCACTCTGACCTATGATGATCTTCTCTTTGCCACTCTTATGGCTTGTGCTTTCTATGGCTGTCATCAAATGGGAGAGCTGATACAGCCTGGCTCTAAAGCACTTAGAGACTGGAGAAAGGTCATTAAAAGAGCCTCACTTCATTTTGAACCTGATTATGCAGGGTACAAGTTACCATATCACAAAGGTGATCAGTTTTATAAGGGAACAGATATGCTCTTCATTCCTCAGAAGATTGCAAATCCGGTTGAGCTTCTCAAGCAATATACCAAACTCCGAGACAAGCTTCATGGAGCTCGGTCTGCTCTTTTCATCTGTGAGAATGGCACAGTGCCCACTCGCAGATGGTTTGAAGCCAAGTTCTTTGCTTTGGTTGGAAGAGAGTTTGGTGGTCACTCAGCAAGAGCTGGTGGTGCCACTTATTATGCTGGGCTGGGTCTCTCTGATGCTATCATCCAAGCCTTAGGGCGCTGGTCATCAGAAGCATTCAAGATTTACATCCGTGATAATCCTACTGTGCGTGCAGCTCAGCAGCTTGCAGTTCAAAAACAAGCTTCTACTTCCAATTCTTAACTTCTTACTCTCATCTCGCGTCTTGTTCACATCTTTCTCACCACCACTATCCCCCACACACAACATTCATAGCTTTCATAGCCAGTCACGATCCGCGTAATTTATAGGCCCTTGGGTCCGTTTTAGCCTAACTTAACCTGTGTGATTCATTAAGTATTGGTCGAACAGAACAAAAATGACAGAACATAGCGAACAACCAAACAAATCAGTTGTTGGCTGAGACGCCGCGTGCGCGATATCAAATAAGTATGAACTCGCATTCGTCGCCCCTGATCTTATTTTGACGGAGAGCATCGCGTGGTCAAAGTGCTCTGGCACACGTACCATCTTAAAATCCGTCAGTACAAGCATAGGACATGAAGCACATTGAACTCTAATAACCTATCAAGATGCGTGGCTGACAACCACATATAGTCGACAACAGCTGTGCTCTCGTATTGAAAGGCGGTCCATGTCTCCAGCCAAGAAACATCTCATGCAGTACCATTGAGGATTACCATGTCAAGATCAGCGCACATGTCCACAAACCAATCACCCCTAGCCTTGTGATTTTTATCGCATGATTGTTGTGGCACCGATAGGGTGGAAGAAAGAAACATCATTCGTGCATTGATATCACCCATCCCCAAGATTGGGGGGGGGAGGGACATGATAGCAAGCCCTGATGGCAAGGAGCGCCTGCAATTCATCGGTCCAGGGTGGCGAGCCAAGGAGAGTTGTAGGGAGTAAGATATGCACGGACAATTGTTAGATCCATGAGAATGATAGCGAGATGCTGGGGGGTAACCAACAGTTGAGGAACGTCGAGGTCAATAGCGTTTCGGTACATGACGGCGAGACCGCCCATATGTCTCTTTGTCAGAGCGGAAACGGGACAAGGAAATGAGAGCAGGCAAAAGCCGGCTGGTAAAAGGAGAGTGAGGTACTCATCATCCTCCATCCAGGTCTCACTAAAGAAAATTACATAATATTCATTCAGACAGCTTATTTCAGGATCACGCAGCAGCAAAGACAAATCACCATGTATATTCCAAGCAGCAATTGATATGACACTATCGACCATCTCAATATTTTGAACGTCTGTCCGTGCCTCACAACCCGCTGGCAGCAAGGAATCCCTCGCCAAGAGAGGTGCTATTATTGGAGAAGGAAGTGGTTGCTGAGGGAAGGGGAGGAGAAAAACTTGATAGCGTAGTTCCATCTAGTTTTCCTAGCGGCTAGGTCATCCTGCGTGTCAGCAAGACCGACATAGACAGCGACTATGCCAGAGTCGTGGGCAGAGGGACTTGAAGCCACGGCGTTGACAAATGCAGTCGCATTTCCTTGAGTTTGGAAATGCACCACAAAGTGACCGGCACCGGTAGTAGAACGAATGTGGATGATAGAACCAGACGTCAGGCCCGCCGATCTATCAGCAATAGTCCGAGCCATAGTGGCCGCGTCGTGGTCAACGCGCGTTACGGATAATGGGACTGCTAGGGTAGGGTAGAAGAGGTAGGGTTGGAACGATAGTTGTGGGTGTCGGGGTACGCGTGACGTTGAAGACACGCTGGTTATTGTTGTGTCGACCACGCTTGGGAGGAGGAGCTTGCAACTCAGAAGGGCACTCGTGGATGAGTGTGCTGTTGGGAATGGAAGCCTCAAAGGCATCGAGGCTGGCATGGAGCCATACGAGCGTTTGCGAAGATGAATTTTATCATTGAGATCCGCGTGAAACGTGGGATGTCGTTGTTGCAAAGCCAAAAATAAATGAGGGCGCCAGGGTTGGTAATCATATAAAGACGCGGTATGTTTAAAAGTTCAATGTGATGGCAGTTGGTGGTTGATGTCCTCAATGGAAGTTTGTAGGCGGGAGAGAGGGTATGTGAGGTGCATCCACACGCAAATAAGTTGGAAGTAGGTTAGCAAACATCGTTAGTGCACGATAGGTGATAAAACAAACGAGACTTGCACGGGCCGGCTGCCTGTTAGGGCACTACCACTATATCAACGCACTGACTGTCAAAGAGTCCTTTACTACATATGCGCGTGCACTCCTCCTCTATATCTCCTCGCCGCATACTTTTTTTTATCAAAACATATTAGACTGGGTGGGCTATAGGTGTAACGGCGCATTATGTCGTAGAGGAATGCGTATCCGCTATCGTCGTCATCCAATGGGTCGTCATTGTGGTGGGGATGGAGGGAGACTGGGTCAGTGCTATCAATAAATTACAATACATTGATCAACGAGAAGACCGATGTATTCTTAAGTCGGACGGCACCTGGTCGTTTCCAAACTTGTGTAGGGGCTGCCGTTTGCATCCTTAGAGGGTCATCGCTGCTATGGTGGTAGTCAGAAGGAAGGATCAAATGATTGGTCAGCTGTCAACGGGGCCAGGATGTCTAGGCTAGAATGATGCACGTAATGTAGACGCTAAGATAGGCACGAATGTACACGCTATTTCACCGCCACACATGCATTGGAAATGGGTATATCACGGAGACATATGATGAAATCACATCCAATAATACATAGATAGATGTAGTCGCGTAATACACAGAATCAAAGTGTGTCAAGGATGATACAGCACAGGTAACAAGATACAAAAGCGAATACAAAAACAACACTACGCAGCTTTCATTTACGGGACCACATTCATCTGTATATAGTATAAGCATGGCATAAAGTTGATAGAAGTAAATTTGCACCTTGATGGCATGCTCGTCAGGTTTGTAAAACCATTCTCAAGGTCGCTTTTCTTCCTGTTGTTGCCCATACTCTTCTTTTGTCTTTGTAATCGCCCATCGTCCATATCTCCAATAATTAAAGCAACGGGACAATGTCCAGCCCTTCCCTGCCCACTCAATTGCTCCCATGCTCCAACCATCGTGCTCGTATATATGTATTGTAAGGTGTCTCTTCTTTAGGCTATTTTCTTTTTCGCAGAATGAAAAATGGTATTGTATAGGCCTGAATAAAATGTTAGTTATACGCAAAAGAAGGAGTGTAACGTATGCTTACATTAAAACAAAGTAGGCTGCATTATCGCCAAATTTGCTCGCGTATTTATCGACGGCGTCTCATAGAGCCATCTCCGTGTTAGTATATGGCGTGCGCACGTAGCGTCTATTGAGGTCGTTGGGCGTGAGTTACCCGGGTATCATATATTGTCTCGTATGTGATGCCATGACTCTAATACTAAGTGGGCTGGAAGGCAACAGGATATTGCGGGCTCCTTAGTTCTGTTCTGGTCGATAACCAGATTAGGAAGCGACGGGAGTCATTGCTGGCTTACCGCATCAAACTATGCGCTATAGTGTATATGATCTATTTGATGATTAAGTGTTAGCTTAAGCATCGTATTGGTGAGTATTTCATTTATGAAATAATAGGATCATAAGATAAGTTATAGTACAAATCCGTATTCATATCTATATACGGATTGAGACAGTCATGCTGGTCAGATAATGACTATTGCGCCCCGATGTTATTATTCGCAAAATTATCAGCTTTCTTACGTGTAGCTTTATGCGCTGCTCAGGCATACGATTGTCAACAAAGGAGTGTTGACAAGTAGCGTGCAGATTATCGCTAAGTAAAACTGTTGTCGCCTAAATATGTATATGAACCACTTATTTAAGAAATGTACGCTTGACGAATCATCGTATTATTTTTATACTGTTCGTTGTATAGAACACAACATAAGTATTACCTTATGAGCAAAAATATACATTCGTTTTGTGTATTGGCTTATGGATAGCATAGGTATTCAATGTTGCCTTGTCATTGACAGCCGATACTCGTTCTTGAGTTTCAAGTTCTTCAGTAAGATGGCGTCTGCTGGATGAAATGAGCAGCTTTTTATATATAATATGATGCATCACACTTCAACGACTGTTAGAAGCGACGATAACGATAATAATTTTCTATGATATCCTGTACAAGTATGTGTTGAGACAGCGTTTACGCACAAAGATAAATACACGTACGGCCAAACTTGGTTTGTTCTTAACGACATCAACCTCGATATCATTGTAGTTGCTTAGAGACGGTCAGCGGAGGGGAGTTTAGAGATAGAATATTGTTCAAATGATGTGTGGGGATTGTAGATTGGTATACGTTTGTGTTATTGGTTTAATACTTCCTATGGTCTTAGTATAGCAATTTGAGAAGATGAACAAATACACAGATGGAACTAACGTGAACTCAGGGTATTTCTGTTGTCGATACAAATATATTAGATGCAAAGCATACAGTTGTGTATACCTTCACGCATAACATGGCAGGCTGGATTGGCTTTCGCGAGTTTTAACATGACTTCTGCTTCAGAGGCTTTATGACTGAGAACAAAGTATCAAAACCGTCTAATGCTATGCAAAATGCGCACCAATTTTAAGTTCCTCTTGTGAGAAAAAGTAGTTGACTTATGTTTTAAAACTCAAACAACACAATTGATAGCAGCGACGTGACGAACGGAAAATCTGCCTTTTGATACATTTGTGATCACAATACGTTTATCAGCTGTCTGTGTTCCTTATGAGCGTTATATGCATCAAACGGAGTGCCACTCAAGATTAGAGACAATCGTCTCAGTCGCGAATGCATTAATTCATTTAGTGGCTCATAACAACGGGTAAACGGATGCCTAATGAGAACGTTAGCAACTGAAATGCTAAGTCGATATATTATTTGTACCCCCAACATTGGAATATTACGACTATTTAATATTATTTTATGCTATAAAACGTGAACTGTTGTAACGAGTCGCTACTGATTAGTAGTACTTTGTGAGATTGAACTGAGAGAGAACATGCTTGTTACTTTTAGAAAAGGTGAAATCCGAACATCTCGAAACACCCTATTGTCTTAAGTTAGATATAGACATTTAAAGGCTCAAAAAGCTCTCAAGGCTGAAAAGCTATGAAAGTGATTATGAGCATGGTTCCTGACTACATCATCTCTCAAGCCTCTAACAGCTTCTCTAATGAGCTTCAAAGTATTATGAAAGTATCTCAAAGCTATTGTATCTAAAAACCATGCCTGTAGTTACTTTTCATAATCTTATTCAGCTCTTTATATGCATCCCACATATACTACAAAAGCAATACAAAGCATGCTGTAGCTACAACCATGGTATTCATAAAGCTTCATTATGTTAATGTTTATGGGAACCATGCCTTCAATAGCTTTGTAATCATCTGTTAAACTCTAGATAAGCGCAATATATCCATCTTGAAAGCTTTGTTAGGCAACTGTCAGGCTTTCTATAAGTATAATGTATGTACTCCCAAAGACTCTTCAAGCTATCGTCTACAGGAACCATGTCTTTGGCAACATTGTAAATCTTTATTAAGAGCTTAATAAGCGTAATATAAGCATGTATTAAGCTTTTCTTAGCTACTGTATTGAATGTGTAGGACACTACTAGATTCTCTGTAAGTACATTGTAAATACTCACTAAGCTATTCAAAGCTACTGTATGAAGTAAGCATGCCTTAACTTGTCTCACATGATAATACAATGGACACTGGGAATGACATCCAGACATACACATAGTATCTTTAAGCTATCAAATTTATGTATTGGATTATAAGATCTTGATAAATTCGTTGTAAATGTATGAAATGCAATCATTATTGCTATATAGATGCTAAAATCATACTCAGACACTTTCACACAAAATAAAGGATGGCTAACAACGATTGTATTCAAATAAAAGCTACCTAAAGCTACCTAAATCTAACTACTGAATTATGAGAGACTAGTAAGACTGAAACGAGAGTGTATAATAAGATAATAAGGTATGCAAAAATCAAAGGAAAGCAATATGAAAGCAATGAAAGCAAGACAAGAGCTCCAGATATGCCTAAGCTTGAGCAGAGGCCTCAAGAGCATCAAAGTCAAGCTCTCCCATAGCCCCACTGACTGAAGTTTCGAGTAGAAAAGTTTTGTTGGTATGAATCCTTGTTCATTCTCAGCAAGAATGAATCATGCCAGAAAATATAGAACTCACAACATAGTCTTGAAAAGATCAGCCTGAATATTGGCGAGATAGCTAGGAGCCTTGGACTGAACATGCTTGAGACTGGCCAAATGATGATAGTATCTGACTGAAGCATCCTCCTTGAAGTCCAAGCGACGTTGTGTACCCTCACGCCACTCCGAAATTGCATGCTCGACCTAACTTTACGTTAGATAAGCAGTGGACTTGAGAGCGACACTTACAGCTGTCATTTCCAGGGCCATGAGAACAACAGGAAGAGATTGCAGCTCAATAAGATGCCTAAACACTTCACTATTGGCTTTCCCACGCCCCTCCATGAGAAGAGTGCGTGCAATAGCCTCAAAAAAGTCGGCCCGGAATGGAAGTTGCTTGTTGAAGGTCCTCTTCTATCATCATAAGTCAGTTCCGGAAGGGCCCCAACAAGATAAGTAACTCACCACAAGGTCAAGCTCTCCAAACTTCCATCCCTCCGACTTCTCAAGCCAAAGCACAATCTCAGAGAGATCTGTGGGGCTATGAGTACCCGGGAGGCCCACAAGACCCAACTTATCCCTGGCAACACGCATAAGGGCATTCATGAAGGCTCCCCGGGAGTACGCAGTCTAATAAACGGATGAGGACATGAACCAAGACATCATGATCTCATACCCAAGTGACTAAGTTCTCGAAGATGTGGGGTGTCTTGACGATCCTTTCATAGGTGGCCAAGAGACCAGTCTCAGCAGCGGGATCCATCGCAACACGCTTGATGATATCAGCCACGGCTGTCATACGTTGGAGAGCACCAGGATACGGAGCCTCGGTAGCAGTGGCAAGTACAAGAACCTTCTTGCTCTTGTGACCAAGGCGGAGGGTGCGCGGGGTGAAGTCTGCCGCCGTAACTTTGGCTTTCTTGGACCCACCCCGACCCAAATGACCACTCCCCTCATCATCATCGTCATCCCGCCCACCACGCTTGCGACTTGACTTCCTCGCCGGCGTCACGAATGAGTCAGACGAGAGAACCTAGTGTACGCCGGTCAGAAAAGAGAGGATGGAGTTACAAAGACGCACCACAGTGGAAGCATCAAAATCATCAACGTCGGGTGGGTCACTCGAAGCAACGTCGGGCGGGTCACTGGACGCAACGGGAATGTCCAATTCGTCCTCTGAGGATGCCGGGAGCCTGTCTTCGTCCTCATCATTGTGCGCGGCGGGGAGGGCAGCCTTGATACTTGCAGCTGTATGAAACACATCAGTACAGCAAAGATTAATGACTGACGACGTACCAACGATGCCTGCATTCATGGCGTCGGCGTCGGGATCGTCTTCAGCCTCGGCGGCAAGGATTGCAGCCTGCCGCGCGCGCACCGCTAGAAACACGTCAATAAGGCGTCGACAACAAAGGCAATGAGCGTACCAGCAGCATCCGCCTGCTTCTTCTTGGCAGCAGCAGACGACGCAGCAGCGCGTTCTCGAGCTGTGCGCATGGCAGCAGCGGGAGTAGAGGTAGGTGGTGTGCGCAAAGCAGCACCACCGTTTCGACGACCAGACATAACAGCAAGCGGAAGAGCGGGAGCAACAGCGGGCAAAACGGAGAGAACGAGTAGAGGCAACAATACGGGAGAAAAGAAAGATGAGGAGCGCACGCACCTGAACGGTATATATACGGTTCTGAAGTGGACCCTGCTCCCGATCATACGCATGATCAATGCACGGACCAGCACGCACGGACCAGTCCAACTTGCCAAAACGGGATTGAAGCTGCCAAAAAATCAGATAGTATAAATGAAGCGGGGCGTGTACTATGTATGCGAGAGGAATAGACTGTGCAAGAAGAATAGGTAAGTACATAGTAAAGTACTGCAAAAATGCCAATGCATGGAAGGATGAAAGGACTAGAGGCGGCGGTGGGGTAGAACAGGCGGGCGGTTGAAAACTTCACAGAAACAGCGGATATACCAATATGAGATCTTGTATTCCGCATCCTCCAAAGTGGCGTCGCCGGTGTCGACCTCGCCTTCCTCGACATCGTCTCCAGAGTTCAGCTGCTCGAGTTGCTGTCCTGCCAACCGGATTGACTTGGGCATCTCGCGCTGTGAGAGCCTCCATCCTTGCATCACGCGAAAGAGACCCAACATGTTATCACGACGCTCATCAGGATTATGCGCCCCAAAACCAACATTAACGACAGCCCCATCCCCGACAGAAAGCGGGACAACACTGGAGGAAAAATAAGGAATAGCCCCCAGGACGGCGGCCTCACGATCTTCTCGAGTATCGGCATCCAAGACATTCCCGTCATGGGATTTGAGCTCATAGAGCACTTCGTCGAGCGAGAGGAGCTCCCAGCGAAATGAGACTTCAGCGAGCTCCCATAAGATAGGGCGTGTTTCATCCGGAGAGAGGGGCGCCGCCAGTCGTAGAGGTCTCCCGCGCCATACAAGAGGGGCCATAGACAGGTTGGAAAGGCTCAACGAACCCTAAAAAAAACACGTCGACATGTATATAACGGACAGAAACGAACAAACACACCTGCTTGTTGGATGCGGTAAGACACTTATTCAAAAGATCTTGCATCTCTCGACGAATGACAGAGGCTTTTGAATCGGTGTTGGTGTTGGGAGTGTGTGTCTCCAGAGTGAGAACGGAGCGCCATTCCGTCGAACGAAGGACCTCACACGACGTAGACAGCATGCGATAGATAAGAACTGGCCAGAGCTTGACGAGAATGCGCAGTTGACCAGCAACGGTTTCCTCCTTGGCCGGACTGACAATGAGGTTGGGGTCGGGGAGCGCATAGCCCGAACGCATGCCAACCCATGGCTTACGTCGCTGCGAAACTAGATCACATCGCCCAGCAGCCTTGCTAGCCTCGGCCCAAATTGGAATGGATGGTGGCATAAGCTTGCTGTCCACGTCAGTGAAACGATCTCGTTCTGCTTGAGGTGGTTTTTGGGTGTGACGCGAAGACATGGCGCCTATATTTCGACAATTAGACAGTGTCGGCAAAGAAGACAAGAACCAATGGAAAACTCACCAGGCTGACCAGCGACGCTCTTACTGCTCCGAGCGGGTACGTTTGAAGAGGACGCAGGACCGGATGATGGTGCAGGAAGAGATTGTTGGGAAGGCTGAAAGCCGGTGAACGATGCATAAGAGGACATCAAGGAGATAAGGTAGTGATACATGGCACGGTAGCGTTCGACGTCGCGCGAAGATCCAGAGAAGATGATTGGATGAGGTGGAGAAGTGTCGTCCCAGGTGCGTTTGGAATGCCAGGCGGGGGTCGGTGGAGGAAGCTCTTCAGGCAACCAGACTTGGGATTTGACGCCCGCCATGATATCGATGGGCCGGACAAGCCAAACTGGAACACCACACTAAGAGAAATATATTATTCCGGAGCAAGTAGACAGACAAAGGACGCACTCGAGAGAGGTTTTCCGCAACCATGAGATCCATAGTGAGGGCGCCGACCAGCGCTTCAACTGGGAAGCCGTGCTTTGGGGGCAAGACGTGGCCGTAATACCGGTCTCGGAAGGTGATCAACCAAAAAAGTCGGCCTAACAATTCAAGGGCAACGCGGGTGATGTGTCGATATACAGCCATGGTCTCGTCGAAAGATGCCACCAAATCAATGCGGGCGAGAAAGTAGGGTAGTCGGTTTCCCATGGTCATAATAGTGTTGTCGATGCGCGCACGCTTATGCTCCCCAACAGCCTCCGTCCTCACCCGTTGCAGAGTAGCTGCGCACGCATCGTGGAGCGCCTGTCGCCAAACCCTGCTCAAACGACCGAGTTGGCGGGAAGCGGAAGACGTAGGTTGTAACTCGAAGTTGTCCAATGTTGGGGTAGTCCAAAAAGAGATGTTTCCGGAGAACATCTGTTCGTCCAGCAGCGGGATACAGCAGAAGTGACGAAGACGTTCGTCGAAATATTGGGGATGTATGATGGGGTCATCCTGACCAAAAAGACAGTTCGCGCGCAGACGGATGTGACGCTCGCGAACGAGGAGATCGGCTGGGATATAGCACGCATTTGGCGTGGTCACAAATACGTTGTCCGCCTCAAAGACGCGGCCGAGAAGACCTTCGAATGAACGGACCATCGGGGCGAACGGGGAATGAGAGGTGACGAGACAATGAAGGCGAAACGGCGATGATGCGGCTAGGTGGTCTAAGTAATGCAATTAGATGGTAAGATGATAGGCAATGAGAGGAAGAACGCACCTCAGCAATGCGGTAAAAAGTGGGTCGCCGGGACGGTGAGAGTATAAATCGGACAATCTGATATTGTTAAGTTAGATGCATAGATATACAAAGATATGGGGTGTACCCGTACTCACGGTGGGGAAATCGCGCGGATGATTGAACTGGCACGCGGTAGGTGAGCAGTAACAGGCAATAACGCCTGATAGTGTGCTAGAGGTAAGAAATCGATGGATGTTGATAGAAAAAAACCGAACAGTGACGTACTTTCGGGGCAGAACGAATTGGTAGAGCGGAATCTCCAAAATCGGGACGTGCAGAATGGTGCGGGGCCGACGGCGGAGGCGCAAACGGGCGGCGATCCAGAGCTCGACACAGAATAAGCCTAAGCCGTAATTCTGGTCAGCGGCGGAGGCAGCCCCCAGACGCAAGGTCGTGGGAGTTGATGACTGCAGACGCAAGGTCGTGCAGCCACAAGATCGTCCAGTATGAGAGTGCGGGCGTTGAACTCGTCGGAAGAGCCAGGAGAAAGGCGAAATGGCAGTGAGAGAATGGGATCGATGGATGATGAGCCCAGATTGCAAAGTCTCAAAGGGGCGTGGCAAACAGAGACAAGCTCGGCACTTTGCGCGCGCACGGACCAGATTGTCCTGCCTGGCCGAGGTACTGGCACATCTCCCCTCATCCCTTCTCCGCCAAAATTCGCTGCTCACTTGCACTGCCGCTCCTCCGCCACCACCGCCGCCGCCGCTCCCCAGTGCTCTGGTTTGCCCAAGCACTCTCCTGTGTTATCGCGTTCTGGTTTGCCCAAGCGCATTTTTTGACAGTTACCCGCACTCTGCCTTGCGCAAGTACGTCGCCTTTGTTGGACCTTTCTTCGGTGAGTACGCCATCTTCTTGACTGTCATCCATCCATATCCCACCCCCGTTTTCCCGCCCGCTGAAAGGCCGTATGGGATCGCCACCTTCACTGTCATCCATATCCACTTTTACCCCCACCCGTTATCCCGATTTCTGCTTACTGACTGCGATCCCTACAGGATTTTCACTCGGATTCAGCTCAATTTGTGAGTTCAGCTGTCCTTCCAGTAAGCGCACACTAACTACATATCAATTAGTCCCTCGCCACCCCCTTCGCTCCCTTGCGTGATCATATCTGTGCCACTGCCGGTAAGTGTGATCAAACCTATTCGCGATGGCGTGGGGGAACTGACTGGTTCATAGCGTTCACTTTCTCTTTGGGCAACGTTTTCATTTCTCCCCGAGTGCGCACTAGCATTTCCGTGTTTTCATCCATGTAAGTTATATGTTGCGTCGATTCATGTGGTTACATACTAATACAGTGTTGTAGTGTTCTTCCGCGCTCCATCCTCAACCTCTCCATGCCTCCCACTCTCATCCCCTGCGAGAACCCCGAGTGTTCACGGGAATTCTCTACGGTGAAAGGGATGCGCAGCCACTTGCGGCAAGCTGTGAGCTGTAAAGCGTGGGTCTCCGCCTCCAAAGCTCCCGCCCATCTCGCTGGTGCCACGCTGATTGCGGCTGTGGTGCTGGATCCAGCACCTTCGACATCTAATCCATTCTCGGATGTCATTGATTTCCACGCCGCCGATGAGGAGGAGGAGGGTCCGGGCGAAGTCCAGAGTGTCGACGTTGAGGATGACTCCATGGGTGACGATTCCGACTCGGCACTCGTGGACGGTGGTGACGAGGATGAGGAGGGTGCTGAGGAAGAGGATGCTGATGTAGAGGACGACGAAGACGCCGGGAATGCTTTCCGCGAATGGCTGGAGCGAGCGCAAGCATCGGAGGTATTCGAAACAGTCGACGCCGTGCCAGCCATCGGGCAGGCGGGCCCTGGCCCCTCCACTCAACGAATCCGAATGCAGACTCTGCTTGGCGGACGTGCACGCTACCTCGATGATGACGATGACGACGAGGCTTCTGAGCGTGTGTCTGACCCGCACCCTACGGCCGGCTCCATTTTGCGTATGTCCGAAAACGTGCACGAGCAATGGGCTGCTCTTTTTGGGACGCCGTTGTCTGCCGACGTTGTCATGGATGGTGGGGGTGCTGCGGATTTGAAGGATGTGGAGTGGTATCGACCTTTCGCGTCCCAGCTCGATTGGCAGATCGCACAGTGGATGGTCAGTCAAGGGATAGGCCATAATGCATTCAATGAGTTGTTGAATATTCCAGGTGTAAGTACCTAACTGATTAGTGCGTTATCTATACTGATTAGTGCTCTCGTCAGGTGAAAGAGAAGCTTGGGCTCTCGTACAGCAGCACGCGCGGTCTGCACAAAATCGTGGACTCCCTTCCTCGCCGTGCTGGTGACTGGAAGGTGAAACATCTTTCGTTCCCTGATCTCCCCAACGACAAGTTTACGTTGCGTCACCGCGACATCCTGGATGCTATCCGCTCATTGTGGGGTGACCCGGAACTGGCTGAGCATCTTGTCTACAAGCCAAGCACCCTCTTCAGTGACGAGAAGCGGGATCGTCGGTTGTACAACGAGATGTGGACAGCAAAGTGGTGGCGTTTTGTGCAGGTCAGTCCGGTTCACTTACCTACATTGACTTTGATCTGACGTTCAATGGCAGGACAAGATACCTAATGGTCATACCATTGCACCACTCATCGTATCGACGGACAAGACTCAACTCACCCAGTTCTCGGGCAGTCGCCAAGCTTATCCCGTTTACCTCACTCTCGGAAACATCCCCAGTCATATTCGCCGGAAGCCTTCAGAACTCGCATGCATTCTGATCGCCTACCTTCCCATCGACAAAATCAGCAAAGGCCAAATCTCCAAGGACGCCATGCGCTCACGCTATCAGAGGCTGTTCCACGCTGCGATGACTGAGATTTTCGCACCCCTCGTCGAGGCTGGGGAGACTGGTGTTGAGATGACGAGTGGCGACGGTGCTGTGCGCATGGTTCATCCCATCCTGGCCAGCTATGTTGCCGACTATCCGGAGCAGTGTTTGGTTACTTGTGCAAAGTATGGGACTTGTCCAAAGTGCCGGTGTAGAGCGACAGAGCTGGGAGATGATGGGAGTTTCGAGTTGCGCACCCCAGCATGGACGTTGGGTGTCATGTCTGATGCGAAGGAATCGACAACATCCTCGAGGGCCTATTTTGACTCATGCATGGCTGAGGATGTATCTGGCCATGTCCCGGATCCTTTCTGGCGCAATCTCCCTTTCACCAACCTCCATCTCAGTACAACTCCTGATGTCCTACATCAGCTCTACCAGGGCGTCTTGAGACACCTGATTGAGTGGTGCCAAACTCTCATGACAGAGGAACAGATGGACCGCCGTATGCGCTGCCTTCCTCCCGGTCTTGGCCTTCGGCACTTCAAGAATGGGATCAGCGCGCTGTCACAGATCAGTGGCTCAGAGCGCAAGAACATGGGCAAGATCCTTCTTGCTTGCTTGATTGGCTCCGACATTCCTGAGCGTGGTGTTACTGCCTGTCGTGCAATTCTTGATTTCATCTATCTGGCTCAGTACTCGACTCATGACGATGACACTCTTGGATACATGGATGCTGCTCTCGAGACTTGGGACAAGAACAAGAGTTATTTCATTCATGTATGTTTGATGTTCTATGATTCAAGCTCATACTGATACTGGGTAGGTCGAGCTTCGTGAACACTTCAACATTCCTAAATTTCACTCTCTACGTCACTATGTCGCCTCTATCAGGATGTTTGGTGCAACAAATAATTTCAACACCGAAATGTTTGAGCGCCTTCACATCGACTTCTCCAAAAAAGGCTGGCGGGCGTCAAACAAGCGTGATGAATATCCTCAGATGACGACATGGGTTCTACGCAAAGAGAACATTCACGCTTTCACTCGTTACACCACGTGGGTCAAGAAACAGATTGGTAAATATTTTTTCACCTTAATATCACGATGTTAATATATCCTGGTTCTATAGCTTCCCAGCCTAATTCAGAGCCTCTGAAACTCCCACCTGTTCAACGTAGTGGTCGTGTGCAACAAGTTCTACTGCCAAAACATCCTAGCATCTCCAACAAACCACTACATCGCATTGCTACTCAACATCATGTTCCCTTGTTTTCTTCTCATCTGCTAGCTTATCTTCAAGCTGTGGGGCGCGACAAACAAGGAGCTTCTGCAATTGACTACACAAGTCTACCTTTTGACGGTGTCGATATATATTATTCATTCAAGTTTGGGCGTGAAGGGATTACCGATGATTTCGAAACTCGTGATGTGGTGAAGGCAACTCCACAGGATGGTGGACAATTTGACACAGTGATTGTTTTGACCGGTGATGAGGCAGAAAGTGCTGGTCTTGATGGTAAGCCTTTTTGTTGATTTTCTCTATTGTGTCTCTTATAAATTTTAGGCACACGTGTTGGACGCATACGTGTTCTGTTTAAAATTCCTGCAACACTTATGCTTCATGGAGTTTTAGTTCCTACGCCATCACACTGGCCACGAGACACATTGGCTTATATTGAGTGGTATACCAAGCCTGTTCTTACACAAAAGGCTGCACGCAGTCATCACATGCCATCACTTTCAAAGGCTTATCTTGCAGACCGTCGAACTCGTCATTGGTCTATTATTCCACTTTCAAACATTCGGCAGAGTGCACATCTGACTCCTGATTGGGCTAAATCTTCAGCTGAACAGTGGGATATTCCAATTTCTAAAAGCTCTGTTTTAGATACATGCGATCATTTCTTTTTAAATAATTGGCTTAGTCTTTATACATATCAGACTGTATATTTAGCATAGAAAGTTCAAGCTTATAACATATTATATTTAAGCTGATTTGAAATGGATATGTTTGAGGATGAATACTTAAGTAAGTTCAAGTTACTTGAGAGTGTATGCTTAGGAACAATTAAGTTAAATCACTTTATAACTGATGTATAATGAACATCAGTTTAGAGTTGACTATATCTACCATATGATGAATGTATCACACATGCATAGTTTAGAACACTTACAAGTGACTTGACAGCTGATAAGTATGAGTCTTAGAATGTTATACTTCAACACACTTCTAGATGCTTTCACAGCCTGTAGTCACTTTCATAGCTTTAAGATCAATGTATCCAAAACATATAACTTTGATCTACTTAAGGCAATAGGGTGTTTCGTGATGAAAGAACAGATAACAAAAGATCTGTTGAAGAACTTGACTGAATAACACACCATGTGCGACATAAGGATGGACGATGGTGATCGTCTCATTCGTTTCGATATCAATGAGTTTATCTTGGTATATCACGCGAGAACAAAAAAGAAATAAACCTTTCATTGCGTGAGCCACGTTTAGTATCTTTAATGACAAGCACGACAACGGCCTAGTCATACGTTGATTTGGGTCTATTTGAACATATTAATCATAATATGCATTACTGAGACCAATGAAGCCGTTCTTGTACAAGACTAGAGAAACATTCCTCGGTTTAATGTTGCAATACATATGGGATTAATAAAGATCAGCAGCAAGCGGAGATGGAATGGGTTAGTTAGTGCATTTGTATACGTTACTCGAGGCACGTTAGAGAAACTGTGACAGAGTAAAGAAATCAGTCACAAAGTCTTGAGGGGAAAAACACCTCATAGCATTGGTGGTTTGTTGGAAAGGTATCAAAGTTATGTAATCGAATAAAAGTTGGCTAGACATAACCTGCCACGTGATGTCCAACCTGTATAAATTGTGAAACCTTAATGTATAACGGCAGGATTAATGGTCAGATAAAAACTGGGAAAACCTTTATCCATCATGATACTCCTAATTTTATTCCTCATGACTGTTCACAACGTCGAGGAATTTTCTACATTGAATGTGACCGCACAGACCTTTTTCATGAGCGCCAGTGCCTAATACTCTTCTGGCGCATTAATCGTTATAGTATTTTTTGCAGTCAGACGATCGGTAACTATCTTAAGAATATCTGCATTGACATCCGCAAATAAACGCAACACACTGTCAAACAATGCCTTTGTTGTTTTCAAGTATGTGTTTAGTAACATCTTACGCTGTTGCATCATGTTAAAGACAGTGAACAAAAAAGAATAATACTCCTGAAATCGCTTATCTTTCAAATTCAATAAATGTTTTACATGTGCCTTTAAACTAATGGGTACGACACAACTATAGTTTTTAAAACTTCTTATCTTATATGGGAACAGCGTCGGATACATCTTTAGAAACAAAATGAGTTCATAGAACTTATTCACAGATTTCAGTCCGTGCGCGACCTTAAAGCAATCCTTACCACTCTTAATATGTCACAAAGCATTGGTACGCAGTTTAGTCAATGTTTTGCCACTGTTCAGATCAGTAATCACAATGTTCTCAAAAGAAATATCATCTGCGTCAACAAATTTTTTATCGGATGGGACATTGTATCTGCTGGTGAGCGTTTCAGACACATTGCTCGATACTACATGTTGAATGGAATAGGAAAGTACAGGATTGTCAGCCAGCCGACGCAAACAGTCCTTGTTGAGCTCAATATCTCGGTATAACGGATTGTTGGCTTTCAACTACAATAATGCGTGTCGCACTCGAGCAGCGTCAATCACGAGTGGCTTAGCTTTACTTTATAACCACTTTACAGAAGATGCACGAGTTCCAACAAAAAGAACACAAATGGGAGTAACTATATCTTCTATAAACAGAGACAATATATGTGCAAGTCACGTAGACTCCTGTTGATATATTATAACGTGACCACGTATACTCTTTTAGATTCTAACATTAGAGGAATTATATGCATCCGCCATGCCGTCACTTCTTGTATCAACTTTCTTTGGTTTGGTTTGAGAATACGTCTCTTCACGAAGCTGCACTATCCAGCTCTTCGCTCAACATAACACAATTATAGACTCTTCAACAATGGCCAGATGCTTCAAAGCGTCCGGTACTTTGCTCATGTACAAGTTATTTGCCAGCCACAACCGTGAAACTTGAAACTGTCAAATAGAACGTAGACAAGGCATACAAAGTCTTACCATATCTCGTTCGTTCAACTTAAAAACCTCATCCTTGTCTATCTAAAGATTTGCATAATAGCCATCTGTGAAAGAAATTGAATGTTCTGTACTAGATCAATGGATGCCAAAATCACCTGAAACGAAAGACAGCTTAAATCAACCTCGTTTAAACAAAGTTTGATCAATTCCGATTTGGAATGCATAGCCGCGCACGATGCGCATACTCGAGTTTGTATATTTGCTGTTCCAGTCTCAACCAGAAATTGTGTATTAAGCTTCTTTTTTCTGGTACGACTAGTAACCTGCGGCTATTGCTCAACAATTTGATCCAATTCATCCTTCCGTTTACCGCACTTAACTTCCTCATTCGTTCTAAATTTTTTAAAAGCTGAGAAGCACTTCATTTGACTCAAGTTTCGAACGTAAGTTTCCATTGCCTTCTGCATCTATTTCATCGTCAGAACAAAAACAACACAATCGTCACGCGACAATGTTTTCAAATCATAAGTTTTCATTATATGTTTCAATATTTTTTTAAACTGTCTATTGATATCCCTACTAATGTTTTTAATTGCATTATCTAATATATCATTTGAGAAAATATTGCTGTTAACTACATGAACATTATCTGTATATAATTTTACTAAATGTGTATCATCACAGACAAGTTCTGATGTCAAAATACATTTATTGGTCAAAAGATGACTCTCAATAGCTATTCTTACTCGTTCCTTGTCGTTAATTATTGTATCCAATCGAATGTCATGCATAGACGCTATAGTTTTCAACACACTCATTGACAGATCGGGAAGGAATAAACTACAGCGCATGACACGCAACGCAGACTCAAACTGTTGCGTAATCACAGTAAGTAATAAATGCCTCGTTATAATTCGGAAACTTGTTATTCTCAGAGTCTCACCAACGTCCCTCAGTTTCTGCAACGTTAAATATGTCAGTTTTTGCAAATAAATCAACAACCTATGCAAAAGATTTTTCTTAATCTGCATTGAAGTAAAATACAATACAACTACATTAATACAGGTACTGACATCTGTGCGTCGATGTATCACATTCAGAGAATGACTGACCATACAATTATCAGACAACAGATGATGCAGTAAGACTACATGAGATTGTTCAATGTCCATATTGTTGTTTCACAGTAAACCATGTTGTCTAAATAACTGCGCAAAAATATCAATGTCAACAGTATTATTATACATACTAACTCTAAAACCTTGTTTAATTCGGCCAAAAAGCCATCCTGTCAACATCTGTTCAGCAAATGTATATAAAGTACTAGACGGCCCACTCGCATCCCATTCTGGATCTATCCGTTCATCAATGGCAGAAGATAACAACATTTCAGTCTGCATCAAAACATTGACGTCGTACGCGACACATTTTGTTGTCTCAACAATGACAGCGCACAGTCTAGAGTCTGAAGCAACTGAGTCTGAATACCCAAAACTGCCTGCAGGCGGAAACATGAAAGGTCTCGATACATTACGCTCAATCTGAGGTGAGTCTTTTGTATTAAATACACAAGGAGGCTCAGTACGTGCTACAATCACAATAAGATGATAAACACAGAAAGAGCAACATACATACAACATGTTGCGTTAGACGCAAAATTTGGCAATAGCGTATCAAGCAAGTCGCGATAACATGCACTAAAATCATCAGGCATACACCAATTAGACACAACTGAATTATTCTTTGAAGAATGAGCGCGAACTGACAATACTAATAGGCATACTTACTCCAGCATTAAATCACAGACCAGACAATGGATTGAATATAAAATTTGACGGTCTTCCGAATAGTATTACAAGTTTGATGTTCAATCAAGCGAACAGTATATAATGCAATTTACACATCATTCATCTGAGCATTATACGCGGCAATGGCATTTGTACCTAAACAAATATTCATCCCAGAAGACGCGTATAGAACAAACACCGTTCGCTTTTTCAATCTCCACTTCAACGCAATCTGTATCGGCCACATAACTATTTGTGCGTTCCACCCAAAAATACGAGAGAAAAGTTTTCTCAGAAGAGAATGTAGAGAATCGCAAAACAGACCTTGAGTTAACCGTACGAACAATATACATGTTAGAAGAAAATGTGTGGATGAGCGATAGAAAGAGATACGTTAACCCGAATCAGCTATGTCAGGATATAAGTAGCGAACAAAAAAACAAATGTCAAATGACTCCAAACACTATTACAAGATACGAGTAATTTAAATAACATTCATCTGACACGATACTTGCATTTAATCACGAACTCGTGACACCCATCCAGGCGTATTTACTATGTAGGTATGCTTGTGCCTTAAATAACGGCCCTCTACAACATGAATCACAATTTATTCCTGTAAACTCTCTTTCCTAATACTTTAAAGATTTAACCCATGTGCCAAAACGAATAATTTTATGTATAATACGCTGACTCAATAGAAAGACACATTCAATCGAGCAGCGATATAACTAATCGATTGCTTGTATGGAGCATACTAGAGTTCAGTCAAACGAGAGCATAAGGCAACGTTCAAAAATAAGCTAAAAGTATGTGCATTCGAAGAATCGATATGAAAGAGTCGTGTTTGAAGTAAAGCAGATTCTAAGGGTAAAAAGCATTTTTAAAAATCTCTGCACTTCACACACTCCCTTTCATACTGCCTGAGACTCTTCAGTGCAGTCTAGCATTAAGCAGCCATGTTCTGAGTGTGCTATCTCAACTTTCTCTAAATGAGTCTAAAAGCATTTAGCAGTAAACTGCAAATTGCGACACAGCAAACACCGTTGCGCTGTTGCCTGTCTCACTCTTATGTCACTCCTAAGATGTCGGACCTATCCCAAAAGTCTCAGCATGCCAGACCCACATTTCATTGTGTGGTTTCATCTTTTCTCCAAATTAGCTCAAAATTATTTGCGAGTATTTGACTTTGAGCCTAGTAGCTTCATGCTACTGACTTCTTCTTTTGTTTCATAGTCTCATGACTATCTCTTCTACTTAGGGATGCAATCTCCGATCGCAGAAGCTGTCAATCATGACAGCATCTGTCAATCATTCTAGAAGCTCACTTCTGATGCCTCATGTCAAGTGCCTCATGTCTGCCATATGTTTGCCTCATGTTTGTCTCATGTGATGTGGAATAACTTCGTATTTTCTTAGGATCATTCTGTTATCATCTAGCCTGGTGTCAGTGCTGTCTGTCAGCTGATGCTGGCCTCAGGGCGTCCCAGAGTTGCCAGTTTGATCTCCACTTTGTTGCAGCTTGCTTTCTGCCCTCATCTTCGCATTTTGGCTCTGCAAGATCTGCACACAGTGTCCCTCCAGTTCTGCTCACAGAAACTGATGCCTCTCTCACCAGTATACGCTTTGGACAGCCTTTAGCTCTTCCTGCTGTCTGCTAGAACTAGATCTAACTTGATTTCTCACTGCTGTTCATTGCCACTGATATGCCCCTCTAACTTGATTTCAAGTTGATGCCTTATTTTGTGCACAATGTCCTATTCTTCTCTGCTCCCACGTTCTCTGATAACATTGTATTTGGGATTTTATGCACAGATGTATCCCCAGTTCACTCTCTTTTGTTTATAAGCTCAATTTCTAACAAGAAGAACAATGAAAGAAATGGGAAAGCAATACACACACAAAGATAACGAACAATTTTTCACGGAAAGTCACATTAATTCTTACCCAGCTCTACACAAACCACGCATTGCTCAACCATCATCTTTACAACATCAGCGTAGTCAAATCACCGGCCTGCCCCAATTGTGCACATCTCAAGAAAACTGTCTGACATTTCTTCTAGTCATCCAACAAGTTTGCTTACGACAAATGACAAAATCAGGGCGCGAAAACCCCAGCAAAGCCAATTTTCGTAATAACGCAAAGTTTATCCCCCATCTCATCCAATACATTGTTGACACAGAACGCTTCATCACCACCTTTGGAGAGATCGAGCCGCCGCCACCTCCGTTTCCGCCCGCGAGAAAGAACATCAAGCCCAGAACACACTGAGAGAGCTCAGTTAAAACCAGAACAAAAATTAACGGTTGTATTGCCTCCCATATCAGAAGGTACAGCTACCAGGATATTTACTGTGCAAAACTGGTCAAAACCGCAGCACAACGAGCAGCCGAAGCGAGCACAACAAATATACCTTAGGCCAGAAGCTTATTCACAACTCCAAAGAATCGATACGAGCATTATTAGCTGAATCGTCTGCTCGAGTCTCAGTATAGACATTAGAAAAACAGCTAGATTACAAAACAGACACAATATTTTACATTCGAGTACTGAAGAGTCTTACATATGTTTCTGCACAATAAATTATAATAGATTTAAAAAAAAGATTCAGCCTTTTAAAAAAAATATAGGGATGAAGAAAGTAACAGCACAATAATGTTTGCTGTGTCGTAATTTATAATTTACTGCCAAATACTGCATTCATATATTTTTTGCCACGTCAAAGACTCGCCATGCCAAGTCGTCCGTATTTAGGTCTGTATGTGTCCTCTTCTGGTAGGCGGTCTGCATTATGTGCTCAAAGATTTTCTTGACGCTTTAGAGAGACTATATTGCATTGAAGATATCAGCGATTCAATTTCATGAGTCTAAGAGTTCCTTTGTAAAATGAATGTTCTTGATGTCTCGGATGATGTGCTCCATATTCATATCAACAGACATGAAATGGTGCTTCTGACCATCCATACAGACAAGCATATTGTTGCATACGATGTTCCTGAGGTGTAGTCAGTTGATTCGATATCATATCAAACTAGAAACTTACGCAAAGTCTTTAGACCAATGTTGACAAAGATTGATGAGAAAGTAGAGGACCTTCATTGCATACTTGTTTGATCTACATTCGCGAAAGACAACAACAAAGTCTAAGTCCAAAGTCAAAAATACTCGCAAATGATTTTGAACTCATTTGGAGAAAAGATGAAACTACACAATGGAATGGAGGTCTGGCATGCTGAGACTCCTGAGACAGATTCGGCACTTTAGGAGGGACATAAAAATAAAACAAGCAGCAACACAACAGTGTTTGTTGTGTTGTAATTTTCAATTTAATGTCAAATGCTTTTAGACTCATTTGGAGAAAGTCGAGATAGCACAATCAGAATATGGTTGTTTAAAGCTCAAGCAGTATGAAAGGAAGTGTGTGAGGTACAGAGGCCTGTGAAAATGTTCCCTATTCTTAAAATCTGCTTTTATTTTAATGGTCTATCTCAAAATGAGCTGCATCAGCTAGAAAGCTCTCACAACAATGACGCTGATTAACCCTGTACACTATAATATTCTAAATAACAATTCACATTTTTTACCTTCTTATGCTTGCTTTACTCTGCTAAGATTTATTATTGGTTGTGTGGCAGTTGGTAGCCGGTTGGGTTCTGTCATTTGATTTGCCTATGTTTGCCATAAACGCTTTCAATCTACTACTTTGACAGACAGGTTTAATGCTGTCCCGCGCTCACTATCACTATTTTAAGACACAATTCAGGTTTCTACTTAGAAACCTACAATTGAACAGATTCAATGTTGTTCCACTCTTACTACAATAGGATAAATTTGATGTTATCCTGTTTTGACTACAAGCAAACAGGATTGATGCTATATTGCCTATGCTACACTTGAAACTTAAAAAGCTTTATTTTAAATCACTTTTATGCAACATATAATTTTGACAACTATGTAATATTAAGATTTCATGACTTGACTACTGTACAACAGTATGACATCTTTACGACAAGAAATAGGTATTATAGAATTTGTGTTTCGCTTTTGTCTACGGCGGTACTTTAACTCTGAACCTGTCTAATTTTCATTGCTACTGCTGGATTGGTCATTCTGCTGCAATTTGCCAGCCATCCTATTTGAATTGGTGACACGGCACTTCCTCGTCTTGTATATCTAGTTCTTCAATTTTCTTAAGAAATGCGGTAGCAAGCTGTAAGTTGCAACATTGATGCTTTAAGTACACAACTGCAACACTAAGCTTTTTTGACTTATAGATAGAGCTGTGTCGTTTCAACGAATAGAGTTTTGCCTATTTCTTCGCAAAAATTTGTCTGGCTGAGTAGTTGCTGCGTCTGCATGTTGAGGGTCTTCACTTGGAAACTCTGTAAATAAACGGAATGAGCAACACTTGCAATAGTGAGTTCAACGGAAAAGGACTCTTCCAAAACCGTCATCAAACTATGTGACATCTTAAAAATAGAGCATATAGAGTATGAGACAAAAGCGACAGACTAGAAAAAAAATTGCACTTTTTCCTTAACTTTAATTTGAGGTGTTGAGATGCTAGCCAAACACAAAATGCTGCGCACGTTTCTTTTTCTTACACTTAGATTAGCGCTTTCTTAATGCATGTCAGGCATTTGCATTTACAGCAAATATAGACAGAGAGGAAGACACCAGTATAATATATGTTAGAATTAAACATTTGATGCCGGGAACTTTGTGACAGTGATTGTAGACGGGAGTATGGTACTAAGAAAGTTAAATTAATTAAACGGTGATAAATGCTTACTTCGAGAACATTCAGATAGTTGACCCATCCATTTTCAGTCATCTGTCGTATTGCCACATCAAGATGTTTTCATTCTTTACCTTCGCATATAATCTGCAACAAGTTCAGTGACTAAGCTAAAAATGCATAGGATGTTAGACAATGTAGTGAATATTGAAAGAAACATACCAGAGTGTTTATCTACTTCATTCTGAGTTAATGATGCTTGGTGTGGTTTTTTTGCTTAGGGTAGTGCGACGCTAAACGACAAAGACCATTTTTTGCCTAATTAGTGAAGATAAAAATTAAGTTTTGTGCAAGATAGAATACACAAAAAATAAGTAGGCCACACCTTGTATAGAAAGCTGAGTCAGTCAGGTGGTCCAAACAAAAGGCATGGTACTCGCGGTATTTTTGCTTGGGGTCGCCTTGAACTTTGCCTCAACTTTGTTCGAAACGACAATGTCTGCAGACTTGCTTTTTTTTTCCTTTGCTTTTGGCTTCTCCTCAACTTTTGCTTTCTCAGCTTTTTCATTTGTTGCCGCCTGCGTCTCTTCTGCCTGCCGTTTTGCTACCTCTTCACTCTTCTGTGTAAACTTGACCAATTGCGCTTTCTCTTTCGTTTTACGTTGAATATGGGCACAAGCATTTTAAAAAGTTTCAGTCGCGCATTATTCCAGATATTTACTTTCCTCCTCTTCTTCAAGTTATTTCTTTTCAGTCAAGAAAGCGGCAACTTATAAAGTTTTAACTTTCTGGTTGTAGTACTTTAGGAAAAAGTTGTCGTAAAAGAGAAAGTTAAGCGTTACAAAGTTTTTTGGGTCAAGCAAGAAAATATAGAAGTAGACAAAAGCGCCAATGCTTAATGAATTACACACGGACCCAAGAACTTATAAATTACGCAGATCGTGACTGGCTATGTATTACATTAAAATAAGTACATACAAGGATTAAATACAATTACAGGGAGTGAAGGGTGGGGAAGCAGAAACAATAGCAAGACAAGTCAAAACTATATATAGAAGCAAAATTGAGTGTATAAACAAAAGAGAGTAGACTAGGAACACACCTGTGCATAAAATCCCAAATGTAACACTATTAAGAAGTGTGAGAACAGGAAAGGATAGAACACTGTGCACAAGATAAAGCATCAACTCGAAATCAAATTAGAGAGGCATACCAGTGACAATGAATAGCAGTGAGAAATTGAGTTAGATTTAGCTGTAGCAGACAACAAGAGGAGTTAGAGGCTGTCTAAAGCGTATACTGGTGAGAGAGGCATCAGTTCCTGTGAGCAGAACTGAAGGAACACTGTGTGCAGACCTTGCAGAGTTAAAATGCGAAGATGAGGGCAAGAAGCAAGCTGCAACAAAGTGGGGATCAAACTGGCAATTCTGGGACGCCCTGGGGCCAGCATCAGCTGACAGACAGCACTGACACCAGGCCAGATGATGACAGAATGATCTTAGGAAAGTGCGAAGTTATCCCACATCACATGAGGCAAACATGAGGCAAACATGTGGCAAACATGTGACAAACATGAGACATTTAGCATGAGGCATCAGAAGTGAGCTTCTGGAATGATTAACAGAATATTGTCATGATTGACAGCTTTTGCGATCAAAGATTGCATCTTTAAGTAAAGAAGATAGCTATAAAACTATGAGACAAAAGAAAAAGTCAGTAGTATGAAGCTACTAGACTCAAAGTCAAAAATACTCGCACATGATTTTGAGCTCATTTAAAGAAAAGATAAAACCACACAATGAGATGTAAGTCTGGTATGTTGAGATTTTTGGGATAGGTTCAGCATCTTAAAAGTGACATAAAAGTGAAACAGGCAACAGCGCAACGGTGTTTGCTGTGTTGCAATTTGCAGTTTACTGCCAAATGCTTTTGGGCTCATTTAAAGAAAGTTGAAATAACACAATGAAAATATGGCTGTTCAATGCCAGATTGCATTGAAGAGTCTCAGGCAGTATGAGAGGAAGTATGTGAGGTGCGAGGTTCCTGAAAATATTCCTTATCTTTGGAATCCACTTTTATTTTGATCATAGTGTTTGTAAGCATAGTAGGAGAATTGAGACAAAGCGGTATCAAAATCAGCAATAGAGACAAACAGAATTTAAAAGCAATATCACCCTTGCCCTCAACTACCAACATACCCAAGACAGACAAGGCGAAGACTACTCGTTACAGCTAGATTTATTTTGATCTTTTATTGCTGTTTATTGCCACTGGTATGCCCCTCCAACTTGATTTTGAGTTGATGCTTGTTTCTATGTGCCCTGATAGCGTCGCATTTGAGATTTTGTGCGCAGGTGTGTCTCCAGTTCATTCTTCTTTGCTTATAAGCTCAATTTCGCTTTTGTGTATAGTTTAGACTTACTTTGCTATTATTTTTGCTTTCTTACTCTCTACTCCTTGTTATTGTATCTAGTTTTTGTATGTACTTGTCTTAGTTTAGTACATAGCCAGTTACAATTTGATCTGCATAATTTATCTGACACTTATAATTTGTGCGCATGAACTATTTCACATCATTCATGAGGCTTGATTACCAAAAACGTTATAAAATATAGAATTAAATTGAAAACAGCTTTTTATATTTAAGGTCATTGTGTGCAGCATGTAAAATGCATGTACAATTGATTGGGCAGATATAAGATTAATATTGCTCAGATGTCACATGTTGCCAGAATACTTTACTCTGTATACAAAAGTCATCAACATATTTGATGAACGTGCATTGATCTTTGTCTAATAAGTTAGAAAGAAATGAGAAACTTCCACACTTATTTTAGACAAGAGTCGGCACAGATTTAATTAGGTAAACGAGGTATGACTGGTTTTACATCCAAATCCACATTTGGATTTAAAAGACTGTAAGAGTACTTGAATAGATTAACGTGCAAAAATGCATGAATTTTTTGGAAGTTGATGCTCTGTCAAATTATTTTTAAGCAAGAAACAATTGTTGAGGTAGTTATTAATTGGATGAAAGTGTATTGTTTATCCAGCCATTTCTCATTGTCTTTAGATATGTCTTTGTCTGGGAATGGACGCCGTCTTGATAAATTGTTAATTTTATGGGTGATCCTCAGAATATGCATCAACTTAAAAATAAACAAGAGAATTCTTGCAATCCATTGATTAATGATCGCATTGAAGTTTAAATCGAAGTTGTTAATCATCTCTCAAATTACTATTGCATTTACTTCTATCATTAAATTATGTCCACCTATAATGTACATTTGCATTGTTTTTAAGAAACAATATAAATTAAACAGTTTCAGCTTGAGTTGGTTATAATTGAATTTTCTTATATTTAAGGATAGCGAACTAAGACAGTTGAGATAGCGAATAGATGCATCGTTTGGGTTTTCCTGAAATAAGGCAAAGTTTACGACAATAACACTAGTATTCATCATTAAAATAATTACAGCGTTGCTTAAGTAGTTTAAAAGTTGAAGTATAAGCAAGTAGACAATCATCTATTTCAACGTATTTTAAGCATATTGCTGTAGAGATTTCAGTCAAAAAATATATTTTTTGTGTCAAATCAACAATAGAACGAGAAATGCAGATAACCAATTATGTTTAAACACATTTGCGCATTTGTAAAATTTTAACATAGCTTCTAGGCCTCAATTTTGGCAATTTTTGAATCCTCTAATATTTGATCATCATAAATGTATTTATGATTCATAATGATAGTCTTAAACATGTAATGTTTTTTTGTCTGATCAAGTATAACCAATATATAATAAATGGGGATCTCATTCTTCTATTTTTCTATTTTCCCATTATTTCATACCCATTATCCCTTTTACTCATAAATGGCCCTCGCTCTCTCATTTATAAGTGTAGGCTTGTAGATGCTTCCAAACAAATTGTTTAATATTATCAGAACTCACACATTAAAGTGTGCAAAATCTTCAGGACGTCCAAACTGCAAAACAACAACAGATCGCACATTGCCATTCACCTAAAAAAAAAAGTTACACAGATAGATAACGTTGTCAATAAATGGGGTCATGTGATAGACAAGCCTATTAATGTCTGAATTGAAATAAAAAAAAGGATGGTATGGCTGATGTGGCCTCTGAAGAGATGGAAAATGCGACCAAAAATATAACAGATGTTATGTTGAATGGCAGTAAAGATTCAAGCATATTGGAAGAGATAATGGAGAGATCCATGTTATTTAAATAGGACAAAGACTATTGCTTCGTGTATTTTTTGCGTTCATAAAGTACTGATTTAATTGATCGGCATGACTTTATTGTTTTGTATTTGTGCCCTATGTGTGTTCTAACTGTCAGCACCTGTCCAATTAGTCATCAATAGACAGATGCTGACAGTTCGACAGGATAACCCGAGCTGGCTACTCACTAGTTACAATGAGTATTTAGCTAGTATTTAGCTTATTCAAAGCGTGTCTGCGGTGCACTCAATAAAATTTAACGCAGGTCACACCGTTTCGAACAATTCGACGAATAGTTCAGGCAACATTAGCAGTCATAGGTTACATGACATGTTGAATTGAACAAAATTGCACAGTAAGCATTTGGACACGACTGACGTTATTTTTTAAATATGAAGGTTACAAAAGTACGTAAAGAGTTAAAGACAACAGAAAATAAGATAGTTTCTCTCTGTATAGGCTAGCTTTACTAGAATGATTTCAATAAGCAATTTTATTTCTTTTTTATGTGTGCATATTTTATTAATATATGTTTAAATTCCAATATAGTTTTAAACTCTCTAAATTTAATAATTCTATTACTACATTATTTTTATTATTGTATAGTTATAGTCTATAAGTTTTGCGAGAAATTTTGTATTTTGTATTTTTGGGTTTATATATTTATTTTTGAGTTAACTGATATTTTAATGCCAGATTTAATAACGTGAATTGTTTCAAAAACTTTTTGATTAAATAGACTTTATACTGTAAATTTAAAACTTTTTTCTTCCACTGCATGAAACATAGCATATTTACGCCATTTTTTTTACATTTTTCTAGCATATTTTTGGCGTAAATATGCTATGTTTCATGCAGTGGTAAATATTATGCTCAATATCTTCCTCTGTAGTTTAAATAAAATAAATGTAAATTTTATGGGTAAATCTATTTTATATTATTAAAAACTGATAAAATATTCTAGTTTAAATACAATGTAACTTTACGTTGACTGATAGACTGCTAAATTTTAAAGCAGCAAATTGATTTGCAATCTCCGCACATCACCTTTTTATAAAATCAAAATATGTCTTTAAATTCAGATCAATGTATTTATACAAATATGACAATGTAACATAATCAATGAAATGCTGCAATGACAAAACTTGAATCCAAATGTGGTTAAGTTTAGAATTGAATCTACCATATAACACAAACTACAATTGATGATAATGGAAGAGTAAACATAATACATGAATAAGTGGAGGTACAAAGTTTACTCTGATTTGTTTGATTATTTTCTTTGGCTCTGACAAATATGTCAACACTGACTTAACCACAAAACTAAATCAGACACCACACAATCAATTTAACTAAGGATGAACAAAAAACAAGTTGAGAAGTCTGGTTAAACCAGGTGTATAGACAAGATTGAAGCTACAGACTACGCTGTAATCTACTTGTTTATATATATAACTGCTACTAACTACCTTTTGCTCTAATCTCTTGTTCAAACCTGTTTCTTTTAAAAATATTTGACGCTTCAAATTCCTTCCTTGTGTTTTGTGCATGGTAGTGATTTATTAATCATGAAACATAATGTCAGACTATGCTGCCAACATATTGCGTGTCAAGGAGTATGAATGACATCATTAGGAGATATCTCTAAAACACAAATAAAAAATAAAATATGATGAATAAATATGATAGGTGATAAGATGTGATAGATAAGATGAAAAGATGATCCATTTGTAATATTACTCCTTTTTTTATAAAACACAAATTTTATTATGCGTTAGTTTGTTTGCTAAAGCTTTGTCTAGCATAAAACTAAAAATGAGTTTTATGTCCAGTTGTAGCACAAATCGGAAGAGATAAGTAGAAAATTGAAAAATAGAAATCTTGATGCATGCTAGTTTTGGAGACTTTAGCTTGTTTGAGAAGCGCTTGTGAAACTCTGCAATGGTCTCGGCAGTATGTTTCAGGTTGCATATTAGTTCTCATGTTTGCTCATGTGTGCCATAATCTTTCTATTTCATTTTGTACTAAAATGTGCTTTGATACTTCTCAGAGTTGACTATCTCCTCTACTTTTCATTCAAATTTTTCTTTTTTATTATTGGTGGTGATTGTGTGTTTCGTGGTTGCGACAAGAATTTAAATAGATGATACGGGAATAGAAGAACTTTGTTCAAGACTGAATGAATGTTTTTCTATGTGCGTGATATCACAAATTTGTACGAGCTATGTCCGACCTTCTGAACTACTTTCAAAGTCCAAATGCTTATTTTTCATCTTTTTTGCTGATCTGTCTATGTTCAAATTAAACATGAACACAAATATCAGATCTTTTCAAATATTTCAATTATACTTGTATCTGATATCTGAGAATATTTAGATATTGGATGTCAGATACCTCTTGGATGTTGAATGCTACTTGGATGTTGAATGTTCACTTTCTGAACAAACATTTGAGACATAATGCTATTGACTGTAATATAAAAGCGTTATATAGTAGCTGTGTGACTCTAATTGACATTTAAACATAATTTAGTATCATAACTTCATAGTATATAGAGTTTTCAACTACTATTGATGTCATAATAGCTTAATATATATGAATATTCAAATTTATTCAAATATATTTAAATGAATATTTGAAAATATTCAGATGTCGCACAATTATCTTAAATGAAATGTCGAATATCCATCCGAATACAAATATTTGGGTATGAGGTGCAGATATTTGTGGTTTGAATATTGGATACATCTAAATAGACATTTGTGATTATGTTTAGTTCAGATTAGTTTTTTTCAACCACACCATATCTCTGAATTTATATTCGACTGCTTTTAACCTTTTTTTATTATAATGCTTCTTTATATCTTTCGCCGCTTTCTTCAATGTAGCCTTTACTTTGTCTTTGACTTTTTGCATTTCATTGACAAATTTCAAAATCGTCTAATTTTTTAACGTTATCTTTGATGCAGTTCTCTTGTATGGATGACATCCATTATCGACAAAAAACAGAGTAATCTTAGTTGCCGAATATTCTCAGTCATTCAAGACAAACTCTGCCGTTCATAATTACTAGTCCCAATCACTTTGATGATAATTGACAAGCAGCCATAAGTAATGCTCTATTTTTTGATTCATCTGTTGTCTGCCCATTAGTCTAAGAATGATACGCTGTGGCAAAGTTTTCTTCAATGTCAAGTAATCAATACAATTTTTTCATGAATTGAGAGTGATATTGGGATTTTTGATCATAAACTATTTTGTGTGATAGTCTATAAATCGAAAAGATTCAATCTCAGTAAATTTGTACCATACTTTTTATTATATGAAATATAGCATATTTACGCCAAAAAAATAATATAACATATTGACGTCAAAAAAATATTAGTAAAAAAATAATAAATAAATGTTATATTTGTATATTTTCATTGTATTTATATCTTTCTTGAATGAAAGAGATGAGATTTTTACATTTTTTTAACATTTTTTCAGCGTAAATATATTATATTTTATGTAATATTTTGACATTAGAGATCACTGCAAAAAACATAGGGTCTCTAATGTTACACTACTGCATGAAACATAGCATATTTACGCTGAAAAAATGTTAAAAAAATGTAAACCTGTTTCATCATTTTTTTACTTCAAAAAAGATATAAATACAACAAAAATATGCAAATATAGCATTTATTAATCATTCTTTTACTAATATTTATCATTTCTTCATCATTTTTAAGATTAAAAAATGATGAAAAAGTTTTATATTTTTATAGTATTTTTTGACATAAATATGCTATGTTTCATGCAGTGAACATGTGTGTTGGCACAAGTTATACACGCTTGATAAAATGGTTCACTGTGACATTGATGACATTGTATCTTTTTGATTTTGACAACTCCTTTATTAAATTTATTTCAATTATCTGCTAAGGTTCAATAAATGTATGCATCATGTGAATGAAGCATGTCAATAGACTTTAAACAATGCGCTTTAGTAGTTTGATACATTTTGCAGTTTATGACGTAAAATAGGCTTCATTCAAAAGCGGCCAACTCCACGTGGCACAGCGTTACATTTGGTTTTTAGTCATTTCTTTTGTACTACTACCATCTACTCTATATATATTGTTTTCTGCTCATCATTTCGTCAATTTAACAAGTAACTTCGAAACAACTATTAAAACTGGTATGATGATGTGAAAAAATTGAGAAAAGTCTCATTCCTTGTCCAAAATAACTAAATTGCAGTTAAAACTTATTTTCAGCGTATTTAGAGATGAAAAGAAAGTTGAAAAGATCTATTGCAGGCTAAGGAAATTATGTGGGCATTAAAAAAAAAGCTTTAGAACTTGCAGAAAGCACCTTAAATAGTGCAAAAAGGATCATACAGACTGAGATATCTCACCGGAAAAAGCAACGCGTGAACAATACAGATGAGGATGTATGCAAGCTATTCTAAATACTCAACTTGCTAACAATTGTTAAATTATATACAACGACGCTTCTTTCAACATTGATTTTCTGTCTGTTGGCTCTTCCAAAGTCACAGCGAGTAATAGCAACTTCTTTAAAACCTCGTTAATTGCCAGTTCATCATACATTTTTGCAATTGACCACAATGCACTGACACCCTCAAAATAATGTCTTTTTGGTGTCTTTAACTCTTGCATTCCCGTATCTGTTACTTCAACGTGTAGTTTCATGTCAAACACATCATTCTTGCCTGACTGGTTTCATCGTGTCATCAGTCCAACAGATTGAACTGGTGCTCAGCCATTTCCATCTCTCTCACAAATCTCTCTCCCTGACAATAATTTTATTTTTGCCTATAGTCTTGCAGCTTTGAATTAAGCCAGCCTCCTCTTTTACAGTGATTGTCTGTACGACACTACTTTTGACTCAGACAACGAGCTTGTATCAAATCGCAATCCTTCCCCATTCTTCATTTCTATTTTTCACTGATGGTAACTTCACCGACCGTAATGTATTTGATTCTTTCAACGAAGATGGCTTTGCTGCAGACATTGACAATAACAATACATTTAGAGTAATTTCTCTATCCCTTTCTGTTCAGCTCTCGACGTTGACAAGTCCATCCCAGCCTGCATCGAATTTATTGCTCAAACAGTCACGAAATGCATACAAAAAGAACGCTTGGTGTATTTAAAAGAAACGAGAGAAACAGAGTATCAATGCTAATGCATCCGGAAGGTTGTGAGACGCGCCTACTATCACATTTGCTGGTGAGGCACTGGCTGATTTGTATTCAATGCTGCAGGGACAAAAGCAAATAAAGAGAGGTGAAGACATCACACCTGAAATTGATCCATTTTCTTGTTTATGTTTTGATGGCATGCACATCTTTCTCTCACTTTATTGCGACAATGATTCTGTTTTTTGAAACAAGTGAAAGCTGTTCTCTGAACATGCAGCCAAGACTCTGAACCGTGAACATTACTGCGCTCGCACACTGCACATAATGTTACGGCAGTTCATTCATAATTGCTGTATGGTGACTGGAATGAGACTTTTCTCATTAACGAAGATTTATGTCAAAAGCTCAATCTCTATCTTCAGCAAATTCACACTAAAGAAGAAAGTATCACAGTGTTGCAAGTGCGACATTGACTCACACAATCGAATATCATGGATAAGTACGGCATTACAAAGGAGATCTCTTTTGCCACTGCAACTTGTTACCTCCATGTTATGAACTTCTATTTCACAAAAAATCCGGCTGATCAGTACATCAATGGTCACAAGCGTATTGACATGACTACTAAGCGGCAGAATGTCTACATTCCAAAGCTTAGCGAATTGTAAAAGGGCATGCGGGTATACAACAAAGACGGAAAGGATATTATGGAGACCATTGATGTGGCACTGCATTCAGGCAAGCATGTTGTCATTTGATACCATGATGAGTCAATCTTTTACGCGCATGATAGATGCAAGTGTGAGTGGTTTTATAAAAATGCCACTTTGAAGCCAAAAAAGAAGGATGAAGGAATCTCATTGATGATTGCTGATTATATTTTGGCGGATTTTGAGTGGCTCATTGAATCAAAGAGTAGTCGCCGTGCACGTATAATCCTTAAACCAAAGAAGAACCGTGACAGCTATATTTTTTTGGAGTTTGGTGACGATATTTAACCTGTCTTTGTTTACGACAATGCTACCACTTACAAAAAGTGTGCAGATGACGCCCTTTCCGCTCGCAAGATGCTCAAATCTGCATCAACAGTATTCAAGTCCGGTCTTCATGCAGACGAGATGCACCTCAACTTTCTTGTAGAGCAGACCAAACTCAATTCTGTCACACTACAACCAATTTACGGATGAATGGAAAGATGGAAAAGGAGAAAATTCAGATAACGGATGCTCAGTTTACAAATAAAACACCTTAGAGCCTGTATTCTGATGATGAGTTATTTAAAGGGATGGAAACAATTCTCATTAAAGGAGACTTTGAGGCTGAGCAGATCAAAAGGTTGAAAGCTCAGTGTGGCAAGGATTTCTTGTGCAAGCCAACAGTTACAGTCTTGCCGTGCAATTATTGCTGAACAATGCTTGCAACAAACATGGAGTCACAGTAATATTCCTTCCAAAGTTTCATTGTGAGCTAAATCTCATCGAGCAGTGCTGGGAATACGCAAAATAGTTATATCAATTGTGTCCAGACTTGTTCTTGAAAGCTGATTTGTTGATAAATGTTATTGCTTCAATCAATGCAATATCATTTTTCTGTATTCAAAGGTATGTTTATTTTTGCTTCTTGAGTCTTATTCTAATCAGTGTTCAGATTTCATAATCGAGCACTTTGTTATACTGATGCATATGAGAAAGAGTTGAATGAACGGGAAGCTGCATATGCGATCAATCATTATTGTGAGCATCGATGCATTGCTATCAACTATTTGAAAGACTTTAAAACTGATGGAGTGCTTGAGCGTTTTCAAAAATTACGCGCCGTCTAAAATACAGCATTTTTTTGCACTGCTACAGCTATTATACCCATTATTCTTACAACCACATCCTTTAGTATCTTAGATACATATCAATGTTTATATTATTTGTTACTTAGTTAATTGATACGAAAGCAAGCAAAAAGGAGATGGGACGCAATGAACTCAATATTCACGACTGGCTACACCAAATATGGAAGTTTCATAACATGCGACACATGTCACGTGGGGTTGGCTGCTCTTGGATGAGACCTATTTTAGATGCGTATGTCTCGGCTAATTCCTGGCTACCAGTAGTTATACGTAATAAGCTTCTGGGTTTTGTACTGGTCCGGGTGTTCTATCAACATTGTGTCGTAATGAGCTTGAATGATCTGTTTTTTCAAGTCTCTGTCCTTTGGTACATAAATATGTTCTTACTATGTAACTACTCCGTCGTTTGTTTCTATCTAGTCTTTTTCTTTCCCTTCCAATGCTACTTATATATGCTTGTCCCTGTTTACTTTTCTTTATTTAATTTTTGTAAGTAATATGTCTTCTAGTATCTCTACGCTATATATATTTAAAGAAAAATGAATTTGTGATCTAAAATATTTTAATTTCAACAGCATAACGTTCTCATTATCTTTCTCCTTCCTGTCAAGACTTGTCATTCTTGAGCCTTTCTCATTATCTTTTTTAGCTTGTGCGTCAACTGAATATCATACTTCTTTAACTCTATGATCCATCATGCCTGTTTTCAATTAAGCTTTTGAGGTTTTTTAAAGTATTGCAGGTTCTGATGGTCTGTAAATACTTTAATTATCTCTTTTGCTTCTAGTAAATACTGTCTCCACTCTTCCATTAAGTCCATAATAACCAACATTTCTTTATATATCTTATAATTTCTCTCTGTCTCATTCAATGTCCGTGACCTAAAGCCGACTGATCGTCATTTCCTGTTAACAAAGTGGGATAACACAGCCTCATTTATATAAAACGATGAGTTTGTTTCCACACAGAACTTGCCGTGTTTACGTGGAATGAGTAATACCGGATCCTCAGCAATTCTTTTCTTCAACTCGTCAAAGGCATTCTGCTGTTCTTGTTTTCAGATTCACTTGGCATTGCCAGTAAGTTGAGTAAGGGGTCTAGCCACTCCGTTAAACCTTCAAATAAAGCGTCGGAAGAAATTGCAAAAGTTTAAGAAAGATTGGACTTCCTTCTTTTTAGTTGGTTCTTTTCATTCTGTCACTGCTGACATCTTCTTTAAATTCATTCTAATTTTCTCATTATCTACAATAACTCTTAAGTACTTTACTTCATTTACCTCAAACTTACATTTTTCCAGTTTTAAATACAGTTTGTTAAATGTTCTTACGTAGTATCTCTAATACTCATTGTACAATCTGCCTATGTTTTTTTAGAATATTGATAAAAATAAGAATGTCATCCAAATATATTATAATGTGTCCTTCATTTATAAACTCCTTCAAAATGTGATTCATGAAGAACTGAAAGATTGTCGACAAGTTTGTGAGTCCAAAGAATATTACCAAGGATTTAAACAAGTTCCGGTTAATTCTAAACATCACTTTTTATTTATTTCTGTCTTTGATGCGCATATTATTGAAACCTCATCTAACATCTATCTTTGTAAACCACTTTGCTCCCTTTAACTTATCAATGAGCTTCTGAATCAGCAGTAATGAGTACCGGTTCTTGATAGTCATATCATTAAGTTTATGATAATCCTGAACTGATTGCAAACTGCCATCCTTTTTCTGCACAAAGAAAAAAGAAGACATCATTGGTGATGTTGATGACTAAATGCGTCTGTGCAAATATTCTCCTCTAAAAACTCATCTAATGCCCTCTGCTCTGTTAAATTAAGGGGATACACTTTGTAATTGATTAGTTTGGAGCCTGAAGTGAGTTCGATTGTATGATTCTATGGTCTTCGCTCTAGCAACTGATCAAAGTCTGCCTTGCTAAACACGTCGGCAAACTCATTAAAATAAGATGTAGCGTAGCCGCTGGCAAAGCTTGCATTCTCAGCTTCTGTTCCATGTTGCAGTATCCGTCCCAGTCCATCTTTTTCCAATTTCTCTTCTACATCTTTATTGTTATTCTCAGGAGAGTCGTACTTAGACATGTATCCGCAGCGTTTTGGACAACGATCAAACGTCAACGTGGATTCAATTCAGTCAATGTTTGGATTGTGATATTGCAGCCAGTCCAGACCTAAGAATATGTCTGTTTTTTTTAAGTTGGTAACTGCTAGTTCGATCCTTTTCACATGGTCTCCAACCAACATCCGCACTTCGGACTTTCACAAATCCTTCGATTGCTCCTTCCTCATTCAAAGTACCATCGGCATTATAAACAGATAATGAAAGTGGAAGCTTCTTAATTTGTAACCCTTGTGTTTCAACATAGTCCTTATTGATACAGGACCCTGTTGCGCCACTGTCTAGTAATGTGTCTGCTTCGTATTGGAAGTCGGTGGCTCAACTCTCAATGATAACCCGGGAGGAGCAATCGAAGGATTTATAAAAGTCCGAAGTGCGAATGTTGGTTGGAGACTTTCAAGTTCTGTCGAGGCCTTGGTTCCTCAAATGAATTTTCTCCCTCGTTTCATCTCTGACACCACTTCCACTGCTTCCTTTGTCACTAATTTTCTAATCGTCAACACTTTCTCTTCCATCATTTCTCAAACTCTCTTCTCAGGCATTCATGCTCTCAGGATTCCAATTGCTCTGGGCAAGTTTTCCTTCTTTAGCTTTTCCTCGATTTACTTAGGGGTATAGAGCTTGTGTCTAAACCCATCCTTTAGTGTCGCAGTCTTTAGTGGTGAAGTTGCCGATGATAAATTACATGTCTCTGCTACAGGAGTACCGGTACTCGCATAATTATTAATAAAAACATCAGGCAACTCATCCTTAGGAGGTTTCGGCAGTGTTGCATCTACTGCTGGGGCTTTGCAAAACCCAAATCTTCTGCCAACTTCTTCTGTTTGTCCTCCAACATAGCCATTTAAAGGTCGCAAACCTGCTGAAGTTGCTTCTTGGGACAGTTTTGCCTGATATGTCTAACTTTGCTGCAGTAAAAACAGGCATTTTTGCGTCGGGCCTCGTCTAAGTCCATGAGTTTACCAGCTCCACTAAAGGTAGTGTCGGTAGCGTCGTGTCGGTTTTTGAGGACCCAGGATTTGGGGGCTAGGTTAGCAAGCTGGGTCTGCGCAGCAGGTTGCTGGACTTCTCACTTGGTGTGACCATCAAACTTCTTGCTCTCTTCTCTGCATTTCCACAGCTGGTCAAGCTTGGTAATTGCCTCCTTCCACTCTGGATAGTCATCGGAAAGGCCGTATTGTGTGGTGTAGATCTGGTCAATGATCTGTTCGTTGATGTTCATCTCAAGGAGCCTGATGACATAGGCGTTCTCCTTCTTGTAGCCTGCTTAGGTAAGCAGAGTCTGGAACTTTTGGAAGAAGTCCTCGGCAGTGTCAGTGCCTTGGCGCAACTTCTCAATTGCAATCTAGACCTTGCGGGCAGTGTTGGAGTCAACAAAGCACGCCTGTAGGTCTTTCTTGAAAGTGCTTCAAGACACCTGCCACTCTTCTTTGTTGTCGTCAAAGTTTTTCTCTGTGTAGTTCTGTATCCAGACGTGGACTTCATTGCCTCGGATATAAGACAGACAGATGTCAATCTGTTTTTCATCATCAGCGATCTGGTTCTTGGCATCTTTGATATAGGTAAATACTGTGCGTCACCACGACTTGAACTTGGTTTTGTCGCCATTGAAGACATTGGGTTTGTTGACTAAGGAGCGGCCATTGATGTGTGGGTTTGGTTGCGGCATCTGCAGCTGCGGTTGCGGCTGCAGCCCATTGTTGTTTACGTCAGACATGATGTGTGGGTGTCGAAAGGGGGTGAGAGTAAATAGTGCAGAAGGGGTAGAGGGTTCAGAGATAGGAGTTGGTGTGAATGGTGATGCGGCAGAGGTAATGATGAAAAAGTGGTGTGGGAAGGTTGTATCGTAAAAGTATAGTAAGAGTAGGTAAGGGTAAGTAAGGTATCTACGCTAGTCTACACAACAAGTATCGGTTACATAATTCTACGGAGCCCAAATACTTGCCGTACGTTCGCAGCTGCCCAGCCAACATCCTCTCGTTTATGAGTGAGAGTAGTCGAAGTCTATCTGGGAGCAGGGGTTAGCCCGCAAACAGTTCATAGTGAAGTGAAACTGCCAGGAGTTTGTTCACACAAAAGTGGCTACTTCGGTATGTCTGTGGGCATCGCATTTTAGGTGTTAGCATGGGAAGACCGGGATGACTTGTGTGAAGGAAAAGCGGATGGGAATGTGATGAATGGGAGTGTAGGTGGTAATAGGTGTAGGGAGACGTCAAACGGCAGCGTGCCAAATGACAGAAGTGTGTGGTGGGTGGTAGGAGGGTAGCTTTGATCTTCTGTCAGTACTGACTTAACCACAAGGCTAAACCAAGCACCACACAGTCAATCTAACTAGAGATGAGCAAAGAGCAAGTTGAGAAGTTTGGCTTGGCCAGGTGTATAGACGAGATTGAAGCTACAGACTACGCTGTAATCTACTTGCTTATATACATAACTGCTACTGACTACCCTTTGCCCTAACCCCTTGTCCAAACCTGTTTCCTCCAGGGATATTAAGGCACTGCCTTGGTTCTATGACGTTCCAGATTCCCTTCTTGTATCCTGTGCATGGTAGTGACCTGCTAACCATGAGGCATGATGTCGACCATGCTGCCTGACATGTTGCGTGTCAAGGATATGGTCAAAAGCGGCAAAAGCAGAGAGCGTCTCACTTACAGAGCTAAGTAAAACAGATTGCTGTTGCAACCGAGTGTCAATTCAAGTCCTAGAGTATAGTATTTATACATAAGATAAAAGGTAGCTAAATTGGAGTATATCTGAATGGTGAGAATATCGAGAAATGTCTGTGCAAATGGGAGAAACAGGATAGCAAACAGACAGGCAGTAAACTAGTTGTAACGATCGTGAGTCATCAACCTTACGCGTTACTTGCTCGGACGTGTCTCCGAAGGCGCTAAGCGCCTTCGCTCTCTTTCACCAGGAACTAGATAGTTCCTTGGCCTTTACTTTATTCCACCTCACCTATATTTCTTTTTCTCTATCCCGCAATACTCCATTTCGGTACTGTAATCCGAACTCTTCTAATTGGCTGCTTAGATACATATATATAGTTGATAGTTACGGTACAAAAAAACTAGGTTACACGAGAATCTACCACTTACCCCAGTCATTCCCGTCGCCTCTGAGTCTCGCTCGTACCTCCCGACACTCATCACCGCCTCCACATATCCTGTGTGACAAATTCACTGACCTTCGGTCACGCAATCCTCACATATTTTTGACTTCGGCTCTCTCTTAGACTCTCTCTCTCTCTTTCGCCGACGGATCACCCCGGTCTGATCAACCAGGACCTCCTCAACACCCAAAAATCGCTATAATGGCACCAAAAGCTTCAGACTCTTCGAAGCAACCCTGGTATAATCTACGCTCCCGTCGTCGTGCTAATTCCGCTCCACCTAGTGTGCAGAACTCGCCCGACGGACCGGCGGAGACTATTCCCGGTGGGTATCAATTTTCATCCCCCTTGACTGACATTCCCACAGGCATTGATCCCGCCTCCGGTGCGGGAGATGCTGTGGGTACACCCCCCTTGCTGGTCCCTGACCATGCAACCCCCGTCGAGACCTCTCTCCCTATTAAGGAAGAGACAGTATCGACGAGAATCCCGGCGCATAACCAACATGGTACAGCGTCGGAGGCCCAATCTGCAATGCAGAGGGCTGATGAGCAGTCAAGCTCAGACGGAGAGGATGACAATCCTCATCCGTGGTCCGTAGTACCATACAAGCGTACACGTAGACCTGTCAATAAATCTAGAGATTATACTACTTCCGAGAGTGAATCTGATTCTAGCATTGACGAATCCCTTCCCGAAACACCGGTGAAGACGACAGTAAGATCTATGACCAACGATCAGAAGTATCTACTTAGTCGCTGTGCTCAAGGCCTCAAAATCTTCAAGCCTGGTGAGAGATCTGATAGCTCGACTGATCAAGAAGCATCAGACAGTACCGAACCTTGCCCTGACAGTCCTGAATTACCCTACGTTGGGAAAGGAAAGGGCATTGATCCTCGCAATTGGGGAAACATCGGATTCGATGCTGAGAATGGTGATGCCTTCATACTACAACAGGCTATGCTCGACAGTGTGAGGCCACCATCCCGTATCACAGGCCCTCGCCACTTCTCCAGGAACACTCTGAATGTTGGGGAAAGTAACGACAACCTTGATGACGACCCGGTGCTCACATCTACTCCGGTTGTTAAGCAGACCCACCCTTCTGCGACGCCACAGGCTAAGCCTGCAAAGGCTACCTTGAAGTCTAAAAAGGTCAAGTCTGATTTGAAGGTGCCTGAGCCTCGCCGACAAAGTCGTCGCACGACAGTAGAGGATGTTGACTTAGACGAAGATCAAAACCACGCTCCCAAGCGAACGGGACCTTACAAATTGTCCAAACATATACTGTCTTCAGTTCAGGGCACAGATTCTGAGACTGAGGAAGGCTATAGCATTAGTCCCAGCAGTACTAAAACTACAACCGAATACTATGCTTATGAGGCCCAATCAGACGCCACCTCGATCCCCATCTCTAAGGCTTCAAGCTCTAAAGAAGATCGTAAGAAGCTCAAGCGGAAGAAATCAAAAGAAAAACGTGCCTCATCTAAGCCGTTGACGGTTAACGTAGCCGAACATATTCACAATACGGTTGAAGACCGTCCCTCGCGAAGGCCCAAGGATGGATCTCGTTCTCGGTCTAAGTCCACAAGTGCAGGCGTTCAAGAATTCTTGAAGCCGTCTACACAAATAGCGGCAAACAGTCATCTGGATAAGCTGTTGAATGGAACAAAGAAGAAAGTCAGGCGGGAACCCTCACCTGATGACTCTTCACCATCCTCGAGCTCATCCTCAGACACAAACTCAGATTCGTCGACCACTTCTTCGAGTTCGAGCTCCTCGTCCAGTTCTTCTAGCTCAGACAGCCATCGAAAGCGGAAGAACAAGCATTCCTCAAAGAAGAAAAGGCACCATAAGCGCTCAATTCTTAAGCCTGAACCGCCGGAAAAGTACGACGGCTCCGCCAACGTTCGAGACTTCATGAAATTCGTAACAGACTCGACGTCCTATGTTCGCGATGGTTTGGTACCCAAGAAGAGTCGTATCCTGAAAGTTGCCCAATACTTGACAGGATTAGCGCACGACTTCTATATCAGTAAGGTAGCCGATACTGCTCGTAATTGGCGACTCAAAAAGTTCTATACCGAGTTGTATAATCACTGCTTCCCATTGACTTTCCGTTTGGATCAACGTCGATGACTGCACAAGGCTATTCAGCGCGATAAGCCGGTCCAACAGTACACCATGGAATTGAATGAGCTTTTCAATACCACAGGCACTACAGACCAGCGCGAAAAGGTACTGAAGCTCTGGACTGGTCTGAGTTACCCGATTCAACAAGGATTGTGGCGAAAGGAACTCACACCAGAAACCGCGTCATACTCTGACGTCGAACGAACGGCTGAGTTGGTCGAAATGATTGAGAACGTCGGCAAGAAAAGGGATAAGGACCACTCACATAAGAAGTCCGAGGCCTCTAACTCCAGACGTTCTGAACCTAGAACGGTTCATCAATCGGCTAGTCTGCGAATGGCCAATTCCAGAAAGAAGAAAACTCACCAGAAACCTCATTCTGGTGGCGGTCAGAAGCCCTACCAGAAGCCAAATCGCCCGAAGCTTACGGATAAGCAGCGCAAAGAGTATCGTGACAAGGGTCTATGCTTCCGATGCGGTGTCTCTGGACATATCTCCAGTCAATGCCCTGATGGTAAAACAGTCTCAGGAGGGAAAGGAAACTCACCTCCTGGTGTACCAATGGCAAGTGCTAAAGTTAGTACAACACCTTCAAAGTCGGCTCCATCGACTCTTGAAGAAAGCGATGCCAATGACATTTGGTCGGGTTCGTTCCGCTTCGAAGTTCCTGATGACAGTGGATCCGATGCAGACTCTGAGTCGGGCTCTTCCCTGGATGATTCTGACCTAATAAGTGAGCTCGACGACGACGATACCATAGACGTAACCCAGGAAGTGGCTAGAGCCCACATCCTGGAACGTAAAGGACGTACCTTTGCTGAGTTCTGCAGTCGGATACCACGAAAACTCTCACCTCGAGAGCTAGATCTGATGCACGGTGCGATCAATGATGAGATTGGCAATGCTTTCTACCCACCTACTTTGCATCCGCACGAATACGCTGAATTTCGTGCGGAATGGCGCCTTCTTGAACGTGAGTTTCCACCCACGAACGGCCGAGCAACTAGCCAAATGGCAAACCTCCGTGCTGAGTGGGCCTGCATTGACCGTCGCAAATGCAAAACGCCTGAACTAAAACTGGCTTCGAGGACTGAATCAGACATCTCTGATAGCGCTGATAGTCAGTTTGAAGACTTACCAGATCTACTAGCCGCATCCAACTCGGAATTGAGTTCTGTCAGCGAGTCAGACACCAGCGAAGGCAACGACTCGGACAGACCACCCGACTTACTAGATGTGTCGGACTCGGAAGTCGATGCTGAAGAAGACGCCTACTCTGTCGGTGATTTGGATTCTGACAGCACTTCTGACGGTCCGCCCGATCTCCAGGACGTATCCAACTCCGAACCCAGCAGCTATGAGGACTCGTACTCTGACGATGACAGCGATATCATGCCAGATCTTGAACACGCTCCGGACAGTCACAAAGGCTCTCGTGAATCTGCTCTTGATGAATCAGCTGCAACATCTAGTGATATGGAATGGGATGCCTTGAATTGAGGGGCATCGTGCTCACCAGATGAGTTCCAGCCTTCTGACGATTCTCTCGCCCCCATTCACGAGACCCTCGATGGTCTTGTCGATGAGATCTGTAATCTCAAAGATTCGTTGCCACGGTATACACGCCCTGCGGGATACGTTAATAAGTACGACTGCGCTGAAGTTGTTCTGCGTGTGCCGAGAGATTTGACATACCGCATGATTCAGGTCGATAGCCTGCCCACTGGGGGCCGCGGAATGTTTGCTTATCGATGTTTCAGCTTCGAGAGCGGCGAGGAACAAGTACCCAACACACCTGTTGACCGGGTCGGCGACATCCTTGGCGCAGCTGCTGAGTATGTCCTCTCCAGAAATGCACCGTATCCGGGTAAACCTCAATACTGGGGTCTCCCGTCAGCACGTTCGTTCTGTTGCTACCGTGTATCCGACACTCACCATGTGATAATGGACTCACTCTACGACGACACTGAACGTTCAACAGTGCTGGTCAAAACTAATATGCTAGCCAATCCAAAGTTTCCTTTAGCGGAATGGTACGCTCGCGAACGGGGTCTCGAGAACGATGTTTGCTGGACCGATTGGCCTGAGGATAATGCTTGGTTGGGTGCAGGATGTCTCGAATGGATTGAGGAAGGTATTGAAACTTACCTCTCAATGCACCAGCCTTATGCAGGCGATGGTAACGGTCCTTTCCGCAGACAACGCTTCGCTGCTAGACGTCAGGACAACTCAAATGCAGTTGAAATATGGGATATGCACCTCAACGTGCGCGTACACTTGGATCGGGCGTGCATGCACAACCCAAAATTCGATCTTGCTCGGTGGTATTGCACACGTTTGGCCAACCTAGAACGTTCGCATCAGAATGTGGATGTATGGGCAGCCAAGGATTCATGGAAAGACATACCAATTTTCGGGCACCCTCTACTGCAGGAAATGGAGCAGATGGACGAGTGCTTCCTCACGGCATGCCTTCAATCGACAACGGAAGACAGCATAGAGTGCATCCGTATATCTGGTACGCAAGTTCCCCGTGATCAGTACGCTGCTGTACAACGAAACTCAACGTACGTTAAGGATCCTGCGCGTCAAGTACCTCGCGTTATCGTGGTTGCTGTCAAAATAAATGGACATCCGGCAAAGGCTCTCGTTGATACGGGGTCCATGACGGATATGATGTCTACAACGTTGCTAGATCAGCTAAAACTATCCAAAATACAACTTTCAAAACCATTACCGTTGCAATTAGCAATCCAGGGATCACGTTCGAAGATCAATTTTGGGGCACGCGCCCGATTTCAGTACCAAGGTATCGAAGAAGAACGTTTCTTCGACGTCGGTAATGTTTCTGGATACGACATGATCTTGGGCACGCCGTGGCTGTACCAGCACTGTGTCTCAGTGGGTTTCAACAAGCCAAAAGTGATTGTCGGAAGCAAAGAAAGCTTACCCATCAAAAGCGGTCCTTGGGTCGCTAAGGTTGCTTCACGAAGTGCTCGCATCATGGAAGACGAGTTGGAACGCTGTCGCCAAGAGGTGATGGACCATGCGCGACCACTATTCAAGAAAGTAGCCGAGACTTCTTTGCCACCACTGTGTGACATCAATCATGAGATACCTCTCATTGATGAAGCAAAGATTTACTGTCGGCGGTTTTCAAAGTGCCCTGAAAAATTCAGAGATCAATGGGGAACTAAACATGATGATTATCTACGTACCGGACGCTGGAAAGTATCCACAGCTAAGAATACGTCCCCGCTGCTTCTGATACCAAAGATAGACGACCCTCTCCGTCTTCGCGTAGTCTGCGACTTCCGTGAGCAAAACGCTAACACACAAAAACTGGCCTCACCAATCCCTGACATTCATGGCATTCAACGATGCGTGTCTTTCGTTCTACGATGGACGGTAGTGACGCTTTTGAACAAATCCGGATAGTACCCAAACACGTCCCTCGGACAGCTGTATCTAGGCCAGATGGAACAATGGTCAGTCTCGTCATGCAGCAGGGCGACTGTAACGCACCTGCGACGTTTCAAGCATCAATGTACTGGTTGTTCGCCGAGTTTGTTGGTCGATGGATGGATGTATATCTAGACAATATCATTGTCTATTCTAACACACTAGAGGAACATGTCACTCACCTGAAAACGGTCATTGATATCCTTGCAAAAGAGAAGTTCTATCTTGCGGAGCGCAAGATGCGTCTCTTGGTTCCGGAAGTCAAAGTTCTCGGCCATGTTATCGACGACTCTGGCATCCGGATGGACCCTCACAAGGTTGATTCAATCCTGAAATGGCCGACACCCACAAACCGTGATCTCCTGCGAGGATTTCTGGGATCAGTGGGCTATTTGGCAGACAATGTTGATTCCATCCGCATACCTATGGGAGTCCTCAGCGCCATAACCGGCGATGCTGTAGCCTTTTGTTGGGGATACACCAAACAGCGCGCCTTCGAAGACGTTAAACGTCTGATAGATGCAGGCTCGCGGCGGAGTCGTGTGCCGTTGAACTATTCCGAAGGCGCGCCACCAGTTTGGATGGTAACGGACGGCTGTGCTACTGGCGTGGCTGGCGTAATCATTCAAGGTCCGACTTGGAAAACTGGTACGGTCGCAGCCTACCACTCGGCAAAATTGAATTTGACTCAGCAAAACTACCATGTCACTGACATTGAGATGCTGGCCAGTGTTGAAACAATGTTGCGCTACCGGGATATCCTCCAGGGTCAGCACTTCACATGGATTACTGACCACCAAGCACTCACTGCGCTGCCCTCTCAGAAGGAATTATCGGGTCGACAGTGGCGCTGGGCTGAGAAGCTAAGCGGCTTCGACTTCCGAATCGAGTACCTGCCTGGCACTGAGAACGTGTTGGCGGATGCATTGTCACGGCTGTACTCGAATGAATCGAACGGTGTGCAACGTGCACGCAGCGAATACACGTACCACGATACCATAAACAACAACTGCTTGAACGGTTTTGGTGTTACTATGCCGCTGCTTGTGGGCGCGGAAGCAATTGCGCGTATTCCTGACACGGTACATGAGCTGCGTCCCCGAAAGCCTGTAAACTACGCACCAGAAAAGCGAGCTCCCAAAAAAGTCTCCAATGCTGATGCATTTGCGCGTCGATTTTGTGGAAAGTTCGTTCTTCATGGCCCACAAAAGCCGGAGGGCGAGCCACAACAACGAACGGAGAGTGCGCCAGGCCCAAATTCAAAATTGGGGCCTGTAATCGAAGGCGCGAATGCGAATTCCAACAGTGACGACGGCGGGGAAGGAAAAACAAATTCACCCCGTGTCCAAACATCAACGGATCCCAAAACGGATGATCCGAGTAGCCCGAGGACCTGTCCCAAGCCCGAACCCAAGGACACATCATTACTCGATGTCCTCTCTGGAGGGCGCGCCGGCCTCGATCTCTTGCGTCTGATTCGCAATCAGTACAGCGATGATAAAGTCTTTGGTCTCATTCTGAGCAAACCCAAGGATTTCCGTAACTTTGAAGTAGACAATGGTTTAGTTTACCTCAAAACAAATGAGTCCCGACTTCTCTGCATACCAGAAGTCAGATATCAAGGACGAAACATTTGTGAGACAATAATCGATGAAGCGCACTCAGTACTAGCTCACTTAGGCTATCGGAAAACCCTAAGCTATTTCCGTAGTCAGGTCTGGTGGAAATCAATAGTCCACGATGTTGAGATGTTCTGCAAGACGTGCGCCACATGCGCACGCATCAAACCAAACAATCAGAAGCCATTCGGTCTGCTACAGCCCTTAGGACCCCCTACCTACCCATGGGAAATAATAGGGATGGACTTCATGGGACCGCTACCCAAGTCCAAGAACCGTAATGGTGAATTTGACATGCTTACCGTGGTTGTTGATCATCTTACTGGCATGGTACACTTGATACCCGGACGAAACAATTACAAGGCGAAAGACATCGCTGAATTGGTGTTCTCTGAGATCTATAAGTTACACGGGTTGCCTAAAGCTATTGTGAGCGACCGGGATCGGTACTTCACAGGCCAATTCTGGTCGCACTTGCACAAGCTAATCGGAACCAAGCTAAAGATGTCATCAGCGTATCATCCAGAAACTGATGGCCTTACTGAGCGCGCCAACCGAACCATCGAACAGATGCTACGCCAGTGCATAACTCCGAATCAGAAAGATTGGGTAGCAAAACTACCAGCAATCGAGTTTGCGATCAACTTAGCACAATCTGAAACAACAGGTTACTCACCGTTCTTTCTGAACACCGGAAGGATCCCGCGCTCGATGATTTGGGACACAGCCGACAAGTCTGAGTTCCCTGGAGTCCGTGTCTTCGCACAGCGTCTCAAACAGGCTGTAATTGCCGCGCATGACAGTATCCTGCAAGCGCGAGTTAAGCAGACACGCGATGCAAACAGAAAACGAAGACCGTCACCCTTTCAGGTTGACGATCTGGTCTATATCTCTACTGAGAACATCAGTTTTCCAAAAGGAACGGTGCGAAAGTTCTTACCCAAGTATATGGGGCCATACCGTGTCCTGAAGAACTTCCACGATACCTCGTACTGAGTTGATTTGCCACCTAGGCTAAAGCAAAGGGGCATTCATGACGTGTTTCATGCAAAGTTATTGCGGATACACGTACCTAACGATGATCGTCTCTTCCCTGGAAGAATGGACACGCAAGTACCCCCGTTCAAAGGCGCTAAACACGAATGGGCCGTCGAATGCATCACGGAACACTCTGGCAAAGGATCAGACATGTTCTTCAAAGTAAAATGGAAGGTTGGAGACATTACCTGGCTGCCACTCGAACGAGTGGATCATCTCCATGCCCTGCCGGATTATCTTGAAGCAATGGGAGTGGAATCCGTGGCGCAACTGAGACAAGGTCGGAAGGATGTGGATACTTTCGAAGCTACACAATTTTCCGGCGCGCTGAGGTTAATCCTTGAAACGGACAATGAGCCTATAAAAGCAGACACGGAAAGGAGCGATATTTCCTCACTTCCCTTCTTCCCAATGCCTACCGTACCCGACTTCCAGAGCGACTACCCTCTCGATCCGGGCCTTGACCCCGAGGACACCTACATCGTCGTCAAAGATGGTCAATGGGTGTACGGAGGTCCTAACGACAAAAAATACTCGACCGGCGTTGAAGTGATCCGGGGATGGGTGCGCTTGTCAATGTGCTGCGAAGATGTGGCTAACATCAGCGGGTTGGACTTCAAACTCAACAACAGGGAGAAGGAAGATTACCTCAACTTCCTCATCGCCTTCAACTCCACCCCTTCCATCCGCGAGCAGTTCGTCAAGTTTGACCGACACACCGGGAACGTCATGCCCAACCCAACCTATCCCATCCGCGAACATCACTTGTTCACCGACGACAAACCTGCCAGCAAGCCCATCACAATCAAAAGGGGTCCCTCCGATTCATCCACCAAAAAACCGTCCAAACGTCGTAGCCGCGCTGAACGCGTTGCTGAAGACGACTCGGACTCGGATTCGGACGCTCCAGGGGCCACGCTGTTCGGACAGAAGTTGATGAAGGACGACAAGCAGATGCTTGGTGCCCTCGCAATGGACCAGCTCCGCTTCGCTATGCAGACTCGCCAAAAGATCCGTGAACGCATCGAGGATTCAAAGAAGCAGCGCGAAACAAAGAAGAAGTTGCGCAAGCTTGAAAAGGCGCGTGCCAACGCCAAGGGCAAAGGACGCAACGACGACGCCATGGACGTGGACGATGATGATCGTCGCCCTGGTCGTCGTGGACAAAAGGAGAAGACGGATTGAGGCCCCCGTGGGGTACCTCGGAGGGCGTATGTAACGATTGTGAGTCATCAACCTCACGCGTTACTTGCTCGGACGTGTCTCCGAAGGCGCTGGGCGCCTTCGCTCTCTTTCACCAGGAACTAGATAATTCCTTGGCCTTTACTTTATTCCACCTCACCTATATTTCTTCTTCTCTATCCCGCAATACTCCATTTCGGTACTGTAATCCGAACTCTTCTAATTGGCTGCTTAGATACATATATATAGTTGATAGTTACGATACAAAAAAACTAGGTTACACGAGAATCTACCACTTACCCCAGTCATTCCCGTCGCCTCTGAGTCTCGCTCGTACCTCCCGACACTCATCACCGCCTCCACATATCCCGTGTGACGCGTGTGACGGATTCACCGACCTTCAGTCACGCAATCCTCACACTAGTGGCACAATGTAAGGGTCAAGGCTGAGTAAGTCAAGATGCGTGGTCCATGCAATCATTGACAAGTATGAAACTACAAAAGCGGGCACATGATCGTGCTTGTATTCCAACAAAGGAGTATGAATGATGTCACTAGGGGGCGTCTCTGAGACACGGATAAGGGATAAGATATGATGAAGAGATATGATAGGTGATAAGATGTGATAGATAAGATGAAAAGATGGTCCATTTGTAACAGAATATGTATGAAGAGAGCTCTCACCCAAAACCATAAACTACTCCAACTGTTTGCTGTTCATACATCACACTCCGAGACAGGAAGTTGAGTTGACCTCCCCACCACAAAATGCACTTCATTGGCAATAGACTGAAGCAAAATAAGCAAAATGTGGATATGCAAGGTCACGACTAAGACTTGACCTACGGAAAAGTGATAGTGAAACACTGATGAAGTACATCATAATGGTTTTGTGCCAAAGTGATGGAATTGAATGGGGGCTGTGCTCAAGTGAATTAAGTGCCTGTTTGCCTTTGGCATAAACTAGTGTGTACAACCGGAACACTAGCGTGCCCCGGAATATTGAGCACAAAACTTCTTTTCCATGTGATCTTGTTTTCTCATCTTTCTTTCATCACTTGAACCCTAGACCTCAAGCCAGTTTCCCCTGCCACAACAGGGTTTCAATCACCAACAAAAAAAGAGGCAGAAAAATTATTATGGTAATTAAAGGTATATATAGTGCAATTTGTTCATGAGGACATCCAGTGCACCAATCATCAGAAAGTTCCTGTTTCTTCCTTCCCTTCCCTCCTACGAAGCCTGACTCTGCTGTATTGCCTTCCTTACCGGATTCTGACTGGCCGGGATCGCGCCTGTCCTTTCCAGCCTATCAAACAGCACAAACAGCTTCTCCATCTCCGCCTCCTTCTCTTCCTGCGTCATCTCAGGAAGCTCAGCCTGGGGTATCGTGTTCCCCGTGATGGGATTTATAGACTTGCCGTCCGGGGAGGACACGTCGACGCCGGTACCCGTGGACGGCGGCGGCGGCGCGCTCATGATCCCCTTGTTGAACAGGAACCCAGCGACGTTGCCGTACCCGACCAAGCTCGAGAGCGTGCTCGGATCCGAGTCGCCGATCGCGAAGAGCATCTCGCCCACGGCGTCCTTGAGCCGTACGTGATATACACTGCTCATGAGCCGCAGACACCGCCCAAGGAGATCCGCGCGCTGCTCGAGGGGTGACGAGCGGTCCAGATCGGTGGGCACGAGCCATTCGCGCATTCGTGCGCGGCTTGTCGGGTCCGCGATGCACAGCCGTGTTATCAAGACGATCAGCGGCGAGCAGATGTCGTCCAACGACCCGTCCAGCGCCTCCTTCTTGGGCCGTTCCCGGACGGAAGGATCGTCCGCTTCGACGCTATCGGGGAAGTAGTGCGAGAACGTAACTTCGAGGAGGTCATACGCCCGCAGGAGAATATCGGCGGAAAGCAGGGGATGGGGTGAAGGCGACCGAGAACCACGTTTGCCTGAAAGCACAGAAAGTGCGCGGTCGAGCGTCGTTGATTTCGGGGGAGTTTGGGAGAGAGGAGGGGAGCCGCTCCGGCTGCTGCTGCCCGCGGAAGTATTGTTCAATTTGGGACTGCTGTTATTTGACACACTGCGTCGTTGCGGTGTCACAGGTCCGAACCATATTGGCTGGAGGGAGGGAGTGACGGGTATCGTGATCAGGGAATGTATGACATGGGTTAATGGAGATATTAGCGGGCAAGGGAATGTTGGCGGGAGAGCATAGAATACACGTAGCAAGGGAGCCAGTAGTCCGTCGAGATTTGAGCTCCACAGATCGCCAATCACCTTGTGTTCGTTCTCGCCGACTTGCGTTTGCGGTTCAGCATCGACCATCTAGAGGGACGTTGTAGACGGACTGAGATGGATGGACGCGAAGACGACGCACCTTGGGATAGTGAAGCAGCAAGTTGAAGGCAAACTTCAGGAGATCGGCCATGGCCTCGCGTGCCAGCTTTTGCCCGGAGAGTATTGATATTATCAGGATGTCAAGTTTCGATGACATGAGATCGACGACGGTGCGGCCGTGGCGTTTGTCCTCCACGAAAGAGATGACGAGCGATGGGCCGGACACGGTGGCTAGGAAAAGGATGCGCGAGAGAATAAATATCTGGTCTGGGGTCGTAGATTTCTGAGGGGGCCGGTTGTCAGCAAATGACCCGAAATGCAGTCTGGCGACTCACGTCGAGTAGGGTAAAGCAGAGGTCGCCGCCGTTGACGTCCTTGCCAATGAACGTCGATCGCGCATGGTCGAAGAGTAGGAGGGTATTTGCGAGGCAGCGGAGCGCTTCCGACGACGCCTCGGGATCATCTTTGAATGTCGTCGCAAACGATAGCAGCGTCGATAGCGTCGCAGGCGTCGCGAGGTTTTCGGATCCCGTCGGGTTCTTGCCGAGCGTCTTCACCGCCAACAGCGCGGACGCAGCGTCTAGATCCAGATCCAGATGAGCGCTCCAGTTTTTCTCCGACGGGAGCAACACACGCACCGCTTGTTGCCAACCGGCTTTTGGGACCCACCACCTTGAGGTCCTTCAGAATAAGCCGGATAAGCTCAGAACGCGAGCTCTTGTTGAATTTGAACGGTGTTGCTGCGACAAGTTGAGGGAAATTGACTGGGTATGGACCGTTGCGCACCATTTATAACGGATTGTAGAACGGCGGAGACGTCGGAGCGTGGGGAGGCCGATGACAGTGCATTATAAGCCTCGATGATGTCGGACATCGCGCACAGCAACGACTGGCGCTATTAAGAGAGAGATTACTGGTAGAGTGGTGGGAGTTGATAGAAATGCCGGAAACGGTTACGGCCCACTGGACCTGACAGAACGGTTGCCATCGGCTGCTATAACCCGAGTTACACCTGTCATCCATCTCCCCAGTTTCAAATTTCTCTGTATCTTTCCCAGAGGCAGCCTTGGCCTCGGGTCGCGGAAGACAACCTGCACGGCTGGCATCGACGAACGATCTTCAAAGCTATGGCAGCATCGGTATCCGCGGTTATGAACCGCGGGTTATGGTCATTGTCAGTGTCAGGGCCGTCGGCTCATTCTACGTATACGTACGTAATGCATCCAAGCCATGTTCCGTATGAGTAGACTGTATACTACCTATTCAGGCTATCTGCGTTCTTGGACACACACACTATGCTCAGTCGCGTAATCCACGATAATTGAGATCATGTTGCGCAATCTAGATATGGATGGGAAGTGCGTATGAATGAATGTATACGGACATAGCGATGATTACTCCGGCCGGCACGTCCAGGGCGCCTTGGCGCCACATCACTGAATCTTATGTAGACCAAAATAGACGCGGCACAGTCACTTGGTTCCTGAAATGCCACATATATCGGTGGCTGTCGTTCGAGCACCAGCGCGTAGCCGTCGGAGGTTGTGTGTTGATCTCATATACACCAATTGCTATATCCTCATATACCATTCACTAGCAGTGTTCTGTAGCTCCAGACATCCCTCGCGCCGATTCCGGGGGAGGTGAGCTCCTCAATTATGGGGGTGCGTGGTCTTAGTACTTATCGAGACATGGGAAGTGTGTACGTTGTGTACTGTGAACTGTTACCTGTGGCTCGTTTATCTCCGAGTCGACTTAGGCGACATATATGTCCCTTGTTCTGCTTTAGACGTTAACATTGCAGTGTATTGCCTCAGCCCTGCGATCAATTAGCGCAACCGGTTATGGGTCCAACAGCGGTATCCTGCGCCCGGGCGCGCCTGAATCGAAGGCACAGGTCCGTCAATCATCCCCCAGTGCGCAAGAACCATCCGGATCGCCGACGTTTAACACCTGATCCCGAGCATCTAGCGTTCCACTATTCATAGGGAAGAATGAATGCTAACCGGTAGAGTCGTAGTATGGAATGGAAGACAATTCCGACAATGAGGTAGTGAAGTGATGAGGAGACGTGCTTGCCTCATTATTATCCCCGTCCCTACCAAACCTCATCCTCGTTGCTATCCAGGATGACGCCAGGTCCTTGTCTACTTGATCCATCCATTCTCCATTCCACGACATCAGTCTCGTTGCCAATCAGGTCCCAGGTTCTTGTTCTGTTTGAGACCTTACATTGTAAAGATCAACAGCATTCCATTCGTACCTATGTGGGTCCATAAGCGCCGGAGGTACCACTTGTTTTTTATCGTACGAATATGTGGCACTAGTATTCGAAACTCACCCTCGTACGTCGCGTTCCATTCAAAGGTATGTTCCAATGCACGATCAGATTCTGAATTCCAGTGCGCATTCATGAATACTAGCGCGCTATGGCTAATTGAAGCGATAAGATAACCAGACAGGATCAGTACTCGAAGGCACGACTGAATACCTCATGATGGCTCCGTTGCTGCGATTCGCCATCCCCTGCCCATCACCCGAGTTCCTTTGCCAGGTTATGGCAGCAGTCATTCAGGATAACAGCAATCCATATTCGCACCTGTGTAGAGGATATCCAATCCCGGACCATACGCGTATAGCCAGAGCGCGCCTGAGTCACGAGAAAGCCGGCGCGTGGCGCAAAGGCTCTACGTGCACGAGACCTGTTCGCATCAGTCTCGTTCCCAGCACTCATACCAAGTCGGTATGAGTGTCAGAAAGCTAGTCGCAGGCGCAATATCAGGCGCCTCCGATGTTGATTTATCACCGCCAAACCTCATCCTCGGTGCTGTGTTTCGCCTGTCTAATCCTCAGTCACTACCTCATTCGATGCCTTCTCAGACCTGCTCTGGAATTCAGCATCGTAGTTGATCAAACAAAATAAATCTGCACCTGGGACGCGCCGTACGCCGTGTCGAAGGCATCGGGACTCAACTTCATATGTACGCGTCACTGTCAAACATTCGTGCAAGAAGTTGAAAAACACCAAGACGGAAGGCGTCCGTCCTCATCTGCTCATTCGCGTTGCATCCGAACCTAGGAATCCAGTTCATCAATACGGTGCGCGGATGCGTATAATCCAGAGCTACAATTCGAACTCTCTAACCAAAGTACGTACACGGTTGACGCGACAAAAAGATACGACAGAGCAAGCAAGGATAGCGAAAGCTACGCGCCGTATGAAAGTAGGAACACATCGGTTTGTGCTTTGCCACTCTCTCACAATCGGGATCCGTCTTCATTTACGCGCCTGAACAGGGATACCAACACCGACGGGGCGAAGAGGAGGCGTCGATTTCGTCCCCTGGTGTCCGAATCAGCCACCAGAACCTTATCCTCGTCCTCGTCGCCCAGTATCCAACGTTCATTGTTCTGCTTTCGACGTCAACATTGTAAGTAAGTAGCAATCATTGCGCACCTGTGTGGGTCCATACGCCGATGGAGGGGGGGAATCGGGGTCGGGATCTACGCAGACGGCGCTCCCTCCATCCCGTAGTACGTTATCGGGCGACATGAATCAAAGTATGTGCATCGGGATGACCACACAGATGAGGTACGCGCCTCGGGGACTGGATGAATAGACGGATGGCCCTGGGTTCATATACGCGCCGGGTCCGGATGATGCAACTACAGTACAGGACAAGGATTGGATACAAGGAAAGCGAGGACAAGGATCGGAGAGACAAGGCAATTTTCTGGCAGATTGAGAAAAACAAGGATTCCACGCGAACAAACCACGAACCCATCAGATCCCGCTTCGATTCACCATGTCCTTGTGCCATAACCAGACGGAGTGTTTGGGGGATGGGTGGGTGGGGACAAGGGGAGTGCCGGATATGGAAGTGAGAAGGGAGGGTCCGGATTTGGGAGGTAGCGCCGGGTGCCAGTGTACATGGAAGAGAGGTGAGAAGAGGGCGGGGTGTAGAGGCGGGTGTCGGTATTTGCTGTCAGCGCTGGCGTCAAAGCGCGGGCGAGCAACCGATGAAGGGAGTGGAAGAAAGGGAGGGAGGGCAGGACGCGACGAGGTCTCCAGGCAAGTATCCGGGGTCCCCTCCATCTAGCCCTGCATCGCACCGTACGTACAGCGATAAATAAGTAGCAGACCACGATGTGGGCCAGGTTAACCAAACTCCCCATTGTTCTACGCCATCGACATTGTCCGACGCAATTCGTTGTTCGCTGACAACAAGGATTCGTGAGTGCTTCTGCTTTTGGGTTGGGCTGGGATGGGAGCTGACACCACCTGCTCAGATGGCCCCCACACTCCGCCGGCGCTCGTCTCTAGTACCGCCTGCCACGGCCAAGGCCGGGCACGCCTACCGCGCACGGCCCATCTCGTTCGCGCCCAACGTCACACCGGACAGCTTCGACACCTCCAAAGACGAGGACGACTGCGAGCCGGAGCCCGGCGAAGCGCTCTTCCCGCCTCTGGACGATGACAGAGAAGGAGGCGGCAGAGCAGGCAAGCGCCAGAAGCGGCGCGACCCAGACCACGTCCCGCGCCCGCCCAACGCGTTCATGCTGTTCCGCGCCGACTTTGTGCGGCAGAAGCACGTCCCGGGGAGCATCGAGACGAACCACGGCAGTCTGAGCAAGATCATCGGTGCGTCCGCCTCATTCCGTGCTGATACTGACGCTGATGCAACGTACGCAGGCTCACTGTGGCGCGCACTGCCACAAGCGGAGAAGAAACACTGGGAACAGCGGGCCAAGCACGAGAAACTCCTTCACGCCAAACGCTATCCGGGGTACAAGTACAAGCCCGTGCATCGGGTCGTGTCCAACCAGGGGCGCAGGGAGCGCAGAGCGGAGGTCCCGATGGAGGAGGAGCGCTGCGAGGAGATTGCGCAGCTGCTGCTCGACGGCAACCGCGGCAACGAGCTCGCGGAGAAGGTCAAGCTCATCGACGAGCGCGTTGGACGGGGAAGACCGCCCCCTCCACCGCCGGTCATGACGATGAGCACGCGGGGCCGGAGCATCGGCGGGAACGCTATGGGCGTACTGGACTTTGGCGGGCGGCGCCGCAGCTCGAGTGTCCCGCCTGAGCTGACCCTCCCCACGCTCTCCCACTTCCCCCCGCGCCGGCCCTCCTCTGCTTCCGGATACTCTCAGCCGTATTACAATGATCCCCCACCGTACCTTCCCCCGGTCAACACCTCCCTGTTCCATCCGTCTTATCTCAACTCGGATCCGTTCTCTGCAGCGAGCCACCACAACCACTACGAGCACCAAGAGCAGCAGTCACCCTTCGACGGCCCGCCACCGTCGTTCTACTCTCCCAGCCCCGACTCGGGCCCGCCGCTCTACGCACCGCAGCCCACGCACCCACTCGCCACCACCGACTTCCTCACGCCCGCCCAGCGCACGTCCCTCTCCGAAGGCCGCTTCACCGCCCACGACCTCACCAGCGAGCAGCGCATGTCGCTCTCCTTCTCCTGGGAGCGCCGCGCCTCCGTCCAGTGGAACGAGCCCATGGACATCGACATGGGCGGCCGCCGCTTCAGCCTCTCCCAGGTCGACATGGACGCGCTCATGGAATCCGCCGGGCTCGACCTGCGCACGCTCGACGTCGGCGTCGGCTGGAGCTGCGTGCACCCGGACGAGCTCGTCCGCAGGGCCGGTCGGTTGAGCTTGGAGGAGACCCCGGCGCCCGCCCAGGACCACGCCTCGCCCGCATACGCCCACGCGGACGCGTATACCTACGGCGCACGCGACGAGTCTCCCTTCCTCACACCCCACTCCGGGCCCTTCCTCCCCACCCCGCCCTCGCCCCACATGTCCCCCGTCGGCCTCACCCACCTCCACGACATGGACGATGCTTGAAAACGAAAACATCATGACTCAGAACCACCGTTGACGGTGCCTCCCTGTTTCTCTCTCTATATATGAATGTTTCTCCTCTTGCGTTATCTGTCTACTGTATCCATAGTGCACCATATATATACCTGTCTTAATGTAGCCTTACTTATCTCGTTGTGACTTTTTGCTTTGATATATACAACTGTTTCTGTCCAGTCTTTGAGAGTGAACGGCGAAATTGAAAATTGTAATCAAGTGTGAGTTAGTCTGACTGACTGTTGGTAGCACAACGACGACTTGGTCGTCACCGTGGCCCTCGCGAAGCGCTAGACGGTACGCCGATGGATAGCGGGAAGTCGTCTCTCAGAGGAGAGGGCGCAGTTGCAGTGGACCGAGCACACCATGTCACATGTACATACATAATACAGGTGCATACACACAGTCATTACTTGGAGGACAGCTTACACCCCCACCTCACCCGAGCAGCTGCATCCATGCTGGCCTTGACATCCCTGTACATCTTCCACCACATCCTCCCAACCCTCCTCCGCTCTTCCTCTCCCTCCCCCTCCCCCTCCGCATGTTCACAATCCCCCCACCCCCTCCTCAACAACACCCTCCACCACCCCACCACCTCCCCCACCCGCTCCGCCCCCTCCCCACCCTCCTCCCTCACCCCCTCCAACACCCACTTTTCAAAGAACCGCCTATCCCCCTCCTTCGGCACCCCCGGCCGCCCCACCCACTGTTCGACCACGCCCTGCACGTCCGCCGCCTCCGTCACCTTCCAGGTGGTGGTCTTCTCCTCCACCCCACCCCGGCCCCTCCTCCTCAGAACCGCCTTGACCGGCCAGCGCCCCCTCGGTGGCGGCCGCCTCCACCCCCGCACATCGAACCGCCGCTTCCTCGGCTTCAGCTCCAGCCGCTCCCCGCTCACCTCCGGGATCCCCCCCGCGCTCTGCAACAGCCGCGCCCTCGTCAGCTGCTCGCGCTGCACGTTCTTGGGGAGGGCATTGAACACCCCCGGGTCCAGGTTGAGCGCGCGCAGGTCCGCGTCGGTGAGCCGCTGGCGCTGTGTGATGCCCAGCGCACGGTTCTTGCCGAAAAAGTTAGCGGGCTTCTTTTGGGGGGAGGACTTGGGAGCGAGGGCGGCGGTGATGCGCTTGACGTTCGGGCGGCCAAAGAGACCCCGCGAACGATTGCGCGGGGGCATGTGCGGGTTGATCCCGAGCTGTCGACGAGGTTCCGCGGATATGCTCTTGTACTCTGCATCCAGCTCCATGCGTACGTCGTCCGGGAGCGCCTGGTACACCGATTGGTCCAGCTGCGAGTAGGATGGCAATACTGATGGGGGTCTCTTCTCTGGTTCGGGGTCGGCAGCAGGAAGAGGCGGTGGTGGCCGCATGGAACGACCGAAGGGCAGTACCCTCTGTGCAGGAGCCATCGTCACCTTCTCCTTCAGCTTCGTAATCTGAATCCCCAGCCCCCTCAACTCCTTCGGATCAAACCCAAACGCCTTGATCATCCTCCACGCCTGGTCGCCAATCACTTGCTCGTCGCCCGTCGGATACGGCAACGGCGCCTGCTTATTGAACGTATCGCACGCTCCGTGTCCCATGAACTATCCATAATCAACATCAAGCACCAGCAAAGCCTTATACCACGCACCTTTGGCGGCTCAACCGGAGCCCCCTCCTCCCTCTTCATGACCTTCACCGTAATCGCCTCCCCCACCATCCCCTTCCCCCCACCCACCTCCCCCAGCCGCCTCGCCACCTCCCCCGCCATCCTTCTCACAAACCCCTCCGCCTCTGCCTCATCCCCAAACCGAATCCCATAGTTGATCTCACACGACACCGACCTTCTCGGCTTATCGCTCTCCAGCCTCCTCTCATCCACGCCCCTTAGCGCATCAAACAGCGTCTCCCCCGTCGTCTTCCCCAGCGCGGCGCACAGCACCGCCCTGCTCCGCCCCTGCAGCTCCCCGAGCGCGGACGTGCCGAGCTTATCGAGCGCCTTGGCCTTGGCGGCGTGCCCGAATCCGTGCAGGTCGCTGATATCCAGCTTCGCAACAAAGGCCGCGGCGTCGGCTTCGCGGAGGTGGAACGCGCCGGCGGGTTTGGCGTGCCGCGTGGCGAGGCGCGCGAGGAGGATGTTGTGCGCTATCCCGATGCTCACCTCGCACCCCGTTGCGCGTCGGACCTGCGCGCGGATCTCCTCTGCCAGATCCTCAGGCGAAGTGCTCGTCACCTCGATGAGCGCCTCGTCCACCGACACAGCCTGCAGTTCGTCCGCGTGTCCCATGAGCACTGTGTAGAACTGCAACGACAGTTCCTTGTACCTACAAGAAGCATTAGCATCCACGTCAATGCGCACTCAAATCACTCACAGCTCAAACTCATACGGCATCGTCACAACCTCCGGACACAACTTGCCCGCCTGCTGGAGGCTCATCCCATTCCGCACCCCAAACCCCCGCGCCTCATAACTACAGCTCGCAATCTCGCTCGTACTCGACCCCCCTCCCTGCCCTCCCTGGGAATGACACACCACAACCGGCTTGCCTTTCATGTCCGGACGCTTCAGCAATCCGGCAGAGACGAAAAAGCAGTCAAAGTCGCAGTGCATGATCACCCTCTTGCCTTTTCCCTTGTCCTTGAACACAAACGCAGTCCCAGTCTCGGCACGCGCCTGCGCCTCCTGCACCAGCCCGCGCAGCTCCGCCTTCCAGGTCGACAGGTGATGCAGCCGTGAGTTCTTGTAATATCCCTCGATGAAATCCGGCGCGGCAGACGTGTGCGCGGTACGCCAGCCAGCATGCGCCATGGCGCGTTGTGCGTTCGGGTTCGACGCGTGTGCGGCGTAGCGGGGAGGTCCTGGGATGCTAGCGGGAGTGGAGGGTCCGGATGAGGAGGGCATAGGAACGTTTCGTGTAGGGATGCTGCATGGTGTGGATGTTGATGAGGGACCCGGAATGCTGGAAGACGGGTTTCGTGCCGCGTATGTCGTTCTCCGTCGCAGTGAGTGTCCGTTGTCAAGCGGGCATAGGGTGGGTCATGGCAAGCCAAAGTGATAGCCCGACTCGGTTCCGCTGAGTCCAATCTCGCGGTGATCCGAACCCCCGGCAGAGCTCGGCGCTGCCACCAACGAGGCGTTTAGATTTTTGACTTTGGTGACGGCACATTCTTCGGACAACGCTGGCAGCTTCTTCTCTCACTCGGCTCCTTTCGGTGACGGTGAAGCATCTTTGATTCTTGGAAGCTACCTACGACAACCACCACGAACCTCTATCTACGCCACAGCAAAAGTCAAAAAACCAAAATATCAAGAATTCTCGCAAGTCCGATTGACAATGGCGCTACAAACCTCCAGCTTGCGCCCGGCCTGGCGGGCCCCAAAGAGCCTAAAAAAAGGACCGCCTCCCCTCAGGAAGACGGCCCCTTTCTCGACTCGCACTGATTGCTTGCGCTCCACCAGTGGCCCTTGCGGGTCTTTACATTTCAACACATTGCTGTGAAGCGCACCCCATTGAAGGAACGTCTTGCCCGCTGCCCATCCGCCTCCTCCCCACCAAGCCCGCCATTCAGGTTCAACGGGAAAAGGGAGGAGACATCAGGGCTTGAGACCGTTAACTATTTCGCTGTAGACGGGGGCTTATATACTGCGCTGGCGCGCTCGGACCAGCTTGGCTGCCAAGCCTTTCTATTTCGGGCCCTGAAGTGAGTTCACTTTGGGGCTAGAGTAGAAAGGCATTCAGTCCTGAGTTTGAGTAGAAAGGTAGTAGTTTCTTATTTGCTTAGAACTTAGAAGAAGACGGGGTATGAATTGAGATGAAATGCGTTGAGAATTCAAGAATTGAGTGGCTTAGAGTGTCGTGCGATAACCGGAGATGTTTCACCAAACTTACGAGCCCTGGATTCAATGTATTGCCTCATTCGGACTTGTCTCTCGCTTTCACTCACACTCACATCAAAGCTGCATTGGTTGACTTGCTACGAAACCTGTCAAAGTGAGTTCCTCGCCATTCTTTTCTTCCCCAAATTGACCACAGTAACCAACAATGCTTGTCGACTCGAAACACGTCACGGAGAATCAAAATTCGACGCCACACCCAAAACGCACAAGAAACTCCGTGAATCGACTTGGGAGCGCGCGCACATTCGGTAGCCTGTGACGACAATGTCAGAATGCGCTGAGTTACGTGAGGTTTGGGACACGAAAACGGACGCACGATGAGCTACAACTTTCACAACTCCGGGCCCCGCTCGTCGCCTTCAGAGACCAAAGTCATCGTCGCACGACCATTCCTGGCACTCAGCGAGACGCGCCTCGCCGGAGGGCCTTTGAGTTTCCGGGAAAAGTGAGTTTTTTGTCTGTTTTTGGACGTCAATTTTGGCTCATTTTCAAGACATTTTTCAGGACTTTACCTTCAACTTGAGCATCAGCAAAAAACATCCAGGGTCGCAACGATATCGTGTCCATCACAACGCCCTCGAAGACGCGGTTCGAATGTGCTGGGTTACATCGGGATTGGGGTGTCCGTCGGCGCCCAGCCGACCACGTATTCTGCTGGGACCCTTAGCGTGACGTGCCTCGCCGGCGGGCCCGTGAATTTCAGCGGAAAGTGAGTTTTTGACCTGCATTTGAACGTCAATTTCCGCTGACAATTCAGAACAGTTTTGGGAATCTCACCGGTCATCTGAAGCCCCACGAAAAACACTCAGGGTCGCGACTATATTGTGCCCATTCGATAGCCAGCGACGACGCGGTCAGAATGCGCTGAGTTCCATCGGCATCGGGGAAGGGGATCGCGAGCTGGCTCATTTCATTCGCAGATTCGTCGGCGCCAGCCGACCACGTCTGCTGGGACCCTTAGCGTGATGTGCCTCGCCGGCGGGCTTTTGAGTTCTGGCCAAAAGTGAGTTTTTGACCGTCAATTTTGACTGAGATTCAAAACAGTTTCTGAAATCTTACCGTTGACATGGAGCCCGCGAAGAACAGTCAGGGTCGCATCGAAATGGTGCGCATTCGACAGCCAGCGACGATACCGTTCGAATGCGCTAGGTGAGAAGGCAGGGAGGGCAAGGGCTCAGGAGTTACGCCACTTTCTGGGTTTTTGGTGAGCTTCCTGCGTGTTTTGGGTTCAAATTCTGACAGATTTCTTTAGTTCCAAGCCGAAATGGATGACACGGACACTCACGTTGCGAATAGAACGTCGAATGGCGGCTCCGCCGCCTCCGAGTCCCGCTCTACGACTATTGAGTCAGTTTTGACCCTCGAACGCTCTAAATTGGTGAGACTTACCTCACATTCGACGCCGGGGCCACTAACACTTTGTTCCAGACTCCCTCCAAGGGCGGTTTCGCCGCCCTCTGCCCGGAATTCGAACTACCCACCCCACGCGTCAGATTCGGAACTGCGAGCCTCATGCTCGCATCGCATCGACGGAGGCCAGGGTCGCCTAGCGGCGAATGAGCCCGTCTCGCATTCGGAATCGGCCAGATCTGGACAGCGGAATCAATATGAATCCCAAGTTCGTGGACACAGGTACGTTACCTGTTATTCCCGGAACACGGCTTAATACCGTCTTGCAGGCTTCGAATATGGGGGCATTCAAGGCCCCAGAGTCAGGTTACAAGTTCTTGGCGCGGCTGCGCCGCGCCCCGGGACGATCCTGACCTCAAGCTCGCGTGTACGCCACATATCGCGATTTCAGCAACCGGCCGTCGAGAGGGCTGCAAGCCAGGTCCAGTACGTTTCCAGGGTCCCAGGAATTTTGTACAACCGCGCTCTGTTCCGCTATATCGTCAGTTGAACGCGTATATCGATTGGAAGGTACGTTACCTTCTCGTGCCCTGAATTCTTGCTAAACTTCTTCCAATCAGCTCAAATTTTTCATTTTCGACGTCCCCAGACCTGCGCGCACCAGGGACACCTTTCGACGCCCCCCCCCCCCCCCCCCCCCCCCCCAGGCCAGAGACGACGACCTTCGAGGTGGTGGGCGGCGGAGCCGCCACACTTCGCGAACTCAGAAACCAGGCCCTTGACGGCGAAGTCGCTGACGCCAAGCGCAACCTCAAGGTGCCAGCGAGGAATTTCGATCCGGATCTGGAAGGTTTGAATGTCAATCAATGGGTTATTCAATTTGGAATGTATGTGAACCATTACCACTTTCTCGCCCTGCATCCGCGCTGACGCGCTCCCAATCAGTTCTATTTTTCCATATTCGAACTCCCTAGAGTCGCACCCATCCAGGACACCTCTTGCGGCGCCCACCAGGCCAGAAGACGACGACTTTGAAGTTGTGGGCGGCGGAGCCGCCACACTTCGCGAACTCGGACAGGAGGCATCCGACGGCCAAGCTATCAATGCCAAGCGCAGCCAAAACCTGTCGGCAAAGAAATTCGATCCAGATCTGGGCGGCCCAGGTGTCAGTTGGAGGGGTATTCATTTTGGAAGGTGAGATGAATCTTACCTTCTCCTCGCCCTGCATCCGTGCTAACGCGTGCTCCCAGGGCTGTATCCGGCACTTTAGAGCTGCAGTACACCACCGCCACGGTACGCAGCATTGCCAGGATGAATTGGACTGACTTCAAGAATGTCAGTTCTCGTGGCGCAACCCACGCGAACTTGTTCGAAAATGCTAGGGATGCCGAACCGATTCTGCACGGAGCAGCCACGTATGTTGAACGGCGTAATTCGGCCTCTGTTTCACGCTGGATACCGTCATCAAGAAGGGACGAACGAAATTCGCGAAGGTACGTACCTCAGATCTCCGTTCATTTGATTCCGGCGTTAATTGGACTCGTAGGATTGCTGTAACGCAGCGCGCTATTGCGCCCGTCAGTCAGCACAAGAGCGAAAGACGACTTGAGGGGGAGGCACGAAATCCCCGTAAAGGTAGAGGTCTCGAGTTTGGGGTGAGCGAGAATTTGGAGGTTTGAGGCGAGAGGCAGAGGATAGAGCGCCGGAGGCGCGTGTATTGCCAATGACCAGCTCGATACGACCTAAATACGCGCCCTGTATGTCGGTAGAAATCTGCGAATTAACATTGTTTGTTAATAATTATAACGCCACGAATTCCTAACTTAACAAATTACTTACCTGTGTCAAATGAAAGCTTACTCGGCCTTACAAAAACACCTCCTACCCAATACCCATCCGTACGACCCCCCAAACGTCCCAAAAAAGCGTTCCAGATCACTATACGAGATCCTACTAAACTTCGGTAAAGTACAGAACACGGTCATAATCGCGGACTTACCTTGGTAGCACATGTTGGTGTTACGGATGAACTGAGACCCTCGAATGTCAATCCCAGAAAACCTTCCATCAGCGCGTTCGAACGGCCCAATTCCGTTTGCAATCTCCAGCGTAGACCCTGAACATCAAGCTCCCGAGTCATCCAGGGCGCGGCGGTGATGTCCAAACGGCTGAAATGCTCCGCTCGCGAAATGGTCTGGTCGAGTTGGGTGAATGTTCAAGACAAGCGGCGGCCTCGGAAATAGCGCCAGAACATCATGGTACAAGGGTAAGTTCCATTCCGGGCATGCCAAGTGATCGCGATCAACTTGCACCCATGCCACAACCTCCGCACGCTCGCTCATGTCTAGAATCCTCTCTGAGACGATTCCCAGCCTCAGCGACCTCTGGGGCACTTTATTTTATCTGGATGCTACGCGAGCGCTTACGTAATACAAATTCCGACAAAATTTGGCGCGGAAAAGACGCTCTGAACGCGTTCTATGGTTTCGTTAGTGCTTTCGCGCAGGCTGGACCCTGGATATCGATGTCCACAGGCTATGCGTCATAACTTGGCGCTGATTTCATCTTATCTTGCCTCAGTGAATGTGGGGTTACCGGTCCGCGTCCGATGTTGTCCTCCGTCCCTCTGCGAACGACTCTGTTGCTTCATTCGTCTTTGCTCTGGATCGATATCTGGATATCTCTGAAGCTTGATTGAGGTATGTGCGATTCATTCCCGGTGTCTTTGTGTCTCAGAACTCACCCAGACCAGATTGCAAACCGGATTGCCAACTTGGACTGGGATGAGACTGGGAGGTACGTATCTTCCCAGCTTCTTTCAGACTCTGATTGACATTGCATCTGTATCCAGGGACTTGAGATGTCATTTGGCGGCCGCTTCTTGCGCGGATACGCGACACGGCAATGTGGGTGTTTGCGCATCAGCGAAAACTTCGCGCTGAACCGTTCTCCCAGAGCCCAGACAGCGGGCATCAGACATGCAGGGATGTCTCGGTAATACTTCGACGCGCTCAGAATGGAGCAGTTTGAATCTCTGAAGATGGAGAAGGGAATGGCATACGAGAATGGGTGCTCCGGGAGACAAGCGGTAAGTTCGTGTATCTTCACATATTATTGTTCTAATTTTTGACTCTAGTGAATTTTAAGATTGGTGTCTCCAAATCTATACCGTCGTCCGGGCGCCAGACATTCAGGTAAGCTAATGCAATTCGAATATGCGCGCATCGAGATTCGGGACTTGTGCGAAATGCCCGGAAGTCCCTGACCGCCGCAAAACATAGGGCTGCAATCGGAGTAATTTGGATTCTGATGCGCGTTTGGAACGGGCATCTGGAGGGTATCTAAGGAGGGGGAGAACGTCGAATCCAGCAGCATCCGGCTTTCCCTCCTTTCCTTCCCTTCCTTCCTGCCCTCTCTGCTTGTCTCTCTTCACTCCCATTCTTTTCACTCATTCACATTTCCTTCAGTCTCAAGCTGCATTTCACGCTCTCAACGCCGTCGCCGCCTCACCGAACGCGATGCAATTTGGGCATATGACGTGACGGTATGTTACGTTTATGTCACTTTTATTCTTGTCTTCTTACTACGACTTCACTTCAGCGCCCGCTCATTGGACGACTCCGACTCTCTGGTGTTTGCTTCAATGCTCGCGATTGACGGTAACGACCTCATTCTCTTTCTTACCACTTTGTTACTGACCAGTCTTAAGTAGCTCCCGACTTCACTTCAAGCTTCGAGAGTCAAGACCGACGTTCAACAGGTTACGGGGCGGCATCCAGGCCTTCAAAGCGTCTTTGATAGGCATGGGCAGGATACAATAACGGGTGTTGGGCGTCTCTTGGCTCGCGGGACACGTCAAGTAAGTGTTCTTTTTGCTTACCTTGTATTCTTACTAATATCCAACGGCACAAGCTTGACAACACGCGCGCTTTTTGCCCGGAGCTTGACGGCGGCGACGAATGTTGTAGACGGCGACTAGTGTGTCCCCGTCCTCTTGCTTTTCCAGTCTTGTTAAACTAACTCTACTTACAGTTCATGAAGGCTTGACGACTAGATTGGCTTCGCAACCAAGGACGACTAACAGCGCTCTCTACACGGAGCTTGGATAACGGCGACTGGCTACGGGTACTAAGTCCGTCCCGTAATCTTATTTCTACATGGCTCACTAACCTTTTCATAGATTTCACAAACGTTCGACTGGACTGGCTTCGCGACGTTCAATCTACGCGGACAACCGTAGCTCGAGTGCTCGGTTCTGCTTTGTTTCGGGACCGTCATCGACTCCCAGGACAGCGGATACACGTCGCTGGAATCGACACGGGCAACCATCCGGTTGACTGGGCTGGCGTGTCTAAGACGGGACCGCCAATAACCTCGACCTCAACGCGGTCGTGGCCGTCCCCACGCCCGACCTTGGCCGTTTTGCGAGGTAAGTGATCCCTATCTCAGTCTTACATTTTGCTAACGATTTCGCAGACTTCACGCGAACCTTCATGCCTCGGACCCCATCCTTGCTGCTACTCCATTCATTCCAGACTTACCTTGACATGCCCATGCTGTAGGTAAGCAATTGCTTGCCTGTGCTCTCAATTTCGTTAACAACATAGTATTGCAGAGTTCCGGACCTGCCACTATTTCGATGCTCAAGACCGGTGCGTCCAGTCTTTCGACGCACGGTCTTACAAAGTAACTGACACTACCCTAGGGCATGTCTGGCCCGACCCGTTAACCACCGACTGCTCTCTTTATCTCGCTATGAACATCGGTGTCGCGGGGGCGGATATCGTCATTTTCGCTCATTTGGACGCTCGGTTTGGGTAAGTCACTGCTTGAGGCTACTCTTAACACTGCTAACGAACGGTTAGACCGCTTGAGTTTACCTTAACAAACTCGGATCGCGCGCAAGTTCCGTTGTGCCACGCGCGACTGTACTGGCTCTCAAGACTGGTGCGTCCAGTCTTTCGTCGCAAGATTCTCGGAGGTGACTGACGCTACCCCAGTGCATGTCTAGCCCGACCGGCTTAGCACCAACTGCTTTCGTTGACGCGCTATGGAATCGAGTATCGCGGGGGCGGATACCGTCATTTTCGCCCACCCGGACACTGAGATTTGGTAAGTCGCTGCCTTGCGGAACTCTTGACATTGCTAACAAACGCTAAGAATGCTTGTGTCCAATTCAACGAACTCAGGTCGAGCGCTAGCTCCGTTATGGCATGCGCGACCGTACCGGCTCTCGAAATCGGTGCGTCCAGTATTTCGACACATGCACTTGCAGTGTGGCTGACCAGACCTCAAGGATTGCGCGGTACGGCTGGCCGACCACCAACTGTCGCCATTATCCCATTACTCGACTGAACGCCGGCATTCGTCGAGGTCTTCGCCCAATCGTTGGGGCAATGCAAGAAACGGCCTAAATAGCGTTGATACTCGCCGTTGACGAGTAATTGGCATCTGGGTAAGTTTTTGTTGACCATTTACTTGACTTTGCTAACTTGCTGTCAGACTCGCCTCTGTCCGCGTTGACTCTTTCCGTGAGTGCTAGTTTCTTCCCTTATCAGACTCACGCTGACGAACTTGCGCCCAGACGATACACGGCCGTGATCTAACGCGTAACAGCTTGGAACGATTTAATGCCGCTTAGCTAGATGTCTTCGAGGTATGTCCCCGGCCGTCTCTTGAAATTTGACTTTGACTTCAACTCACGCTCAGGATAGCTATTGATTACCATTTGGACACTCAGCGCGGGCGCGCAATATCTCAACCGACCGACGGCTCACGCTCATGCAATGACGGAGATCTAACGCTGGAGGTCGTTATGCACTCTCGGACCAGGCTTGTAGTTGAGCCGTTGAAGGGCGCGCACGATGTCTCGACAGAGTTCATGGACCAACGTCTGTGAGCACGCACCACTGGTGAAACGGCGAATGTGCTCGACTTTGCTTTTCAGGACTTGGTTTTTTTCGCTCTCAATACGGACATCTTACGGTATCATACTTATCTGGGTAGCATGTATATACTTACTTGACTTTCTTTGGGACTTGTTCAGAACGGTAAGTCTTTGTTCTTAATTTCTCTTGCTGCACTTCTACTGACTGACTGCTGTTAGCATGACGACGACTCCGTCGTCACCGTGGCTTGCAGCCATCGACCGGGCGCGCGAAGCGCTGGACGGAGCGCTGGATGGTACGCCGATGGATCGCGGGGATGTCGTGTCATAGAGGAGAGGGCACGGTGGCAGAGCGGTTACAGTCGACCGTTAGACGTGCCCTTATGGCACTCGTTACCGTTACACTACATACAGCCGTACTTTATCTCAGTAGTGTAGTTGCGATCCCGTCCCCTCACTGACCTTCCCGCCATGGACCGACACTTTGTAAGTGCATCGTTCCTCTGCGGGGTCGACAACGCCTAACGCGATTGTTCCAGAATTACAATCAAGAGTCGACTTGTATTAATAGCTTGGTAAGTGCTTGTTTACATCGCCAGTCGTGTCACGATGGACTAACGGGAGCAACAGCGAATGTAAAGGACCGTTTGCATTGAAGACACGCCCCGCCCTCAAGACGCGCCCACCACCCCGGACCACCCAACCACCACCTCCCGGGGACTCAAGACCCGTCCGCCCCCTGCGTCTCCCACCCCGCGCACCACCCACCCCCCACCACAGCCCCCACCCTGCGCACCACCCACCCAGCCCCCACCCACTCCACCCCCTCTCCCTCTCCACCCCCTCTCCCTCTCCAATGCTCCCTCAACCCCCACGCCCTCCCGGGGATCAAGACGCGTCCTCCGCCGGCATCCCACCCCCCGCACCCCTTGGGAAGAACCGCGCAGCGGGAGTAGCTAACAAGAGCGCGGGGGGATCCCGGAGGTTTGACATTTACATCACACACCATGTCATATATACATACATAACCCAAATACATACACAAACTACTTGGCTGACAGCTTACTCCCCCACCTCACCCGGGCAGCAGCATCCATGCTGGCCTTGACATCCCTGTACATCTTCCACCAAGTCCTCCCAACCCTCCTCCGCTCTTCCTCTTCCTATCCCTCCCCCTCCCCCTCTACTTCCCCCACCGCATATTCACAATCCCCCCACCCCCTCCTCAACAACACCCTCCACCACCCCATCACCTCCCCCACCCGCTCCGTCCCCTCCCCACCCTCCTCCCTCACCCCCTCCAACACCCACTTTTCAAAGAACCGCCTATCCCCCTCCTTCGGCACCCCCGGCCGTCCCACCCATTGCTCCACCACACCCTGCACGTCCGCCGCCTCCGTCACCTTCCAGGTGGTGGTCTTCTCCTCCACCCCCCCCCCCCCCCCCCCCCCCCGAACCCCCCTGACCGGCCCGCGCCCCCGGGGTGGCGGCCGCCTCCACCCCCGCACATCGAACCGCCGCTTCCGCGGCTTCAGCTCCAGCCGCTCCCCGCTCACCTCCGGGATCCCCCCCGCGCTCTGCAGGAGCCGCGCCCTCGTCAGCTGCTCGCGCTGCACGTTCTTGGGGAGGGCGTTGAACACCCCCGGGTCCAGGTTGAGCGCGCGCAGGTCCGCGTCGGTGAGTCGCTGGCGCTGTGTGATGCCCAGCGCGCGGTTCTTGCCGAAAAAGTTGGCGGGCTTCTTTTGGGGCGAGGATTTGGGAGCGGTGATGCGCTTGACGTTTGGACGACCGAATAGACCTCGGGAACGATTGCGCGGGGGCATGTGCGGGTTGATCCCGAGTCGGTTTGCGTAAGACGGTTCCGCAGAGATGCTCTTGTATTCTTCATCCAGCTCCATGCGTACATCGTCCGGGAGCGCCTGGTACACGGACTGGTCCAGCTGCGAGTAGGACGGCAATACCGAGGGGGGTCTCTTCTCCGGTTCGGGGTCGGGTTCGGGAAGAGGCGGTGGTGGGGCCATGGGCCGCATGGAATGACCAAACGGCAGTACCCTCTGCGCAGGGGCCGTTGACTCCTTCTCTCTGAGCTTAGTAATCTGAATCCCCAGCCCCCTCAGCTCCTTCGGATCAAACCCAAACGCCTTGATCATCCTCCACGCCTGGTCCCCAATAACGCGCTCATCGCCCGTCGGATACGGCAACGGCGCCTGCTTGTTGAACGTATCGCACGCTCCGTGTCCCATGAACTATTCATGATCAACACCGTGCACCAGCAAAGCGTATACCACGCACCTTTGGCGGCTCAACCGGAGCCCCCTCCTCCCTCTTCATAACCTTCACCGTAATCGCCTCCCCCACCATCCCCTTCCCCCCACTCACCTCCCCCAGCCGCCTCGCCACCTCCCCCGCCATCCGCCTCACAAACCCCTCCGCCTCCTTCTCATCCCCAAACCTAATCCCATAGTTGATCTCACACGACACCGACCTTCTCGGCTTATCGCTCTCCAGCCTCCTCCCATCCACGCCCCTCAGCGCATCAAACAGCGTCTCCCCCGTCGCCCTCCCCAGCGCAGCGCACAGCACCGCCCTGCTCCGCCCCTGCAGCTCCCCGAGCGCGGACGTCCCGAGCTTATCGAGCGCCTTGGCCTGGGCGGCGTGCCCGAACCCGTGCAGGTCGCTGATATCCAGCTTCGCAACGAACGCCGCGGCGTCGGATTCGTGGAGGTGGAACGCGCCGGCGGGTTTGGCGTGCCGTGTCGCGAGGCGCGCGAGGAGGATGTTGTGCGAGATCCCGATGCTCACCTCGCACCCCGTTGCGCGTCGGACCTGCGCGCGGATCTCCTCTGCCAGATCCTCAGGCGAAGTGCTCGTCACCTCGATGAGCGCCTCGTCCACCGACACGGCCTGCAGTTCATCCGCGTGTCCCATGAGAACGGTGTAGAACTGCAACGACAGTTCCTTGTACCTACAAGAAGCATTAGCATCCGCGTCAATGCGCACTCAAACCACTCACAGCTCAAACTCATACGGCATCGTCACAACCTCCGGACACAGCTTCCGCGCCTGCTGGAGGCTCATCCCATTCCGCACCCCAAACCCCCGCGCCTCATAGCTACAGCTCGCAATCTCGCTCGTACTCGTCCCACCACCCTGCCCTCCCTGCGAATGACACACCACAACCGGCTTGCCTTTCATCTCCGGACGCTTCAGCAATCCAGCAGAGACGAAGAAGCAGTCAAAGTCGCAGTGCATGATCACCCTCCCAGCCGCTTTCGCTTTCCCCTTGTCCTGCAAGACGAACGCAGTATCGCCGGTGTCAGCACGCGCCTGCGCCTCCTGCACCAGCCCGCGTAGCTCCGCCTTCCACGTCGACAGGTGATGCAGCCTCGAATTCTTGTAATATCCCTCGATGAAATCCGGCGCGGCGGACGTGTGTGCGGTGCGCCAGCCAGCATGCGCCATGGCGCGTTGCGCGTTGGGGTTCGACGCGTGTGCGGCGTAGCGGGGAGGTCCGGGGATGCTAGCGGGAGTGGAGGGTCCGGATGAGGAGGGTCCAGGAAGGCCAGACAAAGAGGGAATAGGAACATTTTGTGTAAGGATGCTGCATGGTGTGGATGTTGATGAGGGACCCGGAATGCTGGAAGACGAGTTTCGTGCCGCGTATGTCGTTCTCCGTCGCAGTGAGTGTCCGTTGTCAAGCGGGCATAGGGTGGGTCATGGCAAGCCAAAGTGATAGCCCGACTCGGTTCCGCTGAGTCCAATCTCGCGGTGATCCGGACCCCCGGCAGAGCTCGGCGCTGCCACCAACGAGGCGTTTAGATTTTTGACTTTGGTGACGGCACAATCTTCGGACAACGCTGGCAGCTTCTTCTCTCACTCGGCTCCTTTCGGTGACGGTGAAGCATCTTTGATTCTTGGAAGCTACCTACGACAACCACCACGAACCTCTATCTACGCCACAGCAAAAGTCAGAAAACCAAAATTTCAAGAATTCTCGCAAGTCCGATTGACAATGGCGCCACAAACCGCCAGCTTGCGCCCGGCCTGGCGGGCCCCAAAGAGCCTGAAAAAAGGACCGCCTTCCCTCTCAGGAAGACGGCCCTTTTTTCGACTCGCACTGATTGCTTGCGCTCCACCAGTGGCCCTCTCGGGACTTTGCATTTTATCACCTGAGTGAAGCGCACCCCGTTGAAGGAACGTCTTGCCCGCCGCCCATCTGCCTCCTCCCCACCAAGCCCGCCATTCAGGTTCAACGGGAAAAGGGAGAAGGTGTCAAGGCTTGAGACCGTTGACTATTTAGCTGGGGATGGGGGGCTTATATACTGCGCTGGTGCGCTTGGACCAGCTTGGCTGCCAAGCCTTTCTATTTCGGGCCCCGGAGTGAGTTCACTTTGGGGCTAGAATAGAAAGGCATTCAGTCCCAAGTTTGGGTAGAAAGGCAGAAGTCTCTTATTTGCTTAGAACTTAGAAGAAGACGGGGTATGAATTGAGATGAAATGTGTTGAGAATTCAAAAATTGAGTGGCTTAGAGTGTCGTGCGATAACCGGAGATGTTTCACCAAACTTACGAGCCCTGGATTCAATGTATTGCCTCATTCGGACTTGTCTCTCGCTTTCACTCACACTCACATCAAAGCTGCATTGGTTGACTTGCTACGAAACCTGTCAAAGTGAGTTCCTCGCCATTCTTTTCTTCCCCAAATTGACCACAGTAACCAACAGTGCTTGTCGACTCAAAACAGGTCACGGAGAATCAAAATTCGACGCCACACCCAAAACGCACAAGAAACTCCGTGAATCGACTTGGGAGCGCGCACATTCGGTAGCCTGTGACGACAATGTCAGAATGCGCTGAGTTACGTGAGGTTTGGGACACGAGAACGGACGCACGGTGAGCTACAACTTTCACAACTCCGGGCCCCGCTCGTCGCCTTCAGAGACCAAAGTCATCGTCGCACGACCATTCCTAGCACTCAGCGAGACGCGCCTCGCCGGTGGGCCCTTTAACTTTTGGCAAAAGTGAGTTTTTTGGCTGTTTTTGAATGTCAATTTTGGCTCAGATTCAAGACAGTTCCAAGAACTTACCTTCGACTTGGACGCCAACGAAAAACAGCCAGGGTCACGACGATATCGTGCGCATTGGAACGCCTTCGACAGCGCGGTTCAAACGCCTCAATTCGAGCAAGCCGACCACGGATGCTGGGACCCCCAGCGCAACGTGCCTCGCCGGCGGGCCCTTGAGTTTTGACCGAAAAGTGAGTTTTTGACCTGCCACATTTCGAGGTCAATTTACGCTGACTTTTCAGACGAGCTTTGGGAATCTTACCGTCAATTTGGACGCCAGCGATAAACAGTCAGGGTCGCCATAATACCGTGCGCATTAGAACGCCAGCGAAGATGCGGTCCGAACGCGCTGGGTTACATCGGGATCGGGGCAAGGGAACGCGGGCTGCGAATTCCATTCGCCAGTTTGTCGGCGCCAGCCGACCACGTTGTCTGGGGCCCTCAGCGTGACGTGCCTCGCCGGCGGGCCCTTGGATTTTGGCAAAAAGTGAGTTTTTGACCTACATTTGAGCGTCAATTTCCGCTGAGATTCAAAACAGGTTTGAATATCTCACCGTCGACTTGGAGCCTCGCGAAAACAGTCAGGGTCGCGTCGCTATGGTGCGCGTTCGATAGACAGCGGCGATACGGTTCGAATGCGCTAGGTTACACCGGGATCAAAGCAGGGGATCGCGAACTGGCTCGTTCCATTCGCAAATTCGTCGGCGCCAGCCGACCACGTCTGCTATGACCCTTAGCGTGATGTGCCTCGCCGGCGGGCTTTTGGGTTTTGGGAAAAAGTGAGTTTTTCGCCTGGATTTGGACGTCAATTTTCGCTGACATTTGAGACAGTTTGCAGGACTTGACCTCCGATTCGAACACCAGCAAAGGACATTCAGGGTCGACCTAATATCGTGCGCATTCGATAGCCCGCGACGACGCGGTTCGAATGCGCTAGGTGAGAAGGCGGGGAGAGGATGGGCTAGGGAGTTACGCCACATTCGGGATGTTGGTGCGTTTCTCGCATGTTTCGTCCTCTGATTTTGATGTATCTCGTTAGTTTAGAGCCTGAATAGACGACGAGAGCACCTACCTTGCGAATAGAACGTCGAATGGCGGCTTAGCCGCCTCAGTCTCCAGCTGTACGAATTTTAGGCCAGTCTTCGGGCCTCGAACGCCCCGTATCAGTGAGATTTACCTTACATACGACGTCACAAACGCTGACGTTTCATTTCAGGCTCCCTGCATTGGCGGCTTCGCCGCCCTCTACCCCGGAATTCAGTCACCTTCACCAGACCCCGTACTCGGACCTGCGAGCCTCATGCTCGCATTGGCGGATGCCAAGGCCATCTCCCGGAGTCATATTACGGCTAATGAGCCCGTCACCGATCTGAAATTGACCAGTTCTGGGTAGCGGGATCAATTGGAATACAAGTTCGTGAGCAACAGGTACGCTACCTGCTATCCCCGGAACGCGGCCTAATACCGTCTTTCAGGCTTCGAATTCGGGAGCATTTAATGCCCCAGTATTGGAATACAAGCTCTTGGCGCGGCTGCGCCGCGCCCCGGGACGATGCTGACCTCAACTTGCCCATTACGCCACATATCGCGAACTCGGCAACTGGAAGCCTGGCGGGCTGCAGACGACGTCCAGTCCGGCTCCAGGGTCACAAAAATACTCTTCAACTGCGATCTAGTCCGCTTCAACGTCAGTTGAATACGTATAACAAGTTCAAAGGTACGTACCTTCTCGTGCCCTGAATCCATGCTGAAACCCCTTCAATTAGCTCAATTTTCTTGTATTCGACGTCCCCAGACCTGCGCGCATCCACGATAGCTCTTGCCTCGCCCACCAGACCAGAGAGGTCGGAGCCGCCACGGTTCGCGAACCCGGCAAGGAAACTTCTAACGGCCAAGCTATCGGCGCCAAGAGCAGCCTAAACGTGTCGGCAAAGAATTTCAATCGAAATCTGGAAGGTCCAGGTGTCAGTCTGAGGATTATTCAATTTGGAAGGTGTGTAAATTATCACCTTCTTCTCTCCCTTAATTCGCGCTGACGCGCTGTCAAACAGCTCTATTTCTCCATATTTAACATACCCAACCTCGCGCGCATGCAGGACATCTTCCGCTGCGCCCACAAGTCCAGATACGACCACTCTTGAAATCTTGAGCCGGCGGAGCCGCCACAGTTCGCGAACTTGGAGCCGCAGATTCGTCGGCGCCAAGCACAGTCTAAACGTGTCAGCAAATAACTCAGATCTAGATCTGTGAGGTCGAGGTGTCAGTCGGATAGTTATTCAATTTGGAAGGTAAGCTGTATAATACCTTCTCCTCGCCCTGGATCCGCGCTGACGCGCTCTCAATCAGCTCCATTTTACCGGTTTTAACATCCCAGACCTTCGCGCATTTGCTACGCGCCCTCCAGACCAGAGAGGACGAGTTTGAGGTGGTGTGAGCGGCGGAGCCGCCACACTTCGCAAACTCGGGAAGGAAATATCCAAGGGCCAATCTATGAGCGCCAAGCGAAGCCCGAACGTATCGGCGAAGAATTCTTATTCAGATCTGGGCGGCCCAGGTATCAGTTGGAGCGGTATTCATCTTGAAAGGTGAGATGAATTATCACCTTCTTCTCGCCCTGAACACACGCTAACGCGTGCTCTCAAGGTGATTTCCGGTACCTCCGAGCTGAAGTGCACCACCTCTACCTTCCACAGCATTTGCCAGGTGAACAAGGCCGACCTCAAGAATGTCGGCAATCGTGGCGCAACTCTCGCGAACTTGGTCGCGAATGCAAGGACTGCCAAACGGATTCCACCAGGAGCCGGATGTGTATGGCGAGCGGCGTAATACGGCCCCCGTTTTGCGCTGAATACCGCCGTCAGGAAGGGACGAACGAAGTTCGTAAAGGGTACGTACCTCGCATGTCCGTTCATTTGATTTCCGCATTAACGGGTCTCGTAGGGTCGTTTTTGACGCAGCGTACGACACCGCCCGTCAGCTCCAGAGCTGGAGAAACGACTCGGAGGATTCGGCGCGAGATTTTGGTGAAGGTAGAGGTGTCAAGGCTGAAGTGAGCGCGAATTTGGAGGTTTGAGGCGAGAGGCAAAGAAGAAAGCGCCGTAGGCGCGTGTATTCCAGTTAGATACATCGTAAACATGAGCCCTGTATGTCGGTAGAATTCTGGAAATAAACATAAATTGTCAATATTCATAACGCCACGAATTCCGGACTTAACAAATTACTTACCTCTGTCAAATCCATGCTTACTCGGCCTTACAAAACACCTTATACTCGGTACCCATCCGTACGTTGCCCGAAACGTCCCCAAAATGCGTTCCAGGACAATATACGACATCCTACTAGAGTTTGGTAAAGTACAGAACACGGTCATAATTGCGGACTTACTTTGGTAGCACATGTTGGTCTTACGGATGAACTGAAATCCTCGAAGTGTCAATCCCAGAAAACCTTCCATCAGCGCGTTCGAACGGCCCAGTATCCTTTGCAATCGACAATATAGACCCTGGAGATGAAGTTTCCGAGTCATCCAGGGCGCAGCGGTGATATCCAACCGAGTGATTCGCTCCGCTCGCGAAACGGTCTGGTCGAGTTGGGTAAGAGTTCTAGACGAGCGGCGGCCTCGGAAATAGTCCCAGAACATCGTGGTACAAGGGTAAGTTCCATTCCGGGCATGCCAAGTGATCGCGATCAACTTGCACCCATGCCACAACCTCCGCACGCTCGCTCATGCCTCACATTCTCTCTCAGACGATTCCCAGCCTCAGCGACCTCTGGGGCACTTTATTTTATTTGGATGCTACGCGAACGCTTACGTAATACAAATTCCGACAAAATTTGGCGCGGAAAAGACGCTCTGAACGCGTTCTATGGTTTCGTTAGTGCTTTCGCGCAGGCTGGACCCTAGATATCGATGCCCACAGGCTATGCGTCACAACTTGGCGCTGATTTCATCTTATCTTGCCCCAGGGAATGTGGGGTACCGGTCCGCATCCGACCTTGTCCTCCATTCCTCCGGCGACCACTTTGCTAGTTCGCTCGTCTTTGCTCTGGATCTTGTTTTGGCTGTTTGAGGAACTCAATTGGGGTATGTGACATTCATTATTAGTGTTTCTGTGTCTCAGAACTTACCCAGACCGGATTGCAAACCGGATTGCCAACTTGGACTGGGATGAGACTGGCAGGTACGTACCTTCCCAGCTTCTTTCAGACTCTGATTGACAGCGCATTTGTATCCAGGGATCCAATATTCTATTTGCGCTGCGACCGCTTCCCGTGCCAAGGATTGTACACGGCAATGCAGGTGTGTTTGCGAATCATCCGAAAAACTTCGTACTGAACATTCTTCCAGAGCCCAGACAGCGGGCATCAGACGTTCAGGGATGCCAAGATGATGGATACCTGTGCTCAGAATGGAGCCGTTTGGAATTCTGAAGATGTAGAAGAGGATGTGATACGTGAGTGGGTGCTCCGGGAGACAAGCGGTAAGTTCGTGTATCTTCACACAAACTTGTTCTAATTTTCTACTCTAGTGAATTCTCATATTGATATGTCAAAAGGTAACCGTCGTCCGGGCGCCAGACATTCAGGTAAGCTAATGCAATTCGAATATGCGCGCATCGAGATTCGGGACTTGTGCGAAATGCCCGGAAGTCCCTGACCGTTGCAAAACATAGGGCTGCGATCGGATTGTTCTGGATTCTGATGCGCGTTTGGAGCGGGCACCAGGATGGTATATAAGGAGGAGGAGAACGTTGAGTTCCAGCAGCATCCGGCTTTCCTCCTTTCCTTCCTTCCTTCCTATCCTCTCCAGCTCTCTCTCACACTTACTTCTCTCACCCCTTATTGACATTCCATTCAGTCTCGAGCTGCATTTCACGCTCCCAGCGCCGCCGCTACCTTACCAAACGCGACGCGACTTGGGCATATGCATATGACGTGACGGTATGTTATGTTTATGTCACTTTCCTTCTTGTCTTCTTACCACGACTTCACCCTTAGCGCTCGGCTCACTGGACGACTCCGACTCTCTGGCATTTGCCTTAATGCTCGACGGTAAGGTTTTCGTTCTATTTTCTTACCAGCTTCTCATTGACAACTTCCAGTTGCGAACTCCCAGCTTCACAGACCTACACGGTCAACGACTTACAGCAGGCTTGCGCGGCCTTCAAGGCGACTTTTCACACTGCCATCAAGACGCAACTACGGGGCGTTTGCTAGCACTTGACTCCCGGACCACCTCTGGTCAGTCGGCCATTCATTTTCTTACCTTGTATTCTTACTGACATTCAGCGATACAGACTTGATGGCGACCCCGCTCTTTACACGCAGCTTGACGAGATTGGGGGGTGACGAGTACTGTATACGGCGACTGGTGAGTCTCCATTCTCTTATTGCCTCAGTCTCGGTTCAACTAACGCTTGCTTACAGTCCGTGAACTTTCAACTGGACTGGCTTTGCAACGGTCAACCGACGCGGACGACCAACCGTAGCTCGAGTGCTCGGCTCTGTCTTGTTTCGGGACCGGCATCGACTCACAACCCACACGTCACCCATTCGCTGGAATCGGCGCGGACAACCATCCGGCTGACTGGGCTGGCGTGTCTAAGACTGGACCGTCGATGATCTCGACCTCAACGCGGCCGTTATCACTCCCAAACTTGTCCGTTCGCGAGGTAAGTAATCTGTCTCTCAGTCATGAATCATGCTAACGACTTCGTAGACTTCACGCGAACCTTCATGCCTTGGACCCGTCCTCGCTATTATTTCATTCATTACCGAATTACCTTGACTTGACCATGAAGAAGGTAAACAATCGCTTGCCTATGCTCACAGTATCATTTAATAACCTCGTATTGCAGTATTCCGGACCGCCACTATTTCAGTGCTCAAGACCGGTGCGTCCAGTCTTTCGACGCACGGTCTTACAAGGTCACTTACACTACCATAGGGCATGTCTAGCTCGACCCGTTGAGCACCAACTGCTCTCGTTGACGCGCTATGGATTTGGGTATCGAGGGGGGGGGATATCGTCATTTTCGCTCATCTGGACGCTCGGTTTGGGTAAGTCGTTGCTTGAGGTGACTCTTAACACTGCTAACAAACGTTTAGACCGCTTGAATTTATTCTAACAAATCGGATCGCGCGCTAGTTCTGTTGTGGCACGCTCGACCGTACTGCCTCTCAAGACTGGTGCGTCCAGTCTATCGACGCATGGTCTTACGAGGTCACTGACACATGCTCTAGAGCATGTCTGGCCCGACCGGCTTAGCACCAACTGCTCTCATTGACGCGCTATGGAATTGAGTCTCGCGGGGCGGATACCGTCATTTTCGCCCACCCGGACACTGAGATTTGGTAAGTCGCTCCCTTGCGGGACTCTTGACATTGCTAACAAACGCTAAGAATGCTTGTGTCCAATTCAACGAACTCAGGTCGCGTGCTAGTTCCGTTATGGCATGCGCGACCGTACCGGCTCTCGAAATCGGTGCGTCCAGTATTTCGACACATGCACTTGCAGTGTGGCTGACCAGACCTCAAGGATTGCGCGGTACGGCTGGCCGACCACCAACTGTCGCCATTATCCCATTACTCGACTGAACGCCGGCATTCGTCGAGGTCTTCGCCCAATCGTTGGGGCAATGCAAGAAACGGCCTAAATAGCGTTGATACTCGCCGTTGACGAGTAATTGGCATCTGGGTAAGTTTTTGTTGACCATTTACTTGACTTTGCTAACTTGCTGTCAGACTCGCCTCTGTCCGCGTTGACTCTTTCCGTGAGTGCTAGTTTCTTCCCTTATCAGACTCACGCTGACGAACTTGCGCCCAGACGATACACGGCCGTGATCTAACGCGTAACAGCTTGGAACGATTTAATGCCGCTTAGCTAGATGTCTTCGAGGTATGTCCCCGGCCGTCTCTTGAAATTTGACTTTGACTTCAACTCACGCTCAGGATAGCTATTGATTACCATTTGGACACTCAGCGCGGGCGCGCAATATCTCAACCGACCGACGGCTCACGCTCATGCAATGACGGAGATCTAACGCTGGAGGTCGTTATGCACTCTCGGACCAGGCTTGTAGTTGAGCCGTTGAAGGGCGCGCACGATGTCTCGACAGAGTTCATGGACCAACGTCTGTGAGCACGCACCACTGGTGAAACGGCGAATGTGCTCGACTTTGCTTTTCAGGACTTGGTTTTTTTCGCTCTCAATACGGACATCTTACGGTATCATACTTATCTGGGTAGCATGTATATACTTACTTGACTTTCTTTGGGACTTGTTCAGAACGGTAAGTCTTTGTTCTTAATTTCTCTTGCTGCACTTCTACTGACTGACTGCTGTTAGCATGACGACGACTCCGTCGTCACCGTGGCTTGCAGCCATCGACCGGGCGCGCGAAGCGCTGGACGGAGCGCTGGATGGTACGCCGATGGATCGCGGGGATGTCGTGTCATAGAGGAGAGGGCACGGTGGCAGAGCGGTTACAGTCGACCGTTAGACGTGCCCTTATGGCACTCGTTACCGTTACACTACATACAGCCGTACTTTATCTCAGTAGTGTAGTTGCGATCCCGTCCCCTCACTGACCTTCCCGCCATGGACCGACACTTTGTAAGTGCATCGTTCCTCTGCGGGGTCGACAACGCCTAACGCGATTGTTCCAGAATTACAATCAAGAGTCGACTTGTATTAATAGCTTGGTAAGTGCTTGTTTACATCGCCAGTCGTGTCACGATGGACTAACGGGAGCAACAGCGAATGTAAAGGACCGTTTGCATTGAAGACACGCCCCGCCCTCAAGACGCGCCCACCACCCCGGACCACCCAACCACCACCTCCCGGGGACTCAAGACGCGTCCACCGCCCGCATCTCCCACCCCGCGCACCACCCACCCCCCACCACAGCCCCCACCCTGCGCACCACCCACCCAGCCCCCACCCACTCCACCCCCTCTCCCTCTCCACCCCCTCTCCCTCTCCAATGCTCCCTCAACCCCCACGCCTTCCTGGGACTCAAGACGCGTCCTCCGCCGGCATCCCACCCCCCGCACCCCTTGGGAAGAACCGCGCAGCGGGAGTAGCTAACAAGAGCGCGGGGGGATCCCGGAGGTTTGACATTTACATCACACACCATGTCATATATACATACATAACCCAAATACATACACAAACTACTTGGCTGACAGCTTACTCCCCCACCTCACCCGGGCAGCAGCATCCATGCTGGCCTTGACATCCCTGTACATCTTCCACCAAGTCCTCCCAACCCTCCTCCGCTCTTCCTCTTCCTCTCCCTCCCCCTCCCCCTCTCCTTCCCCCACCGCATATTCACAATCCCCCCACCCCCTCCTCAACAACACCCTCCACCACCCCATCACCTCCCCCACCCGCTCCGTCCCCTCCCCACCCTCCTCCCTCACCCCCTCCAACACCCACTTTTCAAAGAACCGCCTATCCCCCTCCTTCGGCACCCCCGGCCGTCCCACCCATTGCTCCACCACACCCTGCACGTCCGCCGCCTCCGTCACCTTCCAGGTGGTGGTCTTCTCCTCCACCCCACCCCCTCCCCTCCGCCTCAGAACCGCCTTGACCGGCCAGCGCCCCCTCGGTGGCGGCCGCCTCCACCCCCGCACATCGAACCGCCGCTTCCGCGGCTTCAGCTCCAGCCGCTCCCCGCTCACCTCCGGGATCCCCCCCGCGCTCTGCAGGAGCCGCGCCCTCGTCAGCTGCTCGCGCTGCACGTTCTTGGGGAGGGCGTTGAACACCCCCGGGTCCAGGTTGAGCGCGCGCAGGTCCGCGTCGGTGAGTCGCTGGCGCTGTGTGATGCCCAGCGCGCGGTTCTTGCCGAAAAAGTTGGCGGGCTTCTTTTGGGGCGAGGATTTGGGAGCGGTGATGCGCTTGACGTTTGGACGACCGAATAGACCTCGGGAACGATTGCGCGGGGGCATGTGCGGGTTGATCCCGAGTCGGTTTGCGTAAGACGGTTCCGCAGAGATGCTCTTGTATTCTTCATCCAGCTCCATGCGTACATCGTCCGGGAGCGCCTGGTACACGGACTGGTCCAGCTGCGAGTAGGACGGCAATACCGAGGGGGGTCTCTTCTCCGGTTCGGGGTCGGGTTCGGGAAGAGGCGGTGGTGGGGCCATGGGCCGCATGGAATGACCAAACGGCAGTACCCTCTGCGCAGGGGCCGTTGACTCCTTCTCTCTGAGCTTAGTAATCTGAATCCCCAGCCCCCTCAGCTCCTTCGGATCAAACCCAAACGCCTTGATCATCCTCCACGCCTGGTCCCCAATAACGCGCTCATCGCCCGTCGGATACGGCAACGGCGCCTGCTTGTTGAACGTATCGCACGCTCCGTGTCCCATGAACTATTCATGATCAACACCGTGCACCAGCAAAGCGTATACCACGCACCTTTGGCGGCTCAACCGGAGCCCCCTCCTCCCTCTTCATAACCTTCACCGTAATCGCCTCCCCCACCATCCCCTTCCCCCCACTCACCTCCCCCAGCCGCCTCGCCACCTCCCCCGCCATCCGCCTCACAAACCCCTCCGCCTCCTTCTCATCCCCAAACCTAATCCCATAGTTGATCTCACACGACACCGACCTTCTCGGCTTATCGCTCTCCAGCCTCCTCCCATCCACGCCCCTCAGCGCATCAAACAGCGTCTCCCCCGTCGCCCTCCCCAGCGCAGCGCACAGCACCGCCCTGCTCCGCCCCTGCAGCTCCCCGAGCGCGGACGTCCCGAGCTTATCGAGCGCCTTGGCCTGGGCGGCGTGCCCGAACCCGTGCAGGTCGCTGATATCCAGCTTCGCAACGAACGCCGCGGCGTCGGATTCGTGGAGGTGGAACGCGCCGGCGGGTTTGGCGTGCCGTGTCGCGAGGCGCGCGAGGAGGATGTTGTGCGAGATCCCGATGCTCACCTCGCACCCCGTTGCGCGTCGGACCTGCGCGCGGATCTCCTCTGCCAGATCCTCAGGCGAAGTGCTCGTCACCTCGATGAGCGCCTCGTCCACCGACACGGCCTGCAGTTCATCCGCGTGTCCCATGAGAACGGTGTAGAACTGCAACGACAGTTCCTTGTACCTACAAGAAGCATTAGCATCCGCGTCAATGCGCACTCAAACCACTCACAGCTCAAACTCATACGGCATCGTCACAACCTCCGGACACAGCTTCCGCGCCTGCTGGAGGCTCATCCCATTCCGCACCCCAAACCCCCGCGCCTCATAGCTACAGCTCGCAATCTCGCTCGTACTCGTCCCACCACCCTGCCCTCCCTGCGAATGACACACCACAACCGGCTTGCCTTTCATCTCCGGACGCTTCAGCAATCCAGCAGAGACGAAGAAGCAGTCAAAGTCGCAGTGCATGATCACCCTCCCAGCCGCTTTCGCTTTCCCCTTGTCCTGCAAGACGAACGCAGTATCGCCGGTGTCAGCACGCGCCTGCGCCTCCTGCACCAGCCCGCGTAGCTCCGCCTTCCACGTCGACAGGTGATGCAGCCTCGAATTCTTGTAATATCCCTCGATGAAATCCGGCGCGGCGGACGTGTGTGCGGTGCGCCAGCCAGCATGCGCCATGGCGCGTTGCGCGTTGGGGTTCGACGCGTGTGCGGCGTAGCGGGGAGGTCCGGGGATGCTAGCGGGAGTGGAGGGTCCGGATGAGGAGGGTCCAGGAAGGCCAGACAAAGAGGGAATAGGAACATTTTGTGTAAGGATGCTGCATGGTGTGGATGTTGATGAGGGACCCGGAATGCTGGAAGACGAGTTTCGTGCCGCGTATGTCGTTCTCCGTCGCAGTGAGTGTCCGTTGTCAAGCGGGCATAGGGTGGGTCATGGCAAGCCAAAGTGATAGCCCGACTCGGTTCCGCTGAGTCCAATCTCGCGGTGATCCGGACCCCCGGCAGAGCTCGGCGCTGCCACCAACGAGGCGTTTAGATTTTTGACTTTGGTGACGGCACAATCTTCGGACAACGCTGGCAGCTTCTTCTCTCACTCGGCTCCTTTCGGTGACGGTGAAGCATCTTTGATTCTTGGAAGCTACCTACGACAACCACCACGAACCTCTATCTACGCCACAGCAAAAGTCAGAAAACCAAAATTTCAAGAATTCTCGCAAGTCCGATTGACAATGGCGCCACAAACCGCCAGCTTGCGCCCGGCCTGGCGGGCCCCAAAGAGCCTGAAAAAAGGACCGTCTTCCCTCAGGAAGACGGTCCTTTTCTCGACTCGCACTGATTGCTCGCGCTCCACCAGTGGCCTTTACAGGACTTTGCATGTTATCACTTGCATGAAGCGCACCCCGTTGAAGGAACGTCTTGCCCGCCGCCCATCCGCCTCCTCCCCACCAAGCCCGCCATTCAGGTTCAACGGGAAAAGGGAGGAGGCGTCAAGGCTTGAGACCGTTGACTTCCAAGCTGTGGATGGGGGGCTTATATAGGCACTGGATGCGCTCGGACCATCTTGGCATGCTTGGCAGCCCTGACCTTTGTACTTTGAGCTCTGGAGTGAGTTCACTTCGGAGATCAAGTAGAAAGGTATTCAATTCATGCTTGAGTAAGAAGGCTCTTAGTTGCTTAGAAGACGGGTGTGAATTAAGTGAGAAATGCAGTCAGAATTCAAGAATTGAGTGTTGACGAGGTGTTTCATCAATCTTATGAGCCCTGAAGTGTATTGCCTCATTCGGACTTGATTCCCGCTTTCATTCTCGCACTCACACTCAAGTCAAAGCTACGATGTCAGTTGTCTCGCTACAGAAACACTCTCAGAGAAAGTTGCTTATGTTTCCGTTTCACCCTCATTGACATGCCTACAGACAGCGCTTGTCGAGCTCAAATCACCACGCCCGGAAAAGTCAACGCCACACTCAAATCACCCGAAAAACTGCCTGAATCAACTTGGGAGTGTGCAGATTCAAGAGCCTGCGATGATACGGTCAGAATGCGCTAAGTTTAGTGAGGATTGGGTAACAGAAACGGATACACGGTGAGTATCAACTTGCCCCACTTTGGACCCGCTCATTCCATTGACAGACTAGCACGACCGTTCCTGACCCTCAGCATGACGCGCCTCGCCGGCGGGCCCTTTAACTTCTGGCAAAAGTGAGTTTTTTGGCTGTTTTTGAATGTCAATTTTGGCTCAGATTCAAGACAGTTCCAAGAACTTACCTTCGACTTGGACGCCAACAAAAAACAGCCAGGGTCACGACAATATCGTGCGCATTGGAACGCCTTCGACAGCGCGGTTCAAACGCCGCAATTCGAGCAAGCCGACCACGGATGCTGGGACCCCAGCGCAACGTGCCTCGACGGCGGGCCCTTGAGCTTTGACCGAAAAGTGAGTTTTTGACCTGCCACATTTTGAGGTCAATTTACGCTGACTTTTCACAAGAGCTTTGGGAATCTTACCGTCAATTTGGACGCCAGCGATAAACACTCAGGGTCGCCCTGATATCGTGCGCATTCGATGGCCCGCGAGGACGCGGTCCGAACGCGCTGGGTTACATCGGGATCGGGGCAAGGGAACGCGGGCTGCGAATTCCATTCGCAAGTTTGTCGGCGCCAGCCGACCACGTTGTCTGGGGCCCTCAGCGTGACGTGCCTCGCCGGCGGGCCCTTGGATTTTGGCAAAAAGTGAGTTTTTGACCTACATTTGAGCGTCAATTTCCGCTGAGATTCAAAACAGGTTTGAATATCTCACCGTCGACTTGGAGCCTCGCGAAAACAGTCAGGGTCGCGTCGCTATGGTGCGCGTTCGATAGACAGCGGCGATACGGTTCGAATGCGCTAGGTTACACCGGGATCAAAGCAGGGGATCGCGAACTGGCTCATTCCATTCGCAAATTCGTCGGCGCCAGCTGACCACGTCTGCTATGACCCTTAGCGTGATGTGCCTCGCCGGCGGGCTTTTGGGCTTTGGGAAAAAGTGAGTGTTTCGCCTGGATTTGGACGTCAATTTTCGCTGACATTTGAGACAGTTTGCAGGACTTGACCTCCGATTCGAACACCAGCAAAAGACATTCAGGGTCGACCTAATGTCGTGCGCATTCGATAGCCCGCGACGACGCGGTTCGAATGCGCTAGGTGAGAGGGCGGGGAGAGGATGGGCTAGGGAGTTACGCCACATTCGGGATGTTGGTGCGTTTCTCGCATGTTTCGTCCTCTGATTTTGATGTATCTCGTTAGTTTAGAGCCTGAATGGACGACGAGAACACCTACCTTGCGAATAAAACGTCGAATGGCGGCTTAGCCGCCTCAGTCTCCAGCTGTACGAATTTTAGGCCAGTCTCGGGCCTCGAACGCCCCGTATCAGTGAGATTTACCTTACATACGACGTCACAAACGCTGACGTTTCATTTCAGACTCCCTGCATTGGCGGCTTCGCCGCCCTCTACCCCGGAATTCAGTCACCTTCACCAGACCCCGTACTCGGACCTGCGAGCCTCATGCTCGCATTGGCGGATGCCAAGGCCATCTCCCGGAGTCATATTACGGCGAATGAGCCCGTCACCGATCTGAAATTGACCAGTTCTGGGTAGCGGGATCAATTGGAATACAAGTTCGTGAGCAACAGGTACGCTACCTGCTATCCCTGGAACGCGGCCTAATACCGTCTTTCAGGCTTCGAATTCGGGAGCATTTGATGCCCCAGTATTGGAATACAAGCTCTTAGCGCGGCTGCGCCGCGCCCCGGGACGATGCTGACCTCAACTTGCCCATTACGCCACATATCGCGAACTCGGCAACTGGAAGCCTGGCGGGCTGCAGACGACGTCCAGTCCGGCTCCAGGGTCACAAAAATACTCTACAACTGCGATCTAGTCCGCTTCAACGTCAGTTGAATACGTATAACAAGTTCAAAGGTACGTACCTTCTCGTGCCCTGAATCCATGCTGAAACCCCTTCAATTAGCTCAATTTTCTTGTATTCGACGTCCCCAGACCTGCGCGCATCCACGATAGCTCTTGCCTCGCCCACCAGACCAGAGAGGTCGAATTTTGGAGTCGTGGGCGGCGGAGCCGCCACGGTTCGCGAACCCGGCAAGGAAACTTCTAACGGCCAAGCTATCGGCGCCAAGCGAAGCCCGAACGTATCGTCGAAGAATTCTGATTCAGATCTGGGCGGCCCAGGTGTCAGTTGGAGGGGTATTCATTTTGGAAGGTGAGATGAATCTTACCTTCTCCTCGCCCTGCATCCGTGCTAACGCGTGCTCCCAGGGCTGTATCCGGTACTTTAGAGCTGCAGTACACCACCGCCACGGTACGCAGCATTGCCAGGATGAATTGGACTGACTTCAAGAATGTCAGTTCTCGTGGCGCAACCCACGCGAACTTGTTCGAAAATGCTAGGGATGCCGAACCGATTCTGCACGGAGCAGCCACGTATGTTGAACGGCGTAATTCGGCCTCTGTTTCACGCTGGATACCGTCATCAAGAAGGGACGAACGAAATTCGCGAAGGTACGTACCTCAGATCTCCGTTCATTTGATTCCGGCGTTAATTGGACTCGTAGGATTGCTGTAACGCAGCGCGCTATTGCGCCCGTCAGTCAGCACAAGAGCGAAAGACGACTTGAGGGGGAGGCACGAAATCCCCGTAAAGGTAGAGGTCTCGAGTTTGGGGTGAGCGAGAATTTGGAGGTTTGAGGCGAGAGGCAGAGGATAGAGCGCCGGAGGCGCGTGTATTGCCAATGACCAGCTCGATACGACCTAAATACGCGCCCTGTATGTCGGTAGAAATCTGCGAATTAACATCGTTTGTTAATAATTATAACGCCACGAATTCCTAACTTAACAAATTACTTACCTGTGTCAAATGAAAGCTTACTCGGCCTTACAAAAACACCTCCTACCCAATACCCATCCGTACGACCCCCCAAACGTCCCAAAAAAGCGTTCCAGATCACTATACGAGATCCTACTAAACTTCGGTAAAGTACAGAACACGGTCATAATCGCGGACTTACCTTGGTAGCACATGTTGGTGTTACGGATGAACTGAGACCCTCGAATGTCAATCCCAGAAAACCTTCCATCAGCGCGTTCGAACGGCCCAATTCCGTTTGCAATCTCCAGCGTAGACCCTGAACATCAAGCTCCCGAGTCATCCAGGGCGCGGCGGTGATGTCCAAACGGCTGAAATGCTCCGCTCGCGAAATGGTCTGGTCGAGTTGGGTGAATGTTCAAGACAAGCGGCGGCCTCGGAAATAGTGCCAGAACATCGTGGTACAAGGGTAAGTTCCATTCCGGGCATGCCAAGTGATCGCCATCAACTTGGACTCATGCCACAACCTCCGCACGCTCGCTCATGTCTAGGATTCTCTCTGAGACGATTCCCAGCCTCAGCGACCTCTGGGGCACTTTAGTTTACTTGGATGCTACGCGCACGATTACGTAATACAAAATCCGACAAAATTTGACGCGGAAAAGACGCTCTGAACGCGTTTTATGGACTCGTTAGTGCTGTTGCGCTGCCTGGACCCTGGATATCGATGTGTCTGGCTATGCGTCATAACTTGGCGCGTCAATTTTATCTTATCTTGCCTCAGGGAATGTGGGGTTACCGGTCCGCGTCCGATGTTGTCCTCCGTCCCTCTGCGAACGACTCTGTTGCTTCATTCGTCTTTGCTCTGGATCGATATCTGGCTATCTCTGAAGCTTGATTGAGGTATGTGCGATTCATTCCCGGTGTTTTTGTGTCTCAGAACTCCGAGTCACCCAGACCAGATTGCAAACCAGATTGCCAACTTGGACTGGGATGAGACTGGGAGGTAAGTACGTATCTTCCCAGCTTCTTCCAGACTTTGATTGACAGCGCATTTGTCTCCAGGGACTCGCTATTGTATTTGCGTTGCGACCGCTGCCCGTGCCAAGGATTGTACACGGCAATGCAGGTGTGTTTGCGAATCATCCGAAAAACTTCGTACTGAACATTCTTCCAGAGCCCCAGACAGCGGGCATCAGACGTTCAGGGATGCTTAGTTGATGACTTCCTGTGCTCAGAATTGAGCCGTTTGGAACTCTGAAGATGTAGAAGAGGATGTGATACGTGAATGGGTGCTCCGGGAGAGAAGCGGTAAGTTCGCGTATCTTCACACAAACTTGTTCTAATTTTTGACTCTAGTGAATTCTCATAGCTATATCTCAAATACTAGACCGTCTTCCGGGCCCCATACAATCAGGTAAGTTAACGCATTTCGAATAGGTGTCATAATGCGCACATCACAACACGGGACTTGTTCGAAATGTGCGGAAGTCCCTGACCGCTGCGAAACATAGGGATGCAACCGAATTGTTCTGGGCTTTGATGCGCGTTTGGAACGGGCACCTGGAGGGTACATAAGGATGAGGAGAGCATCGAGTTCTAGCAGCATCTGGCATTCCTCCCTTTTCTTCCCTACCTTCCCTCTCCGGGTCTCTTTCTCTCTTACTTCTATCAACACTCACTCACACTCCCATCAGTCTTAAGCTGCTTTCAACGCTCTCAGCGCGGCCACCGCTTTACCGAACGCGACGCAACTCGGGCATATGACGTGACGGCATGTTATGTTTATGTCACTTTCCTTCTTGTCTTCTAAGGTCTTCTAACCACGACCTTGACCGTCAACAGCTCATTCAATGGACGACTCCGACTCTTCTGTTATTCGCAGCAACGCTCTCAATTGACGGTAACGTTCTCGTTCTCTTTTCTTACTACCTTGTTGCTGACCAGTTTTAGCTCCCGACTTCAAGCTTCGCCGACGTTCAACAACTTACGGTGCGGCTTGCGCGGCCACCAGGTTCTCAAACACGTCTCTCAACGGCATGAGAAGCATACAACAACGGTGTCGGATGACCGTTGGCCCGCGGACCACGTCAGGTAAGTGTACCACTTTCTCTTACCTTGTATTCTTATTGACATTCAACAGCACAGGCTTGGCGATGCCCGCGCTTCTTCAACGGAGTTGACGAGGACGTCTACGACGGATGTAGACGGCAACTGGTGCGTCTCCGTTCTCTTTCTTTTCCAGTCTCGGTTCGACTAACTTAACCTACAGTTCATCAATGTTTGACGACTAGACTGGCTTCTCAACCGCGGACGACTGACAGCGCTCTCTACACGGAGCTTGAGTAACGGCGACTAGCTACGGGTACTAAGTGCGTCCCGTAATCTTATTTCTACAGTCTCGGTTTGACTAACTTTTGCATAGAGTTCACGAACGTTTGACTGGACTGGCTTCGCGACGTTCAATCCACGCGGACAACCGTAGCTCGAATGCTCGGTTCTGCCTTGTTTCGGGACTGGCATCGACTCTGAGGACAACCCACACGTCACCCATTCGCTGGAATCGGCGCGGACAACCATCCGGTTAACTGGGCTGGCGTGTCTAAGACGGGACCGCCAATAACCTCGACCTCAACACGGCCGTTATTACTCCCGAACTTGTCCGTTCGCGAGGTAGGTAATCTCTATCTCAGTCTGTCGAATAATACTTACGATTCCATAGACTTCACGCGACCTTCATGCCTCGGACCCGTCCTCGCTATCCGAGACTTACCTTGACTTGACCATGAAGAAGGTAAGCAATTGCTTGCTTGTGCTCACAGTCTCGTTCAACAACCTCGTATTGCAGTGGTCCGGACGGCCACTATTTCGGTGCTCAACACTGGTGCGTCCAGTTTTTCGATGCACGGTCTTACGAGGTGACTGACACCACTCTAGGGTATGTCTAGCCCGACCCGTTAACCACCAACTGCGCTTGGAGTCTCGCTATGGATTTGACGGTCGCGGAACGGATACCGTCGTTCTCGCCAATCTGGACCCTTAGTTTCGGTAAGTCGCTGCTTTACGGAACTCTTGACATAGCTAACGAATGGTTAGAACGCTTCTGTTCAAGGCAACAAACTCGGATCGCGCGCTACTTCTGCTCTGGCATGCGCGACCGTACTGGCTCTGAGGACTGGTGCGTCCAGTCTCTCGTCGCAAGATTCTCAGAGGTGACTGACACTACCCTAGTGCATGTCTCGTTCAGACCGTTAACCACCAACTGCTCTCATTGACGCGCTATTGACTTGGGTGTCGAGGGGCGGATACGGTCATTTTCACCAATCTGGACCCTCAGTTCCGGTAAGTCGTTGCTTTACGGAACTCTTAACATTGCTAACGAACGTTTAGAACGCTTGTGTCCACTCAGATTACGCACCAGATTCGTTATGGCATGCGCGACCGCTCTGGCTCTCAACATTGGTGCGTCCATTCTCTCGACACATGCGCTTTCCGTATGGCTGACCACACCTGAAGGATTGCGCAGTGGGGCTGACGGACCACCAACTGTCGCCCTTGTTCTGTGGAACGACCGGACTTGGTTTGAGAACTTGCCAGAGGCGGGCGGACTTAACGTTCATCATGGGAACTTGACACGATTGTTGGGGCACGGCCGCGGTTCGGTGTTGACTCGCCCTTGACCGTTGACGAGCGATTGGGCCCGGAGCTCAAGTATGTTTCTATTGACCATTTACTTGACTTTCCTAACACAGTGTGCTTAGCTTACTGCGACTCGCCTCTGTCCGCAATGACAAACAAAACCGTTGACGCAACGATTCGCGTGAGTACTTGCCTCTTAGCCTTGTCGTGCTCATGCTGACGAATACTAGGCAACACAAACATTGACTCAATGGTTAGCTACGCGGTGCTCGTTATGGCCGCTTAGCTAGCCGTCTTCAGGGTATGTCGGCCGTCTTCCCATTTGACTTCAACTTCAACTCACTTACCTTTTGATCAGGATAGTGATTAACGTTCGGATACTCGACCGACCAACCGACGGCTCGCGGCTCGCGCTAACACGACGACGGTGCTATAACGCTGGCGTCTGGAGGTCGTCACCCACTCGCGGACCAGGCTTGTCGTTGAAGTCGTTGAAGGGCGCGCACAATGTCTAAATGGCTGTGTGTCTGTGAGCACCGCTGGTCGAACGGCGAACGTGCTCGACTATGTAGAGCTTCTTTTTTCTTTCTCTCTGCTTTGAATACGGACATTTTACGATACCATACTTATCCATGTACGATGTATTTACTTAACTACTTGACTTTCTTCCTAGTTTGTTTATCATGGTAAGTCTTTATTCTCTTCCCCACTTGCTGCACTTGTACTGACTGTCCGTTATTTAGCACGACGACTCCGTCGTGACCGTGGCTTGCAGCCCCCGACCGGGCGCGCGAGGCGCTAGACGGTCCGCCGATAGATAGCGGGAAGTCGTGTCACAGAGGAGAGGGCGCGGTGGCCGAGTGGCCCGTTAAGCGTGCCCTTATGGCACTCGTTACCGTTACACTAGAGCCGTACTTTATCTCAGTAGTGTAGTTTCACTGACTTGGGATCCCGTCCCCCCACTGGCACTGACTTTCCAGCCATTTGTAAGTGCACCGTTCCCTCGCGCGATATCAACACTAACGAACGGGACCCTTCCAGAATTACAATCAAGAATTCACTTGTATTAATAGCTTGGTAAGTGTCTGTTTACATTGCCAGTCGTGTCGCGGTCGACTAACGGCAGCAACAGCGAATACAATGGAGCATTTGCATTGAAAACACGCCCCGCCCTCAAGACGCCCCACCACCCCCGTGCAACCCCCAACACCCACCTCCCGGGGAGTCAAGACCCGTCCGCCCCCTGCGTCTCCCACCCCGCGCACCACCCACCACCCACCACAGCCCCCACCCTGCGCACCACCCACCCAGCCCCCACCCACCCCAGCTCCCACCCCGCCACCCACTACACCCCCACTCCCTCTCCAATGCTCCCTCAACTCCCACCCCCCTCGGAATCAAGACGCGTCCTCCGCCGGCATCCCAACGCCCGCACCTGGACCCGGGAGTGTTCAACGCCGTCCCCAAGGGCATGCAGCGCAAGCAGCTGACGGGAGCGCCGGGGGATCCCGGAGGTTAGCGAGGGACGTACTAGTTATCGTTGCCTACATACAACCACAAAACTTACCAGTAGTAAAGTGTGTACCTCTCACTTCCGAGCCTCAATTAGATTCATCTGACTTTAGAAGCTATAAAACAAATGGCAGATAGAATACAACACTAATATATAATTATACATGAATCACTTGGAGGACAGCTTACTCCCCCACCTCACCCGGGCAGCAGCATCCATGCTGGCCTTGACATCCCTGTACATCTTCCACCACATCCTCCCAACCCTCCTCCGCTCTTCCTCTTCTTCCTCCCCCTCCCCCACAGCATGTTCACAATCCCCCCACCCCCTCCTCAACAACACCCTCCACCACCCCATCACCTCCCCCACGCGCTCCGTCCCCTCCCCACCCTCCTCCCTCACCCCCTCCAACACCCACTTTTCAAAGAAGCGCCTATCCCCCTCCTTCGGCACCCCCGGCCGCCCCACCCATTGCTCCACCACACCCTGCACGTCCCCCGCCTCCGTCACCTTCCAGGTGGTGGTCTTCTCCTCCACCCCACCCCCTCCCTCCCCCCGGCCCCTCCGCCTCAGAACCGCCTTGACCGGCCAGCGCCCCCTCGGTGGCGGCCGCCTCCACCCCCGCACATCGAACCGCCGCTTCCGCGGCTTCAGCTCCAGCCGCTCCCCGCTCACCTCCGGGATGCCCCCCGCGCTCTGCAGGAGCCGCGCCCTCGTCAGCTGCTCGCGCTGCACGTTCTTGGGGAGGGCATTGAACACGCCCGGGTCGAGGTTGAGCGCGCGCAGGTCCGCGTCGGTGAGCCGCTGGCGCTGTGTGATGCCCAGCGCGCGGTTCTTGCCGAAAAAGTTGGCCGGCTTCTTCTGGGGCGAGGACTTGGGAGCGGTGATGCGCTTGACGTTCGGACGACCGAATAGACCGCGGGAACGATTGCGCGGGGGCATGTGCGGGTTGATGCCGAGTTGTCGACGAGGTTCCGCAGAGATGGTCTTGTACTCTGCATCCAGCTCCATGCGCACGTCGTCCGGGAGCGCCTGGTACACCGATTGGTCCAGCTGGGAGTAGGACGGCAACACCGACGGGGGTCTCTTCTCCGGTTCGGGGTCGGCAGCAGGAAGAGGCGGTGGTGGCCGCATGGAACGACCGAACGGCAGTACCCTCTGCGCAGGAGCCATCATCACCTTCTCCCTCAGCTTTGTAATCTGAATCCCCAGCCCCCTCAGCTCCTTCGGATCAAACCCAAACGCCTTGATCATCCTCCACGCCTGGTCCCCAATAACCCGCTCATCGCCCGTCGGATACGGCAACGGTGCCTGCTGGTTGAACGTATCGCACGCTCCGTGTCCCATGAACTACTCATAATCAACATCAAACACCAGTAAAGCGTATACCACGCACCTTTGGCGGCTCAACCGGAGCCCCCTCCTCCCTCTTCATAACCTTCACCGTAATCGCCTCCCCCACCATCCCCTTCCCCCCACCCACCTCCCCCAGCCGCCTCGCCACCTCCCCCGCCATCCTTCTCACAAACCCCTCCGCCTCCGCCTCATCCCCAAACCTAATCCCATAATTAATCTCACACGACACCGACCTTCTCGGCTTATCCCCCTCCAGCCTCCGCTCATCCACGCCCCTCAGCGCATCAAACAGCGTCTCCCCCGTCCCCCTCCCCAGCGCGGCGCACAGCACCGCCCTGCTCCGCCCCTGCAGCTCCCCGAGCGCGGACGTCCCGAGCTTGTCGAGCGCCTTGGCCTTGGCGGCGTGTCCGAATCCGTGCAGGTCGCTGATGTCCAGCTTCGCAACGAACGCCGCAGCGTCGGCTTCGCGGAGGTGGAACGCGCCGGCGGGTTTGGCGTGCCGTGTCGCGAGGCGCGCGAGGAGGATGTTGTGCGCTATCCCGATGCTCACTTCGCACCCCGTTGCGCGTCGGACTTGCGCGCGGATCTCCTCTGCCAGATCCTCAGGCGAAGTGCTCGTCACCTCAATGAGCGCCTCGTCCACCGACACAGCCTGCAGTTCATCCGCGTGTCCCATGAGCACTGTGTAGAACTGCAACGACAGTTCCTTGTATCTGACAAAACAATTAGCATCCCCGTCAATGCGCACTCAAATCACTCACAGCTCAAACTCATACGGCATCGTCACAACCTCCGGACACAGCTTGCGCGCCTGCTGGAGGCTCATCCCATTCCGCACCCCAAACCCCCGCGCCTCATAGCTACAGCTCGCAATCTCGCTCGTACTCGATCCGCCACCTTGCCCTCCCTGCGAATGACACACCACCACCGGCTTGCCCTTCATCTCTGGACGCTTCAGCAATCCAGCAGAGACGAAGAAGCAGTCGAAATCGCAGTGCATGATCACCCTCCCAGCCGCTTTCGCTTTTCCCTTGTCCTGCAAGACAAACGCAGTCTCGCCGGTGTCAGCACGCGCCTGCGCCTCCTGCACCAGCCCGCGCAGCTCCGCCTTCCACGTCGACAGGTGATGCAATCTCGAGTTCTTGTAATATCCCTCGATGAAATCCGGCGCGGCGGATGTGTGCGCGGTGCGCCAGCCAGCGTGCGCCATGGCGCGTTGTGCGTTCGGGTTCGACGCGTGTGGGGCGTAGCGGGGAGTTGACGAGGGTCCCTGGATGCTAGATGACGAGGGTGCGGGGTTGTTTCGTATCGTAGAGGGACCAGGAATGCCGGACGAAGACGGGATAGGAACGTTTCGCATAGGGATGCTGCGTGGTGTGGATGAGGATGAGGAACCAGAAGACGGGTGTCGTAGTGTAGAACCATGAATGCTGCTCGATGAGGGCCCAGCGACCTGAATAATTTGTGTGCTCCGCGCCCCCTGCGTCGCATCCTCCCTCCCCTCCGGCGCGTACCTAAAATCCCGCCACGGCAACAACACCCCCCGCTCCGCGCTCTGCACGAGCCAATCCGGGCGCACGACCTTCATGTGCCGGAACTCGCGCATCTTGGCGGGCGTGAGCGTGTTCGCCAAGATGTGTGTTCTAATAGTAAATGCATTTCGTCAGGCGTTGATGATGGGAGAGCGATGCGCAACGTACACGATGCCCTTCTTATCAAGATACGGCCGGAATATCCCTCCGTGCGAGACGATGAGCTCACGGAGGACTTGCACCGAGGGGGTCGTGTAGCCGTTGATCTGCGACAACTAAGTGCACGAATAAGAAATGTAGAGAGTAGAAAGAAGACGCACGTAGATCTCCAACCCAGCGAACAAGCCCTTCCCCTGCCCCTCCGCAACAGGGATATCCGCGTTCTGGATCTGCAGCTTCGCGCGCTTCCGCCCCATATACTCGCCAAAGTCGCCAAAGTGGGCTACGCCGTAGATGTCGGCGTCGTCGTCCTGGAGGGGTCTCTTCCTCCTTGCCTGCGTTGTATCGGGCTCCAGGTTTGGGTGTGTGGTGTCATCAGGCCCTAGGTGCGTCGAAGTTGGTGCTGGGTGTGTCGAAGTTGGTGTTGGATGTGGGTGCGTCAAGCTCGGATTAGGCCCGGGGCGCGGCTCCGACTCGCCGGGGAGGACGACGTGCTCGAGCGCGGCGAGAAAGGCGGGGTCGTCATCCGAGAAGTAGTCCGTCGACTGGCTCATGAGCCTGGGGTGGAAGTTCAAGACAAGTCGCGTTGAGAGCGCCCCTGAATTCGAATCACGTTCTTGACTCTCTCCGCTTCCGCTCATAATGATAATTTAAATCACTCTGTAAATACTGAACAGAGCGCAAATGTTGAACTGTTTCACTCATTGTGCGCCGAGCCGTTCATTGATACCTGACAATCAAGGAGGATGCGGGTGACCATCCATTCATACACATTCTGATTCATAAGGCTGAGTGCCAATGATCATTTCTCTAAATCCTACCAAGTTATGGAATTGAGCGCCGAAGGAGCATAAATACATCACCAGAAAGGCTCGTGGGGCATAGCAAAGAACGTCGCACAAAATACATTGCCCCTCGCCGCTTCGTTACATACAGAATCCTGTTCAAACTTCTCCTCTCGAGCCCAGGATCTTCAGCCTTGAGCAACGAGGTGCATACTCGGCCATTTAGCGTTCCGACACCAACCCAAATTTGTATTCATCACAACGGCTCGTGAGTTGAGCTGCCGGACACCTCTCCCCAAAGATGACCGTTCGCTAGTTCAACCTCAACGTTGATTTTCAGGGAATATCACTTTGGTATCACTCACCGATTAGCGCTACGCTCGATCTCTGTATGATTGCATGTTCAAGGTGTATTGAATTATCGCGCCCGATACCGGCTTTGTTACTATGTCTGTCGGCTGCCTGAGGGTAAGCTTTGCGCCATGTCATTCAATTCAACACTGACCACACAATCGGCCAAGGAGAGCAGGTCGAATATCATCCACAGAAGCAGGGACTGGGACGACGGTCAAATCCTTCTACTACCTGTCTCTGGAGTGGATGCTTTGGGTACAGAGCAGCGAGGATTTGCGGCGTACTGGCTTCCCATCAATCGCCCGCAGGTTATGGGCCGAAGTTCGGTCCGTTGCGTACTTGCACTCAGGCTGTCGTGGTCGAAAAAGTAAGCTTGAAGTCTTTGACTCGATCGACATCATTACAGACCATTCTTGGTCCCTTCCCGCGCCGAATGCGCCGTATACGACGGGTACCTTTCGCTTTGTTCGATTCGCAAGCCGTACGTCTTGACGAAAGGTAAGTGTTTATATTTGGATGCGAGGCAGCGCAGTCACCGACCCTCTCAACGAACGCAAGATATGCGTTTTGGCCCAATACATTATACAAGCACCGACATTGGTACGTCCCAGTCCGAAATACGTGCGATGCGTAAGCTGTCGACTTGCCACTCCAGTTAAACCGCACTAAACGACCACGGTGTTAGCTGGGCTCAGGAGTCGGTCCGTAGTTTGGAATCTGCCAGAAACGGAAGTACCAACCTAAGAACCTTGGACGAAGTTCCTTGCCTTTCGACAGCCGTTAGACTCGATGGAGCCTGTTGCTTCGTTCAATTTCCAGGATGTAGGCTCAGTGAGTTCCTTCGACGAACGGCTTATAAGCGTTGGAAACGAAGATGGAACAATCCAGATCACCTTCATTGTCAGACGCGAATGCTTGACTCGGGAACCGAATCCGTACCATGGTTCCCATGTAGTCAAAGTTTTGGCGGGCACAAATGGTAGTGTAGGGAAGCTAATGGAACGGGTAAATGAGAATCCAAGGGCAGTGGACTCTTACGCACCTCGAAACGCAAAGTCCATGAGGTGCCCTGTTTGCGCTGCGTTGTAGTTTCTAACTTTGAAACAAATCTATTGTAACAGATAACTGCATTGAAGTATTTAGTACAAAACCTTGATAGTGTCAGCCTTAATGAAGAAAAGAGCGGATCGAAGACGCACCAGTGACCAAGTCTCTATTTAAATCAAGTCAAACGTGCCCTGACGCCTTCAGGTTATCTCTTCTCCAAGACTTTGTGCGCTGCCCTCCGAGTGACTTTCTGATCCTTCTGTATCTGGCCCCCGCCTGTGTCTCCTACCACCTCATCCAAGCGCCCGTGTATTGATCTGCGCCGTCCGTCACGGCGCTATGTGTTGATCGTTCATGCCCGGTATTGCATACGGCAGGGTTCTCGAGGGCGCAAAAAAACAGATGTTCCTGCGAGCAGCCATAATCTAGCGAGATGCAAGCAGAGATGCAGACAGAAAGACCGATAGCTGTACGCACCGACAACATCATCATCACTAGCGCAGTAAGCGCTAGTTTCACTGCGTCCAGAATCTGTCGCCATCGTGGGGCTGCTTGAAGTCGTCCGTGTATGTCGTCTGCGATGAGACGGGGCCCCCATTGCCCCCCATCACCTCTCTTTTCATCTGGGTGGTGTTTCTGCCGTCTCTCTCGCTCGGGCTTTGTCTCACTCAGTATAGTAGCGCAGAGTTTCGGGGCGTTTCTCCGGGGGGAACAGCATGCGGGGCGAGAAAGGCGGAGTCTTTACGCTAGAAGCAGTTCGAGTGCTCAGGTCACAGGAGCCTGGTGACGCGAAAGCAAGTCGCGTTCGATCACCCCTGAATCCGATCAAAGTATGCTTTGTCACAGTACAGCCACCAATGCCTACGGTCTCGCCATCAAGCCTTCGACAGCAAAGAGTTAGTTGTATGGATGAACGCGAACATTCGGCGCTCCGAATGCAAATCACCACGACATGCACCTTGTAGAGGTAATCACAGAATCCGAACACGCGCTCAAGTCGAGGTCTCAAGATCTCAAGGCGGGGCTCGAACTAGATGGTACGTCCCATCCAATCTTTCCTCCAGGCGCCAGCTCCTCAGCGACCAGCTATATGTATGTCGTCATGGCCCATCGTCTACCTCCCGTTCCACCGCGTTTTTGCAAAGAAACCATGCTGCGCTCAACGGCCATAACAATGCATCATCCTTCGTCGTGGGGCGTATCATCCTGGGGCTGCGGTCGACTCGCGCGGAGCAAATGGCTACACTACCGCGGCTTGGCGTTTGTGTTGGATGCGGGGTGCGTGGCGTGGCGCGAAGGCTTTGCTAATGTCTTGTAAGATCCGTTTTCAAGGTGACCTTGATCCCAATGCGCGACAAATTCGGACCGGCGTTGTGGGTTCCAGCATTGTCTGTTTTGCGGTACTCATTACCTGACTCATTCGGGATTGGGAGAACCGGAAACAATATCCTCAGGCTGTTGTTTAACAAAGCTTGACTTCTGAACGGAGTTTCGAGCGCCAGCCATGTTGAGCCTTGAACGAACAAAAGACTTGAAGCCAGGGAACCAAAATCTGTACCGACCGGGACACCAACCTGCACTCGCCAAATCGCTATTTTATCTCCTTCGTTCTGTACGGCTCTCCCCACGTATTTCACCGTCCAACCCCGAGCGAGGATGACGCCCAGGCTATCCAAACCACACTTCCGGAGGAGCTATGCAGGAGGCTTGACGTCCCCTCGCAGCTCCCTCTTCCTGGCGTCGGTGTCTTTCTACTGCCAGCAGGCACGGACTTGTAACCAGCCTACACAATCAACCGGACACCTTACTCACTGATATCGCGTCGCATTCCGGGTTCCTCTGGGACGCCAAGCTTGACTGGACGATTAGCGTACGCCATGACCGGGAATATACGGATTGCGCGGCCGACCAAGTGGGGACTTGCACGGTCAGGCGCATTCACTGCGGAAATCCGGTAAACGAGTCGTCGGATACGCCAAGCAAATCCGGATTCCGGAAAATGATAAGGTGCGGAAGGTCCATCAGGATGCCTATGCCAGTAGAGTACTGATGTGATTATCGGTATGTTCAAAAGGCGTCGTCCGCTCCAGAGAAAGAAAGCCCACAGCGGGCTGTTACTGAAGGAGGGCCTCCCGACGGTAGACGAGGAGGAGGTGAGGTGCTCCAAGCCTAAAAACCTAGGCACTGCCAAGAGATAAGATGAGGAATCTGATACCATGCAATTTTATCTGATTCGATGGAATTGTTTTATCTGATTCGATGGGAATTTCCAAACCTTTCCCCACTGGCATCCCGCTTCGCTGTTAAAAAGGATGCTGGCCTCACTTGGTTCCCTTAGGCATCATTCCCCTTCGCACTCATGTCTGCATCTGACCCAGTCGTTCCTGTGCTCAATGGAACAAGCACTAGTGACGAGAAGTCGCGCGACAGTGCCAGCAACACGTCTAAGGATGAGAAGGTCGAGTCCGAGTCTACGCTTAGCAGGGACACCATACAGGTAACTATCATCGACTACTCCCTGATATTCTTCGCTGATCACCACGACCGGAAACCAGGACTTCCCCTGGCAATGGAAACTCACAGGTCTCTGCCTCGGACTGCTGCTCTCAGGTATGTGATTGACGCGCTCCTCATCGTGTTCGTGTTTGCTCATCTGGCACTAGCGGGTTCCTCGTACTCCGAAAACACGCTCGGTCCCCTCAAGTCGACTTTCAAAGCGGAGCTCGGCATAACTAGTACGTCCCCCATCCCCCTCCTTCTCATTCCTTGTACCCATTCCACCAGACGCCCAATACGGCGCCATCTCCTCCGCGACCAGTCTCGTCAACTCCATCTTGCCCATCCTCGGGGGCTTCATCTTGGACTACTACGGAATCTGCTGGTAGCGTCACCGTTTCTCCTCCCCTCCTCTCTACCTCCAGTCTCACCACAGTCATGCAGGGGAACCATGTTGTGCTCGACAACCATCTTCATCGGCGCGGTCATATCCGCTGCGGGGAGCAACACGTCCTCCTTCGCCATGGTCGTCGTGGGACGCGTCATTCTAGGACTGGGCTCAACGGTCATCGAGAGCGCGGGGAGCAAGATCCTTGCGCACTGGTTCCAGCACCGTGGGCTGGCGTTCGTATACGGGCTGGACATCGCATGGGGTGCGTGTTGGTGGTACCCAGTCTATTCCGTTCTTGCTGATGTCTCCTAGGCAAAATCATCGTCCTAATAGCCAAAGCGACCGCGATTCCCATGCGCGACGACATCGGTTACTGGGGCTGGGCGTTGTGGGTCCCCGCTATAGTCTGTTTCGCGAATCTGTGAGCTGCTACTTATGCCAGTCCCTCATTCCAATCTCGACTCACGGTTTGCACAGGCTTCAGAATGCATTTTTCGTGTGGTGGATGCTTTACTACCTCCCCGAGTCGAGTCGCATGCCCACTGGACGCACCAACATGGTCAAGGCCGGCGGCAGACCCAAGATGATCCCGGACTGGACGATGCTCAAGCGCGTGCCGTCGCTCTTCTGGTTCATCATATGCACACAGCTGCTCCAAGCTGGGTAACCAGCTTTCGTAAACGAGTCTGAACTGGAGCTAATCATGAACGTGATGCAGAACGGTCGGGGCGTTCAACTCCCTAAACGCCGATATGATCTCGACGACGCGCGGCTCATCCGCGTCGGTGGCGGGCTACACGTCTGCTATGCACCAGATTATCCCTATCATCTTCGCCCCGGGCATTGGCTTCTTTTTCGACCGCGTCGGGTTCCGCATGTTCTTTGGTCAGTTCACGGCTTTCCCGTTCGCGCTCCTAGACAGGGTGCTCATAAGTCTCGCAATCCGCAGTGTCCTTGACGAGCGTAATCTGGATACTTGTATTCTGTCTCATAGGCTTCACGCAGGTGAATGCACTGGGTGTAATGATCGTGGCCTCTCTTGCGTTAGCTTTCGTACGTCCCTTCCTCGTCCCTCACACTCGTTGATTGATGGACTGTAACTTGCGCAGAACGCCATCCCGTTCATCTGCTCTATTCCCCTCCTGGTTCCTGATCAAACACAACTCGGGTTGGCGTTTGGTATCTGGAAAGGTATCTACTTAGTGCTTACATCTATTCCATCGCTAACTCGGCCCCAAATAAGCGTTCAACAATTGTGGCTCTGTCATTGTCGACATGGTCACCGGGAGACTGCAGGATATAGTACGTGTCGCGTCCCAATACCGGGAATCATTCACATTGCTGAATCGAACACAGACACCGAATGAAGGGTACAACAAAGTTGTGGCATTCCTGGTTGCGATGAAGGCTTGTGAATTCTGCTGGGGGCTGTTCTACGGGTGCGTTTATCGTTATCGTGTTCAACAAAAATTCTTGTTACTCACCTTTGCCTCACTTAGCCTTCTCGATCGCCGGTAAGTCCCTTACACATGCCATGTCTCCTCTTGCTACCAGACATACTGACTGTGAATGCCTAGATATCTGGGCGGTATCCTCACCATGAGCGAGCGCAAGCGCCAAATCATGGAGAAGGAAACGACCAAGCTGGACGATCTCTCCGGTCGTCGTCCTCGAGTATTCTTCACGATATTAGGGTGCTTCACGTGGTTTGCTGTAGCTGTGGCTGCGTGGGTCCTGTATATCAAGTATTCCATTTAGATCTAGGAGGTATACTACAAGTACTTTCATCACAATCGACCATGGATCTTTGAATTGCCGGCGGCATATGAGATTGAGTGTTGGTCAATCGGGTATTGCCGAACACACTCTCTCCTCCGACCATCATCATCCATGCAAGGTATACAGCGCGCCAAACACAGATTGCCACCAGAGTCTAATCAATTCGTCTGGAGGCTTCAACAAATACTACCCGCCCGACTATGATGGCGAGAAGCATAAGAGTCTCAATTCCTACCGAGGTGCATGCAGGCCAACTCAAGTCAAGTTGGGAGCTGTGACTGATGATTATCTGTGAATAGGCGTACACGCTCTGGGCGACAGGGCGCGCAAGATCGACAAGGGGATCCTGATCACGCGGTTTGAACTGCCATTCAATATCTGGTGGTGAGTCTACGCCCCAATTCCAGTCTCAGTCCCAGCCCATATTCGACTCGGATGTTGACACTGTGATTCTAGCGGAACATGCAATAACCACATCGGGATGGGCGTGCGCTACAACGCGGAGAAGAAGAAGGTCGGAAACTACTACTCGACGGCGATATTCGAGTTCAGGTGCAAGTGCCATCTCTGCGACGGGTGGTTCGTTATTCGGACGGACCCGAAGGTGCGTCGACTGCTATTACTAGGATGCGCCTCGAGTGACGGTGTGGGCAATTCAGAACACGCGATACGAAGTCGTGTCTGGAGCGCGACAGAAAGACGAGGAGTGGGACCCGGAAGAGAATGGAGGATGGGCTGTTCACGGTGCGTGCATATCACTCTTTCTTAATCAAATATCTCAACCCATCTAGACACTGAAAGTGCCTCTACACCCGCCGACCCGCTCGCTGCATTGGAAAAGACCCGCACAGCCGAGACGCAGCTCACCCAAGTGCAAATCCCGCGCCTCGAGGCACTGCAGAGCGTGTCTGACCAAACGAACGCCGACCCGTGGACACTGTCGCGGAGGCTAAGGAAGGGATTCAGAGAGGAGAAGAAGGTGGCGGGAGAGAAGAGGAGGAGGGATGATGGGATCAAGGACAAGTATGGGCTACCGGGGGAGATGGCGCTTGTGAGAGAAGAGGATGTGGAGGAGGAGGCAAGGGAGGGATGGCGGAGGGGCAGAGAGGAAAAGGAGGAGCGAAGACTCAAAGCTGCCCCGTTGGGTGCGCCACGGAAAACTGTAGTCGGAGTAGGAGCTGGGAAGGGAAAGGGTACGGCGGTGGATCTCTTGAGGGCAAGAGTGCTGGGAAACACAGCGAAGAGAGCACGGGCATCATGACGGACGATTCAAATGTATTTGTAACTATGGACTTTTGTACTAGCCCCTTCTTCTTAGTCTCGTAAACCGACTTTGTAGTAGCAAGATAATCGTTCCTACTGTTACAAAGTCTGGAGTTTGTTGGGGGCCCGTAGTAGAAGCTGCCATCTCGGCAACGCGGCAAGAAATTCGCAAGACTCTGACAAGAGAAAATGCACACAGATGCCCAGTAGCATCTTCAGGCCAATGTGATTGAATACCTATAGCTTTGTACCAGCTTTTTCCAGAGTCAGCGCCGGTGCTTCTCGATAATTTCTCGCCGCCTTCCTTCGCTCGCCTTGATCACGAGGAGCATGAGATTGATGGCCCTTCCAAGGCCCTGTCGGCAAGCTCTCGGGGCGACATGCCGTTCAAACTCCGCGTGATGGATTGGCACCTCCTCCTAGGGGCCCCCATCAAAAGCTAGACTACCTTCTTCTGTATCGTTATTCTTCACCTACGATGCTTGTTGAAAGCATACTTTGTGACCAATGTGAGCTTGTGCAAAGCAGCGAATACCTGGCCTCCGTCCGAGGTTGGAGCTGTATACAGTCTATTGATTTAATCAGAAAGGTTGAAGCTGTCTCGTTCTTGGTGTAGATTTACACGAATGCGATTTCATTGGTGGGTATGGGGTTGCTAACATCAACATGCTCTTGCCTTGGTATCTTGCCTGCGAGACCAGACTGTACCAAGCGAGACTGGACTCAATAATAATCACATCGCTTGTATTCTCTCCGTCGTATCAGTAACATCAGCACGTAGATTGTAGTTCATTACATTGATTTTCACACCAACGCTCCCTCTGGAAGCTCATAGTATAATGGCTGTAGCGGCAAATCAGACGAGGATAGTCATCAAGTAGAACAAGACACGCACCGTGTTGAATACATGGTAGAAATGGCCATTCACACCACCCTTCTTCTTATTCCCATAATATTCCATCGGGAACCACTAGCCAACATACGAGTTAATTGTACGAGAAGAAGGGCGAAAACCACTTGCATGTTCTTGTGGTAGCGATTCCTTGTTGGCCCGTCTATATCTAGCTCCGAACGAATCATCGACCACGGTCGTCCCATGCTTGGGCAGAACGAATTGTGCAACCTGCAGCTCAGTGTCCGTGACCGAGCCTCGTGAGATTCGCGCATACGACGTCCGGTATAGTCCTCTGTACAGTATGTATTCGCACCACCGGTCGTAGTCCTCTTGATCCACATCGTGCATCATACCATCTTCTATGAGGATCTCGTAGGGAGATGCTGGGCAGATATTCTGTGAGCCTAATGCGATGATTGTAGATGACATTGCACTTACGTCGGACGGCCATAGGCTTGGTTACCACGTAGCCCAGGAAGATAACTGGTCTCGGCTGAGCTGCCTTCATTATGCGCGCCAGTTCTATGCTCTGAAGTTCTCGATCTAACGGATCCTCCTCTGCACAAATGCGGCCACTTCAGCTTCGAAGACGACATGGATTTGGAAGAGGTAACCTTGGCCATTGTGCGATACGACGACGGTAACAGCAGTCCCGTAAATATCCAGGACAGCTTCGATGGCCGGCGCCAGCTCGCCATGAGGGGAGGGCAGTAGATGATGTGTAGAGTTAATGATGGGGAACTAAACAACAACAGAAGTTTAGCACATTCAGGCAATTCATCAAACTGACGATCCCAACCTTCGAGAGAAGTACAGCGCCCCAAGTGTGCTTGTTGGGTCCAGGACCGAGGTCAACATACTACGATGGCATTTAGTTTCCCCTGTCGACCAAGAGACATGCAGGCGTACGTATCCATCTTCAACTGCGACACGAGTTCTGGACAAAATCGATTACCGCCTAGAAGCCAATAATCTGATTCACTCACAAGTCCCTGTTACCGTACACCTGGCGCTGTAAGGGGAGTCAGTGGTCTGTGAAATACGAATGAAAGCTTCTTACATGCAAGTCCGTCTCTAGAAGGCCGACCACGTCCAATTGCATGTCTCTAATAGTGGCATCAGCATGCGATAGCTGACATGGAAACATTGAATTCTACTTCATGAGTTTTGTGACGCGCCTCTGACTGTCTCTACCAGTATTGTCGAGTCCGAAATGAATAGTCCATATCCCCGCTCGAACCATTCGATGGCCAGGGCGGAACGGTTGTATAGCACCCGTGGGGAGGCGATACAAAGTAGCGAGCACTGATAACGTAGAGATGGCGGCTAGAACCAGGATGGCCCTCAATTTCGTGCCATTCGGTAATGCACTGGGCAGCCTTGGGGAGGGGCCAATGAATGCGGGAATCAAGCACAGAATGTGCGCAAGAAGAACACTGCCAACATGTAAGCAGCGCAACTGAGAAGTGAGAAGATAGGAAACATTACAGATCGGTTCGTTCACGAAGATAGACACCTCCGGGGACGAACGCATACGCCACGGTCCACACACTCGCCAGAGTGAGCAAAATATAAACCAGCATCCCGGTACCGTACACCATAGCACCGTTTATACCAGACGAGGTAGCCCGCCAAATCACTCGGGGTATCAAGGACATGGCGAACACCGAATACCCTAGGCCCCCAATGTATCCCGGCCAGGCGGCTTTCGAGTACAGAATGTACAAGCATCCACATCCAGAGAGGAAGTATACGGAGTTGAGGATACGAGAGACAACGAGGGACGTGCTCGGGGAGCGCGCGGAGACAACTATGGCAGACGCCAATCCAATGCTTTGGAACAGCAGCGTGATTGCGCCATGGAGGTGAGGTAGGGGTCCCCGAGGTTTGCCGTCTTGATATCCGGTCCACGACCACGCAATTATCGTGCTCGAGTCAGAGAACAAACTGTGGAGAATGAATAGAAGACTTCCTAGAGGTAGGGCTGCTGATAAAAGTGGTACTTCTGGTGATTGAGAATGGCGGGCCACAGTGGAAGAATCAGATGGCCGAAGCGCAAACTGGAGTAAAGCAATCAATGCTAAGACCAGACCGGTCCTGTTGTAGCCACCGGACGCTTCGTTTACGAACGGCCAAACTGCGAGATGCTATATGAGACAGACTCGTGAATAAGGACTGTATCGGATCGACGAACCGGGGTTGTTCGAATGATTTGCGTGCTTGGACAAGGACGCTACCAGTAAACCTATCCCCGTTACTGAGAGAAGAGTAAGCGGGCGCCACTTGAGCGATCGTTGAGACTGACCAATGGCTTGATATTCAGAAGCACTGTTACCCCATGCCAATACCTGTCTCAGTACAGCCGCACTGGCGGCGGGAGCTACGACGATGAGTCGGTGATATGGTTTCCGCAAGGCGAAAGCTCCGAGTCCAGGAGAAGAAAGTAAATGAAGCAGACTTTCGGGTATAGCCAAGGGGAAAATGGCCAATAGGAGCGGAGACAGCACTGACAAGAAAGCGAGCTCGTGCCCAGCTATGCCCAGCTCCCAAACGGAGAAATAAAAAAGCGTCGGGATAAGTGAAGTAAAGATCGACCAGAATATATAGGCTGTTTAGTCGTCAACGCAGAGGTTCTGGCGTTCTGGACTGTACTTACACAGGTATAGATCAGATATGAAATTTGTCGTGGATCCATGCAATAAGAATGTTAAAGAAAAGCTAGTGCTATGTGGAGTTGTTGTTGTGTTGACGGCGTTCACCACCTTCGCCGAGCCATTAATGGATTTGAGACCGTTGCGAGTAGACTCCATACTATCATCGTTGAATCAGCTTCAATTCACTAGGCTAGGCGATGAAGACGGATGTACATTTCATCGCTTTCGTTGTTAGGCTTTTCTGTAGTAGTAGCTATGACAGAGGCAAGTGTGACCTAAACCGATTGAGCACAGATTTTGTAGTATACAGTGCGGGAGAATCAGACCTGGAGTAACGCATCCTTGAACTCCCGTTCTGCAAGGGAGTCAAACATAACGTCAAAAATGATGAGGGCCCATTCAAAGAAGCTGTAGTGGGTGTATGCTGGAGGACAGTCAGTTACGCGACAAACGTTCAAATCCGAATATACAACCTCCTGGTATTCGGTGCACCTTGTGTTGTACAAAGAAATATACAAGTGGGATAATGGACACAAAGAACCTGGCCGAATATGAGCGCTTGGCGATGTCGCGAAGGAAGTACAACTGACGCAGTGGCGACACGGCGCCTGGGGGCACAATGAGCGCGTTATTGAGACAGAAAGCATACGAACGCGCACCGTCTTCTCCTTACAGTGGTGTTTTGGGTACAGCGGATCGTACCAAGCATCCAAGGAATGTTACAGAGCATGTAGGTGATCATACAGACGTCGTGAACGTCGTGGTCGTCGCTCGATGTTATGTACACCCAACCGCCGCATGACAAGGTGCGGATCAGGCCCGTCGCGAACACAGACTTCGCCAGCTTTGGGGCGGACGGCCGATGTAGGACATACTGGAGTGCAACGAGGGCAAAGCGTGGGCCGGACGTGAGCGCGATGGCAATCTGGAATAGATTCCGTTCCGGGTACCAGTCTCCGACACTGACGCGACGAAGGTAAGGGAAATCGGGCGGTGCGGGTGCGGGCAAGACGTACGTAGCAGACACACTTGGAAACCATTCCTCTGGGTACCCAGCAATGCCGTTCCTGACGATCTTCTTGTAGTGCAAGAGCAAGCCGAAGACAAGCGCAATCGTGAACGCCGAATACGCGAGGCAAGTGTGCACCCGTGCAACGGTGGCGGCGCTGACAACGAGCGGCTGGGCGCGGTCGGCCATTGATGATGGCCGTTTAGAGTCGGAGACAAGTTCTCGGTTCGGGCATGTCGTGGTTTGAGGTAAAGTACGTGCGAAAGATTACGATACTGTACTGACGTCACTTCGAGGGCAGTACTATTTATTAAGGTCAGACTACGGTGCTAGTCAAAGCTTTGTGTATAGAGTACTAAGCAATCTAGCTTCGAGGCCTACATACAGATAATAGCTGAAAGTTTTAAGCACAGCGAATTGTGTTCCAGAGAATTTATAAAGAAGTCTAGCACTGCAATGCCAAGAGGCTAATGCCGATGGAAAGTTTAGGCTCTTGGGCAGACCCGCGAACACCGACATTGCCAACAGTGCCGATGGCAAAGTGCGCTGACAAGCCAGAGGGCCCGACGGATATACCCGTGCGCAAATGGATGAGACTCTTCGTCAGAGGAATATAACGAATTCGCGAAAGCATGGATATCGATTGTCGTGAGGAGAGCGAAGAATACCGGACTTACTTACCTTTCGCTTCCGAGACAGATACGACTAGGTCGTAGATCTGGGAGCCAGGTCATGTTGAAAGCTTGGTTACACGAAAGATGAATCGAATCATACTTACAGCGATGATACCAGCCATGATGTCCGGAATGACAGATCTCATATTGCGGTCGGGTCGAATTACGACCATGGTACCGGTAGATATATCCACCCCAGCTTTTGCAGTGCCATAGCTAGCTTCAGGTGAGCCTCCGAGACCCCGAGAACCACATCGAAAGCTGTTAGATAGCACGAACCTAGCACCCATGGCTGTCAAGTACACCCATAACAGTTCAGCAACATTTCATGGCAAGGTCACTGACAGGTGAAGACGATGGCGCTCGCGCATTCCTGTAGAGAAGGAATCGTCAGGCGGACTCGGAGATACTCACCGGCGTTTGGTCGTACCATTGTGCTGAAGAGGTGGGATTAAACAAGAAATTGGTCGCTGGATATCCTGGAACAGAAACTTTGCTGTCAGTGCTGAGAGAAAGACAAGAGCTTGGACTCGAGCAAACGAGGGCGGGAATAGGAAACATGTCACTGAAGTAGCACTGATAGCGGTCTCCTCATCTCACCCGCAATAGCCCGCAATCTGTCGTAGGAATCATCTATGTACTTGGCATAGTCTTGTTTCGGAGGATTGATGGCCCCCCTCCAATGGCTTATTGAAGTATGATCTACCATGATGGAGACGAACAGAGCGAACGAAGCAGAGACTCTCCCTTCGTATTTTGCTGTTCTACATGGAGGTCAGATGGAGTCATACTTAGTAGCTCGAATAGATTACCGAAAGCCCCAGGCCCCATCACGCCCCCGCGAATGCCCGCCTGCGGCCTGAGGCCTGATGATTGAAGTTCGATAAGCACCAGTGCCTGGATGTGCTTGTACAAATTGATGATGCATACAAACTCCCTCCTGTACAACACACTCTATCGCACGAGTAAAGAAACTACATGTATAAATACACTACAAATAAATGTCTAATTAGTAGGATAGCCAAGCAGTGACGAATAAATAACCCCCAATGGAAATGGAAAACCGAGTTCTTGCTACAGAATTTTCTCCATCTTTTCGAGCGCTACGTCGACGCCGCGTATAAGCAAGGTGACTTTACTCGGTAGTAACGGTGCACCCGCCGTCGCGTTATCGGCATCGACGCCGTACGCGATGTTCTGCTCCGCGATGGCCTTCTCCACAGCGATGGGCAGGCGGAGGGTGATGCGCGTGAGCTGGATGGTTAGCCGCGACCGCCCAAACAGGTCAAAGTACGATAGCTGCCGCAGCGCATGCTGTACCTCGAGGAGGTGACTGAGTTCACTGTGTAGGGCGTATATACACGTCCGACAGGCTAGAGTAGCATGGGAAATCAGCGCAGGTGCGTGCAATAGAGGCCGGGCAACGTACTGAGGGCCCGCTGTCGTATTCGTTGTAGAGTGGTCAGCACAGAATTTATGCCCTCCTCGCCCAGACTGAGCGCAGGATTGATATCATCGATCGCTTCTAAATTGCCAGAAGAATGTCGGCAACCTGGATAGCAACAAAGTGGGGATGAGGAGACTCACTTAGCAGCGATCTTATGACTTCGAGATCACCATCAAGGAAGTCATTGAATACACCGATAATGACACTCCGGAACGTTTCTTCGGCATGCCCCGCTGGGTGGGCGGAAAAGACATCGTAGGAGGAAGAGGGAGAACGGGAATCGTAGAGGCGTCGCGAGGAAGGTTTACTAAGAATATCATATGCCACGGCCACCTTCTGAAAGGCGAGGGTGGCGTCGGCCCCGTCGGCTGGAAATTTACTGGCCGAAGCGAGCATGTCAGTGGGCGGATACACGAACACAGAACAGGCGGGCGTACTCTGGATGGCAGGCGCGGCTGCGCGATAGATATGCTCGCCTCAAGGTGCTCTTATCGAGATGTGTTGCCTTTGCAACACCGAGGACTTTGTAGAGATCGTCGTTATCCAACACCTCGCGTAAGGTGTCGTAACGTCGCGGGTCGTAGTGGTGTTCGGGGGAGGAATGGGGGGAGGGAGAGGAGGTCGATGCTGCAGAGAGCCCCGAGGCCTCTGCAGTCCAAGTGATGTATCTTCGCTGGTAGCTCTCGATATCTGCATCTTCCTTTTCGTCCACGGGTAAATGGAAATATGTGCTGGCTGTCACCAAGTAAGTTAGCACGACGGGTTATGCGGCGGGAAAACAACTTGCCCGTCGAAAAGGCGTAGGAAAACATGATGGTTCAGGCCTAGGGCCGTCTCCAGATGAAAAGGAGGGCGGTGAGAATCAATGTGAAAGCAGTATCGGAATTATCACATGAAATTGTTTCTTACTACTCCCACGTGATATTTACGACATCGGTCCGGTCAGCGTCATATCTATCGGTCTACACGGCCAGAAGCTCAGATGGATTTCGGAAGGTGCACCCGAGGACCGACGTAGTGCATCATATAATTTGAGCTCAGTGCATCCGTTTTTGCATTCGGCTCATTCACCATTTCCAATCCCCCATTTACGCTGAATGCAAAGCTTTTCGCAAGCCGAGCTCAAAATCTTTGGGAAATGGACTCAGTGCAACAACAAGAAGACTGCGGAACCCTGTTAGTGGCGTGATCTGGCGTGATCCGAGTCATTTTATTTTTTTACAAGTCTAGTCTGCCGCTCTATTCCTGCCCTCACCTTCGCAAACACTGACTTCAAGCTGACAACTTCTGATTGCGAGGCCAGCCTCTCAACGAATAGGGACAAGAGCAAGCAACGACAACAACGAGAGCCGACCACCGGCAAGGACGATGACCGCCAGCGACCACGATGACGATCACGGACGAGGAAAGCGCGAGACCGGGGACGAACACACACACTACAGCATCGCAAGGATGACAGCGCAGGGACCTCGACGACCAGCGAGGACGACGATATCCACCGAAGACGACGACAACTCGCGAAGACGACTAGCGAGGACGACGACGACGACTCGCCAAGACGATGACGATTAGCGAGGACGAGGACGATTAGCAAGGATGAGGACGATCAACGCGAACGATGACCAGCGAGGACAAAGACGACTGACGACCAGCACGGACAAGGACGAATAGCGAGGACGATGACCACCGAGAGCGATAACATGCAATAATCACGACAGGACGAAGGCTCATACGCAACGAGGAAGAACAACAACTGCCGACTCGTCTACCGGTATGTTTGCTGCTGCCGCCTTATTGCTTCCTTGAGACTGACAATAATTGCAGCCTCGAGCTCCTCCTGTCTATATCATTACACCCTCGGTAGCTACTGTAGATTGTGTGTTATGTATTTGGGCAATATATGTTGTTTTCATCTTCTCTACGGTCTGTTCTGGAATTGGGGCGAGCGGGCGCCAGAAAAAAAAAGCGCGAGGTGGTGGGCGGGCGGGGCCGGTTCTCAAACAGGGATTCCGACGTACCGACGAGGATGGGTTCAATGCATAAAATTATGGGTTGAGCGCATTTTCCTCGATTTCAAATAGCGTATGCACTCAATGCGGTTTCCTAAAACATGCACTGAGTTTGATTAGATATGCATTCAGCGCATGGGCGCCAAATATGGGTTATTTCCATCACTTTGGGCTACCTGTGTAGACGAATTGCGCATCGAGGGCCTCCGCAAATCTCTTCGCTGCACGTCGTACCTCTCCTCTTTCCCCCATGATGGTGAGCCTTACAATCGAGGACTCGTCTCCTCCTTTCATCTGTGTCAGCTGATGGCGTCCAAACGCCCAGTTCAAGATGAACACAGCCCCATCAGGTTCAATCCGCACAAACCCCTTCACTCGCCATATACTTTCTTTAGAAAGCCCATTCAATGCCAGCTCTAGCGCCTCCTTGGTGATCCCATCTTTACACCACACATCTTCCGTACCGTGTTTGTTCTCGTGTCCACTGCATCCACACGCCCGTCTGGCAGGTCCTCGTACAAGACTGACAGTCTCGACTTCGTCGTGATGCGCCGAGTCCTCGTATCCCAGTTTGTCCATGAATAGTTTTGTTTCCAGACCGAAGATCAATTTGGGATCTACTCCGCCCTGAGGTTGGCACTTCACCATCGGCGTGGTATCGTTCAGTGTATGCAAATGGTCGAGCACCGTGTCCAGCTGTCGCTCCGACACATGCTCCCACTTATTCTGGGACAAGGGATAGTATCAGTGAGCGTGTCATTAGCGGTGCAGTGTGAGAAAACGAACGATGAGAATGATGTCGGTGTAACTTGATTGCATCTTGGCTGTGGGAGACGTGTCTTCGTAGCCCGTGAAATTCTCCGCATCTATCACGGTGGCGATGGCATCTAGTCTAAGTTCGCCACCGGTCTGTCTCTCTATTTCGCGAATCTGGAAGGCTAGAGTCGCGGGAAAGGCCGATCCGCTGGAGTACGAAAGCGTGTTAATAGAGCTTGATTAGACCCATCTTGGCAGTCACCTACGAGCATTCAATTATAATGCGGTCAGGCCTGTACTTGTCTAAATCATGAGCTTTTGAACAGTCCATGACAAAGATCGGGCTACCTTTGATCTCTAATATCGCAGTTTGCATCTGTCCGACGAGGACACAGCACCTTTGTAACATTTGGACAATTGATTGCAAGAATTTCGCGATTAGACTCACATGCAGCCATTCAGTATCTCGCTCACAGCAGTGAGACTGGATTGCTGGGCAAGTTTGCTGTCGACTAGAATCCAGATTCAAGATTGCATCGTAACGACCAGGGGCAGACGAGGCACCTTCAACGTCACCGAATTCATTCTTGAGCAGGACAACTTTGTAATCAGGAGGAAGCTGCGGTAGAAGTGCTAAAATCAGGGAGGTTTTTCCTGCGCCCAGAAATCCAGTAACGACGGTGATGGGGATGAACGACTTGTCCGACATGGCGGGACGAAGTAAAAAGGCGGTCGAGGCGGCGATCATCAATGCGATCATGAAGTACTCTACCCGCTAGCTAGCCCATACATACCTCGGCAAATAATGGAGACCTCCGTCTAGGTTAGCACTATGATATTTTTCTAGCAACACGTACATGTAAGCTAGGGTCATCGGAGGATTCGAAGGAATCGGCCCGGGGGCGCTTCTGTCTTGTGCGCCATACTTATCTTCAGGTCGGTCATCCCCGACCTGATGTCCACCATTTCGGTGGTGATAAGTAAGTACACTGTACACAGCCCAGTACTACGACACGATGCTTACGGCTTGAAATTTCAAGGCTTTCACGATGTAATACCTGCGCATTTGCTTGGGATGTGACAAGTGATCCTCTGACTATAATTCAGTCTGTACTCCCAAGCTATGTAGTATGTACGCTATGATATTTGGTCAGAATCTAGTGCATGGATGCGCATTCTAGCTAGGCACCCTACGCCTGATTATTTTGACAGTTTCGTGATGAAGTTTTCAAGCTCTATGCTACAGCGCGTCTAACTATTACAATTCAAGAATAAGTCGGCTCAAGTGTTGCCCATTACAACGTCGTCCTCTCCCTGATTCCTCAACAGCTCTACTCCGGCCTTTATCTCAGCTATTTTGGTGCGCATGACCGTGATCGCCTCTGGTAGCAACCGTTCTGGGGCATACGCACTTTCCGACTCGAGGTTGACTGTCGAAAACGGTGAGAAATTGGCTGATTGGATGCACCATGACCTACACAAGAAATGGTCCCGCACCCGACTCAGCTCGACAAAGCCGTCGAATTCCGGATGGCGCAGAACCTCGCGACTGACAGTATCGTTTCTGACACCGTGGGGATCGACGCTGACCGCCTGGGTCCTTGGGTCGACGTTGATGACGCCCGCCGCGAAACACCGCTGAAATTTCTCCGCGTGCTCCGGTGGGATGGGCTTTAGTATTTTGATGTGAGGCAGGAGGCGGTAGGACGCGGTCGCGACGGGGCTGAACTTGGCGTGGTCCTTGCCCACGCTCTTGACCGCGTGCAGATCCATCTCTATCTCCTGCCCGGGGCGCAGCTTCGCGAGGACAATGTTGGGGTTGGTCGGCGCGGGCGGGGTGTCTGCGAACATGGCCTGCTGCTCGCCCTCGGGGCGCCATACCAGGTGCGACGACAGGACCTCGGAGTTGATGTAGAGGTCCTCGGGCTCGGTCGCGCCAGGCGGCGGGTGTGGGTTGTGCGAGCACACGACGTGCAGGTTGAAGACGATGGTGTTGCGGTCCGTGGGGGTGTCGTTGCCCGGCGTGCGCATCTCCATCGGTTCTGGGTCGATGTTGAGCGGGACAAGCCCGAGGCGGTGCGCGAGGACCTCGTCCTGGATCACGGATGTGTTGTTCCAGACGTAGACGTGCTCAATGGCCACCTGTGGAACTTCGGCGATCATGATGCGGCGGAAGGCGTTGGCGATGGAGGCGTCGACGCCAACCATGTCAAAGTCTATTGACCGACCCGAAAGACGCTGGACCTGCACTTTTAGGTTCTATGCTTCCAAGGAAAATACCTGTAAGCCATAGCCATCGTCGAGGCGAGGAAACGCACCTGTTTGAATTTTGGTAGGCTCCATGCGTGGTCTTCACCGGGATAATGGCCGGGGTAGTCGGTGCTGGAGATGTTGGTGACCCGCTCCGGTTTGATGCCAACGAGGCGACGTTGGTCGATGTCCTGGGTCATCGCTGCATGCAGGTGAAAGTAAGGTGATGGCAAGATGAAAGTGGAAAGCGTAACAAAAATTTTGATCGATCATTATTCCACGCGACAAATAAGTAACTTACTCTTTACTCTACCACTATTTCTTTACTTGTTAACTGACTTGCCACAACGCTTTTCTCAGTCCTGGTTTTGACTTTTGGTGCTTATGATACGTATGAATTCCTACAGTACCTTATTCCTGATTCTCTCCGACGCAATCCTTATGTCTGAATCCCTCAACGATCTATGTACGAGTATACTTCACCGTGACTTTTGGGGTACATTTTCGTGGCCGTCGACGTCGCTACTAACACTGAGGTCCGACTCTGGAATAAACCCGATTCCGAGAATGAGGATCTCTTCAGACACTTCTATCGACACAGTACTGGCATGCGACAAACGCTCAAACCTGGGCTGGCGTTACTTACAGTATGTCCAAAACATCGTAGCACCCAGTGTTCGCCAAGTAAAGTAGTAGTTACATCGACAGGTTATCAAAGCGCAGCGAACATACAAGTACATATCAAGCTAAGGGATGTCATGCTACACAAGAAAAGAATTAAGTACTATAAGTAACAAGAAAGAAGTTCAAGCGTAGCGCACGGGAGCCATAGCGGGGGGATGGGGCGGGGGCGGCATCCACGCACTCTGCTGCTCGTGCTCCTGGATATCCCGCTCCTCCGACATGTACGAGTCCTGCGTGGGCGGGATCGCCGCCGCAGCCAGCAGCTGACTGTAATGCCCGCCCTCAGCAGCCGACCCGTCCCCATCCCCATCCCCGTTCATCTGCGCCTCAGGGTAGAACGGATAGAACATATGCCCGCAATCCGGCATGGGCGCGTGCTTTCCCGGTGGCGTCGTGCCATGCCCGTTGTTCCCATTCATGCCCCGCGACGACGACTGCGAGTACCCGGACGATCCATACGACGCAGAAGAGAGCGTCGGCGTCGACTGCTGGCTGTTCGCGTGATGCCCGGGGCTCTTGAGGGCATCTTCCTCCCAGTCCTGCTCCGCCATGAGCACGGGATTCGTCGCTGGCCCGACGGTGTGCAGGTTGACGTCCATGACACGCTCGGCGAGCTTGGAGATGAGCGGGTGGCCGCCGTTGACGTCCTTGCGCTCCCAGCGCCAGCGGAAACGGGGCAACATGTCGAGCGCGAGCCATACGTCCTCCAAAGCCGTGTGTCGGGGCAGGGTGTCGGACTTGGACATGTGTCCGTACAGTATGACCATCGCAGCGATGTGAAGCGGAATGGGCGAAGTGAAGAAGGCGATATCGGGGAAGCGGATGAGCTGACTATGCACGATGATGGTGTTGTGAGATGTGATTATGGCTGGGAAGATTAGCGTTGTATAAAGACTAAGACATGGGTTCGCTTACCATCAACCAAAGCCTTCCTCCGATGCGCGTACGGCAGCTCCTTCGAGCTGAACAAAGCACGCAACAGCAGGATCCTAGAGATCCCGATTTTCAACAGCGTCAGCCCCTCGTTCTCCGTAATCTCCTGCACCAACTTGCTCTTCCTCTCCAGCGGCCACTCATCGGTGCCGCCAAAGTAGTACTTGTACTTGTCCGGGAGCCCCCTGCGGAACTCGACCATGCTTTTGATGATCCTCGTCGCGTTGCGGATGATGCTGTCGCTGTTTTGGCGCGCGGGCGAGTAGAGCGAGTTGATGATGTCGGCCTGGATTTCGACGATGGGATGGGTAAGCTCAAAGTGCTCGCTAAAGTCTTCGCGGACGTCCTTGACGCGCGTGGAGGACATGCGCGATGGACGCGGTGTGTTGCCGTCAGAGGGGGAGATGCCCAGCGGACGGCCGAGGAGGATGGAAGTGCCGCGGTCGTGGAGAAGAACGATGCCCCAAAGGCGGATGCGCAGCTCGCACTCTTCCTCCGAGAAGATGTGCTGCTGGTTCATGTTGTTCAGTTGCGATGTGGGGTCATGGTGAAGGCCGAGTTCGATGGACAAACGGACCAAGCTGCCGACTAGTCGCCAAAGAGTGCGTCCTTGTCGCTGTTACACGGATGAGTGGATGTGTTAGAAGAAATGTAATCAGCTCACCTCGGTATACAGATACCAATGCAGAAGGATGAGGGCTTGCAAGCTGGAGATTGTAACCTTCAAGTCAGGCTTAACCCCCAGAGCGCGCCTGAAGAATTCGTCGTGGTCGGGCCAGTCGGGGGACAAGACCTTGCGCATCGAAGGCTTGTTCGGCGGAGACATCTGAACGTCTTCGCCAGACTCCATCTCGGAGGAACTGTGCGAAACCTCACTGAGAGTGCCCAATGCCAGTACGAGGTACAGACTGCAGATGAAACCGGGATCGTGGGTACTCATCCTGTCCTGATAGAGATCATCGAGGGACTGCTGGAAAACCTTGTTGAAAAAGACGGGACGGTGGATATTGAGACGCGAGAAGTAAATTTCGACGACATGCTGGACGAGGTTGCGGTCCTTCGGTAGCCAGACGTCGATGATTGCTGGGTCCGGTCGGGCAGCAAGAGATATCTGGGGAAGGACGGCGGCATTGGAGTTGCGCCTGACGGTGACTTTGCGCCAGTTGTGGGAGTTACGGGGGGTGGATGTTTCCGCCACACTTCGGTCTCTGCCCGAACTCAATCCATTCGAACCGACCGCGAGATCCTCTCTGTCGACAGTGGTGGGGGCAAGCTTGAGGTCGCTAACAATGGCTGCAGAGACGCCAAAGTTCTTGGCCAGCGCCTGGGCAATAATCAATAAAAGTTCTGCATAACTTCAAGAGGACTGACCTGTGTGTTGGACATGTCGTTGGACTTTGGATCCTGGCCTTTGATGTCGGTTCCGAGCCCTCTTGTGGTTTCCTCAGTCGGCGGAGGCGAGTATTGCGGGCCATTTGCGGGCTGCTGGAAGGCTGGGTGGATGTGTGGATTGTAGGGAGGACCCGGCATGGGCGGCATCTGGCTGGGGTGATAGGGCGGCCCAGGCGGGTATGGGATCATGCCGTGCGGTGGATAGCCTGGCGGCGGCGGCATCATGCCAGGCGGCGGGAACATGTACGGATTGGGGCCGGCTGGAGCGCCTTTGGGCGGGGCAGGACCGTCTGCGCGGAACGACGTGCGCATTGGAGACGCCTGGAAGGAGAAGGAGGTCGAGGTGTGGTTCTCGGTTATCTCGATGCCGTCCCGCGCGAGAAAGTCCTCGATGTTGGCCATCTCGAAGCCGGGCAGATGGCGCTTGAGGAGGGCCTCGCATTGTGCGAGCTGGAGCTCGACGCGCTCGGTGTAGCCGCGCGGGGTGAGCGTCTGGCGGTGGCGGTCCTCCTGGTTGCACTCGACGCCGGCGGTCTGGCAGGCGGTGCAGCGCGGGTGCTTGGAGTCGCACTGGTGGACGGTAGTCAGCTTTCGTATTCGTCGCGCAGACTCGCGCTGGAGTTTGCCGTCGGTGTCGCCCGGCGGGACTTGCCTTAATTTTCTTCCCTCGACATCTCGCGCAGGCCTCGTGCGATCGGCGCAGGCGCCGCGGCTCGCTGGGACCGCTCTGGGCATCGCCGTCGCCGCCGTCGTTCTTGCGGCGTCGCTTGGTGCCCGCTGCTGCCGCAGACGATGGCGGTGGCAGGTCCTGGTTGGGTGACGGCTGTTTCACCACGGCCATATGCGGTGGCGGGTTCATTTGCAGGGCAGAGTGCAGCGAGGACGGCGCCGCGGCGGCGGACGGGCCCGGAGGCTGACCGGACATCATGCTCACCGTAGACGAGGGCGGCACAGGCTCGAGGTCGCTGTTGAGCTCGATGCGCTGGAACGTCGGAGTTTGCCGCTGTGTGCCTGCCTGGGTGCTTTGTCAGAAAGCTGCTCCGTTTTGGGATGACGAAGTCTCACCACACTAGACCACACTGTATTCAAACCACCATGTCACCGCCTCCCTCACGGACGCTCCGTCCCTCAGCGTCTGCCTACACCCTCGACACCGTCATGCACGACGACGAAGACGAATACGCTCCTTTGAACTCTTCCACCGCCCCCTCCTACGGCTCTGCTCCGCTTGCCGCCTCACGGCCGTCGCCCCGAAGGGTTATCTTCAATGCCACGCTCAAGATGGCCGCCATCTTTGTCGTCAGCACGGTGCTCCTCGGGGGCATTCTGTGGATTGCTCTCCCCACACTTGAAGAGTCCGTGCCATATCCACACACTGCCTTGAGACATGTGCTCACAGGGCTGTCAACAGGCAGGATCGGGACTACCTTCGCATCCCAAAGTCGTTCCAGCAGTTACAAGAGCTCAATACCCTCCTTAAGAAATACAGGGATATCTATCCATATCGCATCCTCATATGTTATGTCATAACGTACCTCTTGTGCGTCTCTTCCAGCTATTCACACACGTTCTATACTGATATCGTGCGCAGCTTACAGGCCTTTTCCCTCCCGGGCTCCATGTATCTGTCCATACTGGGTGGTGCAGTTTGGGGTGTACCGAGGGCGCTACCGCTCGCTTGTGTATGCGTCGCATCGGGGGCAACACTATGCTATCTCATATCAGCAGCGCTTGGTCCAGCACTACTGACCGTTCCCAAATTCCACAACATCCTGTCTACTTGGTCAACAAAGATTGCTGCCAACCGATCGAACATAATCTCTTTCCTCATCATCCTTCGCATAGCGCCCCTCCCGCCCCATTGGGTAGTAAACGTCGTGTGTCCGCACGTCGGGATCGGGCTTATTCCATTCTGGGTGAGCACCGCCCTTGGAATCCTCGGCGTGACAGTGATACACACCACCATCGGCGGTGGCCTTGACGACATGACCAGTCCGGAGGACTTCCACCTCATCAGCTGGAAGAACTTCTTTGGTCTCTCCGCGGTCGTCGTAGGAGTGCTGATCCCTGTCGGCCTGCGTTATATCTTCCGAAAGGAAGTCGACGAGGTTGCGGATGGCGCGCAGAGCATAGACTCGGATGATGAAGGAGAGGACAGAATTCTGGCGGTGGGCCCGAACGCTCCGAGCAAGGCGAAGGATGTCTCGTCACGGTTGCTTGTGCGGGACGATGTGGTGTATGACGAGTATGAGGATGAGGACGACGACGAGGACATTATTCTAGAGGCTGGCCCAGCAATTTCGATACCGAAGAAGGACGGGAATGAAGTCTCCTCCGGCTCAAGTCGTTAGGTCAAGTCGCTTTTGTATAATTATGTACTACCCTACGAGACATATTTGTGTTACATCGCTATCATTTGTGTGCGTTGCATCAAGTGGCTGGCTGGTGAAACGTATAGTTGCAGCATATTGTCTTGTACTCAAGTCGAGAGTGGATGGATGTGGGAACGCCACGAAGTGGGGGAGGGTAGGTACCGAGGGAGGAGAGCGTTCGATATGAAGTTTCCTCGGCGGAAATTGTGCTCGCGTCGAGGAGATAAGGGCCGTACCGAGGGGATGCGACATAAAAGGCGTAATTTCAAAATACAAAAATAAAGGCGGAAATGTCTAAGTGGGTGTTTGTTACTGTTACCCTGTGCTTGCTCGTGCAGGGCGTTTCCCAGCTCTCACCGTTGCTCTCACCCCGACGAACGAGCTCGCTGTCCCCGCCGCCGCCGTTCGCGCCATTACTACCGCCGTCGCCGCTGAGCTCGCCCCCGCGGCGGACTAAGCGCCGTCCCGTGCAGAGTTCGCTCGCTGGCAGTGCCCAGATCTCGGAATCATGGCCGACCGACACCCTTCGTATCCGATGATGCCCAACTTCAACCCGTCGATGCTCCAGCAGCAGCAGATGCAGCAGCAGGGCCAGAACCAGACGCAGCAAGGCGGCCAGGCGGACACCCACCAGGGCATGCAGCAGTCTTTTGCCGACCAAAGCCAGCTCTGGTCGCAGATGCAGAACCTGCAGCAGTTCCGCCCGAACAACGGCGCAGAGATGAACAACCCGCAGATGGCCCAGCAGGCAAGTCCCGTCACTTTGTGAACATCCCCCGCCGCCGAGCCGAGGGGCCCATCCGCTCTCACGTTCATGGCCTCCTACCGCCCGCCATGGGTCTATTCCTTTCTGGTGCTATCGGCGCGCAGAAACGTCATGTGCTCCGCCTGGATGCTCGCTTTCTTCTGCGTCTTCATAATTACGTATCCGTGCTAACTCGTTTCTTTCTTGCTAGATGGCCAACCTGCTCCAGAGCCAGTCTATCGCCCGCCAGCAACAGCAGTTCCTGGGTGGCCCGCAGATCGGCGCCCCCAACAACGCAGGTGGCCCACAGCAGCCGCCATTCAACGATCCCTCGGCCCCGCGTCCCCACCTTCTTGCTGGTGGCTTTTCTGGCCTCGGCGGTGCAGGCAACATGCAGCCCACGCTCTCGCGCGACTCGATGCAGGCGCGCAACGCCATGATGGCCGCGTTTAACCACACGCACAACCGGCAGCTCAACCTCATCGACATTGCAGGCAACCAGCAGAGTCAGCACCAGCAGAACCTGCGCTTGGGCCAGAATCCGTCGCACCCGCCAGGCATGAACCCTGTCAACCCCTCGGACCTCTTCAACGCACCAATGAACGCCAACCAGCAGGCCATGCGCCAGCCCTCGCCTGCGCGACCTCCTGGCGGGCCCGTGCCTTCCCACCCCGGCCAGGCCATGTTGCCGAACGGGCAGCCCCGTCCCAACGTCCCGCTAGAGCTGCAGACGAAAATCATGCAAATCCGCGCGCACATCCAGCAGACCGAGACGAGTCTCCGTCAGCTCCACGGCAACCGCAGCGGTATGTCGGATGCCGCCTTTATGCAGCAGGCGAAGGCGCATCAAACCGAGCTGGTGAAGGGCAAGGACATGCTGAATCGGTTGATCCAGTATGCCACCCACCAGAGCCAGCAGCAGCAGCAGCAGCAACAGCAACAGAACCAACAGAATCAGCAGCAACCGAATCAGCAGTACGTTTACTTACTCTTTCCTCGGCGCTCTATGACTCTAACCTGCGTTCACAGACATTTGCTTTCCGGTGGCGGCTCCGGTCCTCAGTCATCAGCCGGTCCATCACAACCGTGGATGCAACAAGCCGGTCCTTCCACGCAAGGGTCTCCCTTCGGCCAACCGCCCGCTCTACCCACGCAGCAGATTCCCCAGCCCAGTCCCAACCAGCGCCACACCCAACCTCCCCAAAACCTCGTCATGCCTCCCAACCGCTCCATTCCCACCCCCCAGCAGCAGCAACCGCCGCCGCAAAACAACCAGTTTATGCTCAATAAGGCTGCTAACCCGCAAATGGGCATGATGTCGAATGCGATGGGTCCCGGACAGCTCCCACCACCACTCGAGAAGGACCGGTTTGATAAAGCGTTCGACAACTTCCTGAAGCACAAGGGACTGCCTCGTGACCCTCGAACTCTGATGGTCGAAGGTCGCGCTATCGATTTCCATGGGCTTCATAGCGCTGTATTTGCCGAGGGTGGGCTGCTGAGCGTGGCGCAGAGAGACTTGTGGTCCGTTGTCGCTGGCCGTGTAGGATTCATTCAATTCCCCGGCAACGATGTCGAACCGCCGAAATCCGGTCCCGCCACCGCTCTTCAGATAGAGCAGATCTACAAGGAGTTCGTGAACCCTTTCGATTCTGCGTACATACAGACGGTCATGGACTCGAGGAAGAAATTCCAGCTCAACCAAATGGCCAACCAGGCGAACCCGCATCCGAACGCCGGCCAGCCGGCACGCGTCGCCAACCCTCAGCAGATGCAGATGATAATGGCATACGCCGATCAGTCCGCGGAGCAGCTTCGTGCGAATGGCGTTTCGGAGAACATCATCAACTTCATAGAGCAGCATCGGCCTAATATCCAGCGGAACATGATGGACCAGCAGCATTTCCGGAATCTGGTGAACAATGGGAACGCGCCGAACCAGCAACACCCGCCCGGTATGAATGGCGCACCTAATCGCCCGTTCCCTACGTCGGCACCAAATCCCAATCCCATGGGACCGAACCCACAGCAGCTTATGGCAAACGGCGCTCCGGATGGGACGAATCAGGATCATCGGCCGCAGATTACGTCGCAGCAGTCGAAGCAAATGATGATGTCGTTTGCGCGGAGTAACGGGGAGCAGTTGCAACGAGTGACGGGTATGCTGAACAGCATGAAGGAAGATTTCTTGAGGAATCGTGAGTACTGAGGTGTCGTTTGCTGTCTCATCTTAATTGACTCGCGACTTCAGGCATGCACAATCTTCCACCTGTTATCGTTCCGCCTGAGCAACGCATGGAGTACAACAGCGTCGTGGAACAACTCTATCGCTCTGCGACGGAGCTGGATCACAAACTCCCGATGTTGTTCCTCTTCTTGAAGAATGAAGCTTGGATTCGCAAAGTCGCCATCATCGTAAGAATTTTTATCTTTTCTTGATATGCCATCGTCTGAGTAATATTCATTCAGGTTGTCACTGTACAGCAACAGCGTAACTTCCTGTCTTCGTCAAACCCTCGCTTCATCGTCAGCTTGGACAACCTCCGACATATGTTGCAGGAGGTTCAGAAAGCGCACGAAGGGTTCAACAACACGCTCCAGATGGTCGCCACGCAGAACATGAACCGGGCTCATCTTGCCCAGCAGGCCGCCCAACAGAATTCTCCTCCACAACAAATCCCGACACCGCAACCACCTCACCCTTCCATACCGCCGCCGCAGCAACAGCAGCATCAATCCCCTCATCCCGGTAATAGGATTTCCCAGCCACCTCCCGCCGTCGCACCTGTACCTCCTGCAATTCGGAAGAGACCCTCTGTGCAGCCTGCAGCTGCAGCTGCCTCACCGACACCACCCCCTCCATCCGCCTCCACCCCCGTCGCCAACGCCCCCACGCCCTCCTCCCTCAATCCCGCGTCGTCCCCCAAATCCCCGAAAACGAAAACGAAAGCCAAACCAGCTCCGAAGAACACACGGCGCGCGTCCAAAGTCCAGTCGACGCCGACGGTGGAACCAGCTGTCTTGCCAGCGCCCTCCCCGGGTAATGGTGTGAAGCGCCAGCGTGAAGAAGAGACCGTGCCGCCAGCTCATGCGTCGGGCTCTACGCCGCCGTTCATGAACGGTGTTGCGAACGAACCATCTCCGCCCAAGAAGCTGAAGACAGACTGGGAGGGCCCACCGAACGATGCCTTGAAGCAGCGTGAAGAGCAGGCTGTGAAGGTGGAGTCTGAGGAGGACGCCAGCGCGTTCCTTGAGCAGATGACGGAGCTGATCAAGATGGCTGCTGGAGGCGAGGGCCAAGAATCTCTATCGTCTGTCTCGGACACGCTAGACATTATCCTGAAGGGCTACGGTGCGCCTCTGGATGGTACTGGGAGCTTGGCCTCATTGGGTGGTCTCGGAGAAGGGAGCAGCTCCGGGGCACGGCCACCCTCACCACCTCTGCCCTCTGTGGACGAATTCGAGTTTTTCGATTTTTCGTCTTTTGAAACTGGGGGTGGGTCGGCGGAGGACGACACGGAACGGGATCCTGCGAATGAGCCTACGCCGGATTTGGTGTCCTCCTCCTCGACGAACCCGAGTCCAGAGAGTGGGAGCGAGGCTGATGGAGCGCAGCATGCGTTGACATTTTCGGACATGAAGGGGGAGGAGGTGGGAGATCCGCTGAGGCTAAGCACAATGAAGGAGGTTGATGGCGGGGAGAGTGCGTACTACCAGCTAGCGGATTGGAAGTGGGATGGCCCGATGTCGACGCTAGAGCAGCCGTGGGCGATCTCGATGTCATAGCAGTGGAACGCCCAACATCGTGGTCGGGATACCCCTCGGAGGATATGGCACTACGGGCTGGAGGACGGCGGTTATGTTATAGGGTTTACATTATATTATGGTTCTATCCCTCCCGGCTGGAGTTATTTCTCATTTCTATTTTTCTGTTACATATCTTCCTCTTTCTTCCTTTTGATTACTGCTCCGTGCTCTCTGTATTGTTACATGTTGTCTTTTACTCGCTATCGAACAAATCGGCTTGTCGAATATTGATGGCGTTGTGTGAGCATCGCGAACTACTGTACAGATGGCCTTTGGTGAGTGGCGTAAATTCCAATGCGATGTATCCAGGGTTTCAGGATAGGTCACGACCTCCTGTTAACCTAGTCGCGTTTTGCTGTGGCTCGAAAACTACTCTTTAAATTTCAAACATGCCAAACGTTTTCAAAGGGATCAGCGTGCTCAAAATTGTCCAAATTCATTGCTTGAACAGTGCTTGCTTGCTCGGTTCTTGATGCATATTCAAGGATTCAGCTTGCTTGTCTCGACAAAACGGATTGATATCTGCCTGACTGTCTTTACTACGCGTGGATTCTTATCGCACCGTACTTGCACGTATATGATCTACAGAAAAAAAGAGGAAAAGTAAGTAATAATGATAGATATCCTGGTATAATCGATGTAATGTAGTGTCTATTATGTATAGAAGATACCGTCCTGCCCCTCTAAACATACACAGCATAACTCCCAATCACCGGACGGTGATCACTCCTCCCCTCAAGCATCCTCATTCCTCTATCGTCCAGCGTATCATAACTCAAACAGACGATATCCCCTTTGCGCCGCACATCGGGACTCGCGACATACGGCTCCTGCGGCGGGAAAAGACCAGTGGTGTTCGTGGTATTCGACATGAACGGATTGAAGAAGCGCCACCGCGACGGCGTGTGCGAGTGCCCCAGTTCCTGCGGTGGCGGAGATGCAGCATCCGCCGTACTCGGAGTCGTGAGATGCCCGTCCACCGTGAACGACCGCCTCGGCGCACGCTCCGCCGCATCACCACCATCCGATGTCAACGAGAACGTCCTCGACCGCCGCATTTGGACCTCGGTGGACAAGCGCCGCGGAAGCGGAAGCCTTTGTGACACAGGCAGAGTCTCATGCGACTTTGTCTGCTTCACAGTCGTCAGCGGGGGGTCTGCAAATGGCTGGGCGTCGCCAGAAGGAAGAGATATCAGTGGAGAGACTCCCGTGCCCGAGCTCGTAGTCGCAGCCGAGATAGTGGAGCTATATGACTCCCGGCGCATGCGCCCAGATAGCGGACGAAAGGCACTGGCGAAGAACTGCCCCATTCGTGATTTGGCCCTCGATTGCGCATCGAACATGAGCAGATCTGGCTCGGGATCCGGTTCGACAGTTGATTTCCACAATATTCGATCGCACCTTTGAGAGAGGTTGTCAGAGTTGGGGCTATGAAGATCGCGAAGATGACTCACCAGCTAGGCACTCTTCTTTTAGGGGACGAGTCATACACTCCCTTGTCATCCCTCACCACACTGATATCCTCATCATCGCTCACGGCAGCAGACTTTGTCGAAGTCGCTCTCCCCAGCGGCGGCGGCTTCAGCAGTCCACGGTCAGAGACATCCAGCGACGACGCCCGCTTCCCATTCTCCTTGAGCAAATGCGTATCGTCGCTCTCACCAACATCCGCCATCGACTTGTGGTGTTTGTGGTTCCCCTTCATCACAAAGAGATCGTGCTTTGGCCGCGCCCATTTCAGCGGAGACGTCGGTGCACCCGGGCTGAGCAGCGCGAGCCACTTCGACTTGGCTTTGTGAGCAGCCAAGGAGAGAGAGATCTTGCTTCCAGGTGTCACGGGCATGGGCGCGGAATCGAAATACTCCTCGTCTACCTCTGTCGGTGGCTTTGAATGCATCGACGAATTCCACATTGACGACGCCAGAGACGCGTTTTCGCCGTGGCCTTCTCCCTCTCCATCGCCCTCCTCGTCGTCCTCGTCGTCTTCAGCTTCCTCCTCCTCCGCCTCATCTCGCTCCTTCTCTTCGACTTCCGTCAGGCGATGGTTCCTGTCACCCTGGGGTCCCCGCCATCGGTCTAGCTTGGACGCACGCCGTTTCGGACGCTTCAGAGTTCGGAGGACATCATACTTGAACGTTGGCGGAAAGTCGATGGGAGCCTCCTTGAAGCCTACGAACGCCTCGCCCTTCTCCATCAGGTTGTGCAGTTGATCGAAGCATAACGCCTGAGCGTAGTCTTGCCTGGATATCAACCAATCGGCGTGGAGTCGAGATATGTCGAGGCGGAAGTTGAGATCTCCAAAGAGGAAGGTAAAGTCGAATTTGTCGGTGAGATCTTCAGCCATGACTCTCGGGTCATCGTGAGGGAGGAAGTCTTCGACCGAGAGTTCGGACTAGGCGGGGACAATGAGAGCTGCAATTGAAGAAGGCAATGAGAAGCATACTTTGATCTTGGCCAGGTTCGCGAGACGATGATTTACTTTGCCTTCATGAGCCGCCAGATGACAATTAAGAAAGAGGAAGGACGTCTGGTCAATTTTGAGACTGATGCCAACGCCACCCTTGTTCCCGACACGGCCGCCGATGAGACCGGCGGTAACAGCAGACTTTGATATGCCCTCAACGCGGGAGCGCAGATCGCGGTGAATGTAGACGGCGAGATAAATGCCCATCATGCGGTCCTTGACAAGCAATTGATACGGTCCCTTACGCGATTCCTTGACGGATACACGAGGGGACAGTGGCTTTGGGGCGCTGATGTCGGAGGTGGTCGGCGACGATAGGCGTGCACCGCACGCGCCCGCATGACACAACCAGTCCTCGACCATGGCTGTCCATCCCGTAAGAGCATCCGGAGGGAAGTCGTCCATGGTCCTTTTGGAGCGGATGGACTCTGGCTTCTCCTTTTCCTTCTCTTCCTTGTCGATAAGCTTGAAGCCAGCACCAAAACCCATGGGTATCCCTGAAATTGTGAGTACTAGAGCCAATGCTAAAGGCACCGTGTCTCACCAGACAGAGAAGGACATTCCTGGCCCGCGCTGTTTGACGGTTAGTTCGGGTGAAGAACGACGAAGAGATGGGGCTTACACGACAACAAGATGGTATGGATGCACTTCATCTGGAGCGAATACAGGGAAGGAGTCGATCACGGAAGCGTCTGGTGGAGTGTAGAGCGGAACTTTGCCAAAGAGCTCTTCCAGATTGCCCTGGTTGACCCTTGTTAGCCTTTGCGCAGATACGGACGGCGGACAGCGTACCTTGGGCACCGAATCATGCATGTTCCATGTTAATATCCTCACCTTGAGAAATTTAGCGGTGCTGGGGCCCTTCGACGGCGACGGTGCTGCCTTTTGAATGTATGGTGAAGGTCTTGTTGTATTCGTGGTGGTCGTAGCCGGAGAATGTGGGAAGAGAGCCTGCAAACGAGCCAATACTGTTGCGTGACCTGCGAAAAGCGTTAGACGCGGCCTGTTTTGCGAGAACAAAAGTGTACCATGTTTGTTCGCGGCTGGGGGAGTAGCAGACATGGCCGAATTACATCTACAAGATATAGAATGTGGTGTTGGTGAAGGAGCGGGTGCTGAAGTCGAGTAAGTATTACTGGTGGTATCAATTTGGGAACGTCATGACGGTCGTGGTCAAGGCCTAGATAAATACGTCAAAAGCGATCGTCGACTTCCGCTCTTGGCATCAAGATCCCATCAATCCTCCAGCGGACGCGTCGCGTGCATTGGTGACAGAAACGAATGACTACTGTTTCCTACTCCGCTATCAACTCTCTTGCCACAATGGTTGAAATTTTCTCCACGAAAATCCAACGATACTGCAATGCTCGCGGTTCGCTCAGCTTGGATACGTGAAACGATTCTCTTGGATCATAGATGCATTGACTGATTAATTATAGGCATGGTGTATAGGCGAGTGATATCAATATCAACGGAACTTGACAGATACATCGCGCTGAATTAATTGGACAGTCACTCGGCGCACACTTTCATCGACATAATTCCTCGCTGTTAGTCTCGATGTGCGCCTTCAAGAGGGTCAAGAACCCACTCATCCCCAACCTCACGTCCTAGGACATGTAATCAACGAGGTTACTTGAAGCATAGTCCTGCTTTCGAGAAACTTACTGCCTTTCTCCAGGTTCCAAGCTCCCAATCACACTGCTAGTAGAATTGTCTACTTGATACTGAACTGACCAAGCCGAAAGCATGAAAGTACGGCTGCCAGTGCCTGCTCATCAGAAATCCCTAAGACGTTTCTCTTTGGCAATACGGATACTTACAGTAGTCATCCTGCTTGCCTATCGGGCATTCTGGCCCGTTCATATATAAGTAGCACCTTCCTGGTGGATGATTATCCCAAGTTCATCACCATGCCTGCGCCTGAAGTCCTCACAGTCGCCTTCTGTCTCTGCGAGGAAGTTACGCTGGCCGATTTTGTCCCTCCGACTGAGATCCTCGGAGGTTCGTGGATCTCGCCCTCTTATGCATAACTTACAACGATTTGATTTTTTGGCACAGTCCTGAACCTCGCAGACACCCCATTGTTCCCTCTTGAGCTTGCTGGAGTCATTCCCTACCGCTTCCATTTCGACTACTTGGCACCGACAATGCAGCCAGTGAAGAGCTTCATTGGCGTTTCAGGACTCGCTTGCTGCCCCACGATCACCTACGCGGATGCGCAGAAGGCTGGAACGCAATACGACATTCTCTGGGTTCCCGCAGGTAAACAACGACTATCCTTTGCCCCACCACCCAACACTCATACGCGTGTGAAAGGTCCCGGACCCGATCCTGTCACAGGCGAGGACAAAACCCCGAAGGACGAAATCGACTTCATCGCCGCCCAAGCGCCCAAGGCCAAGTATGTCATGTCCGTCTGTGTAGGAAGTGCCATCTTGGCTCGCGCAGGCGTTCTGAGTGGCAAGCGCGCTACGTCCAACAAGTTCCTTTTCAACAGGACTGTAGTGCGTTCTATCTCCATCTCCCTCACAAAGTAACTCGGTACTGATCGCGTTTGGCTAGTCTACAACTCCGACAGACATTACTTGGGTTGCCAAGGCTCGTTGGGTCGTCGACGGAAACACCTGGAAAAGTTCCGGTGTAAGCGCTGGCGAGTGTTTTCCTCTGTCTGAATAGTATCGTGCTGACGAGGGTAAAGGGTCTGATATGGCACTTGCCTTTGTTGCTCACTTGGTCGGTGACAAGCTTGCAAACCACATACGAGGTATCGTCGAAGTATCACATCATGGGCAGGACGACGATGAGTTTGCCGAGTTTCACGGCTTAGTATAAGGAACAGCGGTGTATTCATTGAGAAAGGAAGTTCCAATGCCACAGTGATCAAGAGTAAACACTGGTCGAAATTCAGACTGAGCAATTAGGTAGTAGCAACATTGGAATGTAACAAGTAAATCTGCCAACTTATTGATTGTAGACATCGGCACTACCATAAGCAGGAGTAAGACCAGGATTGGCGCCGGATTTAAATACATATCGCACTGAACGGATTCGATTAGCAACACGACGAGAGCGACGCTGAACTACTCACAAAGAGAATGATCTCCGGCATCGTACACCTCGCCGAAGTAATTTTCGCGATGGTAAGCCTTCCTAGGCCATGCCCTATCCCATTCATCCTCGTCGTCCTCGTCCTCGTCCTCCGAGTCTGCATCCTCAAAATTCTCCGTACGGCCACCTCGTTCCCTGAGACGTCGAACCATTTCTTCCCGCTCCCTCCTTTTCACATATGGCGGGAGTTTGATAGGTCTGTACCCATGATGGCTGCCGTTGCGATCGATGTAATTACAGTCGGTTGCGGCCCACAGGGTATTCTTCGTGCCATCCCATACGAGATTTGAGACAGAGGTGTTTCCTGTAGAGAGCTCGTACACCATCTGCCGACCGCGCACATCCCACATCTTGATGACCTCTGCCTTCTCGCTACCACCAAAGATAGCTAAAGTACATCATGAGGATGATACTCAGTAATGAGGGAAACTAGAGAACTCACTTGGTATACCATCTGGATGGGCAAGGGCAACGGCCGGCATAGAATGCCAACCGACTTCCAGAGTAAGAGATGGCAGATGCTGGCGTACATCCCACAAGCGAATATGTCCATCCCGACATCCGGTCGCGAAAAGATTCGGTGCGGCAGAGGCATCCGTCGAGAACGAGTGGGCAATTCCGCCATGCCCGATGAATCTGGTCCCAGCCCTGCCGCCGTGTTCGACATCAATCGCGACCAACGCGCATTGGTTATGGGCGGAGGTGATCAGAGTATTCGGCGCATTCGGATGAGGCGTCCAATGAGCAATATCCCAGTCCCTCAACTCGTTGGCGAGTGAGATTGTCGAGGAAGGGACGCTGCCTTCGGAGGGCTCGATGTTCTCAGGTTCGTTCCAAATGTCATCGACATTCATCTTTCCGCCGACAATCCCCTTTCCATTCTCGCCATGTGTTGGCTGCTTGTCGAGGTCCCAGACCTCGATTCGTCCTTTACCACCGCGAAGAAGATTCCCACTGGGAAGGACAGTGATGGGGCCCTCTGCTTCGGACGAGAGAGTATGAACAGCTTTGTTAGTCTCGAAGTCGAATGATTTGACGCGTTCATCGTCGGCAATGAAGACAAGCTTCCTGGACGGGTCGATGGCGACAGTAGAGCCAACAGAAGATAAACCGACGCGACGAGGGGAGCTCAGAGATGAGATCGCATCTTCCGAAACGTCTGGTGAACAATAAATCAGCACTGGCTCACGATAGCCCCCAGCTCCTGCTAGGGCGAGACAACTCCCGTCGGCGGCAAGGCTCATGTCGGCGGGCACAACAACGCCGTCACTGGCGATCTCGCAGCGCGCTTCATATACGGCTTGAGCAATGGGGGTCGTGTATGGAGACGACCAAGGTGCAGATATCTTGTCGTTGAAGCGCGCCAGAAGAGTAGTCGAAGGGTGTGGCTTCTGGACTGTCTGATCCCATGGTACTTGTGAATCAAAGGTCTTCTTGAAGTGCGCGTCTTGGGGGGGTGTATTAGCTTTCCGAGAGTATCTGAGAATTAACATACGGAATTCTTCCGTCTTGTTTCCTGCCGGCATCCATTTCAAGAAAAAGGCCTTGAGATGATCCTGCGCGTCCGCGTCTAGGAACACTCAAATCAGCTACATACACATTTCGCCTGGTCACTCACTCATAGCAAGCGTTGGTTCCGTGCCCTTGACTAACTCCCCATCAGCGTGAGAAAAAGAGTGAAACTCGCCATCCTCAAATACCCAACGATTATCATCGTAAGCTCCGTTGTTGACATTAACCGCGTCGTTAATGAGCGTGTCGACGCGTTGGATCAGAGCCAGCCTCTCGGTTTCGTCGGCTTTGCGTACGACATCGACAATCCCAGCAAGAATGGAGATAAACTCTCTTTGGTTCCTCTGGAGGAGCGAGTCGCCCGCGGCTTGTGCAGCCTTCTCCTCCTTTTCCTCCTCCTCTGAGTAGGGAGTGCGGATGCGAGCTTGAATGAAATTGGAGAGTCTGCGTTCAAGTTTATCAAGAAGTTCAATCGACGTGGTCATGGTGGTGAGAGGACAAGTTGCGTCGAGTTTTTGACGTGGCTTCGCGATCGATCTATGTGCCTGAGTATTGGTTCAGGGTAGCGTAAATACCTAGTAAACACACCGTGCATATCTAGTGCATATCTGTGCATATGCTCGACAGTTGGACCTCGCCGTGTATTATCATGATTATTATGCTGGTCAAGTAAGTTCAAATCAATCTCAAATACACTCTTACAAACGGCAAGTAATATGGTATCTCCAAATTCATCAAATTCTACATATAGAAGTTCTGTTCCTCCCAAGGTGTAGCATCACCATATCTCGGTACTCGACTAGGATTGGCATCGGACTTGAAGACATAACGAACTGCAAATGAACGTCAGCAATCATGAGTACCAGCAGTGGTAACCCCATACGAATGGAATGTTGCCCTTCGTCATAGACATCGCCAAAATAGTCTTCTCGATGGTAGGCTCTCTCAGGCCAAGCCCTGTCGAATTCATCCTCTTCTTCCTCTGATTCACTTCCGTCTGCCGAATCGTCTTTGTCTGTGTTGTCAAGTGGAACACCTGCCTCCGGATTTGAGCCTTTCGCTTCGCTTTCCCGCTTCTTCACGTATGAAGGAAGATGAATAGGTCGGTAACCGTGTCGAACTCCAATGCGATCCATATTGTCGCATTCAGTTGCAGCCCACAACGCGTTTCTCGTGCCGTCCCATGACAGTGCGGAGACTTTGTTGTTTCCGGTGGCGAGCTCGTAGACCATTTGTCGCCCTCGGACATCCCACACTTTGATGACTTCCGCCTTTTCACTCCCGCCAAAGATAGCTGTCGAATTTTAGTTTCTATGCCGTTTCATGATACTTCGAAACTTACTTGGTACTCCATCTGGATGAGCCAGCGCCACCGATGGCATAGAACGGGCCCCAACAGCAAGCGTCAGAACTGGTAAAGGCTGACGTACGTCCCAAAGGCGGATGTGGCCATCCTCGCAGCCACTGGTAAAGATGTTCGCATCTGCAGACGCATCCGTCGAGAAACTGACTGATAGGCCTCCCTGACCGATAAATTTTGTCCCAACTTTGCCTCCATGCTGAAGGTCGACTGCCACCATTCCGCACTGTTTCTTCGCGGAGGTTATCATCGTTCCGGCCGACGACGGATGCTTGATCCAGTTCACGATACTCCATTCCTTCAGCTCTTCAGCTAGCGGCAGCGTAGTAGTCGGGGAGCTGCCCTCAGAGTATTCAACGTCGTCGGGGTCCGCCCAGCCCACCTCATGCCTATACTTCTTGCCGATCCTTTTCTTCCCTTTCGATCCGTGGGTGGGTTGGTCGTCCAGCGCCCAAATATACAACTTCCCTTTCGCCGCCCTGACAAGGTTCCCATTGCTCAACACCGTGATTGGGCCATTCGAGCGTTTGGGGGAGGCCAAGGTGTGAACGGGGAGTTCAGTCTCCCAGTGGTAAGACTTGATCCGTTCCCCGTCGGCAATAAACGTGAGCTTCCTCGAGGTGTCGGTAGTGAGGATATGAGCGACGCTACCTAAGCCCACTGTCGGACATTCAGGTGTGGGAGTTTCGAGGCTCGCCTCGGAGCCCGCGAGAGGGAAATTGTAGATCATGGGATCACGGTTCTTGATTCCTCCAGCGCATGCCACAGCGAGATAATCCTTGTCCGCAGAGATGCACATACCCAAAGGGACATTGAGGAAACCACTGTCGATCTCGCAACGCGCCTCGTAAACGGCCTGCGCTATCGTTGTTGTATACGGGGAGGACCAGTGAGCCGAAAGCTTGTCGTTGAAGCGCGACAGAAGAGTCGTCGAGGGATGTGGCTTTTGAAGGGTCTGCTCCCAAGATTTCCGTGTTCCGAATGCTTTCGTGAACACATCATTGGCTAGTCAGACCACCATTGAGTGAAATGAAGCCGGATAGATGGCGTCTAGATACTGACCAGCGCCTTTCCGTTTAGGAGCTAACCCCAGCATACCAAGCATCATCTGCATGACGGCGTCCTGCGCGTCCGAATCTGCACACACGATGTCAATCGATAAAATGATACGAAGAGAAAATCAACTCGCCTAAATCCAGCGCAGGTTCATTGCTTTCGACAAGCTCCCCCACAGCGTGGCCGAAAGAATCGAATTCGCCGCCCTCGAAGATGCTGCGATCCTTCGACCCAGCCGCATTGTTGGCGTTGACCGCTTTGTTGATCAGAGCATCCACGCGCGAAATGAGATCTTCGCGCTCAATATCGCTCGAATTCCGCACGAGATTGCAGAGCTTCTTCAAGATGGTCGCAAACTGTCGTCCTCGCCGCTGCAAGGGCGGTTCATCGGTGTCTTCTTCATCATTGGCAGTCTCTGAAGGGCCAAAGTTTTCTACGAGAAAGGTTGAAAGTCTGAGTTCAAGATCACTAAGTGCAGCGGTCATGGCGGGGAGAGTGCAGCAAAAATCGTCGCGTGGCCAACGCGTGGCTCTATTAAAATTACTCTATTTCGATCGTGGCCTCGATTATCGAATTTCTGGGACAGATTCCAAGATCTTGGTCGTATTAGAATGTGAGAATGCGATGACATGTGTCATAGAATCATGAAGAAGAAAAAAGTCTAGACAATGTTCGATTCCCCGCCGTATCGGTTGTACACTACACTGTCTTTCGGGGTATCTGGATGTAGTTGAAGCTTTCCCTCCCAGAGCGCGGATGATGACCGTGATGGATCGTTGCGTGTTGGATCGGAGAGGCTACCTTGAATATAACTGTGTCCCGCAGCGACAGCACCAGCCATCAACGTTGGCGCCATAGTCAAGAGTTCCGACCTATGGGATGCGTCAGCCAAAAGTTTTAGATTAAGATCAACAAGAACACGTACATTCCCATAGAGCTGTTTATCTTTCCTCCATGATGATTGAGTTTTGCGGATCTGTTCTTGAAGACAAACGATGACGACCGGACACGACCGCCACGCAAATTGGAGAACGTCCCGAGATTGTCCTGAACGATGGTGATCGCGCCACCCCAGCCAGCGTGCGGCGCCTCGGTTGGTAATTCAGAGTCTTCCCGTCCCATGAGGCGAGTAAATCTGAAGAGTCGTTCGAAGGGTCCGTTGGGTAGTAATCTTACAACGACTCCGAGTGGTATTGAGACGATACCAAGGGCTAGAGAAATGCCCCACTCGCGACCGCCAATCCGTGTAACTTGGAACGCTGCACCACCGACGAAGACAATGATAACCTGAACGACAAGCTCTGCACGATATGTATCAGTAGAAGGCGCCGTACGGGCAGTTGGCAAGACTTACCAATGAGCGTGATGCCAATGAAGTAATAATTCTTGGTTATCCCTTCAAAGATATTGAGATGTCGATCTAGGCGCCTACAGTTGACGGAATTGAAGATCTGCGCAAAGACGAAAGCGTTGAACACCAGGGTTTGAACGATTTTATCATTGTGGCTCGAATTGTCCAGGCCCAGTATGCGGTGACCGAGGAAGTGGAAGATAAGAGAGACAATGATTTGGTACACCGACTGGACGAGAATCATCTTGTACATGTCGACAGAGAAAAGCGGCGCGGCCTTCTTCTCCGGTAGGCGGTTCAAGAGCTTCTCGCTTGCAGGATCCGTGGCCAGTGCAAGGGCCGCGAACGTGTCCATAATGATGTTGATCCAGAGCAGCTGCACCGCTGTAAGAACAGGTTCCTCCTCCACAGACGCCACCGCGGACACAAAGGTAATGACCACGGCTGTGACGTTTGTCGAGATCTGAAACTGTAGAAACTTCCGCACGGCATCGTTAACGCAGCGGCCCCAGATAATAGCCTTGACAATGGAGGCGAAATTGTCGTCCATAAGAATGATATCGGAGGCCTCCTTGGCAACCTCTGTGCCCGCAATACCCATGGAGAAACCGACGTGTGCAGTCTTGAGCGCCGGACCGTCGTTGGTACCATCGCCAGTGACACCGACGATCTCGCCCAACTCCTTCAGCGTCTCGACCAACAGCTTCTTATCCTCAGGCGACGACCGGGCCAGAACCTGTAAGCGCGGAACGATATCCATCATGCTCGGTTTGTCCAGACTGCGAAACACCGGTCCCTCTATGATTATCCCGCCGGGCGAGAAAATGCCGCATTGCGTAGCGATAGAACGCGCTGTCAAGACGTTGTCGCCCGTGCACATCTTGATCGTAACGCCAGCTTTGTGGCACTTTGTCACAGCCTCTCTGACTCCCTCGCGCAGGGGATCTTCGATGCCGACGATACCGATGAGAATTAGCTCCTTCGACAGCTTATCGTAATCAACCTGAATGGGTAAGTCAACATGCACACGAAAACAGCAGATCGCATGCATACCTCATTTTGTTCGTCGAATACCATACCCGCAGGAGGCCAAGACTCGAAGTCCTGATAGCAGAGCGCGATAGCCCGGAGCATTTGGTTGGCGTAGAAGATGGTGGTACGAGTGATGTTGTCAGCGTCCAGTTCGCTAATGGGCACGACTTCGACATCGTCCTCGAGTGAAGAGTCCTTGCCCTGGCCGTCTTCGTGAACAACGACGTGTTTCGTACACTTGCGCGTGAGGATTTCGCTAGCGCCCTTGACGTGAAGCCTCCACTTGTTGGTCCCGATCTTCACAACAACACCCATAGACTTGCGCTCGCTTGAGAACGGAATCATCTGGACGACACTGTCCTCAGCATCTGCGCGGACTTTCTGATAATCAGGCCAGTTGTTCGCCCGCGCAAACTTGATGAGCGCAGTCTCTGTCTTGCTGCCAATCAGGACCTTTTCGCCGCTCTCAGGGTCCGTGTCCTCGAAAGCCGTCGAGTTGACGGAGATAGCAGAATTCAGAAGTGTCTGTAGAGGATGTGACAGGACGTCGTTCAGCTGCGACTGGTCGAGAGAGAAGTCTTCAACATGTTTGCGACCACTGTCATCGGGGTCTTCCACGTTCGTCCGTGTCTGGTTGTCCTCGAGATTGTGGACGAACTTCGCGTGTATGCCAATAGAGCCGGCGACGACGGTCATCACGTTCTGGGTCAGTGTACCCGTCTTGTCGGTACACACCACTGACGCGTTGGCCATCGTCTCGCACGAACCAAGTACGCGAACTAACAGCTTCTCGTATGTCATCCTCTTCGTAGCAAACGCCAGCGCCAGAGTAACCGCAAGGGGCAGGCCTAGAGAAATTCAATCAGTCAGTCCAAGTCATTCAATACACCACCCCGACGGCGACGAACCTTCCGGCACAGCAACTACAATCAAAGTGACAGATATGACAAGGATGTTTACGAAGGCGATACCCTTCTCGTTTGCAGTCCTATGAGCTATTGAGTTAAGAGCAAAGATTTCAACCCGGTTTGACATACCTCTCAGGTGTACCAGTGCCTAGCTGAACAAAGAATCGTATCATCAGAGCTGAGAAAAGTATGAGACCAGCGAGAGAACCGAGCTTCGCGATCAGTTCCGCTAAGTAGTTGAGTTTCAACTGTAAAGGTGTGTTCTCGCCACCGCCGCGCAGCGCTGTTGAATGGCTAGATGAGCGGACATGCCTGGAGCAATATTTGAGAATAACATACCCATCATAATACGGCCATTAAAACTCTTCGTCCCGACAGCAACGATGACGTATTTCCCAACGCCTTCCAAGACTTTGGATCCACTGACAATGAAGCAGTCCGTGTGCCCCAGCTCGTCGCCTTGGCGCTTCTCGCATTCCTCGAACGTAAGCTTCTTGATGGCGTCCGACTCTCCTGTGGCCCCAGATTCGTCGCACTTGACGTTGTGGCCGCCAAGAAAGACCCCATCGCAAGGAACGATTTCACCGGGCTCCAGAAGGGCGATGTCACCGACGACGACATCCTGTGCGTGGAGCGTATGAGTGAGCAGTCTTGATGAATTGAGTGCGAGAGCGGACGACAAACCTTGATGTCTACTTGTGTCTCGATTCCGTCTCGGATTACTTTGACAGCCCGCTCTTCCTTCTTCTCGTTGAGCACCTTGAATTGTCGCTCCTTCTGCCAATCATTAACCGATCCTACTATAACCTGTCTGGGTCATTAGCGGGCATAAAACGGAGGTAAGAAGGAGAGACGAACGACTATGGCAATAGCAATCATTATAGCCACTCCCTCCACCCAATCAACGGGAGGTCCGTCATCGGGAGACCTCTTGACCCCAAAGTCCTGATACAAGCCCAAAGCGAGAGAAATAGCGGCAGCAATTGATAATAAGATCTGGGGATGTAGGTTAAATATCGCAAGAACAATGAGATTGAGGCGACGTACAAGAACTTTGTCCTTCAGAGCAGTCCACATCAGCTGCAATAGAGTTTTGCTAGCTCGCACGGGGAGCACATTTGGCCCGTAGACCCTTCTGTGTTCCGAGATGGGAGCAGAGAAGGCATCGCCTTCCGTGTATGAGGGAGCATGCGTCGAGTGAACATCTCCGCCAGGCTCCGTAAGCAATATAGACGGTTTGTTCGGGTCGTGGCGATGCGAGGCGCCTTTCCCCGCCCCCGGCGGAGTGTCGTGAGATCTGGAGAGACCGCGTTCTTTGCTCGTGCCCAGACCACGGAGGAGGCCCGCAGTCCCGCCCATCGACCGCAGCGTGTCAAACGACTTGGGATCGAGCATGTGGGCCAGTTCGTAAGGTTTGAATTTGAACGGTAAGGGATCGCAATTGAGATCCTGCTGGAGTTCCGCGCGGTGGCCAGTAAGCTCCTCGCCCTCAGCATCCTCAGCATCCGCCTTTGCCTTCTTCTTCTTTCCCTTCTTGTCCTTCTTTGACGGAGTGACGCTTGACACAGCGGGGGTCGTTTCTGAGCGCGTCCGGGACTGGGAACGTGGCGCGGGGTCGACTATCGCGTTTATAGAATGGGCGTCCTCATGTTCGTTGAGCGTATCGCCGCCGTTGCTGGAGACGCCAGACTCTGAGCGTACCGAGCCAAATTTCTCCTCGGGCTGGTTTTCACGTAGAGCGAGGGTGGTGGGGTAATGAACGGAGGAGTTGGTCAATGTGGGGGACGGAGGGGCAGAAGAGCCATCGTCCGACCACGGCGAATTAGGCACTTCCACTGAAAGCCGCCGTCCATGACTGTAGGTCTCAGCGGGTACGTTGAGGCTGCCGCTGTGTCCGTGGCCACGCTGAGGAGGGCTGTAGGAGGCCTGCTGGTGTTGGTCGTCGTCTACGCCATGGGCGGCCTCGATTATGATGGTAGGACTCGGTGGTGGGCTCATGGGGCAAATAGCAGGGCAGGGGAAGTGCGGGTAAGTGGTAAAGTAGAGACACGCGCGATTTGGAACATGCGCTGTGAGAAGTTAAGCAGAAAAGACTTTGCCGCCCTCAAGGATATAGAAAGCATCGCCTTCAATCGTCCCCATTTGGTAATAAGTACCTGGGTAATACTGTTGCTGTGATTGCGTTATTTAATTATAATTTACATTTTAAATTTATTTGAAAACATTTCCCTAGAGTCACGTTCATCTTCCACACCTATGGTCAAAGCTGCGTATTGTGTACTCGTTTTTCTCGCCTAGTTTTAACAGGTATTCTGCTCTAACGGCTCTCCACTCCAAGTCATTCGACCTGCGTCATTGCTGTGTTACTAGGCGCAGCGTACTGAATGCCCTTTGAATGCCCAGTACATGACTAGGCTGTGTCACTGAGACTTCTATGAAGCTTATAGGTCATATATGGCGCTCCAGTAGCATCACTTATACCCCTCGATCCCGAAGAGGTACTCCAGCCGGCACACCTTCCTCCCAGTTCTCATCTTGGCTTGCACGTATCGATGGTTTCTCCTAATCAATGAACAGGCCGGCTTCTCTTGATCCTCCCGTTGCTCTTCGGGTACTGTGCATAGCCTCTCCGAACGGTAATTCGAAGTATATCCCGCCGCCTCCGCATCGCTTGCCGAGAGTCTTGGACCCCCGCCAAGCGCCAAGGGCTCCTGTATTCGATCTTCGCCCAGGATCCGCTCCATGTACTACCCGCCATCTCTAGCACTGCGTCCCACGCTGGCGATGATTGAACTTATGCTCACCCAAGTATGTATCGCTGGTACAATGTTGTTAAGCGCCCCGTCCGGTGCATTCTGATGACTATGGCCGGACTAGACAAGTGGTTACAAGTATGTTGCATGTCCACTCGCCGGGATTGAATCATGTCGGTCTTACACAGCTATGGACTACGGTGGGCTCGGTGGATGTGTTGGGAACACGACGTTGCGTTCTGCATTCTTTAATGGTAAGGCATTCTGAGTCGTGCCCACATGTGAGCGAGCTTACAGTAGGTATACGCTAGCTTTTCAATTATATGGTTTTCGAAGTGGTCCAGTCTTCGTCGGGAATGCGTTACATGCTCATCAGTACTCTATTATTGAGACATCCCGAACATCAGGCATCTACAAAAGTATTCTGGGCCTCTCAAAGAGCTCTCGTTGCTGTTGAGCCATTACCGCATCGTCGTCACTATGTTTGGGTCGGGCCCGTACAATAATGGGCACTTCACCCTCCTCGTACTTGCTGAAACCCACCTGCGCCACACCACAGAGTGGCGCAATAAGTAGCGGTCTTTCATCCGCCTTATCTGTTCAATCTTCAATGATTGACGTTTGCAGGGTATCACTAATGGACCCGAGGAAAGCTATCTCGTCCCAGATAGTAGGTAACTTGATGTATATACTCCCGTTCCGGTATCGACGGAGCTGGAGACTGCTGCAAAGTGTCGTACACGGGATTAACCGACGTGTGTTGACACAGTCACACGAAAGCCTAATTCAGATAGCTGTTAATGTTCCCACGAGCACACAGCACCTCCGCGATTCAACAGCTGTGTACGCCACTATACTGCGCGGGTACTCGTCATTCAGAGCTCTTTTCCCTGTGGGAGTGGTGTTCTTTTGTCTTTCTACGTTCTGCGAGTCCGAAGTAAACATGAAGACTATGTTCGATCGTGGATCAAACGACGCGTCGTACTTCAAGTCGCGTCAAGGAAATTGGGAAGTTCAAATTCCCGACATATCGGCAGATGCCCAGATACACGACTGCGAGCTTGTTCGGCAAGTGGGTGGCTACTGCAACGTGTAAGCCTTGGAGGCGGTGCAGCCGATGCCCCACCCATCACTCCGGTGACATCTCCAATCGAGCCTCGCTGTCATGGAATTGTGTGTGGTACGCTTAATCTAATCTGGGGTGGGCTCAAGAGAAGAGCTCTGATCGTTTTCTTGACTTGTCTATGTAGTAGTACTTGACGCGTAGGTACAGTATCACTAGGCACGTGCCCGTGTAAGGACAGACGCGTCTAGTACTACTCCAATATCGTGAGGGCTTCTGTCACTGACTAGTTCCCAGGTAGTACATCATTGATTATCGCTATGATCAGAGACCGACATACAATCGTGAACCATCACCCATTGTGACTCAGTTCAGGTCGTTCTTGAGGCACTGGCATTTAGTCCCTACGGACATATGCAACCTGAACAATGTAGTTGTATGACCTAGGCTCGCAGCTTTGCTGCGAGAGAGAATGTACATCAGAAAGCTACAGCATGTACCGGAAATCCGGTGCTTTATCACCCAATTCTCTCCACTCAGCAAAAACCGCGTTCTTCTTCTCGGAGTCCGGCATACTCTCTACCAATTTCGACCTTTGCGCGTTGAGGCGCACGTACTGAAACGCAACCAGCGGGGTGCACACGAGGCCTAAGGCTATGAACATGATCGTTAACGCGTCTAGTTCCAAGGGTTATCAGTATCACTTATGGTATCTGGACGAATAACAGCCGTCGACTTACGTCCTAAAACGAACCGCGGCCCATCTGCATCTCGGTAGATATTTGAAGCAATGACTCCGCCAAAGTTTCCAAGACCTATGTGCATGGCCATGCCTACTCCGCGCTTGTATTGCCCAGACAAGTTGTTGCCGAGCCTGCACGGCGATCGCAAACTTGAATTAGCTCGTTGCAAGCTGTGGGGGAAATTACCTACCATACAATCACTCCTGGGAACGCTCCGTAGCTCCCGCATACACACAGGAATGTGCCGAAGTATTTCGCAGCAGAAGGCGCGTCGACGATGTTGATTATGAAGCCCACTGACGCGACCAGAAGGCCTCCGAATATGAATGGGGAGCGTAACTTACACCGGTCCGAAATATACGACAAAAAGACGACAACGACAGCTAATGAGTTTCAGACTCGAGAGTCAGAACGGTAATCTGGATTCCTGGAGACTACCAACCTCCAAGGATATACGGTGGCACAGTAAGCAGCTCACTGATGAGCGCGCTATGGCCGAACCTGTTAGAAAAAAAGAACACTGAGGTCACGCTTTCGCCAAATCTGATGTTGCGAAGGAACGCACTCCTTGATGAGGATACTGTGAATGTGCGAAATGAGCTAGCTGTAGACAATGAAAAAGAGGCTTCCCTGTACATACGGCATGAAGAGGGTAATGGACATCACTGGAGCAAAATGAACTGCATGAGAACGTTTCTGACTAGGAAGCAGTCTAAACAGCATACAGGGCGTGAAGCATGACAAGAATATCACGATATGTAGCCAAACCTTCCCGTCGGTCTCAATCGCAAGGCAATGCGCTGAGTACGAATATTTCGTACCTGCCAGTCGCAAAGCGCTGCGTAGATGTATATCTTCGAGAAGGTTTCGCTCTCTCCGATGGTAGATTGCTCCTGGGCTGCTCAGAGCTCGATTAGTGTCCAGCAGTGTGTGGTTGGAAACACATCACCCTTTGCACGACGCAGATACGCCTGTTCCTCTTCATCGAGGAAACTTGCTGTGGCCGGAAAATCGGGCATAACTGGTGTAATGAGTGAGATGTTCGAACACCGACCGGCACCGGCAGAATCCAATGAACGCAGCATACCAAATAATGTTAGCAAGGCACAGATCGAGGTAAGTGTGCCTTCGACGATCTAGATAACGAGAACATAGTCAGAATACCATACAGCGATGACACCATGGGCGAACAAAGATCCAAGACCAGCCCAGAAGTCCCCGAGTGCCGCTGAGTCGGCTAATCGCGATTGCTAACATGCCCGAGAGTGCTCCGGCAACACAGCTTGACGCCACGAAGTATCCCATGCGAAGTTGCATGACATGACGAGGATACCAGAACGTGAGGCTGCAATGACGCTTTTGTATGTTGCGACGGTCATAGCAAGTCTATTACATACTAGTAGGAGATGCCGGGCAATAACCCAGCTTCCACCGCGCCCAGAATGAACCTCAGCCCAAGTAGTTGTGGATACCTGAACAGTAATATTGCTTGAATGATTTAATGTCAAGAAATGAAAGAATTGATACGCACGTTTGCGCCAGAGCAGTCAGGGCCCTGTCAAAGCGAGATCGATTAAAGGCTGTGCGCGGGAAGTACAGAATTAAACAGACATAACAATTCCCCAGACAATCTGATCAAGCACGATATATCAGGCTCTTATCAGACCAGCTGAGAGTATCGGAGTACGAACCGTCAGTCCCGGAATGCACCTTGCGAGGTGGGTATGAGTAAAAAGTCCCTCCAGCGGAAGATACGTGGTCTGACCTGGAGGGCCGCAGCCGTTTGAGAGCAATGCTTGAAAGCGACCGTAAGGTCGTACACCGGGTCGATGATCAGGACACATACTTGACGGGAAATTCGAAGAGGCAATACGGCTGTGAAGGACATATGTCGCCGCGCATGAGACAAGACAATACACATGCCAAGCATGGGGATAATCACAATAAAGTATGCTGTCTATCGTCGTTGATAAGTGCATCGCAATGATACAGTGAACATAACAATACGTACTAGGACCATGTTAAACATATCACCAGTTAGCTGGAATTGGTACTGAAGGCCTTCTATCTTGGCTATGCCTGAGAGAGAAGTCAATGGTTTGAAACGCCGACGATGAAATGTCCGTTACCTATGCTACCTGCAATACAAGGCGTCATTGAACATCAGTAAGGGGATCTCTACGCGAAGGTGACCAACATTACCTTTTCCAAGAAACAATAGAACGTGTAACAGACAGATGATAGGCATGATTCGAACATCAAGCTTCCTCCACAGTCTGCGTTCGCGAGCAGCATCAAACGACTCGAATGAGGTCTCTGTGGAGGCGCTCATTTGAGTAACACTCTGCATGGACGACTTCGAGGGTGAGGCTGGAGGCAAGGACATCTGGCAGAGACGGAATACAGAGCCAGGTGTATAGATGTACAGGGTTTATAGGCATCGTCGGATCTTTGAGCTTCCCAGTGGAGACTTTGGCATGAATTGGCGCGTCATAGTAGCATCGCCAGGCCATTCTCTGTCTACCATCTGTGTTGCCCGTTGGACGAGTGTAGATAGAGGGACGGAATCGCTTCGTACAGTCTTTAGTGCGGTGCTTGCTGCCCCAATATCCGGTCTGAAGCTCGTTGTAAGGCTAGACTGAAAAAGCTGTCTCCACAGACATGTGCAAAGATAAGGTAGGAGCTCAGAACGTCGGCGCATTGGTCGGCTTGCTCGGGCGAAGATCCCTCCGGTGGCACGTGTCTTTGGAGACTCGAAAGAATGAGCGAAGGACCATCGAAGATACGCCTGGAGTGACGACGAATACATCCATAGTGGCATAGTACCAGTTCACTGGGCGGCCATATCTAGCTAGAAAAGCAGATACGGTACCAAGGGGCGCAATGGGAGAAAGCTGACGCGTCGTATTACTGCTAGGCCGAATCCAGAAAAGCCAGAAGCCACGGTATCCAACCCAAGATAACTTGGTGCGTAGCTTGTGCGTAGCCTAGACTGTCTATGGCAGGTCTATGGTCAAGGTATCAGTGCTTACTTAATTGCCATCGCGATGCTGATCGCGTAAACCTTTCTGTACATAAGCTGTGCCGATCCTGCAAGCTTAAAGTTACCCGACCCTGACACTCGCTCGCACCTTGCACATAGTCTAGGATTTGTGTGTGGGGTGGCTGAGAGGGATGCCTCGGACTTTAAAATTCGTGATGGCCGCCAAGGCATCAGCGGACCGAAACCCCTTGAGATCTCGATCCATCTGCTTTTGGAACGCCCATCATTTTGGCCTCGAGCTGACTTTTGCAACCAACGTTTGTTCAGACACAGAACCCCCAAAGTAGATACACATTTAGCAGTTTGCTAGGGTTCTCAGCCTTGAGATCAGGCTTCCGGTCATTAAAAACTATCAAATAAGTCAAGCAGCATTCGAGATGCCGGACGGCCATCACTTTTTAAAACTCCGAGGCATCCCTACTAGGGGCCCGCTTAACAAATTCCAGACTCTACAGGTGTGAACGATTGTCTTCACACATCGTTGAGTTTGGTTTCGAGACTACCTTGCACAGTCCTTGCACCCATTCAATTCTCTGACCCATTCCCTGTCGATATCCCAAGCGTCTCACAGAATATGTCAATTCTCCGTCTACGAACAAAGACTCGAGAGTAGGGTGGCTGTCATTGTATGACTTATCCCCTCCCGATTGGCCGAGTTGATTTTGCTGGACACTGACAATACTGTAGCAGTGACTAGTATCATCCAACATGTCTTCCAAGCTTACCGAAGTTCTCATTCTCGGTGCCACAGGAATACTCGCCCTTTCCTTTCTATGGCGCAAAGCTGACGTTTGTACAGGTTATATCGGTGGCTCTATCCTCCTACGCGTCCTTCAATCAGAGGACTGGAAGTCGCTGTTCTTGTTTGCAGTGCCGGCTAGGCCAAAAGGCTACGCGACTTTGCCTGGGGACTTGAGTGACGTCGTGGAGGGACCTCTAATGGCAGACGCAGACCTTCACGCGACCGCACCAAAGAGGTCGATTACTGTATACTATCATCAACGCGGTACGCAGAATCTGAATAAACTCTACATGTTTCCTTCGATGCTCATACCTCGAAAGTACAGCAGTGACTACACGGTGGGCACGGCTAATCTCTTAGTATCAGCATGCAAAACGAAATTCGAGGACAGGGAGCTAATAAGTCGAACGGTACAGTATTGTTAATCAAAGTGAGTCGAGGTAAACACGCCATTTCCTATCCTGTGACTCTAGAGCGACCCTCATTGTCTCTTCGCACCTTCTCGACGTAGACAAAGGTCATGAACACATTGTCCACCATATGCTCCGCTTGCGGGAGGATTTCGAGGCAAGCCCTTCTCTTTGATTTCATCACGCCCGTGCGACTACGATGGAAGAGCGCGACGGTGTTTTCTGCGCCGTCATTGGTGATGAGCTGTTGAAAGTTTAACATCAATGCATGGATGACTCCATGGAAGCGCACCTTTGGTCGTAGGGCACCGAGCAACCACTTGTACTCGCGGCCGTCTGGACCCACGAAGACTCGGTTTCTAGGTGGTGGTCGTGATTACAGTCAAAGACATCTGGAATGAAGAAACATACCGGCACCAGAACCCCCAACCTTCCTTTCGCATATACGATTTCGTTTCGACCTCCTTGCCATCGAACCGCATTGTCGTCGGGCCCGTGACACTCCAGTCGATTTGGCCCATGTGCGCAAAGCGAACCGTGTCCGAGGATGGCACCTCCTCTCGGGCAGGCACGTCGTCGGGGACGGCGCGACTGATGGTCGTGGTTCTACCACTGCCGACCTTGATGGGAGTCTGGGTCTTGTATAAGACCTCGCCATCGGCGTTGGTGTAGGTTGTGTTGATGGGTGAGGATGAAGTTGATAGATAGAGTTTCATTGTGGGAAGAGTGAATGAGAGATTTGGCAGCCAGAGCGTCGAACTTATAGAGTGGGTGACAGTGATAAAGATCAATGAAGCTCCAAGGCTATGTGGCGCAGATGTGGATTATGACCAGATTATTACAGCATGTATCCATCTTGATACACTTCCTAGACGAGGGTCAGGTTTCAGAGCTGCGCAGAGTGAGGCCTGGTGAGGGATCGACTCCAACATTGACAAGTTTGAAGGTCACGCTGTGGGTCCTCAGAGACCCTTGTCGCTCGGCCATTCGGTATGATATCATGGATAAGCGGTATGCAGGCCGAATCGACCGTGGGAGTGAGGACAGGACGCACGCAAGATGGAGTAGCAAACCAATGGTTCAGATAGCCATTACTTATTCAAAAAGACTGGAGGAGCCCTCCAGGTCCCTCCGAATCTTCTCGATGTAGACAAAAGTCATCAATACAGTGTCTACCATATGCTCTCCTGGCGGAAGAATTTCGACGAAAGCATCTCTCTTCGGACGGAACAAGCCCCAGCGACAAAGATGGAAGAGCGCAACGGGGGTTTGTGAGGCGTCATTGGTGACAAGCTGTAGTGGAAGGTTCAGAACGAAGTACAGTACGGATGCCTCGAGGGAAACACACCTTTGGTCGCTGCATACCGATTATCCACTTGTATTCTCGTCCGTCTGGACCCACGAAGACTCGGTTTCTAGAGCGGCTCAAGTGAGTGATCAAGCTGAGAACTCTGAAGTCAACACACCGGCAGTAATGACCCCAATCGGCATCTCGCAGATACGATTTCGCTTCGACTTCCTCACCGCCAAATCGCAATGTGTTTGCTCCCTTGTAACCGTTCCAGTCAATCTGGGCCATATGCGCAAACCGAGCGGTCTGCAAGGCCGGTGCCCCGTCCTTTGTAGGGAAATCGTCGGGAAGGGCGCGACTGATTGTGGTGGTCCTGCCCTTTCCGACTTTGAGATCTAGCGCGGTGTGGGTCTTGTATAAGGCGCGCCCATCGTCGCTGGTGTAGATCGTGTTAGTGGGGGAGGATGAGGTCGAGAGGTGGAGGTTCATCGTAGGGACGAGTGAGAGGGAGATGCGCAGCAGCGTCGAAATATAAAGTGTAGTGGGTGATAAAAATCAGGACAGCCTCAGTCTCTACCCCAGCCCAGAAGATTTGAAGTGTCAGAAATTGGAAATCAGAGGGTGAGACCGGTTCGAGCACATGTCCTTGTACATCACACTTTGGGGGCAGTACATTTTTGCGTTCCCTTGGTGCAGATGGAAGCAGTACACCTGGTCTGTCATAACGGTTTTCCCTGGTGCCGGTGTAAGCTGCGGTTGTTGAGAAGGTTGATGCATAACTGAAGAGGCCTGAAGGACTTGCATGTCAGTGGGGTAGCAGAGTGTAGCACTGAGACGCCGTCTAAGAATGCAAGTGAGTGCAGTGATATCCGTGCTTGTAGGCGAATTCGATGGCGGATTCGGGTAGAAATATCCAGGTTTCTAGCTTGTTTTTGTGTATAGCACGACGTGCCAATATCAAGTTCCAATCGAGTAGATGAGTGGTCCAGGTAAGCACGTCCAAACATGGCCAGGAGATTTTGCCTCGGCAATGTCCGGCGCCCACTCAGCGTCTTTCGATTCCGACTGTGTGCCCACCGTTGCCAGTGTTCCCGAACGAGGTCATCGTCGAGCACGACGACGAGCAGCAGTCCACTCTCTGCGCACGTCGCACGTTCTCTCTCAAAAGGTCGTACATGACATGGAATGTTGAGATGGGTTCTGTCAACCGTCCGAAATTTGGACGGCCATGGCGGCGTTTTCCTTATACGGTGCGCTTCCACGACCTCCTCCGCGTCGGCCACACTCAATACCGCCCTTTCTTTCAGACACCATCTCTATGCGATGACACGCAGGTCTCTTCACGGTAGTGGGAGTACCATTGTCGCGCCAAGACGCGACCGGAAGCCTTTTCCTGACCTCGCCGCTCCTCCGGTGACCGCCTCATACGCAAAGCAGGCATCGTCCGTTCTTGCGGAGCGTCTCTCATCAGCGGACTGGCCGCCGCCAGTCGACGCACGTCCAACCCTCAAATTTCTCTACCACCACGCGAAGCGGACGCGGCGACATGTCTCGCTGGATGACCGTCAATTCCACCGTCTGCTCAACCTTTACGGCGGGCTGGCTGCTCGAATGAATGCTCAGGATGGGGTCCCTGAGGAGTACATTGGGCGGCGTGAGAGTCATTGGCGATTCGTGCTGGAGCTCGGAGACGACATGGAGGCTTTGGGGCACCCATTACGCGCACAAAGTCAGTGCTATGTGCTGCGTGCCTTACTGTCCCTTGAGCCCACTCTTCCTGGTGCGTGAACTTCCAGCCATGCTCTTCTCAGTCTCATTTGCATCTAGTTGATCACCGCATCGCAACTTTGTACGACCAGATAAAGTCGAAACCCACTATCGCTACCCTTGAACTTCATTTGGCTTTCCTCAAGGTCATGATCTCAAGTCGGGATACCCGTGTCATTGGAGACATCGCCTTCGTTTTGCAAACGCAGCCCAGTCTGCCAACGGACTTCTTGGACATCATCTGGCCCGTCATTTTGGAACCCAGTGTCCCATCCGCAGACCGTGTTCATCTTTTGGACGCGTTTATTGCCCGCGTCTCGCTCTTTGTCAACGCGAACTCACATCTACCACGCACATCTACCTTAGACCCAACAAACATTCTGGATCCCATCACCTGCTCCTATACACCGCCTGTCATCGGAATAGACCACCTTTGCAATGCGCTCGGCTGCACCATCTTTCCCCGTCTTTTCGTTTCGGTCCCCGCAGATGTACGCCAGTGGGCCATTGAGCAGACTCAGCGGGCCCTCTCTGCCGACCTTCCTTCCTCTCATCGATGGGACAACTTTCTATGCCTCGCCATGATCCATGCACCACCTCATCTGAAATCCACTGTCACTCCTCCCTCAATCGATGATGCTCGGCCAACAGATGTTGTGTGGCGAACAGTGTTCATGCTCGCTACTTTTCGCGATTTCACTGTCACGCATGCCGTCGGTGAGGACTCCATTGAAGCCATTAGCAATGTTGCGCGGCTGCTGTGGCAGCAGTACGAACGTTGTGCAGCCGACCATGTCCCCCCACCATCCGTCAATCGTGCTATCATGGCTGCGTTCATACACCTGGCCGCGTATTCAGAAGACACTCATCTTCTGGACTGTATCCATGGTTATATCATCAGGCATCACCTCTGGAGCGCAGGCCGCGCACCGACTAGGAACGAAAGGGTGCAACTCTACGCTTTGGTCGTCGATTACGGTCTATGCTCCATTCTCTGTCGTCGGCACTCCTACTCCGATCTGCTCCTTCTCTTCGAAATCCCCGACCTATTGAGCCAGAAAGCAGCTATTGTAGAACGTCTACTGGCTAGAATCGCGCCGACAGACATCCTTCGCGCGAACGACATCGTCCACCGCTGCTTGGACGCCCGCCTCACTGTTCCCCACAAACTCATGTATGTCATTGGTTCTCGGGTTGCTCCTCTAAAACCCGAAGGTGCCCTTCGCTTGCTGGGTCGAGTCGACTTCTCGAACGCCCAAGCCAGTACCCTCCTCCTTGCCATTTTACGTGGTCTATACCGAAGATCTATCCCCCAAGTCTCAGAGCGACTGGGGAAAATTCTCGTCAGAAATCTGGCGCGCTTTCGCAAAGTCCAGTGTGATCCAAAGCCTTTGCAGTATGCGCTTGTCGTCTGTGCGCGCTCAGGCTTTCTCCGGGAGACAGTCGACATCGTGGAACGGTTAACTCGTTCGGGGTCCATCGAGTTCGATGTCAAGTTCCTCTTGAAGTTGGGATCTGTGCTTTTGGAAGGGCATCGCTATCGCCTTCTTATCCGTTTATGGACAGCTACGAAGGGCTGGGAACATGAAGTCTGCATCCCATTTCGACGGAAGATGATCATCGCGATGGCACACGGGCGTGCTAGCAGTCTGGCCAGACATGCGTACAGAGCGGGCGGTGGGGACCTAAGGGAGAGGTTGCTCAATCGCGTCCGTTTTCGTCTTCGCGATCCGGTTCGCGCGAATAGTATCAGGGTTTACCGCTTTGCGCTCAGGAACCGCCGTCATCTTCCTACGCTTTCGCTGGCTATGCGCATCCTTGTCAGAGCGAAGCGCCCTGTGGCGGCACGACGGCTCTACGCTGCGTCCATTCCGTTTCTGGACGTCGAGGCGCGTACGCATCTTGGGAACATCCTCATCCATCGCCCTATGGAGCATATTGGGACGCGCAATCATCAACTGCTTCGCGTCGTATTGAAGCATCGGGATTTCCTCACCAAGAAGTACGGGTTCGTGGAGGATAGGGTGACGCTGCACATCATCGTCAAAGCTATATTGCGGTGGGGGACGGGCATGGATGCTGCGAGGCTGCGCATGCTCTTCGACCAGATCGTGCGGCTGGGGTATCCGGTGGACCCTAGGTGGCGGCATGGCGAACGTGATGGAGTTCCGTTCATGACGCCGGAGAATGCGCCGCTGAGTTTCACGTTGCCGGAGGATATGGACTCGAACATCGATTTCTTCAAGCATACGCGGCCGTTGTATAGGATGTTCATCAGGGCGTTCTATCGGAGGGAGGATGACGAGGGTGCGAGGGTCGTGTTGTCCATTTTGAAGATGGAGCAAGCGAGGATGGAGCGGAGAGAGGCTAGGCGGACGAAGCATAGAGTGTAGCACAAAATTTTATCTTAATACATACGAGCGATTCGCACATATCTGATCTCATGCCTATTCTCCAGCTGAAAAACAAAACTAGAACACTTGAGAGTCATAATAGCCTTAGGTCACAGGCTGAGGTAAGGTTTGGGTAAGGTTATCCAATTGAAGAATCAAGAGCAGCAAGTCGTAGTAATCTAATCTTATCTCCTCTTTCAACCTCTCGCTTTCATGTCAGTGGCAGTTGCACACATTCCACTGGGATCCCCTTTGTTGATTGCTTGCTAGGCCATGGACGCGCCATATAAATGCTCAAGGTGCTGCTTCCAAAGCAACGGGCACGACAAAAACTTGGAAGTGTTCAGCACACCTGCGGATATCCTGGAATTACTACGAACTGGGGGCACGTTATCTTCCTCTGCTGCCCCCTTCCTCAAGGAGCGTCTCTCTGGGATAGAGGAGCAGATACAGCACCTCAATGTCGAGGTCGCCCAGCTACATCGGGCTCTTAGCGACAGGGTGAAGATGCTAGCGGACACACAAAAGGCATACAACCAGACGAAGGCGGTCTTCTCTCCCATCCGCTCACTCCCCAATGAACTCATCCTCCAAATCTTTTCATTCGCTTGTCAGGACTCTGGCTCTTTCACGTTGGTGTCGCCGCCTCGCGTCTTTGGTCACGTCTGCAAATTGTGGCGCACTTTGTCGCGCAGTACACCTTCTCTTTGGTCGAGCATCGGCATCAGCTACCTTGGCAAATACCCGGATCTCGATCGTTTACTTCTCTCATTGAGATCACCCGTCAGCGATGCCCTTTTCCTTTCCAACCCCCGACTCCTGGACATCAGTGTCCATTTTCCACCAGGTCGATATGCCCACGATTATTCTGACAGTCTACAAGCATGCGCAATGTCTGTCTTCGCTCCTTTGTGCCAGCACGCATCGAGGTGGCGCTCGTTCACGTTTACCGGCCCAGCAGCCATTTTGGCACTCCTGTTCGAGAGGCTTTCCAGGCGCGTATTGAACTCGTTGGTGGAAATGGAGCTACAGTGTATCGGGTCACCGTGTATCAGCGCCCTGGATATGATGCCAAACTGGGGGTTCGAATGGCACCCTGACATCTTCCGGTCGCTTCGCATTAATTTCCACCCCATCGCTATGTATGGTCCATCTTCAGCTCTCACGACCTTTGAGGGTGCCTTCGATGACCAACTGAGCGCTCTTCGTTTCCTCGAAGCTGCTACAAATCTCCAGACCTTGGTCATCATACACATTGGCGAGACTGGGCAAGGGATTGATAGTAACCTCCAAGTCGCTTGTCCCACTGTCCGAGACTTTGCCCTCTCCGAATGCGCTGTCTGTCCTCTTCTCGATGTCATGACGTTCCCGTCCTTGCGCACTTTGACAATCAGGGGAAGATTCAGCACTCACGGCGAGTACGACGAGGAATGTTTCGACCTATGGGAGGAGGCCTGCGTTCCAAAAATTTGCAACCTAGTGGGCCGTTCGAATGGTTCAATTGTCGCATTCAATATAGGTGACGATGACAATCGGCGTCTTGCGGATTACTCCCGCGTCTTCACGCTGTTGAAGACATCGCTGACAAGCGTGCGCTACAGCTTGAGCGGCTACTACACCTACTCTGCGCTCGCGGCCGAGCTTGAGCTTGGCCCTGGCGATCGTGGCGCACAGACTCGACTTCCACATGTCAAGGAGCTGGAGTTGTGTATACCGGAGGGCACAGACGAACCCTCAGAGGAGGATCAAGAGCTACTGTGTAGGACTTTTGCCTCTCGGTGGCAGAATGTTCCAGCAGGAGTCACCCGTCTATCCAAACTGGTGATCAACCAGAGCTCGAGCCCAAGCGATTTGGCGTCACACAGAACTTCGTCACTTGCACTGCAACTGCTAGAGCTCGCAGATGATGGGCTTGATGTGAAATGGACTGTTGGGGGGTCGTACGATGTTATTGCTGAGGCGAGGAGTTATGGACAATCGCTCCGATTGTAGTGGTTCCCTAGTCCCACGTAGAAAGATATACGATACAGTTGTCATCTCCTTCGTCTGCAACTACTGTCAAGAGAAAAGGCCTGCAGTGGTATCTTTCCTTACACATATCATACGATAATGATATCTAGGCTGGCTGATGAGCTAGCGATCACCATAAGTTGAGGTGGCACTCTCTTTCCTGAAAACGGGTGCTGGTTGACCTTGGGGGAGGATCATGGATATTCGATGATTGTCTACCATGTTTGCCGCGCTGCCGGTGAGTTTTCCTCTGCCGAGCTTGACCGGATTGGTGCGCCACCCTCAGGCTATCGAAAGTGCAGTTGTTCGCATATTCTTCAAGAGGAGCATTAGGTAGCGAATCGTGTATCCTTTTTCACACCTCTCATACGATATCAATATCTAGGCCAGCTAAAGAGCCGCGGCCAGCGGTCGCGACAAGTTGAGTGGCGCTCTCCTTCCACCTCGTGAATGAATGGGATCGGTCCTGACCTTTGGCAACATGGATATTTGATTACTGTCTGTCATGTTGGCCCCGCTGGGCTCTTTCTTACCGAGCGTGGCGCCACCCTCAGGCTATTCTGCGCGATTGAAAGGGCAGGTGTTCGCAGATTCTGAATGTCAAATCGTTTGTCCTTACTCACGCCTCTCATACGATATCAATATCTAAGCCAGCTAGCGAGCCGCGGCCAACTATCACGACGCTCTCCCTCCACCTGCTGCCCTCAGGGACCTGAGATGGGCCCGGGCCTCAAAGCTATTGAGATGCACATTCACTGACTGTCTGCTCTGTTGGCCACGCTGAGATGTTCTTTGCCGAGCTTGGCCGGATCGGTGCGCCACACTATTTTGCACAATCGCAAGTGAAGTTCTCGGGCAACTTGAAGTTGAGTCCTGCATCAAGCTGGCCCATTTCAAACGACCCGTTCCAAGGAGATACGGCCAACTACTTCATGGGTATTGATTTCTTCTTCTCTTCATTAGAACTATCACGTAGCGTAAAATAAGTAATAATAGTACATTATACCTCTTCTCTTCTCGGTCGTGGTCGTGGTCGCAGTGTCCCAGCGCACTCGAAATCGAATAGTGTCCGATCGCACATCAGATTTACACCACCACCTCCCTATACACCAACGGTTATACCCTCTCCTTACCCACCGGCGGCGCATTATCATGCTCCAAGCGCTCCTCGCGCGCAACCGGCTTTTGGCTCTCAGCAGCCCGTGTCTGTTCAACAAGATCGTCCCTATCCTTATACCCCGGTGGTGCCCACTTCCTCGAGGTCCACGCATGACAATTGGGATCGTTGTACATCTATATCCCCAAGAGGTCAGAACAGCCAACATTTGAGTAAAAGAGTAAGACGAACCTGGTCAACACCCTCGAGCGAGAGATTCGAAGACTCGTAGAGGAAGAAATATACGATGACGGCGCCGCAGAGATTACAAGCCGCGAAGACAAAGCCGTATCGGAATTCAATGGCGTTGACGATGAACGGCGTGAAGAATGCCAGGAGAAAATTCCAGAGCCAGTTGCTCGCGGTCGCCAGTGCACCTTGCTTGGCACGAGTGCGAGTAGGGAAAGTCTCTCCGATGAGAATCCAGATACCGGGCGCCCAGGTCATGGCGTATCCGAGAATGAACATGCATGCGGAGAAAATCATGACTGGGGGACATGTCAGCTTCGAGTAGCATCACTGGAGAATGACACTCACGCTGGCCGATTCCTTTGTTCGCGGGGTCAGTGGGATCCTTGGCCGTCCCAGCGGCGCCGAACACGAACAACCAGGCCGACTGCCAGAGACCACCGACAATAAGTGGTGTGCGACGACCAAACTGTACGAGCCATTAGCGGGCGACCATAACGCACATGAGATCCACGTACCCTCTCCATAACGTACAAACCACCAAAGGTACAGATAAAGTTCACAAGTCCCAGGATGATCTGCGTCACGAAAGAGTCTTTTATCCCAACAGATGTGAAGATAGTGGCGCCATAATAGAAGAAGTAGTTGGCGCCAGTGAGCTGCTGGAAGCTTTGAAGTGACATGCCTGGAAAATCAAAGTTTGAATCTGCACAAGCAATGCGTGGTGCGTCGGCTTACCGAGAAGTGTCCTGTACAGAGTCTTGTTTTTCGGCCTGAAGCAATCGATCCAGCCAGCGTTGACTTTGCTCTCGTATTCAACATTGCTCTTGATGTCTTCCACCTCTCTGCTGACAAGATGATGGCTGCTTTCGTCGGCCCTGCTGACACCGCGAGTTCGGGCAATGGACCGGCGAACTTCGTCCCAGCGGCCGTGGCGCGCGAGCCATCGTGGAGACTCGGGCATGAAGAGAATACCGATAGAGAGGATGGCGGGCCAGACGAGACCGATGCCAACCACTGTCCGCCAGGATCCCGCGCCTGAAATATCGCGAGCGCCAATGGAGATGCAGTCTGGACAGAAATGTTAGCGTAGAACTTGCAAGCTAGGGCTGAAGCACTGACAAGCAACCAGAATGCCGAGTGTTATAAACAGCTGATATGTAGCCGTCAACGCTCCGCGAATTTGAGGTGGGGCTGTCTCGGCTTGGTACTAAACAGGGCTTGAGTAAATGGGTTTGACAGCGAGTAGGGGGACGTACCATAGGGACTGCAGCACTCAGCGCGCCGACACCCAGACCGCTAATCAAACGCCCAACAGCAAACTGCTGCCAGACGCTGTGCGATGTAATCTGAACAATCACGCCAATGACGAATACGCCGCACTCTGCGACCATAGCGTATCTGCGGCCCAAAAAGTCTGCCGTTCTACACAAGAAAGCATACCGTCAACATCGGGACTCTGGAAAAGGAAAATTTCACATACGGTGCGCCTACCAAGGCTCCCGCCAGTGTTCCAATGCTCAGGAGTCCAACGATCAACCCACTCCTCACATCGCTGAACTTGCACTTCCCGGAAGAGCAATCCGCAAAGCGCTCGAGGAAATCATCCATGAGAAGGATATCTGATATCTGCCCGGTGTCGTAGCCAAAGATGAAGCCACCCATGGAGGCGACAATGGCGAGCATAATCGCCACGCCGCCGATGGGGACGCCTTGCCTGCAAGGCGGGTTAGCATTGCGCTGGTGCGGTGAGGGAGACGGGGACTTGCATGTGGAAGAGCGCCATAAGGTTTACGCTGCGAGTGTTGTGTAAAATTAGACGTGGGGTGTCTGTGCGGAGACCCCGCGGGCATGGCTCTTAAGTATACGCAGACACAGAGCGTGATGTCATAGTGTCGCGCGCGTCATCCGGGTGGAACAACGATGTGGCCAAAGCAATTTTCCGCCCATCGCCGGTGTGCACACGAAGCGCGCGGGCCATGTGCTGCGCGCTGGTGAAGACGAGGGAAAAGGGCAGCGAGGCGAGCTATATGGGCGTGCTAGCAGCCAGCGACTGTCGTTTGATGAAAGTGTGCGGAGCGAACAAGTGACCGAACAACTGGGAGCCCACTGCCGTAACGATGCCGGAGGGCAGACCGGCAAGGACCGGAGCCCACAGCTCATCAGGCACCTAGAACGAACATGGAATCTGGCAACATTTTGGGGGGTGGGGAGACCCCGCCCTCACGCCCACACAGCTCCACTCCCAAATTGAAATGGCAGAGTTCCGGACGACTGCGCTTGGGCTAAACAATCGCGTCGAAGCCGCTTTCATCCGGCTCTGTCGCAACGGCCGACGCTGAGTTTTCCGGATCTACGTGCGCTGCCGTCGCTCACCGACTTCGGAAGCTTGTCCGACTCTCTCGCCACGCAACAGCCATTGAACAACGGTCAATATCGCGACAGTGAGCATGGCTCGGAATATAAGTTGGTCTACACACTCAAGAATCTGCAACTGGTGGTCAAGTACTCTATCTCGAGATAACTCAAGTAGAACGAAGTGCTCCTAGTCATAACCGAAATGACCACCTCAGGCTACTAGCTAGCGGTCAAAGCGATCATATCAATTGTGTGTCAATTATCCAATACAATACACAGAAAATCATACGGAGCAAAAGTTCCTACTCTATATCTGGTACGCCACAAGTCCATACGAAAAGGACAGTCTCTCTGGAGTATCTGAGCTCTGACTGTCAGACGGCAGCTTCAAAAAACTCCTTCTCTGATGCTCTTTCGTATGCAGATAAACTTTTGAGACCGACATCTAACTCTTTGAGTATGTCGAACTTGCCGGTGTGACTGGGGGGCACCTTGGGTAGGACCGAGAGATGAGAGCGTGAGCTCAAGAGAAAGGGCATGACAATTGCGATTGTGTCCCTCATAGTACCGGTAGCTCTCTTCTCGGCTATATTTCCCGCGTCCCAATGAGCGACGATGTAAATCAAGGAAGTTCTTGTCAGCACAAGGAAGCGCCATACCTCGGGAGGCGTCGTGAATGAGCATATAGAGGCTCCTGCTACCTTCAGCTCTGGGCCAGGAACTGTGAGGTCAGCATGCTCGGTCACCTTTCCTGCGTCTGCGCCCGGGCCTGTTGTAGCAATAGCGTTCCAGACTGCAGGTTCTTCATCGTCGTGATAACGAGGGTTAAACGTATAAACCGGAGCCGGGAGTTATCCTCCCTCCGTGGCCATCCCAATATGTGGAGATCTCAGCTTACGAGGAGGGTCCGCATATGTTAGACCTGGTGCGATACTTAGATTGAGTTTGAGAGACAAGCGGCTCAGGTCTACGCATATGCTAGCGCTAGCGCATTCTTCCGTAGCTCTACTCGCAGCGATATGTGCTTCGATCCTCCACATCGATGCGAGGGTGCGCCTATGGATCCACTGTCCTGCCTGTGTACTCCAATGTTCGAGTCTCCGCGTGTCAATGACAGAAATCACCCAAGGTGGAAGGTCGTCGTTCCAGTCAGGATGGACGCGAGCGAGAACAAGACTCGCTATTACTAGAAAGCGAACGCGATGCATTTGGTTTGTGCGGCAAACGGGAGACTGAGATGGCTGGGACTACAAACGACGACACGTCGACACAGTTGTTGGTAACTGCAATTGACCGTGAAAAGAAAAGGGAAAAAACGTGCTGGCAATGTGACAACTGACGAAATTCAAAGGTCAGCAATACATGTCTATATGGGGAGAGCAAGCAACCATCAACGCGTCGCTAAGATGCAATGAGAGTTTGAAGCAGGCAGGGTAGGAGAATGGAGGCCCAGGAACTCCGAAGTGCCGCGACAAAGACAAAAGACAAGGCTTCAACGTTCAACAATCAGCAAAAGACATACGGGGATTAGAGTCCCGGTCATATGGTTGCACAGAAAAAAGACGATGTCCTAGGTTACCGAATACCAGAGTGGACACTGCGTAAAAGTGGCCTATTGTTCAAGTCTTTTTTGTTATACCTTGCCTACCGGAGTACACTGGCGGCGACGTTGATTTAATGAAAGCTCCAACTTGATAGTATGGTATCCTTGACAAGTGTTCGAGAAGTCACCCAGCCAACCAGCTTGCCCAAGTAGTTCGAAAGGAGAGACCGTGGAGCAGTGACTCACAAGAAACGAGGTGAATCGTGATCAGTTGAGAGTCCAAACACCGATGGCAAAGAATACTCGAGTAGAAACCTGGAAGAAGTGGCTAAGACAAGTCGATTCTTGCCCGGATAGTTGAGCGCTAGGAGTCGCTAAGAGCCTCTAGAGATTGGATGATGGTGTTCGAAGTCGGAAGACGAAGGAACATTCTCGGCTGTCTCGGCACGACCCGTTTTGGGCAATGACGACCAAGCAACTCTTATTGTCTCTGCCAACTGCACTCGAAGAACAACAAGGGATGGCTCATAACTACGAAAATTATTCATCTACTACTCGACAACGAACACCTAACAATCGGTTTCCAGGAGTGCAATGGCGTGGAATACGAGTATGTCGCACTATTGTGTCTATTTCGCTGCCCGCAAGCTTATTGTCAATCCCAGGTCCTCTCGTGCTGGACACACTCGTTAATTTCCGTGTCTGTGGATGCTTTAAGAGTGGCTATACGACATGTTTCTGAGCTCAATCACCATCTACCACTCACTTCCCTCACACCACGCCCGCTACTCTCATCCCTACACCATATCTGACATTCATGTCCGATCTATATGCTCTGCGCGGCGAGAAAGTACCTTTCGGTACCATTCTGGCCATTCAAGAAAGCGTCTTCTCCGTCGCTGCCCGAGTCCTGAGCCTCGACTATTTCGATCCCCCACAAACGGAAGAGGTCGTTGGCACTCTGACTCTCCCGGAGGGCTCGCCATTCGCCTACGACGAGCATAACCCGGGAAGGGTCATAGTCAACATGAACGGACCCATACGACCGTGTGTCTACATGGGTAGCGACGCGAAGCAAGGCATCGTGCCGATCACTTCCTTTGGCCGGACGAAATTTGCAGACCTCCCCGAACTATTTCAGAGAGTCTGCCATCCCGTTCATCCCAATATGGACGGTCACTTCGAGGATTATGAGCGCGATGTAAAGATTATCCCTGAATGGGACTCATCAGATGCTGGTGAAGCGTCCTGGATGCTTTGTGTTATGCTTGAGGGTGACCTCGAGCAGCAGCGGCTGTGGACTATCCAGGGAGACGATCGTGAGACACGGTACAGGCTGGAGCCTGAGAAGCTTCGATAACTGTACAAACACTGTGATCGTCGCCGCGAACTTCTCTTGAAGAGCATGAAAAGGCGTCCCAATTACAGGCAAATTCTGTATGAAGATATCATGGTATGTTTACTGTTTATACGACTCTTATGCTCTTGTACGAACTGACCATCTTCTAGAGTTATTGGAATGAAAGAGGCGTCCTCAGACTTGTATGCACAATACTCTACAACTTCAAGAGGCTTTTCACTTAATGTTTCTAGGACGACGCCCACGGATACAACAGAGCAGATTGGGAAACGGGGTGGATTATACGTCGAGATGGCTTGGAATATGTCGTCGGAAAGACAGACGACGAATCTGCACCCGATGATAGTGATGCAGAGTCCACCAGGTCATCTGTACGTTCATCCTCCATGTTTCTCTGGATGGTTAGTATCAGCTGACATTTGTGTGGTAGATCCGGCCTCCATCCCACCGTAGGAGACACAGTGATACGGAAGCCCCGCGACTGAAGCCCATTCTCCTCACCAAGGAGCAAGAGAGGCGTGACACAAACCGCGAGCCAGCCCTTTTTGCTCACGATGATCATGGGCGTCCCGTACGCGTGTTGACGGGAAGCCACTCAACCTTGGTTTCGCAGCAACGCGAGGAAAAATTCCAGGCAAGCTGCGTAGGGATGAGTCAGCCTGAGCCTGAACCGTCCCAGTTTGAGTTCATCCAACTCAGTCAGCCTGAGCCTTCCGAGTCTAGGCCGCTGAAACGCCAGAAAACCATGACCGTAGACACCGGAGTCGTGCGTAGGAGCTCGCTGAGGTGGCTAGGCATGTGGGGGAAGGCCCCTCGGCGACCGTCTTTGGACATGATTGACTCTGCGCCCTCGACCAGTGCGGCAATCCCGCCCACATCTCCAGAATTCTTGGAGCCTGCCCTACCAGAGAGAAGCTTGTTCACAGGACTCGCAGCGCGCTCGGAAGCTGATGGATATCCCGCCGGAGGCAAGCATGGTGCCGCTAGAAAACGTCGCCGTGAAAAAGAACCTTCACCTTCACCACCACCGGCGGCCAATGCGGAGCCAAGTGAATTGCCTTTCCCTTCGGTTTACCCCACAGGTGCTGCTCCTACTATGCCTCCGACTCGGACTCGGGCCGACAATCCAGACACTACTCAGGCTCTTTGCTGAGAGTCGCCGCTCCAGCGACTACGGTACTTGATAGCTACTAAATGCATTGCCTGTAGACGTAGTCAAGACTTATCACTTGCCAGTGAGATTACAGTTCTACTATATTTTGCAGAACATCTGCATCTTTCCTTTCTTCGCACGAATTTGAGCCATTATCAGCCTGAACGCGGCTCTTCGAAGCTCCACCGAGAATTCCACTGACTTTGGAACGCTCTCCTCGACTTCGGTAAATTGACAAGTCGGAGGCAAATCAGAGGCGTTGAACATTGGACCAGGGGTTTTTGGAGTGGTAGAGGTCGCTGCAGTCGGCCGACGAGAAGCAGGCCAGACGAATACAGTGTAAGAGGAGCCTTGGAGAGTTGGAGCAACGAAGTTATCCATGTATTGAATTGTAAACGGCAGACACCGATGTTCGCAGGAGAGATAAAGAGCTGGACACAGCCAAAGAAGAGCATGTCTTGGGTACGAAGGGGTCGTGGGGTCGTAGAGTACAGATGAGCCTCACACCTAGGCAGCAATGACGAGATCCTTGAGACCACCCAAGATTTGGCGACTCTCAAGGCGAGAAAGTCGATGGAGCTCGCGGGTCGAAGAGCCCTTTGGTATTGGCAGAGGATTGTAGCCGGAAGTGAAGCGCTACGCCTTTGTTTGACGAGACAAGAGCGTGCAGATGTAGAACAATATGTCGGATTCAGACACGATGATCGTCGCCAGAAAAGACTTCGGAGATTGGATATAAATGGCAATCGTCGCTGTAACACAAGACATGCACCTCTGGTCTTTCTTCCCTCCCGCCACGACCGGCGAATGACTCTTTTTCTGCCGCTCGACGTTGCGGCGCCGCTGCCGTCGTCGCCACCCTTTCTCATCGAGCCCAGCGAACCGAGCGTGCAGCTAGCAAGTGCTATTAAGGCTATCCTCAAAGCCAGGCGCATAGTGGTTATCAGCGGTGCGTTGCTGCACCCTTTTCGCGGCGCAGAGCGCTCATTATCTTCTTCGCAGGTGCTGGTATATCTGTGCAGGCTGGAATCCCTGATTTCCGCTCTCCAGAAGGCCTATTCCAGTCGCTGAAGAAGGACCATCCGCGCGATGTACTTGCCTCTGGAAAAGACTTGTTCGATGCGTCGGTGTTCAAGGTGCGTGTCTCCCACGTCCGCGACAGCGTTGCGCGCTCATATTGGTGGCCAGTCCGAGCACACGACGACGCTCTTCTGCCAGATGATAACCCAGCTCTCGGAGCTGTCCAAGGCGGCCCAGCCTACCCCATTCCACCGTCTACTGCGTTCCCTGGACGATTCCGGCAAATTGCTACGTGTTTACACCCAGAACATCGATGCGCTCGAGTCCAAAGTCGGCCTGACCTTCGGCGTCCCCGAATTCGAGGAACGACGAGCGAAGCCCGCCAAATACGCGGAGCGATCACGCCTGCCCACTCCCCCAACCGAAACGCCGCGCTGCATTCCACTTCACGGCACGCTGCAGAACGTCCACTGTCAGATCTGCAACCACTCTTATCCATTCGACAACCACCTTCCCTCTTTTTCTGCTGGCCTGCCGCCCCACTGCCCGGAATGCACCACCGTCGAGAACACGCGCAAGCTCGTGGGCAAGCGCATTCGCGGCGTAGGCAAGCTTAGGCCGAGCGTCGTGCTCTATAACGAGGACCACAAGGACGGCGAGGGCGTGGGTGAGGCCGCTCGGCGGGATCTAGTAGGATCCAAAGGCCGGAGCGGCGCCGATCTTCTGCTCGTCGTCGGAACAAGTCTGCGAGTGCCGGGCACGAAACGGATGGTTAGGGAGTTCTCAAAGGCCACCAAGTCTCGCGGCCCGGACGAAGAATCTGCCGCGTGCAAGGCCGTTTATCTAAACCTCGATTTCCCAGTCCCGACGCGAGAGTGGGAGGGTGTATTTGATGCTTGGATACAGGGCGACGCGCAAGAGTTTGCTGATGTGCTGCAGGTTGAGCTCGATCGAGAGCTGCGGCAGAGGGACGCACGAAAGAGGAAGAGGGAGGCGAATGCGGAGGTTTCGCAGACACCAAAGAAGAAAGCAAAACTTGCATCGCCAACCAAACATTGTCGAATCGCTTCGCCACCCTCACAAGCCACACACACACCTATGACCAACCGCATCCCTCCCATCTCCCAGCCTCCGACGACGCCGCCAAAAACACGAGTCAGGTCGTTCTTCCCTCTCACACCACCCACACCGGAATCCACACCGCCTACGAACTACACTTCGCTCTCCAGATCTCCGCCTCAACAAAGTCCACAGCCCAAATCTCGGCCACCTTCTCCTCTGCGACACCACCCGCTACCATCTTCATCATCGACTCCGAGTCGCAGGCGACCGTCTCCTCTCATCAACCTAGTGGACTTTGACTCTGAGTCGGAACGGACTTAGATGATGCTACTCCCGACTATGTATTGACTATTTATATCGCTTACTTTATACTTTAATTTGTTGCATGTACTCAGCAGTAATTGTAGACTTTATGTGTTGTTGTGTCACTAGGCGAATGGCATCGAATCTGACCTGAATCTGACGCAAATGGAGGGATAGTACCCTCTGGTGGGCCTCAAATTAGCGAACAGCCAAGTTCATCGTAGCGTATCCACTTTGGTCCGTTTGATTTTTCAGCATGTCCAACTCTTGCCTCAACAAGTTCAACCCGAGACGTGGCGCTGACATTTGAGATCATTTTATTCCAAGCTGGGATGTCCCTTGGCCTATACCGCGCTCAGCACGGAAAACGGCGTGACACGAGCTAGCCAGCCACGCACAATGGATTCAACGCCGCTGCTTCCACCTTGACAAGGACTTCTCCTTTTCCCAGCTTGCTCGGCACTGGCCAGTCATTCCTGAGAGTTATCGCGTCTTTCGGGTGGCCTTTACCCTTGATTACCCACGCCTGCTGGTGCGCCATTGCCTGAGTTGCTGATTGAGTCGTCCCAGTGGAATCCAGTGAGACGACTTAGTATGAACCTTATACTGTCTGCGGAGACCGTCGGACCCAGCTGGCGTGATGATCCCGGATCACAAAGCGCTCACTGCTGAAGGCTATGACCTTCAATTTGGTGTTAACGTTGTCGGTCAGTTAACCTCTTTCTCTCGTCGCTCTCTCTGTGACAAGCCATAGCCTCACAAAAACTGTCGAACCCATGCTGTTCCTTATTTAGGCCTGCTACTACGGACTAGGCCCTAGTTACGTTGGTAAACCCAGCTTGCTGTAGCCAGGCCTAACCTCGAAGTCCCCTTTCCAGGCCTGGTATATCCTAGCGCTATCATAGGATCATGCTAGGGTCATCGTGGTCCATTGCTTGGACGATGCTAGGCCCATGCTGGGTATCTGCTAGTCTCCACTAGGTATAAGACTGGTGTAAACCTGGTATAAACACTGTTTGTCCTAGGTCTATGCAGAGTACACGGTAGAGATCAACTGCACCTTCATTTCACAGTAACTGGTCACATCTTGAATACATGTCGAGCCGGAAATAAATTCATTGCATACAGGGAAATACAGTGTAAATAGCACATAAGGACACGAATGAAGAGATTCCGCATATGCCGTTTGAATCACCGTCAGCAAGAGGCGGACGTGCTCACCTGTGGCTACGGGGCTTCGGGGGGGGAAAGCACTAGAGAGCAATTAGGGCACTGGCGAACAGACGGAAGTGGGTAACAGACCAGGTGATGGACCACGTCGACGCGACGATGGGGGGCGCTGAGGGTCGCGATGACAGTGACGTCGATGTTGATGTCATTGATGACGGTGCGATGAGCTGCTGGAGGTGGGAAACCGCGATGGGCGGCAGAGGCATTCGGCGATGTCGCGGTGATGCAAGATTGATGTCGAGGGCGGTGATGGTGACAACAATGGGCGGAGAGACCGAGGGTGCAGTGGGTAACGACAATGGGCGATGGTCGCGATAGCGGTTCGTATCCGTATGTGCGGCGAGGGTGCTCACTGCTCATTCCGGTGTCAAAGCCCTCATGGTCGACGGAGGTGAGAGAGACGTACAACAACGACAACGAGCACACAGCGACGACGGTGGTGGGAATGGGGCGAGCCAGTGGGCGAGATAGTGGGCGAGATGGTGGGAGGAAACAAAGGAAACAACAAAGAAGTGAGCGGACGCGTCGCGAGTTTTGGGGGCATTTCAAACTCCGCGCGTTACTCCCACGCACGGACCATCGTGTTCAGATCATGTGGAAGTCCTCGCGCTGCCAGTCACTGGCAGTGCCAGTGCCACAACGAACACCCCACGCTCGTCGCCAACGAACGAGCACCCGCATAGCTCGACGTCCTCCGTTGGCTTGTCTCACAGCCCGCGACAGCGCACCAGCATCAAGTGGAAGAATCGGGCATAATGCGCCGTCGGCCAACAGCAGTGTGCGCTCACAACTGGGTCCACCTGCTACCAGTCATTGCGCTCGTCGCCGACCTCGTCTTCAACCACGACCGCCCGACCGGTCAGCCTCGGCATTTTATTTGCTCCCGTTCCTTCTTTGGCCTCCAGTCCTCGTTCCGTGCGTTCTTACTTGTTACACTCATGGGATTGCTCCCTGACCTGAGACGGCGTATGACGCCGTCTCTAGATCAGCACCATCGGGCGAATTGCCAGTGCGATGCGTCATGGCCAACCTTTTCCCGGTCAGTCGCGTACAATGTACGCGTAATGTACGCGAATCTGGTGTATACACAACTTAAATCTCTCTTCAAATGGTCCTACGTGATTTGAGTATTGCTTTATCAGATGAGTTCATTCAATGCAAAGCCAGGCCATAGATGTTCTTGAGTATTGCTAGCCGTGACTTAGTGTTATGCTTGATTATTAGTCTTGCACCGTTGTGTCCATGCAATGTACAGTGTGCGAAACTATTTGGACTACAAGTGGGTCGTGTTATACCTCTGTAAGAACGTATGCTACGCCAAGCTATGGCTGCCGATCGTAGCTAGGGCCTAGCATGGCATCCTAGGTTTTCTGACTGAACTAGGCCCTAGCTATGTTTCGCCATCCATGCTAGGTCCAAGCGAGGAAAGGACGATTCTGCTGTGTAATCTATGCCTAGCTAGGTTTTGACAGTTTTTGTGATGAGGACACTATTACCTCACCCGCCTTCTTGTATCTCAACTTGAGGCAGCTGGCTCTTCCCGTATTGTCAACCTCTCCTCGTATGGGCATATGGATGCCAAAGGGATAGACTGGGATACCCTAACGGATGGGCCTGCACGCCAGAAGACATCGTCATTGGATTTGTACTCTCAGAGCAAGTTTGTAAGTCAACACTTTGCACCCCTTTTGTTCACCCAATTTATCTGCACATTTACAGGGCAATGTTGTCATCTCCAACGAGTTTGCAAGACGGTTCGCTGACAAGGGAATCGTCTCAACATCTGTTCATCCCGGTACTTCATGCAACTATCAGCAATCTTTCGTCGTGTTGAACAGGTGTCTCGTCAATAGGTTTGATCTTCAGTAATCTAGGACGAACTATGTCTCCAACTCTCCTGAAGATGACAGTAGGTTCTTCTATCCCGTCGGATACTACTTGTCTTGACAAGTTGTGACCAGGAATGTTTTGCGTACGATACGGAACAGGGAGCCTTGACTTCCCTCTGGGCTGCAACTTCTCCGGAGACGGCTGACGCCAATGGAAAGGTGAGTTTTCATGGAGAGCACGAAGTTCTCGGCTAACGGCTTCTGCCTCATTAGTACCTCGTACCTTGGGCGCGAGTCGGTAAAGCTCATACCAGGACATCCGATCCAGAACTTGGAGTCAAGCTCTGGAATTGGTTAGAGGAACAGACCAAAGATGTCAAGTAAGACTGTAGTATTATACCTTGTGTTTTTCTTACATACCACCACCACTTCCCTCGCCGGTGTCGCCACACCTCTTACTTCAATTCATGGGCAATTTCAGGCTCCCTTGTCTATATCGACGAGCAGTCGTTTTGTTCGCGAGGAGATAGATCGATAATCGCTGCGTATGTATGGGGTCACTACTTGTGTCGAGATCCGTCCCTTTTGCTTTTTGAATTATCCGTCCTCTGGTCGGGCTCATTCGAGTTGTCAACGTATAGTCCTTGCCGCATCAAATAATGCGCGGCGCTGAGAGAACCAACAAGTAACATCAAGATATACTATACTCTATATACACTAGATTCATTATGTAGATGGCTGAATATCAGTAAGCACAATCCTCATCAATCAAGAACCTCCGTTTCCTCTCCTTCTCTCTGCTGGAAAGTCTCCGCCGTCCATCCATAGCATCGCTTGAGCCTGCCACCAACCCTAGAGAGCAAGGTGAGATTCGCATCGTTCATCCCACAAGAGGTACTCACCATTTGATCAGATGTGGCGTCAACAACGAATCAGGATGAGGCTGTTGATTATGAGTATGACAACTGGATAGTCAAGATCCCATGGACGTACGCGATGGAAAGTGATAGGCCGAGCGTTCTTCGCAGGAGGGTCGAAGCGAACGGACGAGCCGGCGGTTTGTATGACGTCGAAGCCAATGCGTTTCATTCCCTAGTAGTAGAGATCACGTTAGTGTGAATGGGCCCGAATCTAAGCACTAACCTTCTCGAAGTCGCCCCATCGGACCTGGCCTTTTTTCTGAGGACCGTCGTCCGAAGTATCGCTCTCGAGAAGTCGGTTGAATAGCTAAAGAAAGAAAGATTAGCATCGCAAAGCAGAAAGGAGGGTCGTCAACTAACCTTCCAGACCTTTTTAGGCAGGTCAAAGTAAAGCGGGAGCACGTCAGGGAGCTCGGGCTCCTCATCTTCTTCTTCCTCACCATTCTCTACAGGTGCGCCCCCCTCCTTCCGCGTCTTTACCTTCTCCTTGCCATTCGCATCCCCCTTCGCCGCGACGTACGCTCGCCCACTCTGAGCCACTGACTCCCCGACCGGGAACGAGGGCTGATACGTTCTCTTCTGAATCTTCGGCTCCTCAATCCTCAGCCCCTTCATCCTCGCCTCCGCCTCCTGCACACGCTGCACAATAACCTTCGTATACATAGGCCTATTCTCATCATTCGGATCCCACAACCCAAACGTCCTCGCCACCAACCCCTTCTTCCCCGGCGGGTCCAACCGATGCGCCTTGTCCCACATCATCACATCCGTCAGGGCCCACAACTTGTCGTACGGAATGGCCAGCATCAGAAGGCGCTCCTCCTCGTTCAACCCCCGGAACCCCGCAAAGTTCGGCTCAAAATCGCGTATGATGGTGAAGAGGATGAATTCGTCGGGCGTCATGTCGGGGTCGTAGATTTGGTTGCTCCAGGTGTTGACGAGGTCGGCGGTGACCTGCTCGGCTTGGCCGTATCGTTTCGCGAAGGAGACGCGCTCGAAGTCGTCCGCAGAAAACGAGGCGGGGTTTATGAAGCAGATTTCTTCATTGAATATCTTCACTTCTTCGGGTGAGATGGGGATGTTCGCGTAGTCCATGAGGGCTTGGCCGAAGGAGGAGTCGTTGAAGGCCACAGTGAAGTCGTTGATATCGCATATGGTTCCTACATAATGGTGTCAAAAAGATGTGGTCGAGACAACAGGGGCAACGGACCAATTTCGTCCCAAGCGTTGCTGTTGAACTTCAAGGCCTCCTTGGGATATTGGTGCTTGAAGACAGAGATAAGTTTCGAGTCAGTCAGTGGGAGATGCAAGTATACTAACGAGCAACTCGGTGAACTTTTGGAAATAGGCGTGGAAAGACGATGTCGGCTTGGTGCACAGATAAACAATGAGCTCATCGACCGTTTCTGGGTCAAAGGGGTGAGCAGCAATATACGCTCGGTTGAGATCCAGATGAAGCAGGCCATCGTCTGTCTGTAAAGGGTCAGAATCGCTTGAGTACATGGAAGAAAAATGGCACCCTGTATCGCTTGATGTAATTTCGGAAAGCAGGGAGGCAAGCAAACACCGTCGAAAGCCTCGCCGAAGTCTTCTGCGTGTAAACCTTGCTGAGTTGACCAATCGACACCAGGCGCCACTTCAAACGGGGATCTTTCCTGTATTCACGCTCAATGGCTGAAGTGGTGACGAGTCCTCGCCTTGCGAGGTCCTCCAGCAACTCGGAAGCGCGACTCCATAGTGCGTGCCCGAGCTAAGGATGGTTTAGTATTTCGAGGATTATTGAGTGAGTGGGATACATACATGCATGAGAAACAACGTTGACCGATAGGCGTCCGTCCGGAGTTGCCTCTCTACCTGTCGTTCCGGATGCGGGCCGTGTCTGGCATATCGAAGGGCACTGTCAATGGCCACCGTGGTGCTTGCACGCGTCTTGACAACATCAATGTAGTATTCCAGGTCAATGTGCCAAGCCTCGAAAGTATCGCGTGTTGCATCCTAGGATGAGTGAGCGAGAGAATGTCGAAAGATGAGTGGCGATGCGGACATATTGAGCCATGGCAATTTTGCGGATATCGTTCCAGTCGATATCAGGTATTTTGCATCCCTGCAAGAGGGATTCTGGGAGAAGTATTCGATGACATGTTCAAAAGATAGATAGACGTAACGTACCATGCATACGCTGCAGAATAGTCAGATAACAGACAACACAAAAACGTAAGGGTACGTACAGTAAGGTATGCGGTCGACGATTCGCCTCTCTTTCGTTTGACTGCAGGGAACGGGCGGGGTGGGTGGCAGAGGTTGTTCGCAGCAGTGAAGTTATGGAACTGCTTCAGTGCTTCATCACTGACGCCTAGCTCGTACTGACTGGCGGTCAGCTCGATCCGAATATGAGAGGCAATACCACATACCGCGGCAGAATTCCACATCTGGGCATTGCCCCACGCCTTCCCGTATTTCTTTTGCGGCGGCTCATCGACGGATTTCAGAATGTCGGGTATCTCGTCCGGCGGCGTCTGACTTTTTAACCTGGCATATAACGCGTCGAGTCACACGAATGAATTGGATTTCAGGAAAGAGCGCACCAAACTTCAAACTGACGGCGGCCTTCCGCAGTCTGGCAGAATCTGACCGCGTTTTCGAACCATTCTGCTGCCCACGGGCTCGGTGCGTCCCATCTCTTGGCCCTATCATTGTGCAATTGGGCTTTCGCCTCAGGAGAAAGGTTGTCTGAGGCAGAAGGCGACGTTGGTAATATGGGCGCGCGACGCGCCGCCGCTCGCGTTGATGCCGATGGCGTGGCGGCCGTTTTTGGGGGCTTGCGTTTGACGACAATTCTCTTTGCTGGCGTTGGCATTGTGGAGGTAAGAAGACAACCTGAGTATGGCGAAATTTGAATTTGTTCTGATCGGCGCTTGCCGACAAGGCTTTGCTTTTAGTATTGAACGTCTATATCTCAACGTAGTTTACTATTCTATAGTCTTTACCATAGTACGGCCGGCGAGGGCATCTAATAGTTTACTATTATTTGTACCTGAGCGCTATATGCGCATAGTCGGTAGTTCAAATCGTTTTAACGTTTGAACTTTGAATCGTCACTCACGATTGAAACCCTGTTGGCGCGACTGTACAGCAGACTTCTGTGGCGCGTGTATTGCCTGCTCATTTGACAAACTACCTTTCCAGTTCCCCTCCGACGTTCTCGGTTACTACGTACACGTATAAATTACAAGGCTGATCAATGACTTGTCATTGTCTCTGTGATCCATTGCTACTTTGAAGCAGCCATTTTGCGCGTCGTTTGCCTGATCTCCGTCTCGAGCTCGTCCAACCCATACTTCGGTGTCCACCCCAACGCCCTACCCCTCGTGCCAGTGCACCGAGTGTTGGCGGCCATGTGAGGGACAAAAGATAACTGCAGATGTCAAGCATTGCAAGAAGAAAAACACGACGACGTAAAAATTCCCCGTAGACGGCAGCCAGCTCGTCGTCAGTCATCGGACGCTCTTCAACCTTCTGGCCCTCACCAAGAACTGCTTTCGCTGCCGTCACAGCCACCGTGCGCCTGTCGACGTAGCCGTTTTCGGCAAAGAAATAGCCTTCTGGGCCGTGCGGGACAGGTTCTGCATTCAGGAGCTTGGTGAATATGATGATGACCAGGTCAGTCACTGGAGGGCACATGAGCATAGACATTGGATCTTGCGTTCGAGGAAGACTCACAGTTGTCGATGTGAATGATGGACCACCGATTCTTCCCTTCGCCAATAGAGACAGCGACGTTCTTGAGGGTCAGTACTGCTGCTATACTGGTAACGAACAAAATAGGATTGGCCCGCTGGATTCCAGCGTCGACCAGAGGGTTGGAGATGTCGCCGAAGACTCCCGAAGGGATTATAAGATAAGAGGCGATATAGCCTGCGAGTCTGTTAGTAGAGCCGCTGAAGATCCTGCGCTCATACCTTCCGCATCGGCCTTGACGAATTCTAAATCAATATTGCGGTGAAGCCGGTCGTACGGTATCTTCGCCATTTCTTCAACGTCGGCATCGTCGTAGACTTTGTGGGGGATTTCTCGCCCCATAGCGTCGTCTCCAAGGACACTGGTACCGCTCTGATGGAGATCTCGGTCTTCGCAACATTCAGATGCAAACCAGGACTCACAAAATGTAACACTCGAGCCTTCTTGCCCGTTAGCTCGAATTTGCTCTGCATCCAGCCAAGAGGTTGGCCGTGCCGACTATGTCGTCGCTGCTATACTAATGCGCCATGGGGATTGGGATACACAGCCACGTCGAATCATGCGCACCGTGTCGATGATGTAGTCAGCGTCTTTCGTGAGGTCGCGAAGGACGTCTGCGTCTGCTGGCGTGCCTTCCACGACATTGATACCATAGTCCAAATCACGTAATTTCTTGGCTTTGTCGGCACTGCGAACGAGAACTGTGACATCGAGTCCTTCAATCTGAAGCAGATATAGGAGGATAGAGCCATCAATATAGCCTGTTGCCACGTCAATTTACGCATTCAAGTCGGAAGAAGGAAAGAACTGGCCTGTGGCACCGAGGATGAGAACTTTGGCGGGTATGAAAGACATTTCGGTTGATGTTCCAGTACAGGGAGAATTAGATTTATATGCTTGTCGGCAGAGATGCTTGTTCACATGTACAAAACTCTGCCCTGAAGTTCAATATCAGAGGACTTTCGAATTATGAAGAGATTACTCAGTATATCGCGAGCTGGTCGGGATATCAGAGGAACACGGGAAGTAACCGCAGAGCCGAGACGTTTGAGATCTGGAGATGAAGGGGATGTTGGCAGCACATCGAAATGTAGTAGCTAGCCGTTGAAAGTCATCTGGCTAATTTGTCATTCATTCAATACGTGGTAGCCGCGAATCCGATTGCCAAACCTACTCTCAGTCATCAGGTGGTAAGTATTCGCAAAGCTTCCAGATCTCGCGGGCCTTGGTCGACTGTCGTGGTGTTGCCAAAACGATGCCGTGACTAACTGTGAATGTTCGTCAGCTCTCCTCCAAATCCTCAGCCATCCCAGCCTTTGACTTTACCGAATCAAGATGTTGGACGGCGATGAAACCAACCTCGACGGCGTTTCCTGGATGGACATGAAATTCCGCCTCGACAGTCAACTTACCAGGTGAACGACTATGATGAGGCGAGCTACTTTGTTGCAGTACTCCCGTCGATTAGATAAGAGAAAGATATGTCTCTATGAGAAGAGAATGACAAAAAGCTCAGGATTCTCAGTTTCGGTGTCTTCCATTGGCGGTGGAGGGAGCCTCAGGGAGGAGTAGGAGACGGACGGCGAACTTGCTGATCATCGCCGCGGCAATCCGGCACGCGGGTCTAGGGTTAGGGCCAGCTCACAACAAATTTCTCACGGTCGGACGACATGCAAAATTTCGCTGCGCCCTGCCTTGCTTTCCCCACCAACCTTTAAAAATCCGTCAATCCGTTGAACCGGTGAGCGCTGTCGTCCTCGATGCCGGCGATGATTCTGACGACGTTGCAGAGGTTCGTCGGGAGGTATCTAATATGTACGTTGCTCTGCGGCCACGACGGACTACGACTGACTTGCGCGCAGAAAATGGGAGCTACTCGTGCCGATAAAGAAATCTACTTTGAAAAGCTCAAGGAGCTGTTGGGCAAATACCGTGCGTTTCCAGCTTTCCAAAAATATCAATTCTTTACCTTGTTGCAGCCTCCATCTTCCTCGTCAACGTTGACAATGTCGGCTCCAACCAGATGCATCAGATCCGTGTCGCTCTCCGTGGCAAGGGTGTCGTCCTCATGGGCAAGAACACCATGGTTCGCCGCGCCCTGCGCTCCATCCTCTCCGACTCGCCCCAGTTCGAGAAGCTGCTCCCTCACATCAAGGGCAACATCGGTTTCGTCTTTACCTCCAGCGACCTCAAGGAGATCCGCGACCTCATCACCGCCAACAAGGTTGCCGCGCCTGCCCGTGCTGGTGCCTACGCGCCTGGTGATGTCTCTGTCCCCGCTGGAAACACCGGCATGGAGCCCGGAAAGACCTCCTTCTTCCAGGCCCTCGGTATCCCCACCAAGATCGCCCGTGGTACCATCGAAATCGTCTCCGACGTCAAGGTCGTCGTCGCCGGCACCCGTGTCGGCACGTCTGAGGCCACCCTGCTCAACATGCTCAACATCTCCCCCTTCACCTACGGTATGACCGTCGTCCAGATCTTCGACTCTGGCAACGCGTTCCCGCCCTCGGTTCTCGATGTTGACGAGTCCGAGCTTGTCGACCGCTTCTTGTCCGGTATCAAGACCATCGCCGCGCTCTCGTTGGCGCTCAACTACCCAACCATCGTGTCCGTTGTGCACTCGTTGGTCAACGCCTACAAGAACGTCCTCGCTGTTTCCCTCGCCACCGAGTACACGTTCGATGGCTCGGAGAAGGTCAAGGAGTACCTCGCCAACCCGGAGGCGTTTGCTGCTGCCGCTCCTGCTGCCACCGAGGCTCCCGCTGCCGCCGAGGCTGCCGCTCCTGAGCCCGAGGAAGAGAAGGAGGAGTCTGACGACGACATGGTACGATTCTTTACTTCTATCTCTCACTACCGTTCACTAACATTCCTTCGCAGGGCTTCGGTCTGTTCGACTAATCCCACTGTACCTGTGCATATGTACTCACTATCACATATCGTTGACGCGCAATCTGGTCACTTCTTTCGAGTTCATTTGCAAGGGTTCATCATGAAGGTTTGTTGATTCTTTCGTCGCGGTGCACACGCTCTGGTCCAATCATGAGATGGCGTCTGCTTCCGTAAGCAGGATCCAGTTTGATCCTTGCCCCGCGCTCGACATCTGGCAAGCTTCGGCTGTGAGTGGGATGCCCCGCGTCTTCACTTGCCTAGATGTTATTTGAACCACGGCTCTATCGTCCTCGCATCCGGATGTCGGCGCCGCCGTCACCTTTCTGTGTTCTTCTGATATTCCGCCCGGCTCGCGATACAAGCTGAAGGTGGTTCAGTGTTGAGTAATATGATTCAGACTCTAGGTCGATGAGTGCCTCATGGCAGTGGGATTTGTTCGGGCGGCACAAAAGACTAATAGGGGAGCTCAGAGTTGGGACGGTCGGTTGGTCGGTTGGTGATCACCGTGTTGCTGTATCGACTGAGGATGCATAAACAAGCCTATTGTAGCGACACCATCTAGAAATCGACCCATCCTCGTGCCTTCCTTGCCTGCCAAAGTTCTGTTCATTCCCCCTTCCAAGGCTTACAATGACTGAATGTATGGACAGGGTATATCATTATCTCCATCCTCCTACGTCTGCTTCATATCCAAGGACTCGAAGTCACAGTCCTAGTTCGCAGCACCGACAAAGCCAGGAAATTACACACAACCTGGACTATGGTATCAGCGTAGTGAACGGCACTCCAGCTGCGGATGCGGGTCTTCCTGGACTTCGCGTGAAAGACACAGACTAAGTACATCATCGCGTCTGTCCTGCCTCTTCTATCAGTACAACAGCAACGACAAGGATACGGAAGGTTTGGGCACAAACCCTTGAGCGATCTAACCAAGGCTCTCGGGATATATTCCATCGTATCTTGTGATGTCCGGGGCAGTCTTTGGCAACCTCTCCAATTCTTTGGCCGATGCAGTGTTGAACGCGGGTATTCCGCGAGGACGAATTAACGTCTCGACATGAGACAGGCGCGAAAGCGCGGACTCGGGGGATGACCGGACGGCGATGAAGACGGCAGTGATGGTGTAAATGTAAGGGATAAATTACACGTGTACGTAGTCTATGATCTACTGGTCAGAGTTCGGACCGAACAGCCTAAACGCAACATGCAGGCATGCAGCGGCTGCCATGTTTACTTTTTGCATCACACCAGTGCTAGCCCTCAACAACATCGCCGTCTCTATCGGTGAAGGAAAGAACTAATGGTCCATCATTCACAACGACAATGTGAGTAGTATCCCTCGAACGTGTCATTCAAGGTCCTCTCTTATCGACCCGGGCATCCACTGGCAGCAATTCAATTAGGCTATGTTTTTTTCTGCATAGCACCAGTGCTGGCTCCTGCTGGCTCTCGGCATTCAACGACCTCGCCCTCTCCATGAGAGAAGGTTCACGTCAACGATTGTGAGTCTCCCCGAAAGCGACATCCAGTTATAGACGTACGTATCCGTCGTGGTCATGACATTACTGTACGACAGCATCTGCTGAGCTTCGCTTAGCACTCGGAAGTCCTTCAGTTTGTTGCCGCTCTAAGTACCGCGCGGACTCAAATTGGATATGCAATTTTGGTGTAGTTCTCCTGGTAACGCGCCATAATCATCTGGCATGCTTCTAGCGTAACGCTAAGGGTGTCCCCGACGCTTCTGCCCTCTGCCATGAACGTCTTGACAAAACGTGCATCCTCAAATTTCGTCTTCTGCGAGTTTCTCCTGGTGGCGCATCATAGGTTGCCTAGAGATCGATGACAGGCAACGGACAGGTGCGATTCGCAACGACGTAAAGATAACTGCCTATACATAGCCTATTTATCAGAATGCTGGCAGGATTCGTCCTTCCGTCCTTCCCGTCCGTCCACCTCCAATGGCAGACAACCAATATGTGGATTTCCAGCTGGTTGCTGTCCCACCCCCAAGGGACTGCCCATACCTTGTCCGGATTGACGAACAGGAGTATCCCGCCATCAGGGTATCTCGTTCATCTCAATCATCCACTCGATGACTGATGTTTATCCAGAACATCAGACTGTCCATCCAGAGAAAGGGTGTGGAGGTCGGGTTTATTGCCGTACAACACCTCGATCCGGCGAAGTCGAAGGATGGCATCCTTGAGGATCTCAGGGAGTTCAGCCTGGTCAGTCAAATCCCACATTTCACACTTACGCCGTATATTCAACAACACCAGGACTATGATGATGATGACCGCCTCGCGAACTTCGGTCGCAAGATCATGGGTGCCCATGGGTTCATGCACCGTAGCATCATAAGCGGTGGCGGATGGCCAGACGATGAAGCCACACATCTTCAAGTAACCCCATTCCTCTACATTCCGCGCATCGAAGTCTACCACGGTCATCGCCGCCGCGGTTATGGCCGATGGGCCCTCAGGCAGCTTCTCAGCCTTCCCCAGTTCTCTGAGGCCATTTGCGCGTTCACTCACGTACCTCCGGGCCACGACGGCCTTGCAAAGTTTCTCAGATCGGTACAGTGACATTTCTTTCGTGTAAACCACTTCTGTACTGACCCACAGTGTTTGATTAGGCCAAGTTTGCCAGGCTGGGCCACGAGGAGTATTTTGGGCGCTCTAAAATGATGTACAATCCGGATTACGATCTGGTCGAGCTGGATCTTGCGTTTGGTTCACAGTACTTACGAAACTTCGATCCTAGCGTTGACACGAATTTCTTTTAATGTGGCTCTACTGTAGCCGGATAGGACGCGGTTGAAATGAATTTTTGATTTCGGACAAAGACCCACGTGGTCACCACCATTGTGTCATTATACGGTTTGTACCTCACCTCAGTGCATGTCTGTGGCGCATGACTGGTAGATACTACGTGCTGCTCAATCTCGATACTCGAGATGTTGCTGTGAAATTAAATTATCCGGCCTATCACGAGTTCAGAAAATAACAGGACTGCTACCGATCGGGTTTGAACCCGCGCTAGTCACAGCGTAACATCCGTCACGAAGGCGCTCACCCGCCCGTTGGAGGGCACATAACTCCCCAGGCTCCTGCACCTAAGCGGGATTATGATCGAATATAGTAGATATCATGTAGAACTAATTTTGTGCGAAGTATTGGAGACATCTGTTGAGCCTACATCCCGGAAAACAATTATTATCCAGGATGCCTATTTCGGTCAGTGATTCAATCAAACCGGGACGTGTGTACACACCACACCGACTGGTACTACAGCGCTGTGCGCACACATCACTGTCCATTTCTATCATCAGCCTAGAGCTTTCAGTCCCAGCTTAAGCTTCATACTGCAAGTTGATTTGATTCTTCATAGTACAACTAACGCTTTCATGGCTTTCATGAGAATACATAATATTGAATACCCTTTCTACTACTCAGATTCAGTCCCGGATTCACCAGATCCATTAGTGTTATCGAACTCAGATGGCTCTGACTCAAAGACGAGTGGCGGAAGATTGAGATCCTCGCAGCGCTTATTGCACTGATGTTTCTCTACGAACTCCTTGATCGCTGTAGGTCCACAGTCTGAGCAGCCCATTTTCCTATAAGAAGAGCGCGTCAGTTGTGAGATACATGACTTGGATAGAGTGAACGAGTCGACGACTGACTGGCTTTCAGTATGGACCGTGATATCAAAGAGATAATTGGTGCGTTTGCCCTCTTTGCTTGTTCCATATGCAGCTGTATTGATCGTTAGAGCTATAATTCCAAGGGCCAGTATGTACATACTTTGAATATCTGCAAGAACAACCGCTCCGTTGGTGATTGTATAGATGAAGTGAGTAAGGGCATTAAGAGTCGCGCCTGTCTTGCTGTTGTTGTTGGCAGGCCAGTCGCTACTTCCTGTCCATCTCTTTGAGGAGGTGAAGCGTCGAGGTTCCATGAAGTACAGGAGCCTGTGTCGGTCATCAGTGATCTTGTCATCCTTGAAACTCTCCCCTTCGGCATCGTTATCGTACTCCTCCGCAGAGACGCCGGAGGCTGGTGAAGGAACACCTGTTCCACCAGTTCCATTCTTCACCAGCTCTTGCACAACACAGAAGTCGGTAGTAGCAATGCCTGAGTGCAACCTTATCTCAATGTCATATTCAACTGAAGGAAGAGATCACATACTACGATCCACGTCGACACCGCGCTCTACGCATTCATCATAGAACATCGAGAGCAAGCCGTGGATGAGGCCAGTCCGCAGAACGTCACGCATTACTTCTTCAACATTATTGTGAGGAGTAACCTCGATTCGCCGGTCAGCATCGATGCGATAGTAACGCTTGGCTACCCATAGACCTTGCTCGAAGCCCGTCACCTAGAATATCATAATCAGAGGAAGTGCATGCAGAAAGCGACGTTGACTCACATTGAAGACAAGCTTCATCATACCTTTATCGAACGGTGTGTCTTCGATAGAACAGGAGGTGTAATCATCAATGTCTGCCCATGTAGTGAAAGTTTGAACACCACGAAATACACCGTGCTCCTTCTGAACAACCGACTCTGATGTACCCTTCCTGAAGAGTACCAATGTGGTTGAAGGAGCATCCAAGCGGAAAGCCGAAGTAAGGCCACCACTAGCTCCGGCGCGAGTTCGAGTGGAAGGTCGGATAGCTATCGGACTCAGTAAGTATCATTGTCAGAGCTGAGCTTGATACTAGTGCGTACCAGAGACACTTCGGAAAGCAGAGGTATCTGTACCACTTCGTCGCCTCTTGCCCTTCCCGGTTGAGGCTCCGAAGGAAAGCGTACTCAATTTCGCTTGCTTAAAGGTCTTATATGCCTTATTCGGGATAAAGTGTGGAACAGAGATTTCGACGGAAGGTTGACCGTCTGAATCGATGCCGACTACTGCAGTACGTTCCAAGAACTGAGGATCATCAGGTATATAGCGCACCGATAGGATAGGACAGAGTGATCTCACCTTCATAATGTCGATGAGTGCACGCAAACACATGTGGCTTCCCGTTGTCTTCTTGAGGGAAGGATGCAAGACCTTGTACATCGAGTTGTCTGGCATCGAGTTGTGTCGCTGATAGAACTGACCAATAGTACCAGCGTCGCTGTTCTCCAGGATAGGTGTATTAGGGTACCAGCGAATGATGATGTCCTCTGGCTCAAGACTGGATGAACAAGCATCGTCCCAGAGAACGCTCATATGCGCAACGACTACGCTTTTGAACTCTAATATCTACATGTCAGCAATCTAGTCTGATATAGGCACACCGAAAGGACGTACCATCGAAGGACATCGACTCGGATAGGCTAGTGATCAACGTTCCAATGATGGGTATCTCCTCCAGCTTTGCACCAGCCTGAATAATCGGAGGAAGATGAACCTTAATATAGTTCGATGCACCGGCTTCGGAGCGAATGGCATTGAGAGAAGCAGTGTCCAACATAGTAGTTGATGTGCGACCTTTGCCAAACCGTACACGTGTAGCGTTGGATCGGTTGGCTGCATTTTGATTCCCCAATTGCTGCAGGAGCTGCCGGTTATTGAGCTGACCGTGAGCGCTGCTGTTGTTGATGTTTGCGGTGTTGAAATCGAGTCCGGATCCACCACCGTTAGCACCAACAGAGAGTCCGCCGCCGAGGCCAACTCCATTGAAGCTGTACTGCTGCAGGAAAGGAGCGACAGGAGGAAGGGGAGGGCCCATGGAGGGCGGTGGCGGAGGTTGCTGTTGTATCTGCTGCTGTGCCGCCTGTGCCGCCTGCGACTGCGACTGCGACTGCTGCTCAGCCAATAGTGTGGCATAATGCGCTATAGAAATGAGATTAGTCGTCCAATTGATGATAATCAATAACAGACACATATTTACCTCGCAAAGTATTGAGACAGCCAGGGCAGTAGTGATCTTCGGGCACCATGTTGCGAATCACAGCGGCACAGCCGCGACAGTAATTCCAGTTCTAGTATACAATATGAGTCCGTCCGAGTTATCCCAAGTGGACAAGGATACGCCTACTTACCTTCTTTTCAACTAGTTCATCCTCTGTGGCAGCCTGGAGAAACATGCACCCAGCGCATGCACCACTCGTGTCCTTCAAAGCAAAGACCTGACGGCATTGGGTACCAGTGACATTGTCCGTACACAGGGCATGTTCGTTTTCCTTGAGGAGATGCTGAACAATAGCCTCAAGAGCGTCGGGTGTGAGGAGAGGATGAGAGAGCTGAGACATGATGAGCTAAGTATGTGTGTGTGTAGTGTTGAGGATGAGAGAGCAGTTGTCCCGTCCATTATATACCTATGCACCACATGTACCCGAGCCCCACCGAGATAAACAAAGAGACTCATATGTTCCATTGACTGACCAAAAGTAGTAGTTGTTGTCGAAGGTTGTGTCGAACTACCTTTGATCAACCATTTTAGGATACATAGTCCTGATCGGATCTTTCCGAACAATGGCACGCCACCTGGGCCACCTTACTAGCTGGGCCACCTTACTAGGGCCACTCTTTCCGAACAACCGAACAATAGTGCCGTGCTAGCTAGCTGATAAGGGGTGATAAGGGGTCATTGGGGCATTGTCATTGTTCCATTGTACTGGCATGTGTTGGTTGCAATGCGATGCGCGAGATACCGGTGGGGCGCGCCTGCTGGTAGTGGGTAGTAGTGCGTAGTGCAAGCTATAAGTAGTCGGATGTTGGATGCCGAATGCGCTGCTACTACTACTTACCTCCTCCCCGCCTATCTCTATTCTATTCTTCTCTCCTTCAGATGGTGAATCCTACAGGCAAAAATGGTGTGGACAATGGAAGCGGTACATTTATTTTAGCATATACACCCATGCATTCTACTAATATCTAATACCGCGCTACAGTGCCTTCAGATGAGGATCTTGCAAAGGCGCTTCGCAGTTATGCCGACCGCGGATTAAAGCCCCAAGTCCAGCTAGACTATCTTGAGCGCGACTTGGGAATGAAAATCAAGTAAGTTATATTCACCACCTTCTCCACCCACCCTTCTCCACCTACCCACCCACCGCTGCCTGCCTGCCTGCCTGCTAGTAAGGCTAATAACTAATATAGAGGCACTACGTTGAAGAAACTACGGCAACGGTTCAACATCAAGTCTGTGCGACGACCTCCTCCGCTGTCTGTTGTTACTAGCCTTGTAGCCGAGCAAGTCGGTAAGGATGTTCGTGGCCGAAACGGAGTCAAAACGATCAAGCGCCTTATACTTCAGGAGACTGGAACTCCTGTGCCTCGGTTTGTCTCACTCTCGCTTCACCTCATGTGTTTTATCTGTCTGACTGTTGACCGGAACTCTCTAGGGAGCTAATCCGCAGTGTTCTCCAAGTAATTGCCCCCGAAGGTTGCGCCCTACGCGATCCTAATACCAAGAAGTTGCCAAAGGTTCGCGGACATCTCACCGGATATGCGGTCATGCAAGAGGTTCATGCCGATGGGCATGAGAAACTTGGGTCTATGGCTCTCATGATGGGTGAAGTGGGTATTCCGATCTATGGCATCCGTGAGCACGCATCTGGTCGAATCATGTATCTCAAACCTGTTCCCAACGATCGCGACGCCGTGACTATTGGCCATGTTCATCTTGACTTTATTGCAGAGCATGGTGTGTCTTTATGCTTCGACTGACATCTCCTCCTTGAGTCTGACTATCGCACCTTGTCGTCAGGTCTGCCTATTCAGTGGACTATTGATGGAGGAAGCGAGAATGGGTACACCGATAGTCAACAGACTGCGTTGCGGTACGTAGTAAGATCCTCTTCTGAATCTTATCTTATCTGATCTTTTTCAGTGAGATATACGTGCCAGATCTTGATATCGATACCTGGCCGGCCGTTATGAGGCTGAAGAGCACTGATAATATTGCCATCGAGTCTATCTAGTCATACTGGCTTGTCTTTCGCGGTGAATCCATCAAGACAGTCATCCTGTCTGGTCCCGCAGATGGTCACTTCTTTGTCGGAAATCAGCTTCACATGTACGCTGCCCCGCGCGCATCTCTTTACTGTAAATTGACCACCAGTTTGATATTTTGTCAGTCTTCTTTTTCAATGGCTTTGGCCCAAGATTGTCGAAGTCGAACTCGATGCATTCGTCATGTACTGGAATGACAAGCCGACACGACGACAGAAGGAGAAGATACTCCCTTCTGGACACGCTCCTCAAGTTGTTTTTGACTTTCCGGAACAGTTCGACCTGGAGTACTGGGGCACGTCTATTGCACAGGAAGCTATCAATGTCCTTAGGGCCCAGCTTCCCAAGTCCCGGGAGGATGTATACAGATGGGTTCCTGATGAGTTTGATGACCTAGCTTGGAAGGTGTATGAACAGATTGAGGCTCCAAAGTTGCAGTACACGTCGGGGTGGCGAATCTTCAACTCGATGATGCAAGTCCTTCATCAAATATCTAGTCAGTAGTTGCAATCTGTAGACTGTAGTTCACTGGATGGAAAAGTAATCACACAAATGTGCTATATTAGCCATTTCCATCTCCAAAGCCTAGGAACTAGAAATAGCGGGGCAACGTTGTCCGCGTTGTCCAACCGAACATGATCCCGCATCCGGCAGTTGTACCGTGATGGCAACAACAACATTGGCATTGTGCCATCTTCCTTCCTCTAGAATCCGACCCGGAGCGGTGGTCATCCTCATAGCCATCCCCATCCACAGCTCACGACAGCGGTAGATGGTGGATGGCGTGGTGGCGCGCACCAGCCGGACATCTTGACCTGCAGATGCAACAGCGATTGAGCCAAGGCGACTCGGACCGGCAATCCGAACACATGTGCGTGTGCGTATTTGTTTTGTTTCTCTTCTTCTGTCGTGTACCACCACCACCACACCGACCCATCCAGCCTCGGGCACCTGCCTGAGGCTGGATGTGCTCTACTCTACACATTGCAACTGGTGACGTCGTCGGCCGCCGCTACCCGCTACCCGATCTCTCCGCGGCGGCGGCTATGGCTATGATCTATGGATGCTGCACACCGCACCCACCGCCGCCAGCATATGCAGCAACGTGTAAGCCCTGCCAAAGCAGGCTGTGCCAATCTCCAGAAGATCTGGATTGGGTATACAGCTCCGCAGATGTGACGGGACGCGGTGCTGGATTGATATGTGTGCGACTGGAACGTCCGCGCACGGACGTCGGACGTTCCAGTCGATATGGTACATTTCATTTCTTTGTAGCTGGACTGAGAACATTTCAGGGTACTAAAATAGTGACATAGCGTAGAATAGTAGAGTAGCAATAGAATAGTGAGTAGTTACCGACTATAGAAGTCTTTTCGAGGTCGAACAGAAAGTGATGTATCCTCGACATTCAGCTGGACTAGTGCATGATCGGCTGATACTCGCCGTCTCTTGGGCTTTGGCCGCTCGATTGGGTGGTCAGAGGCAATGGAGTCTGAACTGGATATGTCGGGAGTTGAAGAAGGATCAGAGGAAAGGGGTGGCAAAGGAATATTCTCATCGTCATCCTTGTCATCCTCGCTCTGGTCTCTCTCTACTTCGGACAGAAGTCGCTTGGTGAGCTTCTTCAGATTAGGATTGCGCCCTTTGGAAGTACCAGGCTTTGCGTACGAGCGTCGGTTGAAATTCTGCTCAAGGCGGATCTGTGTATGCACATCATGTTGGGGATCGTTGCGACATATGAGAATTCTAGGAATTTGAGATTAGATCAACCGAACGGAAGCAAGCAAATATATGAGGACAGTCTCGCCGTACGCACTTGTCTTTGATGATTCGCCCCACCCCACAAAAGTCCAATGGTCCAACTGCATAGTTATTTGTGTAGTTGACGATATAGCTGAAGTATTTTTGTCGGCGATCTTCCCAATCGGACTCGAGATAGCTATTAGATACAGCTCTAAGGAAGCGTTATTCATACGATATTCATACCAAAAGAGCGAATAGATACTTTACCTTGAACCCTGCTTGAATGACCTGGTGTTTGAAGGAAGAGAGGTGTCCGGAAAAGGTGGTAGTATCGACCATACATCGGATTTCTTGATGCGATAGAGCCGTGTCGAGACCCATGTCTCCTTAGCGCTTGATAAGAATACGGGATTGTAAAGCTTCCAGTCAAGGTATGTGAGGCCAGTTGGCGCTACTGAAGTGGTCGCTGCTCTACATGTCAAGTCGACTAGAGTAGCAAGCACGAGTCAGTCAGAATTCCATTACAGCGGTATAGTTGTGAATTACGTACGCCGCTCTCGGAAGTACACCTCAAGTGGGTTGTCCTTCCAAACTCGACCACCTGTAGAACGCCACAGATCGTCCGACCCACATATCACGTTACCAAGATTCTCCTGCTTCAATGTCAAAGCAGGTTTGAGAAACGTGGGCTCAAAGACATCAAGAAATGTGCCTGGAGTTCTGATCCATGTGGGCGTATCCTCATTCTCATCAATAGAGATCTGTGAAACGCAGTTCAGAAATGCGAAAACTATCTTCGAAGTAGACTCATACCTGAAAGCGACTGAGAAGCTCCTTCATCCTTCTTGAAATCCAGGTGTTCTCCTTCGCATGAACATGTAACCACTCTGTAAAGCGAAGTCGGTCTTCATTTCGAGTGGCCAGAAAGAAACGGCGGTGTTGTTCGCGTTGCTGAGAGTTGAGACACGGTTTGAGAACGTCGGACCTAGCAGATACCGCTCAGATTGATTGGAGAAAATATAGGTACAGAGTCTCACCAAAGGTACGCTTCCGCAAGTGAGGAATCCGTATAGTAAGCTTCACAAAGACGTGCAAAGCGCGACGGACAGTCGAAGACTTCCGCTTCCGTGAGGAAAGGCGAAAGGCCTGATGAGGCAATCAGTCATGCATGACACAAGATAAAATTGGGTGAACATACCAGCAAGAAAGAATAGTTCGTTAGCAGTATAGACACCAACACCTCCCCATATGTCACGCGCGTCTCGAACAGCGGAGATGGCAAAGCCAGCTCGAGCGGCCTTACCTCCATTAGCACGCTTCTTTGCCCATTCAACCGCAGACTCCAGCCATCTCTCAAACTCCGTATAAACATCAAGATGCTGGGCAGGGAGTGTGTCGCGGCTAGGCGCCCAATACGGCTACATGAATATATTAGCATCAGCAGCCAGCAGCGCAGCGGGTGCAGTGCGGTGTAGCTCACCGTGAAGACATTGTCCAGAGTCAAGAATGCAACAATCCATTCATCAAAGTCTAGAGCAAGACCAACACGAAAACCTCGGACCTTGCATACTGTAAGAGACAACGGAGTATCTGACCAGTATCGCACTCACTCACCGAGGACTTGGTCTTACAGATAGTAGCCTCCCAGTCACTCTTACTATAGATCTGAACGATAGTATGTGTCAGAAACTGGATCTATAAGGCGGGCATCGATTAGTTTGCATCTGATGCGCGCGTCACGAATGGCACATACCTGTAGCCAGAGTTCGCCCTCTGTCTCCGAAGAGAAGTGGAAAATTAGGTTTCGAGGATTGAACTCGAAATCTCTAAGCTCAAGTGACGCGTCGCGGACCTCGGTTCTAGTCCGTGCAAGGGAGGGAGGAAAGACAGGGCATTGTGCGCTATGGGGTCCGCGCTGCACAGAGCAAGTAGAGGTAATGGGAAAGGGGAGCTCAAGGGCGGAGTTGCTGGAAGACGTCACTGTGCTGGATCTCGCGCGTTCGGCCTCCTTGACAGTAGAGTCGATCCAGATGTCGGAAAGCAGAAGATGGAGCATGCCCTGATCTCTGAGGGCCTCAAACCATGCCAAAATGAGCATATAAGCAGCTCTTAGCTCCTTGTTCTCAGGCATAGCAGCAGTAGACAGAGGGTAACAGGGCAAGGGTGAGAGCCAGAGCTAGGATGATGGTGGTTGGAAGGAAAGTAAACGACGCGTCCGATCAGATCATGTGAAGACAGACCCGAGTAAGACGGTCACTCGTGGAATTCCGTGATAATAAGTGTTTTCCGTGATGTGGGCTCACCAGATGTCTTCCACACTTTGCACAAAATTAGCTCTATGCTATATCTATCATATTCATCCATAATCCCGCTTAGGTGCAGGAGCCTGAGGAGTTATGGGCCCTCCAACGGGCGGGTGAGCGCGTTTGTGACGGATGTGACGTTGTGATGGGCACCGGTTCAAACCCGGTCAATGGCGGTCTCATTAATATTTGCAGTGCACTGTAGAATATATAACGCGAAAAAGGAATGCTATTCTGCCCAAACTACAGTCTAAAAAAATCATTTTCAACCGCGTCCTATCCGGCTACCGGAGTGGCTCCTGTATCGTCAAAATGGGACAGTTGATCTTGTACATGACTGTCAACTGAGTTATGCAAATTACCAGTCCACATCGGTTTCAGCTATAGGAAAAGAATCAATCCGGTGCGTCAAGAAAGAAAAATGCAAGCGCGTAGTCATATCCGGTAGCCGGATAGGACGCGGTTGAAAATGATTTTTTGATTTCAGACAAAGACCATGTGGTCTCGGCCATTGTGCCATTGTCCTACCATCGGGGCACATATACTACAAGGCTGTGGCGCATAATTATTCCTTTTTCGCGTTATATATTCTACAGTGCACTGCAAATATTAATGAGACCGCCATTGACCGGGTTTGAACCGGTGCCCATCACAACGTCACATCCGTCACAAACGCGCTCACCCGCCCGTTGGAGGGCCCATAACTCCTCAGGCTCCTGCACCTAAGCGGGATTATGGATGAATATGATAGATATAGCATAGAGCTAATTTTGTGCAAAGTGTGGAAGACATCTGGTGAGCCCACATCACGGAAAACACTTATTATCACGGAATTCCACGAGTGACCGTCTTACTCGGGTCTGTCTTCACATGATCTGATCGGACGCGTCGTTTACTTTCCTTCCAACCACCATCATCCTAGCTCTGGCTCTCACCCTTGCCCTGTTACCCTCTGTCTACTGCTGCTATGCCTGAGAACAAGGAGCTAAGAGCTGCTTATATGCTCATTTTGGCATGGTTTGAGGCCCTCAGAGATCAGGGCATGCTCCATCTTCTGCTTTCCGACATCTGGATCGACTCTACTGTCAAGGAGGCCGAACGCGCGAGATCCAGCACAGTGACGTCTTCCAGCAACTCCGCCCTTGAGCTCCCCTTTCCCATTACCTCTACTTGCTCTGTGCAGCGCGGACCCCATAGCGCACAATGCCCTGTCTTTCCTCCCTCCCTTGCACGGACTAGAACCGAGGTCCGCGACGCGTCACTTGAGCTTAGAGATTTCGAGTTCAATCCTCGAAACCTAATTTTCCACTTCTCTTCGGAGACAGAGGGCGAACTCTGGCTACAGGTATGTGCCATTCGTGACGCGCGCATCAGATGCAAACTAATCGATGCCCGCCTTATAGATCCAGTTTCTGACACATACTATCGTTCAGATCTATAGTAAGAGTGACTGGGAGGCTACTATCTGTAAGACCAAGTCCTCGGTGAGTGAGTGCGATACTGGTCAGATACTCCGTTGTCTCTTACAGTATGCAAGGTCCGAGGTTTTCGTGTTGGTCTTGCTCTAGACTTTGATGAATGGATTGTTGCATTCTTGACTCTGGACAATGTCTTCACGGTGAGCTACACCGCACTGCACCCGCTGCGCTGCTGGCTGCTGATGCTAATATATTCATGTAGCCGTATTGGGCGCCTAGCCGCGACACACTCCCTGCCCAGCATCTTGATGTTTATACGGAGTTTGAGAGATGGCTGGAGTCTGCGGTTGAATGGGCAAAGAAGCGTGCTAATGGAGGTAAGGCCGCTCGAGCTGGCTTTGCCATCTCCGCTGTTCGAGACGCGCGTGACATATGGGGAGGTGTTGGTGTCTATACTGCTAACGAACTATTCTTTCTTGCTGGTATGTTCACCCAATTTTATCTTGTGTCATGCATGACTGATTGCCTCATCAGGCCTTTCGCCTTTCCTCACGGAAGCGGAAGTCTTCGACTGTCCGTCGCGCTTTGCACGTCTTTGTGAAGCTTACTATACGGATTCCTCACTTGCGGAAGCGTACCTTTGGTGAGACTCTGTACCTATATTTTCTCCAATCAATCTGAGCGGTATCTGCTAGGTCCGACGTTCTCAAACCGTGTCTCAACTCTCAGCAACGCGAACAACACCGCCGTTTCTTTCTGGCCACTCGAAATGAAGACCGACTTCGCTTTACAGAGTGGTTACATGTTCATGCGAAGGAGAACACCTGGATTTCAAGAAGGATGAAGGAGCTTCTCAGTCGCTTTCAGGTATGAGTCTACTTCGAAGATAGTTTTCGCATTTCTGAACTGCGTTTCACAGATCTCTATTGATGAGAATGAGGATACGCCCACATGGATCAGAACTCCAGGCACATTTCTTGATGTCTTTGAGCCCACGTTTCTCAAACCTGCTTTGACATTGAAGCAGGAGAATCTTGGTAACGTGATATGTGGGTCGGACGATCTGTGGCGTTCTACAGGTGGTCGAGTTTGGAAGGACAACCCACTTGAGGTGTACTTCCGAGAGCGGCGTACGTAATTCACAACTATACCGCTGTAATGGAATTCTGACTGACTCGTGCTTGCTACTCTAGTCGACTTGACATGTAGAGCAGCGACCACTTCAGTAGCGCCAACTGGCCTCACATACCTTGACTGGAAGCTTTACAATCCCGTATTCTTATCAAGCGCTAAGGAGACATGGGTCTCGACACGGCTCTATCGCATCAAGAAATCCGATGTATGGTCGATACTACCACCTTTTCCGGACACCTCTCTTCCTTCAAACACCAGGTCATTCAAGCAGGGTTCAAGGTAAAGTATCTATTCGCTCTTTTGGTATGAATATCGTATGAATAACGCTTCCTTAGAGCTGTATCTAATAGCTATCTCGAGTCCGATTGGGAAGATCGCCGACAAAAATACTTCAGCTATATCGTCAACTACACAAATAACTATGCAGTTGGACCATTGGACTTTTGTGGGGTGGGGCGAATCATCAAAGACAAGTGCGTACGGCGAGACTGTCCTCATATATTTGCTTGCTTCCGTTCGGTTGATCTAATCTCAAATTCCTAGAATTCTCATATGTCGCAACGATCCCCAACATGATGTGCATACACAGATCCGCCTTGAGCAGAATTTCAACCGACGCTCGTACGCAAAGCCTGGTACTTCCAAAGGGCGCAATCCTAATCTGAAGAAGCTCACCAAGCGACTTCTGTCCGAAGTAGAGAGAGACCAGAGCGAGGATGACAAGGATGACGATGAGAATATTCCTTTGCCACCCCTTTCCTCTGATCCTTCTTCAACTCCCGACATATCCAGTTCAGACTCCATTGCCTCTGACCACCCAATCGAGCGGCCAAAGCCCAAGAGACGGCGAGTATCAGCCGATCATGCACTAGTCCAGCTGAATGTCGAGGATACATCACTTTCTGTTCGACCTCGAAAAGACTTCTATAGTCGGTAACTACTCACTATTCTATTGCTACTCTACTATTCTACGCTATGTCACTATTTTAGTACCCTGAAATGTTCTCAGTCCAGCTACAAAGAAATGAAATGTACCATATCGACTGGAACGTCCGACGTCCGTGCGCGGACGTTCCAGTCGCACACATATCAATCCAGCACCGCGTCCCGTCACATCTGCGGAGCTGTATACCCAATCCAGATCTTCTGGAGATTGGCACAGCCTGCTTTGGCAGGGCTTACACGTTGCTGCATATGCTGGCGGCGGTGGGTGCGGTGTGCAGCATCCATAGATCATAGCCATAGCCGCCGCCGCGGAGAGATCGGGTAGCGGGTAGCGGCGGCCGACGACGTCACCAGTTGCAATGTGTAGAGTAGAGCACATCCAGCCTCAGGCAGGTGCCCGAGGCTGGATGGGTCGGTGTGGTGGTGGTGGTACACGACAGAAGAAGAGAAACAAAACAAATACGCACACGCACATGTGTTCGGATTGCCGGTCCGAGTCGCCTTGGCTCAATCGCTGTTGCATCTGCAGGTCAAGATGTCCGGCTGGTGCGCGCCACCACGCCATCCACCATCTACCGCTGTCGTGAGCTGTGGATGGGGATGGCTATGAGGATGACCACCGCTCCGGGTCGGATTCTAGAGGAAGGAAGATGGCACAATGCCAATGTTGTTGTTGCCATCACGGTACAACTGCCGGATGCGGGATCATGTTCGGTTGGACAACGCGGACAACGTTGCCCCGCTATTTCTAGTTCCTAGGCTTTGGAGATGGAAATGGCTAATATAGCACATTTGTGTGATTACTTTTCCATCCAGTGAACTACAGTCTACAGATTGCAACTACTGACTAGATATTTGATGAAGGACTTGCATCATCGAGTTGAAGATTCGCCACCCCGACGTGTACTGCAACTTTGGAGCCTCAATCTGTTCATACACCTTCCAAGCTAGGTCATCAAACTCATCAGGAACCCATCTGTATACATCCTCCCGGGACTTGGGAAGCTGGGCCCTAAGGACATTGATAGCTTCCTGTGCAATAGACGTGCCCCAGTACTCCAGGTCGAACTGTTCCGGAAAGTCAAAAACAACTTGAGGAGCGTGTCCAGAAGGGAGTATCTTCTCCTTCTGTCGTCGTGTCGGCTTGTCATTCCAGTACATGACGAATGCATCGAGTTCGACTTCGACAATCTTGGGCCAAAGCCATTGAAAAAGAAGACTGACAAAATATCAAACTGGTGGTCAATTTACAGTAAAGAGATGCGCGCGGGGCAGCGTACATGTGAAGCTGATTTCCGACAAAGAAGTGACCATCTGCGGGACCAGACAGGATGACTGTCTTGATGGATTCACCGCGAAAGACAAGCCAGTATGACTAGATAGACTCGATGGCAATATTATCAGTGCTCTTCAGCCTCATAACGGCCGGCCAGGTATCGATATCAAGATCTGGCACGTATATCTCACTGAAAAAGATCAGATAAGATAAGATTCAGAAGAGGATCTTACTACGTACCGCAACGCAGTCTGTTGACTATCGGTGTACCCATTCTCGCTTCCTCCATCAATAGTCCACTGAATAGGCAGACCTGACGACAAGGTGCGATAGTCAGACTCAAGGAGGAGATGTCAGTCGAAGCATAAAGACACACCATGCTCTGCAATAAAGTCAAGATGAACATGGCCAATAGTCACGGCGTCGCGATCGTTGGGAACAGGTTTGAGATACATGATTCGACCAGATGCGTGCTCACGGATGCCATAGATCGGAATACCCACTTCACCCATCATGAGAGCCATAGACCCAAGTTTCTCATGCCCATCGGCATGAACCTCTTGCATGACCGCATATCCGGTGAGATGTCCGCGAACCTTTGGCAACTTCTTGGTATTAGGATCGCGTAGGGCGCAACCTTCGGGGGCAATTACTTGGAGAACACTGCGGATTAGCTCCCTAGAGAGTTCCGGTCAACAGTCAGACAGATAAAACACATGAGGTGAAGCGAGAGTGAGACAAACCGAGGCACAGGAGTTCCAGTCTCCTGAAGTATAAGGCGCTTGATCGTTTTGACTCCGTTTCGGCCACGAACATCCTTACCGACTTGCTCGGCTACAAGGCTAGTAACAACAGACAGCGGAGGAGGTCGTCGCACAGACTTGATGTTGAACCGTTGCCGTAGTTTCTTCAACGTAGTGCCTCTATATTAGTTATTAGCCTTACTAGCAGGCAGGCAGGCAGGCAGCGGTGGGTGGGTAGGTGGAGAAGGGTGGGTGGAGAAGGTGGTGAATATAACTTACTTGATTTTCATTCCCAAGTCGCGCTCAAGATAGTCTAGCTGGACTTGGGGCTTTAATCCGCGGTCGGCATAACTGCGAAGCGCCTTTGCAAGATCCTCATCTGAAGGCACTGTAGCGCGGTATTAGATATTAGTAGAATGCATGGGTGTATATGCTAAAATAAATGTACCGCTTCCATTGTCCACACCATTTTTGCCTGTAGGATTCACCATCTGAAGGAGAGAAGAATAGAATAGAGATAGGCGGGGAGGAGGTAAGTAGTAGTAGCAGCGCATTCGGCATCCAACATCCGACTACTTATAGCTTGCACTACGCACTACTACCCACTACCAGCAGGCGCGCCCCACCGGTATCTCGCGCATCGCATTGCAACCAACACATGCCAGTACAATGGAACAATGACAATGCCCCAATGACCCCTTATCACCCCTTATCAGCTAGCTAGCACGGCACTATTGTTCGGTTGTTCGGAAAGAGTGGCCCTAGTAAGGTGGCCCAGCTAGTAAGGTGGCCCAGGTGGCGTGCCATTGTTCGGAAAGATCCGATCAGGACTATGTATCCTAAAATGGTTGATCAAAGGTAGTTCGACACAACCTTCGACAACAACTACTACTTTTGGTCAGTCAATGGAACATATGAGTCTCTTTGTTTATCTCGGTGGGGCTCGGGTACATGTGGTGCATAGGTATATAATGGACGGGACAACTGCTCTCTCATCCTCAACACTACACACACACATACTTAGCTCATCATGTCTCAGCTCTCTCATCCTCTCCTCACACCCGACGCTCTTGAGGCTATTGTTCAGCATCTCCTCAAGGAAAACGAACATGCCCTGTGTACGGACAATGTCACTGGTACCCAATGCCGTCAGGTCTTTGCTTTGAAGGACACGAGTGGTGCATGCGCTCGGTGCATGTTTCTCCAGGCTGCCACAGAGGATGAACTAGTTGAAAAGAAGGTAAGTAGGCGTATCCTTGTCCACTTGGGATAACTCGGACGGACTCATATTGTATACTAGAACTGGAATTACTGTCGCGGCTGTGCCGCTGTGATTCGCAACATGGTGCCCGAAGATCACTACTGCCCTGGCTGTCTCAATACTTTGCGAGGTAAATATGTGTCTGTTATTGATTATCATCAATTGGACGACTAATCTCATTTCTATAGCGCATTATGCCACACTATTGGCTGAGCAGCAGTCGCAGTCGCAGTCGCAGTCGCAGTTGCAGGCGGCACAGGCGGCACAGCAGCAGATACAACAGCAACCTCCGCCACCGCCCTCCATGGGCCCTCCCCTTCCTCCTGTCGCTCCTTTCCTGCAGCAGTACAGCTTCAATGGAGTTGGCCTCGGCGGCGGACTCTCTGTTGGTGCTAACGGTGGTGGATCCGGACTCGATTTCAACACCGCAAACATCAACAACAGCAGCGCTCACGGTCAGCTCAATAACCGGCAGCTCCTGCAGCAATTGGGGAATCAAAATGCAGCCAACCGATCCAACGCTACACGTGTACGGTTTGGCAAAGGTCGCACATCAACTACTATGTTGGACACTGCTTCTCTCAATGCCATTCGCTCCGAAGCCGGTGCATCGAACTATATTAAGGTTCATCTTCCTCCGATTATTCAGGCTGGTGCAAAGCTGGAGGAGATACCCATCATTGGAACGTTGATCACTAGCCTATCCGAGTCGATGTCCTTCGATGGTACGTCCTTTCGGTGTGCCTATATCAGACTAGATTGCTGACATGTAGATATTAGAGTTCAAAAGCGTAGTCGTTGCGCATATGAGCGTTCTCTGGGACGATGCTTGTTCATCCAGTCTTGAGCCAGAGGACATCATCATTCGCTGGTACCCTAATACACCTATCCTGGAGAACAGCGACGCTGGTACTATTGGTCAGTTCTATCAGCGACACAACTCGATGCCAGACAACTCGATGTACAAGGTCTTGCATCCTTCCCTCAAGAAGACAACGGGAAGCCACATGTGTTTGCGTGCACTCATCGACATTATGAAGGTGAGATCACTCTGTCCTATCCTATCGGTGCGCTATATACCTGATGATCCTCAGTTCTTGGAACGTACTGCAGTAGTCGGCATCGATTCAGACGGTCAACCTTCCGTCGAAATCTCTGTTCCACACTTTATCCCGAATAAGGCATATAAGACCTTTAAGCAAGCGAAATTGAGTACGCTTTCCTTCGGAGCCTCAACCGGGAAGGGCAAGAGGCGACGAAGTGGTACAGATACCTCTGCTTTCCGAAGTGTCTCTGGTACGCACTAGTATCAAGCTCAGCTCTGACAATGATACTTACTGAGTCCGATAGCTATCCGACCTTCCACTCGAACTCGCGCCGGAGCTAGTGGTGGCCTTACTTCGGCTTTCCGCTTGGATGCTCCTTCAACCACATTGGTACTCTTCAGGAAGGGTACATCAGAGTCGGTTGTTCAGAAGGAGCACGGTGTATTTCGTGGTGTTCAAACTTTCACTACATGGGCAGACATTGATGATTACACCTCCTGTTCTATCGAAGACACACCGTTCGATAAAGGTATGATGAAGCTTGTCTTCAATGTGAGTCAACGTCGCTTTCTGCATGCACTTCCTCTGATTATGATATTCTAGGTGACGGGCTTCGAGCAAGGTCTATGGGTAGCCAAGCGTTACTATCGCATCGATGCTGACCGGCGAATCGAGGTTACTCCTCACAATAATGTTGAAGAAGTAATGCGTGACGTTCTGCGGACTGGCCTCATCCACGGCTTGCTCTCGATGTTCTATGATGAATGCGTAGAGCGCGGTGTCGACGTGGATCGTAGTATGTGATCTCTTCCTTCAGTTGAATATGACATTGAGATAAGGTTGCACTCAGGCATTGCTACTACCGACTTCTGTGTTGTGCAAGAGCTGGTGAAGAATGGAACTGGTGGAACAGGTGTTCCTTCACCAGCCTCCGGCGTCTCTGCGGAGGAGTACGATAACGATGCCGAAGGGGAGAGTTTCAAGGATGACAAGATCACTGATGACCGACACAGGCTCCTGTACTTCATGGAACCTCGACGCTTCACCTCCTCAAAGAGATGGACAGGAAGTAGCGACTGGCCTGCCAACAACAACAGCAAGACAGGCGCGACTCTTAATGCCCTTACTCACTTCATCTATACAATCACCAACGGAGCGGTTGTTCTTGCAGATATTCAAAGTATGTACATACTGGCCCTTGGAATTATAGCTCTAACGATCAATACAGCTGCATATGGAACAAGCAAAGAGGGCAAACGCACCAATTATCTCTTTGATATCACGGTCCATACTGAAAGCCAGTCAGTCGTCGACTCGTTCACTCTATCCAAGTCATGTATCTCACAACTGACGCGCTCTTCTTATAGGAAAATGGGCTGCTCAGACTGTGGACCTACAGCGATCAAGGAGTTCGTAGAGAAACATCAGTGCAATAAGCGCTGCGAGGATCTCAATCTTCCGCCACTCGTCTTTGAGTCAGAGCCATCTGAGTTCGATAACACTAATGGATCTGGTGAATCCGGGACTGAATCTGAGTAGTAGAAAGGGTATTCAATATTATGTATTCTCATGAAAGCCATGAAAGCGTTAGTTGTACTATGAAGAATCAAATCAACTTGCAGTATGAAGCTTAAGCTGGGACTGAAAGCTCTAGGCTGATGATAGAAATGGACAGTGATGTGTGCGCACAGCGCTGTAGTACCAGTCGGTGTGGTGTGTACACACGTCCCGGTTTGATTGAATCACTGACCGAAATAGGCATCCTGGATAATAATTGTTTTCCGGGATGTAGGCTCAACAGATGTCTCCAATACTTCGCACAAAATTAGTTCTACATGATATCTACTATATTCGATCATAATCCCGCTTAGGTGCAGGAGCCTGGGGAGTTATGTGCCCTCCAACGGGCGGGTGAGCGCCTTCGTGACGGATGTTACGCTGTGACTAGCGCGGGTTCAAACCCGATCGGTAGCAGTCCTGTTATTTTCTGAACTCGTGATAGGCCGGATAATTTAATTTCACAGCAACATCTCGAGTATCGAGATTGAGCAGCACGTAGTATCTACCAGTCATGCGCCACAGACATGCACTGAGGTGAGGTACAAACCGTATAATGACACAATGGTGGTGACCACGTGGGTCTTTGTCCGAAATCAAAAATTCATTTCAACCGCGTCCTATCCGGCTACAGTAGTCATACATACCCCGTGGATTTCGAATTACATACGCTCTTAGAGTTGTTAGAAGGGTCTGGCCTATCCTTCAACCTCTTCTGAATTACAACCTACTCTATCTGCCCTCTTCTGTTTTTGTGCTCAATTCACCTTTTTATGTCCGATTTAAACTGCCATGAGCCAGATATTGTGGATTCTAACATACACGACATACGCTACTAATTCTATGCTTGATGACACTGCTCAGAGACTGCTTGCTAAATGTCAACAAACGCGTACGAATCTCAGGTATATAGTATAGTGAGTGACGCGTTTAGGATTCAGATCGCCCGCATTCGCGATCGAGACAGCGTCATGCGTGATCTCGATTCTGATCCACAAGTTGACGTGTGTCCCTCACCTTCTTACCACAACCATGGCCGTATTCTCGCGTCTTTTGCCCACCCTCACCAGCGCACTCGCCCTGCAGACTTGTAAGCCGTCTGTCGTTGATATGTATCTCCCGCTTGACATCAAACAGTGGGGGCCCTCATCTTCGTTCCTCAGAGAAACGAAAAGTACTATGACCTCTTTGGCTCCCTGGGCTTCTTGTCTACGACCTATATATCTCTTTACTACCCTGCTTTGAAGACAAGATTCTGGGACGGTCTGCAGATCGCCATGCCTCCGATCACGTCGTTTGCTCCTCGACAGATCATCCTCAGCGCCGCCTTGGGTCTGTGGGCTTCCAGACTCGGCTACTTCCTGTTTACCGTGAGTGCAATACTCTCTTTCTCTGCGCGTTGCCGATACACTTGGTTGTGACAGCGTGCCATGAAATCAGGAGGCGACTCACGCTTCGACGAAGTCAAGCATCAACCTCAGACGTTCAGCTTTTTCTGGCTCGCTCAAGGTAAATGGCCCGCCACTTTCTCAACTTGTTGCCGTCACTCATATTTTGCTAGCCTCCTGGGTTTTCCTCGTCGGCTTGCCTGTATACATGTCCAACACCCTTCCACCCTCCCTACACCCCGCCATTGGCCTCCGTGATTATGCTGCAATCGGCCTGATTGCGGGGTCCTTTCTTCTTGAGGTTGTTGCCGACTGGCAAAAGTCATCCTGGCGCAAAGCCAAAGAAGCCAAAGAGCACGAAGAGAAATTCATCTCGCATGGGCTTTGGAGCATGAGTAGGCACCCCAAGTAAGCTATATCCCTCCTCGACGTTCGTCTGGAAGGAAATTCATTGTTTTACCAGCTACGTAGGAGAGGTTGGTATCTGGACGGGTATGTGGGCGTTGTCGACCTCTGCCTTACAGGGTGTATATTTCCCGCGCGGTGCAGTAGCCCTTGCAGCTCTGAGCCCCCTCGTCACATACTTGCTTTTGCGTCATGTTTCGGGTGTACCACCGCTTGAAAAGCAGGCCGAGAAGAAATGGGGCGAAGACGCCCAGTGGCGTGCATACAAAAGGTGCCAAATCACATTATTCCTTCCGAAACACTAAATAACTCTCCTTCCAGTCGCGTTCCAGTTTTCTGGCCCTGGTACAAAAGCTAAATCATAAATAATGCGGACAGAGTGGATTTGCAATGTGTTATCATTCAGAAACCAATAGCAGCCAAGGTCTTCGTGAATCCCTCACGGACGAAGAACTGCGATGAGTCCAACAGCCTGACAGTTCATTTCGATCAGTCAGAACTTCGAGCCGATAGTGTGCATCTTACATGGTATGAACAAGAGAGATACCACCAGGAAGGGTGCGATTGTAAGCAATTGAGGCTGCTGCCGTCTGATTATCGAGGGTAGCAAAGAGGGTTGCCAGGCTGGGGACCGTGGCTGTTGTCAGGCCTGATAGACCAGACGCTACAATCCTAGATAGACGTTCAGGCATGATACCAAATGAGCAAGATTGAGGATACGTACGAGAGACATTCGGAGTAGATGACGCCCACCTGGTCATTGGTGGGAGATGTAGTATTAGAGCCTGAGCTGATTGCCGTAGCGTTCAGGTCTGAAGCAGCGACGCCAAAGGCAGTAGCGAGGCTGGTGATTTGGGGCGTGATGGTAGCGTCAGAGGCTTGATGTTCAGCTTGCAGGGTGTCTAGGGATTGGGCATCAGCCCGACGGTGGGAAAAAGAGTTCAGTGATATGGCTGTACCAATTTCGGGGACGCTGACGTGAATGCTCTGGTCGAGAAGGCTAACAATCTGCTCAATGCGTGGATTAGTGTTGGTAGTCTGTCTCGCGACAGGGTTTACTAGTCCAGTCGCAGTAAGAGTGAGTGAGGCGAGGAGAATCAAGTAGGAGAGGAACATCCTTTTGATGCGGGGTGTGAACTCGCAGAACGCTTTATATACGATGACATCGCAACAGAGCCGAGTCCCGCAGGGGCAACACGGTCGTGCACAACTTTCCGAGACGCTGTCAGACAGTCAATGGTTCAGCGAGAATCGGGGGTGAAAGTTTCCATCAGCAGATGAATATACGAGCAGAAGCGGTACCGGGCCAGCGATAGTGAGAGCCAACGCAGACGACATCATTATTGAACGTGGGATATGTCTTCAGGACCAGAGGCTGAAGATGAATAGACGTCCAATAAGAAAAAAACGCGACTACGTGTCATGGCAAAAGGTGCCAGGGCCAACGGCTTGGAATTATAACCGTTGTGGGTAAAATGTGGGGCAAAGCAGCGTGAGCGTGTGAAGGATGGTACGGTACCAGACTATACCCGCTCCTGTGCTGAGCCGAGGTCAGCAGCAGCTAAGTAGTGGCTCGGAAAACGTCAAGACTTGCTCCAGAACAGAAGAGATCACCGACCTAGATTTGAGCGGAGATTGAAGAAATTGAATTCCGGCAGACTTGCAGAGCAACTTAGGGCTAGGGTTTCGCTTACTTGATTCCTTCTTGCTCACCGTCGTCGACGTTGTACTCGCTAATCTGCGTGACAACTGCCCGAAAACCATCCCTGATTTTCCTAATAATATCTGGGGCCAGTCTTAACAAACTGCGCCGCAAATCTAACCGAAAAACAGGTCCGCCAGCCGTCATCCGGTTTATTCGTATGTTTATCTTTTTATCGGCGCACAGGAAACGTCACACCTCCGGTTTTTGAATAAACGCGCTGCTCAAGGCGGGCCAAAGATCAATTACTGTTCGTGTCCATGATTCCGCCTCCGTGTTGTGCGCTGAGTCGGCTCCCCGCCCCGCGCGAACAGCGAGCCCTCCCGCTACTTCCATGCCCGTCGGTCCCGCCATGATGGACAACCCGCAGCACTACCAGCCTCTGTCGCATGCGCTGCGCCTACCGGTGGGTGGTGCTAGTGGTACCGTGTCGCCATCGCACACATATATTCAGAGGCCGGCCCGCCACGAGGAAGAGGAGGACGAAGACGAAGACGAAGATGTCGTCGAGCAACAGCTCAACCGGGATCAGCACAGTGGTCCGTCAACACCGATTGGTAAAAGGTCTGTTCTCATTGGGGTTATCTTTACTTCTATTCCTCATTCCCATTCGCAGTACCGCCGACGATCAGCCTATCATTCACCAGTATGAGCCCGAGCAGAAACGCCGCCCAGGTCGACCCCGGGGATCCAAGAACAAACGACGCGAATCACAGCCGCCCCCGTCATCCTCCTCCAAGTCTGCTCCCTCTCCCTACCCGCCACCTCCGCCTTCTGCTACACGCGGTGTCGATGCCCAGAACCAACAATTCCAGCAATACTACGAGTTTCAATGGAGAGTACTGAATCTCTGCGCTGAATTCTACAGTGCCGCCGAAGAACTCGTCAAAGGCGCTAATCCTCTGGTGATAGCACAGTGCTACTCTGCAGTCGAAAGCAAGGTTGATCCTCTGGTGATGCTTAATGAAGCAAAGCGTGTGTGCGACACTCTTGTGAGCGTTTTCATTGTAGTCTTCTTCTCATAGTAGTTAATAACCCAACCTAGATCGCAAATCCCTCACGTTTGATTACGACGCCCCCTCCGCCCATGTATCCTGTAGTTCCCGCCCTTTACCAGCCCTCCGGGTCTGCCCCTCCTCCGCCACCGCCACCGCCTCCTTCCACCTCTGCTCCTCCGACCGTCATCAATCAGCCACAGTCTTTCGTGGTGCCAATGGGTCCGAGTCAGTATCCCATGTATCCCCCATACCAGCCGGGTCCATATTATCATTACCCTCCCTATCCGCCTCCTCCTCCTCCCGGAGCGTACTACAGTGCGCCACCAGCGCAAGCGTCAGCGCCAGCACCGCCATCCTCGACAGCACCGACGCCCCGCCCACAGCCGACACCTACCCCAGCACCTCCTCCCACAACGACCATTTCTGGTGTTGCTGGAAACCAGGGAGCATGGTCTGACACCGAGACCGACCGTCTCAAGAACCTGGTCGAGGAGAGCAAATCTAGCAGCACGTCCGGAGAACTCAATTGGGACTGGGTAGTGACTCAGTTCGGCAACGACAGAACCAGGTATAGCGCTTATTCTTTGCCATTTTTCAAGCTTACGCCTTTGTCTTTAGACACCAAATTCTGATCAAGGCTACACAGTTGGGACTCAAAGAGAGCTCGACCCGAGCTGCGCCCAGTCGAGGAGTCAAGCGACGACGAGACGGAGATGGCACCGCCACTCCCCCTCCAGCGCCCTCTACCGCGTCTCCTCCCATTTCCAGTACGAATACCATCACGACGCCCACGGAGAGCCAGGGTCCCGCGACGCCCGTTGCCTCGCCTACCATCCAGAAGCCCGCCCACCCCAAGCCCAACCTACCTTGGCCCATGCCTACAGTCGCGGTGAACACGGCCTCGCCCGTCTTGACGGCCTCGTCTTCAGACCGAAACAGCTACTACCGTCCGCGCCCCAGTGGATCGGAGTCGTCGAAGCCAATCATGGGCCCCGCCCACCACCAGTTCATGTTCCATCCCAATTCCAACGGGGTTTCCACGGGCAAGTGACCCACCACGAGATTTTTGGACGCTCTTTTTTGTTGCTGCATTCTTGACTGGGACTCTTTCTTTTTGAAGCTATCGAAGTATGTACTTAATAATCATGTTGTCCTTCGTACTCATTACTTGCACCTGATCCCTTACTGTATTCCTATCTCGCGCTGAATAGACTCAAAGTGCATTGGCCCTTGCCCTTGTGGCCGCCTAACCTGAGTGTTTAGCGCTCAGCGCTCAGCGGATCTAGCGCATTTCGGCTTATGTAGTCTCGAATTGCCAAGCCAGCACCGGTGTTAGGTATGTAGCTTTCCGTTGGCCACGGTCCCTTACTCGAAGTACGCGGGTGTTTGAAGGCATGGTATGCCATCGTCTTGTCGTGATCATTTCCTAGCCCGAGACGTTAAGTTGCCGATTGAGGCAGGTCTTGGGCGAGGCAGGGCGACGTGCTGGCAGAGAGCATACATGTCGTCTATCTACTTGTGATTGTGAGGCACAACGACAGGTGTTTGTGCCGTTTCAGTTCAACCTTGATACCCTCAGTACAGTATGGGACGGTTTACCGTTTGATCCATTTCCTCCTTCGTCGGGGCAATAAGTAAGCACAATCTCATTCCATATCATAAATTACCGTGTTGGTTCCGTGGCTTGCAACTGGTATGCGCCAGGATGAATGATAGAATTTTTCAGATCTGCGTACGTTGAAGTTCTCCTACTTATGTTTCGCAGCGCTTTCGCTTGGAACGCGGTCACACAATCTGTTCCAATCTAATCAGCTACGTCATAAATCATGCTCAAATTCTTGATTGTCACGCGTCTCTTTTTTCGCCCTTATCTGCACGAAACTACTTTACCATCACCAATCGGCAGTTTCTATGCACCCGCTGTGAAATAAAACAACAAAAGAACCCCGACCCTCTCAAGTACAGAGGATGCGGTGAAGAAACGAGTATAAAGGCACCATCTTTCCCATCATGTTCTTGCTCTCATCTCTGGACCTTCATCCTGGACCCGAGGCACTGCTTGGACTCATACAGCCATGTCAACCACAACCGGTCCCTCCCAGTATGCCTCCCTCATTCCTCTGCATTTTATATGCTGCTTTTCTGACTGTGTACTTTCTCTTGTGTTGTAGACAACACCAACGGCGCACTATCCTGCAACGCCTCTCCGGGAAGCTTGGCTCCCAATCCAAGTCTTCCACTCCCACCTCCCAAGAGCGCCAGGCTGCCGCACTGCGCGAACGAGGCCTAACTCCGCCGACCCGCGCATCCACTTGGTCGTCCAATAGAAAAGCGCAGGCGACCGAATCACCGGACTCAGGTCCTGTGTACCATGACGCGAGCGCTGCTAAGCGGCGTCGAGAAGACGCCCTTCGTGAGCGCGGATTGCTACCACCCCTTCCTTCCGGAGCCTCAGCATCCACTTCGCAGCAGCCCGCGTCGGATCCTACTTTATCCAAGCGCCGGCGGGATGCCGACCTCCGTGAGAGAGGCCTCCTCCCCCCGGAGATTCACCGGCATCATGAGGAAGAACACGCGAAGCACGGTGGGGAGTGGGATGCGACCGCGCTCGTGGACGAAATTCGCATCGAGAACAGTCTCACCACCACAAGGCAGACGGCGGCTGAGCGCGTCAAGGCAGAATGGGAGGCGCGACGGTCTTATGCGGTACCAGCGCCGGCGGCTTATGGCGTTGCCAGGGGAAATAGCGCGCGTCCACTTTCGTGGATAGAGGGTGACGCCCAACCAGGCACGGCGACCGACGGACCGTCGGCGTCTGGCGGCAATTTGAACCATCGCCCGAGATTTCGAACTCGGGCTTCGAGCGATCCCGTCACTCCAGTGGACGACTCTCGCGCGTTCGTGTTCCCCATCGCGGCCTCATCCAGTGAGCCCACCCACCATCCACCCCGACTGTCTCCGCATGATTTGCCACCGCTCGACATGGACACGAATCTTTTCCCTCCGTTGACGCGTAGTCATTCGACACCGAGTTCAGCGCTCTCTGGTGAAACCCTGCATCTCAGACAGCCGTTGGACCTCCGGCTGCACAGTCCCGCCACCATGGCCGCTGAAGTGGATAACATTCCTGACAAGGAGAGTCGCAGGCTAACCATGCTAGCGTTCAACTGATCGCTTGGCCATTCATCTATTCAAGTCTTCTATGATATGATTTTCAATGTATTCTAGCTTCTTTGCTCCTGGATGTTCTGTTCTATCCATGCATACTCTGATTCATTACCGTTACACTGTATTATATAGTGCTTACCTGATGCTGAATACCGTCTGTGGCTGTCGCAGCTTAGAGCTTTCACTACCTGGAAATGTGTGCAGTCATCAAATGCGAAACAAGACCAGGACTCGTATTCCGTCGCAGAGGACTGTCAAGAACTGATTTACAATTGAAGATGATATCCACGAGTACAAAGTTGAAGGAGCATTGACTTTAAAGAGTTTTGAATGGCTAGAGCATCTCAGCTGGGGAAGGACTGGTCATTGAACTGCCATATTTGGTGTCAATCCACGGATTCAATCCATCTTCACGAGAATCGTAAGCTCTAGAAGCGCGCAATCTATACGCAGTTAACGGGTGACCGCCAGTGATGATTCTGAGCAAAGAGCGAGCCGGATACCGGGCCGGAGTGCTCCACGATGTGGGGCGCGAAAAATTAAAATGAATTTGCCTGCCTCACGCGCCTTGCTCTTCTACCACCATGGCTGGCATGTTCCGTGCGTACAAGTACGTTCTCTGGCCTATTCTGCGCGCTCCTAGGGCACGGGCGGCCTGCTCTCCTCACCGCCGGCACCACTGATGCACCACCCAGTGCGCTCCTCATCCGACGACCATACATTGCCCAGTGCGCGACGGCGGCGGTCCTCTTTGGCAGTGGAGATGTACTCGCTCAGCAGGCCGTTGAGCGAAAAGGCAAGAACCACGACGTGCGTGTCCTGCGTGGCTATCAATCCTGGGCGTCCTCACCATCTCGCAGCTATTGCGCACCTTGCGACTCTCATTCTACGGCGGCGCCATGTTCGGACCCGTCATCACCTACTGGTTCGCCTTCCTCGGCCGCATGCGCTTCAAATCCGAGGTCCGCGGCATCTTCTACCGTGTCTGGCTCGACCAGGCGCTGGTGACCCCCGTCGTCGTCGGCTTCTTCTTCGCCAGCATGGCCACGCTCGAGGGCAAGCCATGGGAGGCCCGCGCGCGCGTGGAGGAAAACTACGCGCCGACGCTCATCCGCAATTGGGGCGTCTTCATCCCCACCCAGGTCATCAACTTCTGGCTCGTCCCGCCGCAGTGGAGATTCGGTGTCGTCGGTGTCGTCAGTTTGTTCTGGAGTGCGTGCATTGCCACCTTTCATCTGCGCCTTCTGACCGTTTGTTCCAGACACCTATCTCAGCGCTGTCAACGCCAGCGCCAAGGCGGAGCCAGTCGACGAGATTAAAGATACCGTCGAGAAGGAGGTCAAACAGATCGTCTAACACTACCACATCGTTAGCTGGAACCCGCATGACTGCGCGGACGGCTAGAATAAGTGTTGAACCAGGTAACCAGACGTGATACAATAGATCCCTCATCTAACACCAGACATGATACAATAGATTCCTCATCTAACACCAGATGCAGTAGAAAGAGCAAACAAGCAGATAATCGATGCTGTCGCGCGCGTGAAGAACTTCTCTTCGGCACGTCCATCATCTCCGACACAGTGCACAAACCCGCCACACTCTGCCTGTGCATTTCTTTGCTTCACCCGCCGACTCTTTCATACTAAACAGTACTAGAATGAGATACAATTCCCGTAAGCCATGATCATCTGCCCTACGACAACAAACCCTCCAATGGCAGGCGCCGAAATTAACACTCTCAGGTAGAGCTCAAACCCATCGCGAAACTGCTCGGGTACAACACCGTCTAGCTTAAGGTCCATCATCATATCATCCGTCATGTCAAGCCCAAACCACATCCCATATACGGCACCGACCACGAACCAAGAGATTGTCAACGCGCGCTGCGCCGTTGTGCTGCCGCCGGACTCGAAGTGTCTGACTGTGCCAATGATGGCAAGAGGGATGCCCAGCGCGAAAATTATACACATGATTGGCATCGCGACTCCAAGCCGGGCGCCCGAGTCTTGCTTCAGCCTGTGGGAATCGACAGAGCTGGCGCGAAAAGGCGCGCATGGCGGGACGACCGCATCAGGCTCTAGGGTGTTGGCCGATACACCCTGCCGTTGCAGTTTGAGAGGAGGACTGCCATCTGGGATCTGAATAGGCGCGTTATTCGCCAACTCCTCATCCTCATCAACAACAATGGCCCTAAAGCGCAATACATCGGGTACGATCTCATAGGCGTATCCTTCGGGTAGCTCGTGCGTATCCCGTGGATGGTTTGCACAAGAGATTCGGGTATACACACCATTCGGAAGGGTCGCGTTCCCGGACGAGGTGGACAGAGGTGTCGAGGGATACGAGGCCACTGATGCGGCGGAACAGAACAGAACGAGAAGTGAGGTGATGATTGACGACGGCATGAAGGGAGGGTTATACTATAGATTGCGTGTTTTGCGACTGCATAGAAATCTGTTGGCCAGCCTCCATGGGCGCGTGTCCAGAACGTGTTTGTAGTAAGGGTTCATGTTTCGCATAATTCCGTGAACACTTTGCGGCAACATTTCTACAGTCATTGTCGAAGACTGTATACTGAGACTAGTATCGACGCTCACCTGGTGAGAGTGCAGGATAGCAGCCGATGCTATACGATGCCAAGGAAACAGCGAAAGAGCTGTCGACAGTCATCGTGAAAGAAAGTCTCATATCGACGACGAGATTAATACATGAATTTAGATATAGACTCCAATGTAACCTAAGTATTCTACTCCTTCACCTTCGCCGCAGCATCTCAGCATACATAAACGTTACAACCACCACATCAAGGATCTCCTCCGCCTCTGGTTTGATCTCGAGATACGACGTGAACTTGCCGCGAAACAAGTCGCGGACTTGTCGATGATACACGACGACCGGAACATCGTCCAAGACCAGCTAAGCATCGCGCGTCAAATTGCTGCCACACGCGAAGAGAATGGAGTAACGCACTAATACCCTCCTCGGGCCTAGAATCCATGTGTAGTCCTTCCCATCTGGAGCCTTGAATGTGCGCCGTAGTTGTAGCGCTGCCCCCGTCTTCCTCAAAAACTCCTTGGCTTTGACCTCTTCTCCCCCAATCCGGATCATGTTGGGGTCCTTGACTTGCCAGTCTATCGTTGCGAGGTGCCCGAATTGCTCTCCCGACTCGGATATTGCACGAGTAATGGTTGTGGATCCCCCTACTCTCCCGATTGTCCGTGCCTTGTACAAGACGCGGCCTTCGGGCGTCGTGTATAGGGTGTTGACGGGCGAGTCGGACGTGGACATGATGAGCTTCATTGTGGGAGTACGGGGAACGGAAACTGAGTGGGAACGGAGTGTCTTTATATTGAATGGACCTGACATGTATCTCATGCACGTTCCTCTAAGGTTAGATTATGTCTGGAACGGGCTCGGAACACCATGAGAAAGACTTGGGTAGAGAATAGAATGCAAAGAGTGTTCGCTGGGTAGTGTGACTCGAGACTTGTCCAACCAAAAGTGAACATACAAGTCGTTCTTACCCCGAGCACTAAGCACCCAGAGAGTCAACTGAGAACTCTAGTCTCGGAACAGGTGATAGCGACGAGCGTTGAGCGGCGCAGCGGGCCCGCAAAAAGTCAAAAATCAACCGAGTTGATAATCCCAGAGCAAGCTGGATGCTGAAAAATTGGGAATGGCGATGTACGCAGGCAATACCCACGGAATCCCCTAGTAAAAGGCGAGGGGATTGTTTGTTTGAGCATTGCCTATCGCCTTTAATCGAGGGGATCGAAGACACGTCAATGCCAGAAGTTCTGTATTTCGTTCTGCTGACAGAGTATGATCACGTGCCAGAATCAGTACTTGATTTTGAACTCAAATTTGAACCGCCATGTCCTGATCATAAACCAACAACGCTCTAGACAGACCATACGGATATCAAATTTTGTACGGCCTCACAGAGCTTCACAGATGGTGTGCCAATGACTCCTTCTGACATCTGCCGCGCCTCTCTGTCCGCTCTTCGCGCTGGGAGACACCTGGAAACACTGCGAGCCGTGATGGGTCTCACCGACGTCCTAAAACGTGAGCTCTCTCAGTATCGCTCTGGATTTTGTCATGCAAATTGAAACGGTATGCAGCGGGCTCCACAGTATATCATACATGCGACCATTCGTCCCGAGGAACTGTGCAAAGACAGGGACAGCACTTGGCGTTGTCTATAGCTAGCTGCTATCGCCTCCTAGCGCTATGGAGCGGCAAATAGGCGTGATAGCTAATGGAGAGGACCCGCGAGGTACATGCCTATCTATCATTCTAATTCATGCGCTTGATGTCTCAAGTCACGTCCAAGGGGCTCGCTGGCAACAAGGGATCAGCGTACTACAGCACGAACGTTCAACGTAAGAATGATGGCATAGACTTCACATTCATTGGCATGAAGTACTAGTAGGGCTACACACACTAGCACGAGCGCGGATCAAAGTCTTCGAGTCAGTTTCGAAGTTTGATAGATGCTACCTACGGGAGACGAGCGGAAAGCGTATTCTTGGCCGTCTGTATTGCGCAATCTCTCATCTATGTGGCGTCGCTGACCAGGATCGAACAGACACATCTTGATCCTCGCATCGCCAGGACATAATCCATGCTAGCCACCACCTACAAATTCACGCCCGAGAACCACGAGCTTGATGGCACGCGTAGATCCGTCTGTTACGCGTTTGAGATCGACGCTTCCCCCATAACATCTCTACATGGCTCACCTCCTTCACGACCGTTTAGCCTGTGATTCGTGAATCTGATACGCGATTTGAATTTTGGTGCAACGCATGGTAAACCGGTGGTAAACTCCCCGGCACTACAGTATAGAACAGTATAAAGCAACGCTTCGAACTGTGCCAACCTCACGGTGGCAGCCATGTTTTCCGCATACTACCTCCTGACCATACTGTCATTATGGATCACGGCTCTTGTACAACCGTCTCAAGCCGCTCTCAAGGGAGTGTTCGCGCACTACATGGTATGCAGTCTTTCTGTTCTTTCTCGCTCGACCTCATTACAATCCTGGTAGATTGGCGGGATGACGGCTGATGAAGCACTCACGGACGTTAAGCAAGCTAAAGCTCTGGATATTGACGCCTTCGCCGTGAACATTCAGAACGTCAAGGCATCATGGGCAACAAACTCTATTTCCTACCTCTTCGCTGCCGCCGAGTCCCAGGGGTTCAAGCTTTTCTTTTCGTTCGACATGGCCGTGCAAGACTCCGTGTCGTATTACCTCCCGATATTCCGCGACTACCATAACTCGAGCGCTTACTACAAGCACAACGACCTCCCCTTCATTAGCACCTTCAACGGTGCTACCCTTACCTTTGGAAAATCGACCGTAAATGCAGGATGGCAGTCAGAACTTCGCGATGCCTTGAGCGCCTCAGGAATCTCAGTGTACTTCCTTCCTTCCTTCTCTGATGCCCCACACGGACCGACGAACTTCTTCACTACCTATCCGGTGGGTGGTGTTCTCTTCTTCCGCATGATTCGACAATGTCATTGACTGTTTTATGCGTAGGTTGTGGATGGCACTTTCAGCTGGGACAGCGCCTGGCCCTGGCAGGCCGACGGCAAGGTTAACGTCTCTACCACCGTTGATACGAAATATCGTAACGGCGCGACCGATGCAGGAAAGACTTTTATGATGGGTCAGTCATTACAGTCTCTGAACCGATAGCCTTTTTTAACCTCAAGCAGCCCTCTCTTCCGTCCAATACAAACACATCGATAGCAGCCAGAACTGGTACCGGAAGGGCGAACTAAGTAAGTGATGTGTTACATATCTGTCCTTCGACGAAGGTCTCAACATGCACCTACAGACATGGGAATCAGACTCGGCCAGATCCTCGATCTTAAACCGGACTTTGTCGAGATCATCACCTGGAATGACGTGGGTCGCCCGCCTTTTGCGACATTTGAGTACCGACTGACCTTATCAACGCAGGGTGGCGAGTCTCACTACATCGGGAACGTTTGGCCAGAGGGTATCGCAGGCTCCGCGATACCTGGATACACCGACGGCTACGACCACTCAGCTTGGCAAACCCTCTTGAAACCCTTCATCAAGGCGTACAAGGCAGGCACGACCGACCTTACGACGCTGACACCAACGAATGGATCCGTCAGCGGTGCGTTCTGGTACAGGCCTCTCCTTGCCTCGGGTTCGTGCAGCAACGACCCCCTCGGAAAGCCCGACGGTGCCGAGAACGCCGAAGACGTCGTCAGTCTCGCGCTGTACATGGCCTCAGCTGGTAATGCCGTGACGGTCTACAGCGGAAACAAGCAGATCGCGCTGTACAATGGATTGGAGAAGGGGCTGGTCATCCAGCAAGTGCCAGGGCTAGTTGCTGGTCCGGTCAGCGTCAATGTGTGGAGCAGTGCGGGGGATCTCATAACCAGCTCAGCGTCTAGCATGGACGTGGTCTCCAGTACGTCTGGTCTCTGCAACTACAATTACCAGGTGGTGAAGGTGGCTGCATGACCTGATGTGTATTGGTTAATAATAACTGCGTTTAATAAACAATCGATTCGCGAGAAGACGTAAGTATGTAGTGACTCAGTGACAAGAATTAGAGCTCGTGTACTCGACAAGTGACATTTCACCCGCTCCAGACAGCTAGATGGCGGCGTTAACATGAGTTGTTCCTCAATCGTGAGGGCATGAAACTCACCAGGCCCGGGAATCTGTTGAGGAAGAGGCGCAAAATTAATCAGAGGCGGAAAACCGGACAGGAAGGAGGACTTACGGTGTAGTTCGTAAGTGTCTGAGCTTCAGTGCTGTAGATGTTGATGTTCACACCAGGATCCGACATGCTGTATGCGCCTAACAAACGTATCAGTCCGTCTAGCGATTCAAGTTGTAGGCGAGATTTCGTATACCTGGGAAGGACACCAAATACGAGCTGGATGGCGTCGAGGACCCGCTACCGGTGATCTTCAGCTGGGCGCCTGAGCATATCCATATCAGTCTGAAAGTAGAATTTATAAATGTGGCCACTAACATTCTGGGTAAAATTGCGGCGTGTTCGCTTGGTGAATCGCCAGAAGCTCGTTCTGCCGACGTTCCGTTAATCTACATCCGAGTCGTTTTCTCCAGCTCTAAAACTTACCCTGATCAGGTACTCCCCTGGGGCAAGACTCGCGGGAATGACGGCGTCCCATTTGAGGGTATTCATGACCTGACCGAGCGCCCAAGTACCGTTGTACTGCGTTCCGGAGAGGAGCCCCCCGTGCGAGATCTTGAACCACTTGAGGCTGGAGCTGCTCACGGAAGTGCAAGACCCTCCGCAGGAGGCAAGGTAGACGAAGACGGCGCCTTGGGCGTGGGTCCATTGACTGCATGAGACATCTCAGTGACTAGATTCCTGTAACAGCGGTGAAGCGTCTACTTACGACCAGTACGCTGTGATAGTCGAGCCTGCGGCGACTGTAGCCGAGAGCTGGCCGGCGGAAGCTTGTCCGTTGTCGTTGCAATGGATTGTCTGAGATACATGAGCATTCAAGTTGAATGGGCTGGTGCCGCGCGTAGGGACTCACCGATCCAGCAGGGTCCAAGATGCTGCGAGTCTTCAGTATCTGAAGATCTGGGAGACACTGGTGATATACTCACGGGTCGTAAGAGCCTATAAGTCTTTGTAAGTATGCTTGTAGAGAGAGATGCTTGTGAGATGACTTACTGTACGGCCTTTCAATGGACGATTGTCCAGTAGCCGAGTTGTACGGCTGCCAGCCCGCGTACGTAGTGCCTAAGTTGAACGTCTATCAGCCTTTCGTATGTAGACAGTCAATAAGTCCATACCCGCATTGGTGTACGAAGTGACGCCACCATGAGCCAAGGCGCCAGTGGCAAAGAGAGCAGGGATCAACGAGGTCAAGAAGAGCATATTGGTACTACACGTCCTATAGGCTCTTACCTGAGAATCTGCCTTTATACGCACCCGTGGGCCCCATTTCGGAATGTCATGGGCGAGTTTGAACTTTCGAAGGGAAGTTCTTCGGCAAGGACTGAACAGAACGGAACAAAGCGCCAAGGTTGCGCCAAGAGAAATCAAGTCGTTTCGGAGATTTCCCGTCAAGAATGAATTGAATACAACGTAACAGGTAATATTCCTGCGGGGTATTAGGCTTTTCCTGTTGCCTGTAGAGTCGCTCCCTACCCTCACAAAGATCTGTGGTCAGAAATTCGAGTGGCAAGTGTTACCAATTCACTGAAAGGCTCGCTGCAACCAAGGTCGAGCTGGGTAGAGAGGAATAGAGAACGCACTGGGCTCCGGCTTTCACCCGACAGCGGACCGAACTCATGAAAGGAAGAGTCAAACCTGGGTCACAAACACAAATTAGCATATGTCATTCTAGGTCATTGGTGCTACTTTGAACCACTCAAAACCGTTCTTAACCGCTAGTAGTAGCATTCGTATCAGTATCCCCGCCACCATTTCCGAGAAATTCCCAACGAAGATTATCAATCCTGCCAACGGAAAGCGGGGCAAGCTTGCTGAAAGCGGTAGGTGAGAAGTCGACGTTATATGTGTAGGGCTCTTGACAGTCGGGTATGCTCGCACACCGGTCTGTTACAGCGACAGTGACTTCGTTGGTTTGTTGTGTATTGGGATCGGTATCTAAGGACGCGATAAATGGATATTTTGGATGAGAAAGTGGGGGAAGAGAAAAGGAACGCACATTGAGCGCGAAGTTTTCTGTTACAGATGGGGTTGTTGTTCGGATTTTTTGTTGCACCTCTGTGATACATGCATTCGAGATCGAAAAGAGCGTTGACAGTGATTCGAACACGTACGGGTATGCGTCGAACAGGACCATGGTGACTGCAGCAATCATGTCCTCGTCCGTATTGGTAACTCCGCACGCGCCGATATTGGGGTTAAAAAATGTCCCTATGCAGTACATGAGATTCAGCGCCACACAGTCCAAAAGGAGGAAAGTGTATCCACCTTGACCAACGTGCTCCCCTTCGATCGCGACCTGTCGCCGGAGAGTAGGAGCAGCAAGGGAGAACGAGAGAAAAAGAAGAGCAACGAGAGCGAGCATGACAAGGAACCGCCTGCGGTAATGGAGGAACTGCAAAGTGAGACATGCGCATTATAAGGACTTTGTGAACGGTGTTTGTCGGAGCAACGGTAAAGCTGATGGGAACGCTTTGATACGTATCGGTATGGTTTCAGCGCCCTAAAGAACGATGCACGTCCTTGCTGCGTTGACGGAGACAGCAACAATGAGTGATCTTCTTCAAAGAGGGCTCAGTGAGTCCGGGTCCGTACCCGGTCCATCATTGGGCAAGGCAGTCCAGCGGGTAGCAGACCAGGTGAAGTAGATGCGCATCATGAGGGTGTGACTGGCGAGGAATGCGCACGGTCATCGTAGCAGCCGGCACTGGTTCGTACTTCAAGCCATCTTGATAGACAGCAACGTCGAAAGCTATCCTGTCTGGTCATCCAAGCTCTAGCAGTTCCAGGTCCAATGCGCTCGTGTATATACGCACCTCTTATGTTTCCGTCAAGGCAGAAAGGCCAGTCGTTATATCGCCCATTCAAGCAATGACTTGAGTAAGTGTGGGATGTAAGTACGAGTATTGACTCCGAAAATCCAGTGATCGCACCTTGTCACCTGCCACCATGCTCTGTCGGCTCATCCCGCGGCGTCCCGCCCTCTGTAACCATCCCTCCCTCCCTCTCCTCAACCGGGTAACAACGTAGCAGCAGGCGCACAGCTCCGACGCATCACCACCACCGCCGGACCCGTCGAACTCGACCACTCCGTCGTCGTTCCCTCCAGCGGCAATGAGACAGAGAGACCGCTCGTTATTTTGCACGGCCTGTTGTGCGTCGCCTTCAGTTTTCTTGCTTTGTCTAGTGTTGACAGCGACAGTGGCTCGAAGCGCAACTGGACATCCCTCACCAAAGCCTTTGCACGCGAACTCGACAGGCCCGTCTACGCTCTAGTGAACACACTCTGCCTCCAAGTTGATACATCGTTGACACCGTGCAGGACCTGCGCAACCACGGCGACTCGCCGCACGCGCACCCGATGACATACTCCGCCATGGCCACCGATGTGCGGCACTTTCTCGAGTCCAAGCGCCTGACGGACGTGTCGCTGCTTGGGCATTCCATGGGAGGAAAAGTGGCCATGGCCCTCGCGCTCTCGCGTCCTCCTCCCAGTCTCCTAGCGAATCTCATCATAGCGGACATCGCACCCTCGCGTGGCTCCCTCTCCCCCGAATTCCACCACTATATCAGCGTGATGCAGCGTATCGAGGCCATGCGCTTCAAGACGCGCAAGGATGCTGCGGATGCCCTAGCGGAAGCAGGAGTAGAACCGGAAGTGGTGCAATTTCTCCTCACGAACCTCGTTGTGCCCGCCAAGTCCGACCCGGAGGACTTTGTGCGGTTCAAGATTCCCCTCGACATCCTCTCGTCCGCCGTCTCCGAGCTCGGCGACTTTCCCTACTCTCCTGGGGAGACCCACTGGTCGGCGCGCACGTTGTTCATCAAGGGCACCAAGAGCAACTTTATCAACCGGCGGAATACACCTGTGGCGGAACAGCTGTTCCCGGAGATGAAGATGGAGAATCTGGATGCGGGGCATTGGGGTGCGTGCGCTAGGTTGCGGTGGTGTCATGACTTACTGAGGATGGATTTGCAGTGCACGCGGAACGACCCATGGAGTTCAGGCGGTTGGTGGAGGAGTTTGTGAGGGATCACTAACATGGCATGCCTACAATGTCGTAGAGTGAAATAGATTCACATCCGCATCTGTTAGAACGTACTGGGGAAGACAGAAAGAAAGGACCGAGCGTACCTCGATTGCTCGCAGTTACAAGTTCTGCCTGACCATGGTTATTTCTTCGAGGGTACACCACCGCCGGTCTTCCCACGTTGAACGTCGTGTCAACTCTCCAGCCTTGGATCGGCACGTAGTTTTTTACTGTATCATGCCAAATATATCCAGAATTTCGCGTCAGATCTTGCGTATATGATCGGTCTGACCTCAGCCATATTCTGAGGTAATCTCTCCCACCTTGACCCAACGTTGATCAGAGCACGCACCTGGCCCATCTTGCTCAACAACTAACCTCGGCGTATCATTCTCTAACTGATGCCAATTCCTCCGTTGGATCAACGTCGCTCACACAAAGCTCGGCCAGTTTTTCTCAACAAGTCCATTCAGGCTCCGCTTTGCACGCCGCTGCCCCACGAAAACTTTCTCGCACTTGCTCTTGACGTCGCGCCCCATTTGCCTTCTGTTGCCCCACCTCAACGCACCTCCCATCGACCTCCAAATTTTAATTTACGAAGTGTGTTAATGTTTCCGACTACCGTCACGGCATCTAATTGTCTTTGTCGAGTCTCACAGACGCACCAAGCCCCTTCACCCGGCGCTTTTTCCCTCCCTTGCTCAAACACCCTTTCATACCGCATCTCCTGTCCTGCTCCTGTCGTACTCGTATTTTACCACAATACTTTTTATTATATTTTTTTGCTACACTTCATGTATTGCAATGCAAAATACCATCTCGTTGCCCACTACATATCACATCACCAAATGCGCAGAAAAAAGCGGCCGCAAAACGACCCCAGCAAGCAGAAATACAGCCGGCCAGCAAGGTTACCCACCTTGATTTTGAGGTGAGGACCTCGCTGGACCTCCGACCAGACCGACCTTGGATTCACCTTGGAGAGTTGACCTGATTTTCGGCCGGATTTGGTGTGTAACTCTGATCCGGTGTTCCCAGCCGGGACCCAGGAGGGAGACCTGCGGCGGTGTATGCTATGAACGCAAGACCACTTGCCGGGTGTCTCAATTGTCCTTGACGCAGATTGAAATGTTCTCCGCGAGGACGATGCCGGAATTGATGTTGACGATAGTCACGCCTGGCTAGTACGTGTAATCTCCCGAGGTTCCTTCATTATCTATAGAAAGCAGTGATCAGCACTGCTTTCTTTCATTTCAGACCATTTACAACACGAGGCTCTACTGAATACTATCACCTCCGTGACGACAGCTCTGGCTCGGAGTCCTGATGCACGCGTGGAAGGCGCGCTCTGAGCTCTCCGTGCTTCACTCGGCGGCTGGTGCGTCATCTTCTTTCTTCTAGTGCTTGTACATGGGCTGATTGTATCGATGGCAATGACCAGTACTGCTTTCCTTCACACCGCACGAAGTTCTACAGTAGTGAATACCTCCATGATGACAGCTATGGCTCCTGATGCACATGTTGTGCACCGCTCTGACAGCGGTACAACAGCATTAACAGCGTGACGGCTTTCCTCATCCCCCACCACACGCCAATGGGAGGAGACAGAATACGCGCTATTCTAGTGCCGACCCGACTTGAGGAGGACGTAGGGGTCATACCACAATGTGATCTTGCGATCGCACTCTGTGCTTCACTTGGCTGGCACGAGGGAGAAAGTCGTTTTAGGACACTCCGTCAAAAGCTAGCTGCGCGAGCTCCTCAAGATGGATCGAGATGGTTTAAAGGGCTAGAGGTGAGTCTCAGGAATCTAATTTGCACATCCTCGGAACTCCGTAATGGTTGGTGTCGACAGATGAGTGAAATCAAAAACGTACTCTGCTTGCATATGTGGATGCACATTATCCTTGATGTTCTTCGTCGTCTGGAAGGCTTAGAGACAATTGTTGCCAGTGATCGTCCAGAGAAACGGCCCTACATTTCTTTGATGGTTCAGGACCCACTGGGGACCGTGAAGTGGCGGCGGGGTTCACCAAGATTTTCACCGAAGTGCGTAACACAATCGACTGTGCCGAACACTTGCATGACATGACTTCAGAGAATTAGGTGGCACTTGTTGCGACTGGAACCACCATCTTGTGACTCCAACCCGAGGACAGGTGGACATTCTCGTTCAGCGAATCCTACTCCCCCACTTCAACAGACTACAGGCCCGGAGCTCCACCATCGGCAACGCAATCTGGCCAGCAGCCTCTATCGCAATAACCATTGACCTGGGATCGAGTTGTGATGCGACCAGCCCTCTTCTCCTCGGTCTCGATGTGGCGGAAAGCATGTTCAAAGCCCTTCCCCTCGTAGGGCCCATCGTCGAAAGTGCGTGTGCTACACTCAAGAAGCTGATTGCTGCTGCAGAGGTATGTACACCTCTCATTTCCTGCGGGATTATATCCCATTCAAACGGCCGCAGGGCGCGAAAACATGTAAAGAAGATTGTGCACTGATAGCCGGCCACACGGCGCGCATGACCTTGGTCGTACTCAGAAACATGGCTTGCTCGTCCACGGATCCGGTCAACGGCGTAAACGCAAAGCTCTTTGCGCTTCAGCTGTACGTACCAAGGTGTTTCTTGAAAACCCACCATGATTGACGATCTTTTTTCCAGGGTTCTTCGCAACGTTGAAAGGGAGCTTATGAAGCTCGCAAACATAAAGCCGTGGAAACGTATTTACAAGAGCGGTGGCATCCAGGGAAAGGTTCAGCGTTTGAAGGACATCGTCACGGAGGCGTACACGACGTTCCACGTAAGTTGTCTTTGAGTTGAATTGGGACCGGCATGAAACAGAAGCTGGACAGATCGAGAGCAATGTGGCCGAAATACAGCTGCTAGAGGATTTGAAGGCCATGCAGCGCGCTTCGCATGCATGCTTAGAGGAGATCAAAGAGACGGTTGACTTCATCTCAAAGGTCCGTCTTCCTTGTCCGTGACATTATTCTCAGCCCGATACTTATGTGCAAATTGCGCGGCAGACGATAAATTCCGGGCAGACTCGGATTGTTACTGGTGCCTACGGAGGAGGTCACATCGAGCAGGTCGTGGGATCGGTGGCGGAAAAGGAGGACATAGACATGCGCGAAGAGTTGAACAGTGTTGATAGCGCGTGGAACGTGCACTGTGGTTTGGTGGTTCAACATGAAGGCGACCAGGTGCCATTGACGAAGAGTATGCCGATGAACATGGAGACGGACGTGGGCGTCCCGCGAGTCGTGGCGAGCAATTTAATGGGAGACTCCGATCTAGAGGGCAAACCGCCAGGGCTCGAGCTCGAAGTGATGGAAGCTTCGTCCGCTGAGGAACGCACATCCGAGCTGCTGGTTTCCCATACGATCATAGTGGAGGAGGACATCAAACTTGAAGAGGAGAAACACGATACCATATTAGTCGAGGCTGAGTTTCCAATCATTTCTGTCTGCTTGGCTTTGTATGGTTTGATAGTTGTTGTAGCTGCGGTAGTTCTAGCTTGTCTCAGATGAAGGAACGTATGAGAGTCAATGTAGCTCTGTTTAAGCATTCTATCCGTGTTCATGCGGGTTATCTCTTTTCTACATGCACCGTATGAGCACACCGCGTACGAGGGAAACCAGTGGTCGTGCCAGTAGGTTTTGTTTCTTTTGACAATCAAACTCGAGTCGGTGCTTGCGGAATAGTCCACCATGAGTTTTGTTTGCACGGATCTATACAACTATTACTTGGCTCGAGTTTCTGGTCGCCAGGAGCGCCAGCAAGTATGTACAGTACTCGGGTCCAGTTGTTACCGGCCCGCGGACCGTGCCGCACTTTGTCTTCACCCACCATGACTGCTGCGAGGCTGCTCGTCGACGTACACACTCACGTGTATCTACCGCGCTATGCGTCGCTGATGAGGTCAAGGGCGACTGTGCCGCGCATCATCCCTTGGACTGGCAAGGACGGCCAGCAAGAGGAACGGCTCCTCATCCTCGACCACGAGCCCAGCGGCGGGCGGCCCATTGGAGCGCAGTACTGGGACAGGAACGAAAAGCTCAAATTCATGGATCTACACGGTATCGACGTGTCTGTCGTCAGGTGAGTAGCGTCAAATGCAGCACGAAGATCAGATACTCATGTACGCAGCACTGCTAATCCATGGCTCGACTTTCTCTCTCCGTCCCAGGCCCATTCATTAGCTCTGCAGCTCAACGATGATCTAGAAGATTACTGCTCAACCGGTCCCACACTCTCTGCTCTCAACTTGAAACGGCTATATGGCTTTGGCCTGCTCCCCCTTGTCCCTGACATCGAGGTCTCCTCCATCCTCGAAACCATCAAGCAGATATCCAAACTTCCGCATCTTAAAGGGCTCATCATGGGTACGCGTGGTATCGGCAATGGACTCGACGACGACGCGCTTGATCCCGTTTGGGCAGCAATCAAAGAGGCGGGCCTTGTCGTCTTCATCCACCCACATTACGGCGTGGATAACAGCGCATGGGGCGCAAAAGATAACGGACATGTACTGCCTCTTGCCCTCGGCTTCCCATTCGAAACAACTACAGTACGCACATCATCTCTGTGGCTCAGCTTATAATCATGTTTCCTTTTGTTATCTAGGCAGCTACTAGATTGATCATATCAGGCGTGTTTGATCGATTCCCCTCCCTGCGCCTCCTGCTTGCGCACTCCGGTGGTGCCCTTCCTCAACTATCCTCTCGTCTCGCTTCATGTATTGACCACGACCCCGTCGTCGCGTCAAGACTGAAACACGACGCGCGTTACTACGTGGGCAAGCTCTACCTCGATGCTGTCTCATATGGTCCCGAAGAAATGGGCTTCACGGCGGATGTCATATCGCGTGCGTCTCGCTACGACCCTCTGGGTTCATCCAGCGCGCAAGCAGACAGGAAAGTAGGCAGCAAACAAATGCTCTTTGGGACTGACCATCCGTTCTTCCCTCCCTTGGGGTCGACGGAGAAGTGGAAGAGTGTCGTCGAAAACTTGGAGGCTATCAACGCCGTTCAAGGATGGGGTGATGTCGAGAAGGAAGGCGTGAGGGGCGGCAATGCAGTTGAATTATTTTCTTTGGGATCGTGACATCGTTGAATAATGAAGGTACTCTGTTCCTTTGACAGCCTTCCAAGTTGTCCTCAAACTTTGGTTACTTCGTCAGGAATTTGCGCGTGCTAGCACATCGCATAGACCAAGTGATGACTTGCGCCACCGTGACATATGCTCTATATATTTATGCTTCCCTCGCTGATTTGAGGCAGAGGCTTGTTGTTTTTCTCTACGCGTCTTTCCCGACGCTATCAGCTACAAGCTCGGTAACTCGTCAAGAGTCCGTAGCACAATGACATCGAAGCCTAGTGCTCCCAAAAAGTTCTTCTGCCAAAGATCTCACTCAGATCGTACCTCGCATGTCGTTTGCTTCACTGAGATCCGCTTATTTCGCCTTTCGAGAATCGAGACCAGTTGCTTCTTTCAGGCCGAATTGGCGAGATTTACCTAGTCAGACTAGTCTCCGACGGAACTTGGCCATGACAAGTGACGCCTCTTCAGGACAGAAGATCGAGCACGTTCGGCCATCCCGGGGATTCATCCTATAGTATATAAGCCCTCGATCTCAAACATGTCTTCTCGTGAGTTCTTGTCCCTCTCCCTGTTATGCCCATGACGCGCTCGATGTATATCTGCCTTCCAGCCGCTTTTCTCTTCCTCCTTTATCCGACAGCCCTAGCGCATCCTCACTCTCGTGGATCGCCAGATGTCTGTCCGTTCGCGAAACGCGCTAGTAACACCACTGCAAAGAGCGAGTCGGAGTATACCTTCGATCCAACACAGCTCATCGACGTCACCGGAAAACACGCTTTTCATGCGCCTTCTAGAGGCGATCTTCGTGGTCCTTGTCCAGGTTGGCGGATTTGAGTCGTTCTGCGGATTGATGCTGATCATCGGTTATAGGTCTGAACGCCTTGGCGAATCATGGCGTGCGTATGCTCTCCATCGCTCTTCGTATGCTTTTCATTCATTCGCGACTGTGTAGTACTTGGATCGCTCAGGCGTCACCAACTTGGTCGAGTCACTCGGTGCGGTAAACGAAGTGTTCAATATGGGACTCGACTTTGCCGCCATCCTCTCGGCCTACTCGGTTATCTTCGATGGCGATCCACTTACGCTCAAATGGTCCATAGGTGGTCCCCCGCCGCCTAGTGTCATTCTAGGACTGCTCCATCGTCCGACAGGTATGAGTGGTAGTCACAACAAATATGAAGGAGACTCTTCCATCACCCGTGCTGACGCCTATTTGCGGAATGGCGACTCGACCACCGTGGACATGGACTTTTTCATGCAGATGTATAATCTTCCTGGTATGCTCGCCTTAACTCTCGTTGGCATGGTTCTGACAGCAGCTTTATAAGGGGACCAAGACAGTCTCACCTACGAGATGATGAAGGCCTTCCGACCTGTTCGTTTCCGACATTCTGTTCAGAACAATCCCCACTTTTTCTTTCCTCCCTTTGCCGGTGCGGTTCACTTCCTCACGGCTCCGCTCAAAGCTCACTAAAGAAACATGACAGGGTTCACCGTATCGACCGTAGCGTTTTACTTCGTTCCAGCGATGATGAGCAACCACTCCGAACAAGGTCCCATCCTGAGTCGTCAAACTCTATGTTCATTCTATGGTGTCAGCTGCAGGTCTGTCCGCCCTTACGCTTCCCGTCGACTCTCACTCAAAAAGACAGTAGGAACAATTTGACGTACACGCCCGGCCACGAACGCATCCCCGATAACTGGTACCGACGGCCTGATCAGTACACCATCCCGCTTTCCCTCACGCAATCTATCCCTGGCCTTTTGGAGTACCCGGAAACTTTCGCCATCGGTGGGAATGTACGTGACATTCGTTGTTAGACTCGACGATTTGCTCATTGTTGGACATCTTCTAGACGGGAACCGTCAACAGCTTTGCGGGAATCAACCTTGCGGACCTCACAGGAGGCGTGTATAACCTCGAGAAGCTCTTGGAGGGAAACAACCTGGCTTGCTTCGCGTAAGTCTGAGTCATCGTTTTACAGCGACATCAAGGAACTCTGACGGCGTCCTAGATATCAATCTCTCATGTCCCTCGCGCCTGACTTCTTGCTAGGCGTGGTAGACAAAGTGGACGCGATTCTGGGCATTGTTGCGAAATACGTTACACCGCACTTTGGAGGGTTGGGATGTCCTGAGTTGCAATTGACGCAGTGGGATACAAGTGTCTTTGACAAATTTCCTGGCTATCATGATAAGTTCTGATTAAATGCACCAGAGTCCGAGTCTGCGTAGTAATTATAACATATGATGTTCTTTATTGTACAAGGTTCAACGTTCAGCGTGGATATTATGCCTGCCAAATGAATCGACTGTGCGGCGTCGGATCTTCTCTGCTAGCCTCGCCAGCTTCGAGACAGTGACTTCTGAGAATGTCTTCGACGGTTGTAGAATCCGCTCGTCCGAGTCGTCCTTGCGTCGAGCATGTTTTACCCATCCATAAGAGAAGCTGTTCTGGAAAGCCTCTTCGACTTTTAGCTGCAACTTTGTCAGACCCGAAAATATGGCATGTCGCTGCCATGGTCGAGCTCTGTGACTCGTCTGCTAGAGTATTCCATGAAAGATCCACGGGAGCAAAAAGACAGTCGCTTACCGTGGGTTTGGAGTCCGAGTCACGATCTCCATCAAGGAGGGCGTTGTGTTGAGATTGAGGTGAGTCGAAGAGAGTAGCTGACTCGTCGCTGTCGGCGGATTCGAGCTCTTGAGGTGGGGTGCCGTCGAAGATGATCTGTGGGCCGACCCTTGGAAAGTGACAAGCTTGGGGCCACGACGAAGGCACGGAAATTTGCACCAGTGGGTGCGATGACTGTACGGCTGGTTGCCAGAAAGATGACACGGGTGGTAGCCGAAGTTGTGGTGCCGTGGTTATGGGCTCAAAGTCACTGATATCTCCAGAAACAGTGTCGGGCGTTTCATTCCTGGATGGCGGCCCGTACCAATCCTGAAAAGGCTTCATGTCAGAATCGTACAATTCAACTAGCAAAGACTCACACACCTCGAATTCTTCATAGAGTCTCTGCCTCAAGCCTTTATCCTCGCTCATGTCCGCAATCCATTGCGTGTAACGCCTTTCGGTGAAAGTGATGAGCTGGTCGAAACTGCTTTTATCTAGGCTGTCCGGACTTTTGGTGTCATGCCACAGGAAAAGATATCTTTGATCGGTTGGATATCGTGAACCAATGATCCACGAGTGCGGGTCAAGTCTGAAAGACGCATCCACGGAGTGCTCGAAGCTTAAACGGGGAGGCGGGCTGTACCGAGCGTCTACGGGTACGGATTGTCTGTTGGCAGTGCCAGCCGAAACGACGAATCGCTGAAGAAGTGCTGGCAGATGGGTATACGGCTCTTTTCTGAAGGTAGCCACAGCGCAGATACTAGTCTCGCCCATCTGTATGCATGGTCGTCTTCGATCCCGAAAGTATGTGTCTCCGGCAGGTACCAGCCTGCCGTCCTTGTTGAAAATGAAAGCTGCACGATTTCGGAGTTGCAGTCTAGGACCAATATCCGTTGCCATAGGATATTCTCTCTCCGATGGGTCCAGAATGGAGCAGACAGCATGCAGGATAGAGTCGGGAGTGCCGTAAATCGAACCTGGTTCGAAATTGTCAGGCGGAGAGGATGACATAGTGGAGACTACGACCAGACTGGGGATATATCGCGTTGTAGCATTTTGTCCAGGCGTAAGTATATGTATACAGGATAACCCAGGCTTTGTGCTCAAAGTAGCGATGAATTGTAGGTCCATGAGACGTATGGGAGCAGAGAGGTGGCGTTTGCCAACAGCAAAGACAATACACGCCAAACCGAAGACAAGAGAACATGATGGTTGGAGGGAAAGATTGCTACGCGCGACACTTACGTACACGCGTTTCCTTGGTGCGTCACCACGACTTGACCACGACCATCACGGTTTTTGCTCACACTAGCTCCTTGCTGGCTGCTATTGTTCTTTTCCGTCGAAAGCGTACCGAAATCATGGAACACAGCCGGCACATGCACATAGCCTCAAGTGCAGATCATCTTCCATCGTCCCGCCACCGCCACTGCCCACTTTTAAGAGACCTTGTTGTCTACAACTACTGCTTTTCTTTATAGACTCTGTCTGGCAAAGACATAATCATCTCCCACAGCACTCTCACCATCCGTCAATGTCGAATCCGATCGCCGGACCGCCCCCCAGCAAGCGATGGAGCCCTGCCTGTGTACCAACTCCCCGATATTATGTCAAGTTTCGGATAGACGCACTGGAGACATTTCGCGTGTTCTGTGAGGAACCTCCGGACGAAAATGCGCTGGAAGCACTTCGAGCCATCGGGGAAAAGGAGTACGTTGGGGTTTGCATTCAGGTGAGGGTCACCCCTCTCAAATATTCTAACGTTGTCGTCTCAATGGTCGTCAGTATTTCTTTCCTGTGGATCGCATTTTGAACACAAGATACACTGGCATCCAAATCTGTCCGCTACAGACAGGACTCATCAAACAGTGTGCCGACTGTCCGTTCATCGAACCGGACATGTGTGTCCCTGTCCTTCCCCAGACTCTCCACCCGAAATTTCGCAAACCTATCGCCACCAGCAGGCCGCTTCCTTGGCCGAACTGCTTCCATCCGACTTGTCTTGACGTTGACCTCCTGGTACCGAAGAATCAGGTATTCGAGTATGGTCCAGATGAAGACGTTTACTACTACTCGACTGAATCATGGCGCACCGTGGTGCTGTATGGAAACGAGGACATGAACCAGCGGAGTCGCACCAGATATCGCTCTTTGGGTTTTGATGAAGGCATCTACGTCCCAAAAACGTGCATCTGTGTGAACTGTGGCCGCGAATATGACGCCACACTAGAGAAATTCTCGCCTATCGTGATACCCAGTACCGACATCACGTCCGTGAAGGAGCTCCATAACTCTGATGAGCTCTGGACCGAAATGAAACTACTGGAAAGGTAAGGAGTACACTGACTATACACGTTGCAGTGGCTGAAAAATGCAATATAGGACTCTGAGAGATTTCAAGATGAGGTACACCGGTCGTTCAAACCTGTACACTGACTCTGTCGAGCGAAGGCCGCCAGATTACTGCTATTCAAAGTGTCATCCCAGCAATATGCGCGCGCGAAGAAGCCAACAGCTTCGAACGATTGCAGAGTCTGACCCAAGTCTGGAACCAGCAGATGATCCATTCGCGCCTCAATTTCCATTTCCTGTCATTTCGTACCCGAATCAAGGTACTCCGATTGAACTCGTTTTTGGGCCTGATAATGCGATGTAGATGTTCTCCATAGTGATGTCTCAAATGTACTTGACTTGTATACATTGATGTTGCGAGTGCTCTTCCTCGAACGCTTTCTGCCCATTCACAAATTGGTTCGAAATATGATTTATAAAGTACAATTACGATTGTTGGCCACGACGATTAAAAAGGTAAATATCTATGCAAAAGGAATACTGGTAAGTCTTCGAACTTCGCCGAGTACAATCATTGACATGGCCGAGACTAGTGCGCCACAATGATACGCTGGAGAGACTGGAATGGAATAGCGTGATGCATCCGTGTTGAGTAAGACCGTCAAATAGCGACAATACACTCCGGTAGGCAGAAATGACGGGAGTGGTTAGTAGGGCGCCCGTTGCTGTGTTAATGGAGAGTAAGCTAGCGCTCGTACAATCGAGGTGTCGGCCCGATACGCGCTGAGGTACTTCCCCGTATCAGACCTATGTGACCGAGGTCCGATCCTGTGGGTGTCACATTGAGTAGCTTCTAGCGGTCAACATCAAATTGAACTACAACGACAGTCGACTATCATTTCTCATATTTTGAACCCTCCTGCTAGACCCATTACGTCGTAAGGGTCAACCCGCATTTTGAGCGACCTCAGTTTGTCGAGGTTGTGACCAAAGATCTCTTCCACCGGCGTGTCAAAGAGTGCATAATTTGGGTATCTCGGCGCGTCAAAGATGTCCGTTTGGCCAGCTGCGGTGGCAACATTCAGCACCTGCTGCGAGCTTTGTCGTATCGCATACAAGAACTCGTCATCAACAGTTGCTGATGTCCAGCTGTATGCTATGTTCGATGGGAAGAAGGCGACGTGGCGCGTTGCTGGGTAGGCCGTAGGCTCCTCGTTGAAGGAAAGGATGTCTTTCTGAAACGGTTCTAGCACGTAGGAAATGCTGGCGTTGCCATCTTTCTCAGCTAGATATGGCCCCCAGAACTATGTCATGACGTGAGTCAAGATGGTGCTTCCACTGAAGCAGACTTCTTACCGATGTTTCGTTGGTCATAGCCTGCACCACAGGCAACGAGTACTCGAGTATCGGTACGTGGCCATAGAGGGATCTTTCAATATCAATTTATCAGCAAACCCAAACACTGACAAAGAAGCAGAGAATCTTGCCTAGGAGACGTCACGGTCATGTCTACACCAGAAGGTGCCGGGATTGTAGCAAGTGATGCAACGAACTCCGGGAATGATCTAGTTGCAGTGCCATCGTAGAGTGGAGTGATTGCTAGGAAGTCATCGAAAACGCCGTCCGCGGGGGATGGTCCGTTGTAAAAGAACAGAAGCCCAGGAATTATCCCTTCGCCTTCGACCCAGTTGAATGATATAATGATACCAGCTTTTGGATCAGTTACTTCGTGGGTGAATTTTACAGTGATGGCAGTTATAGTATCAACCTGATCAAGGAGGGAAAAGTTTGAGACCTCCCTGAAACCTGTCAGCACGTAAAGAATATGCTGAGAAGCAAGGCGAACACACCCAAACTGGACCTTGAGGAAAGACCCTGAGAACTAGCCGCGTCACGATTCCCTAGGAGGTCATAGTTCCCCGAGTCGCACGGAAATAATGAATCATCGTACAAAATTGTTCTGCGTTCCCTGGAATTGGTCACATCAGTCGAGCACGAGAGAGCCGCACGGCAAGCACGAAATCACCTTGAGAGCAAAGAAGAGGTCGGGATCCGAGCTATGACTGATGCGGGAGACTACGCCGCTGGGCTTTACAAGTTCGAACTCGAGGATGTTATCAAGGGCTAATCCGTGCTGATTCGTTAGCCATGAGTATCCTGTGTCAGAAGATGAGTACAAGAGCACCATCAGTACCAGGCTATGATACCTCCTCCCAGACTAAACCCAGCAGCCCCGATCCCCGGGACACGACCACCGACGACATTGACGCCGTGAGGTTCAAGTGCGGCATAGATCTGGTCCCAAACAAGGCCCATCCCGACTGCCACACTCTGCGTAGTAGAGTCGTAATCGACTTGCGAGAATCGATACATTGCTATCTGCACGCCTGGCGTGTCGGAGAATCCTGGGTTCGTCGCATGTCCGCCTCCTTTCACCTATTCCACGAGGCAATCAACAACAATCTCCGGAGGATGTATCATCCAGGGCACTTACGGCGAATGAAGTCCTCGAAGTGCCGAGTATCTGGAGCTGCAGCGAAGAAATTCATCTATTCAACGTGTACATCGACGAGATAGCTGTAAGACTCTTACGATAACGCCAACGTCCCCAGCTGTCCCAGGCTCCACGCTGCATATTGACGGTTGTTCGCTCGCAGAGGACCAATGTGAGATGTCGCGGGTGTAGTTTGTGGATCCTTGATGTGCGATGAGAGGTCACGACGCTGCAAGGTACACAGGCTGGGATCTCACCAGGATAGTAGACGCTGCTTTCAATAGAAATCGCCTTCTCGATGAGGTTGCAAACGTTTGGCTGAGAGGCTGATACGGTCGAAGACAGGAAGAGTAAAGAAGTAAGCAGAGTTTTTCGGACTGCCACCATCGCGGACTTCGAGGGAGTACTGAGGAACCGGTGGGGGCACTATATAATATAGGCTCCAGTTGAATTTGGTGAATGACAGTCAGGTGGTCAGCATGCCGAGATCGTTCGCATGTTTCGAGTGATGGTAAAGATGTGCGGGCTCCAATCCCCGGGCCTTGAGCCTTGGAGGCAGTAGTCAGCCCTCGACCCATGTGCGCCACTCATAGCAACTTGAGGTAGATCGTAATGTGAGACGCGCGTCGCGTAGGGATGATTGCCGTGTAGTTATACTTATTGATGATGGAATGATGGGCACTGAAAGCAAGGGTGCCGGTTCGATTCGTGGCAGTGCCAATTATTTAAGATATCTGTCGTAAGTATGATAAACGAGAACTGTCGGTCAACTCTGCTACTGAGCTCGGGCAGAAGATTTTGTGAGCTGAAGCCATGCTAGTAAATGTGAAAGAGTTTGAGGCTGACTCGAAATTTGGACGACTCAGCACAGCCTCCAACTTAACTCGGTACTCGGACATTTCGACCGCTAAATCAGTTCAAATTTGGGACGCCACACGCTGCTCAATATATTCAGATCATAAGTATATCCAACGACAGTTGAGATAAGACACGTTTTGAACTCCCTAGTCACCCTCACCGGCCCGAGGCTCAAGGTCTACATAATCTCAACCCCGTGAGTCCTCTCCAGGGCAGGGCCGGAGGTCTGAGACCGACAATTCGAGAAAGACGGTACATAGTACATACATATACAGAAATAATTAGTCTGCGAAGATGACATTTCGGTAAAGTACAATCATTGACGGGAACCAGAGCTGAGAGCGCCACAGTGATATGCTGGAGATACTGGGAACCGGATAAAACGGTGTCTTTGAGTGAAAACCTATGACTATGACCGTGGTAGGTGAGAAAGGAGACTTAGATCAAGTGGACCTGTATGAAGGAGGTGGAGAAGAGTAAGGTACACTGGGCGCGCGTGCTGGTGAGGTATAATCGCGACGCTCTGAGGGAGCATGCGGAGTGTAGGTAGATTCTGGTATACGTTCGCGTTGAACGAAGTATAAACTTGGAGTCCGAGTCGAACACGAATGCGTGCTATGTCTGACTGGAGATGGAAGCGGAAGTGGAGAGGCGAGTTTCTGTTTCGCGACGGATGGCGAGGAATGTGAATAAGAGGACCGAGAACTGTGATGAGCAGGCGAAAATTTCTGGAGGCCAGAGAGGCCGGAGAGAGAAGAGAGGGCCGGGGACGGGGCTGTCACATCCAAGTTGTGTATCCAATTTATGATTCTCTGGTTTGGATCCCTCCTCTGCTCCTCAGGCTCACACATCGCAGGCTCTGGTGGGTACCCCCGCTCCCTGATCCGTTTCAAGACAACGCAGATCGAACGACACCCCAATCGTTCACTGGGAACCTGCTTGTGGCATCGTTCAGCCAGATCCCAGAGCTCGCTGTACAATGGGCCAATGTTCGGAGGCCGCTCGGGGCGGCGACCGTTGAGGACTTCTCTGATGACCGACGCGTCGTCTTCAATGTGGGGGAATGGGTGATCTCCTGTGAGGATCTGTCATAGTGTTCAGTGCGATGCTCAATGACTGAAATGAGAGAAGGCTAGGTTCCTCACCTCGATGATGAACATGCCAAAGGAGTACGTGTCGCGGGATCGGTGCCATGCGGAATCGAAAGAGTTGAGGTCGAGAACTTCAGGCGGCTGCCAGCGGACGGAGTCCCGGTTGAGAAGCGTGGTATAGAGGGAACCTGTCAAGAGGACCGTACCCCGCTCGTCGACCATGACATTCTCCTACAGTTAACGAATGAGTTTACAAACTGACGGGTCGAGTAAGTCACCTACGCCTCTGATATCACCGTGCACGAAGAAACATTGACTCAGATGAAGATGTTTCAATCCCTTGGCAGCTTGCATTAGCTGGGAGGATGGTCAGCAAGGTCACATCAAAGGAATGACAGCGTACAATGTCAAGTTTATCGTGATCCCGATTCATATACATGAAGTGGTTCACATTCGTAGTCACGTTGGGAAGCAGCAGTCGCGGCGAAGATTCCAGATCAGTAACGCCCATAACCTCTAGCACGTTCTCGTGCTTCTCGAGCTGGGTCCAATGTAGTGGCCTTGCCAGGCGTTTCTGGAGGTGTGACATCATAAGTAAGACGGCGACTCTAAGAGACGGAGTGTGTTTACCTTGAGGGCGCGCTGGCGCTCTTCAGATTGGACAGGATACTGCCCACAAGGAATGTCTTTCGAGATGAACTCTCTACCATACAAGCGCCCAGTGGACCCCTACCGAGGTGTTCATATCATATCAGTCCATTTGTATACATACGAAATATCACTTTGAAAGGCGCACCGAATAGTCGAACTGCACGTTCCGGTGCTCGAACGAGGAAGGGTATTTGCCGTGCCGTTCAGAGACTTTCAGAAGCCTTTTTATGAGTACCATGCGAGACTTCTCGCCGCGACGGTCTGGGATGGCTTTGATGCACTGTGAACTTTACTTAGAGATCATTACTTTGAGACAAGGATAATACGCCGCATACCTCGACCAAATCATTGAGCACAAGACGAACACTAGACAACCGGGTGGTTGGGAGAGGGAGGTGACTATCTGCGGTGTCAGTCACCTTTGATGTACGACGTAGTGAATCACGAAGTTCTGGCAAAGCCTCAAATAGACGTTTGTGTGTACTAGAAGTGCTGGAGGACATGGTGGGTAGAGACAACCCAGAAAAGGGAAGGATGCTTGAGAGGCAAGTTTAAATATCATCGGCGTGCTGTAGATAACAGCTCAGAATACGCTGATCAGACAGCTGATCAACGGAAGTTCCGAGCAATGCTGGTCCAACAATTGAGTTTTGACGGACTTTGTACAAATGCTGGACCTACAATTGGGCTTCGAACAGCTGCTGGACCCACAATCAAGGGATTTTGAACATAGTTAGAGAACTTCACAGCCGCAAGGCGCTGAGCATAGGGAAAGGTGGTTCAAAAAGCAGTAGAGGTCTCCATCATAAATCAAATGGTACAGCGCGCGGCTTGGGGAAGCTGGGGGTCAGTGGCCAAGAAACAAATGTCGTGATATTGCCGCGGCGCCTGCCGGTTACTCAGTGCTGCCGTAAGCCGATCCCGCATTGAGCGCCATCCGGTCTTGACTCTTGATTTGACTACCAAGTAGTCGGCAACAAGTAAGGTTTCCTTCACTATCCTTAAATTTCACCTGCTGAATGAGTAATTTACTTACCGCAGTCAAGCAGTGAAATCCAGTGCAATGATGCCACTCCACCATCCTACACTGCCACTATCCACCTTGGCATCTAACCACCACCATGCCACTCCTCAGGAAGAATAACAGTAAACCCTTGATCCCGCCCGTCGAATCGGAGCGCCACGCCAGCCCCGCCTCGAGCTACCGCTCCAGCGCGTCCACATATGTCCCCAGCCGCGATGGCGATCCCTATAATGGCTCCGAGTCGGTATCTCCCGCCCCTCCGCCTCCCCGCGACAGATACAACCGCAACAACGGCGTCGGCGACATCTACACCCGCGGAGACGCCCATCTCGACCATGACCGTAACGAGCTCTTCTCTGGCTACAATCCCGAGCGGTCGCAGGGGTCGGGGCGGTTCTTCGATGGGCCTGGTGCAGGGCGCGAACCTCCGCCAGGCGAGGAGAACGACGAAGACGTGGAGGGCATCAAGCAGCAGACACGCTTCGTCAAGCAGGAGAGCGTCAACTCGTCGCGGAACGCACTGAGGATGGCCTTGGAGGCGGAGGAGACGGCGAGGAACACGATGGTGAAGCTCGGGGATCAGTCTGGTATGGCGCACCCTCATCCATTCATCTATACATTCACCTGATCTGTATCTACAGAGAAACTGGCCAACACCGAAATGCACCTCGACGTCGCCAAGGGCCACTCCACGCGCGCCAGCGACAGGACAGACGAGCTCAAGAAACTCAATCGGTCCATCTTCCGGCCCGTCATCACCTTCAACAAGGACGCCAAGCGCCGTGCTGCAGAGCTCAAGGTGCAGGAACGGTACGAGGAGGAACGCAGCGAGCGTGAGCGCGCCATGCGCGATATTCGCGATACCCAGACCCGCCTTGGGCGTGCGCAGACTTATGGACGGGGTCAAGACGACGATGGGGAAGGAATTTTGCGTCCAGTGTCGGGCGGTCGTGCTGGTGCATTGACAGAGGACCGCAAAGCCCAGCGCTCGCGATATCAATTTGAAGCAAACGGTTCAGACGATGAGCTCGAAGACGAGCTCGATGGCAATTTAGACCAGATTGGTGAAGCGACGAAGCGGCTCAAGGCGCTTGGCATGACCATGGGGCAGGAGCTCGAGACGCAGAACGGGCGTATCGGCAATATCGGGGAGAAGACGGAGGGGCTGGATAACAAGCTGTTCGATGTGAATCGGAGGGTGAGTTGTCGGTTTGGTCTTGACATGGAACGGCGGACTGACTAGCATTGTAGCAAAAGAAGTTTTGAATGTGTCTCTGAGAACGACATCTCATTCGTACTCGAACTTTTGTTGTACTATCTACGCCTCCTCATGGACGTTTGTATCTTTTTTTATTAATCTTCGACTGCATCTCTTCGTATGTTCATCTGTCAATCCCTAGCCACCACAATCTTATTGTCATTATCTGGAAGTCTGCTACTTCCTTCAAAGTTGATCAAGATGCCTTTATAGCTTGAAGTCCTGCCCGTCGCCTGAGCATCGTCGTCTGAATTCTTTGAGTCTTTATTGCCTCGAACTCGAATGCTGAACTCTCCACCGAAGAATTCAACTTTGATTCAACTGAACATACCTAACCTCTTTGGGTCGGGACGGTTCTCCCGATTTTCCTCTCCGGCATTCAGAACAAGCGATGTTCTGCAAACATCGTTACACATCGTACGTGGGCGCATACAGGCCACGCGCGCTGCTCTCAGAGCAACAAGGGGATTATGACCACGCATCCCATCCGATGTCGATCGATCCTCCAGGAAATTGTCTCAGATACGATGGCTCTTTGACCCTTTTTTATTATCTACTTGTGGACAATCGCTGGCTCTCTTCTCTCGGGGGCGCCTTATTCAGATGGTACGGAAGGAGAATCGAGATAAGCCACAATAGGAATAAGACCCTGTCGCCTCCTGATGTCACGGTTAGTAGAGTTGCCCTCGAAAAAGACGACAAGAAAGGTATGTCTACTGAGTACCATATGTTCCTTATCTGAGACGAGCTATAACTACCGCAGCAACAATAACTATCAAACCATATAAACTCAAGCAGACAGAAAGGATCGGAAACTCAGCCTCGACCGTGGTGTGGCGTTTCTCATCTTCGACTTTGGTATCCTCCTCCACCGTGATCGCCTGTGTAATGGCCACCTCGGATGTGCGTTCCTCAGCGAATGTCATTTCTAGCACTCTGAGCTCGATCCCTGACGGTTTGAGCTCTAGATCGTCCGTGAACGCGACCACGCTCAGATCATCATCTAGTTGCGGAGCATTCGCAACGAGGTCGACGATTATCGGCATGCTCTCTGTCACCCTTTCTCCTTCATCTTGCCCCGGGACGTCGTTGGCCACGATATGTGTGCTACCTTCCCGCCCGTCTGAGCCATCGTTTTCCGGTTCCGGTTCCACAACCTCCTCGATGTGACCTCCTCCGTGAGTACCAGTCCGCTCGGAATTCATCATCTGGCAAGCCGTTCACATACAAGCAGTATTACAGATAAGGAGAGCGGACCTTGAAGATGAAGTCAACCTTCTCGTTCAACTCCTCCAAGCGTGCATGGGAAGCGCGCTGCATGGTCTTCAAGTCCTCCAATATTTGTATCTCGGTTACGTTGCTCTCAATCTGCTCTGTATTAGTTGAAGGCAAGACTAGGAAGTGTGAGATGATACGCACGTTGAATGTCATATATGCCTCAGTAAGGATATCCTTTAAACGCTGGATCTTTCCCTGAATATCACCACTTCTGACAACTCGTTTCCACCGTTTCATGTTCGCAAGCTCTGTGAGCTCGCTTTCAACGTTGCGAAGTACCCTGAGATAGATTGTCAACGGTTATTTTCCGAGGAATGAATGCATCTAACGTACTGACGCAACGCATAGAGGTGTACGTTGACACCGGTGGCCCTATCCGTGGACGAGCCAGCCATGTTTCTGAGCACAATCAAGGTCATACGCGCCGTGTGACCAGCTATCAGTGCGCAATCTTCTTTACATGTTTTCGCGCCCTATACACCACCAATCATGGGATTAGATGTTCATGTAGGCAACGGGTGATACACACCTCTGCAGCAACAAGCAGCTTCTTGACAGTAGCACACGCGCTTTCGACGATAGGCCCTGCGATGGGAAGGGCTTTGAACATGCTCTCGGCCACGTCGAGACCGAGCACAAGAGGGCTAGTATCATCACAACTGGATCCGAGGTCAATGTTGATTGCGACAGAGGCTGTGGGCCAAATTGCGGCGCCGATGGTGGAGCTTTGAGCCTGCAGTCTGTTGAAGTGGGGAAGTAGGATTTGCTGAACGAGAATGTCCGCCTCTCCTCTGGTGGGAGCCGCAAGGGAAGGCCTATAGCTGTACATGTACGGGGCCTCATCCATGATCTCATCCACACTGAAACCATGTTATACAAGCGTTCAGCACAGTCGATTGCTCTACGCACCTCAGGGAGGGATTGAGGTTGATAAGATCAACCCATTCGATGTCAGAATCTGTGTTATCTTCCAGGGCGAACCAGCCGTTCAATTGGAGACCACTGGCAACAATCATCTTTAAGTTGTCCGACCGACCACCTTGTTGAAGAGCTGCGATCCACAACTGCAAGCGGACTACGTCCATTCTGACTTCGGGATTATCCTGCCGGCATGATTATTACGGACATATGTGAATCATGATCCAAAGAGAAATGTCAGACTTGCCCGCACCAGTCTATACCACTCTCTTCCATTATTATCATGTTGAGGGCCTCGCACAGTCATGATTTGACGGAGTGTCCGGAAACGGCTTTCTCCCTCGGGATAACCAAGTGAAGCACACAATGCAATCGCAAGATCACATTGCCAAATGGTCTCTAGGTCCCCACGGGCAAGTACGATGCACCAACTGTGCGAAAGTGGCCATCCTACCTCCATTGATAGGTGGTGAGGGGATGGAGACTGGAAACCCGCTGCCCGAGAGGGGCGGCAAATGAGGGGCATACGAGACGAGTCACGCAAGAGCAACAATGTCGGGATTCGTTAGCTAGAGTGTTGTCGACATGGTGGTGATGAACTGATAGCAACAGTGATCTGATCTGAGCGCACCGTCCACACGTGCATCAGGATTCAGAGCTGTCCGAGATATTGATGTCACTTACAGTATAAATGACGTGAAGAAAACAGGGCAGGTTACTGCCCTCAATACCTACAATGCAGGGTTTGCATGAGCCCTAGGCCTCTAGCATATCATACCCCAGTCATACCCCTCGCACAAGAAACCATGGCCAGGCAAAAGTTGTATCCACGAGCAAAGGAAGAATGCTTCGTCTTCCATCTGTCCTTTTTCATACCTCAGTAGCAGGTGCGCTTGTATCTATCTCACTCTATAACATATGCATGTTAGTGACCCCTCACAAACTCCTCCACCAACCGCCTGAACTCCGCCGGGCGTTCCGCGTGCACTGCAAATCCATCGTCAGTCAGTCATCACACCCTCGCAATCTAGGATACGCACCCCAATGGCCCGCATCCAAATTCTCCATCTTCATCTCCGGAAACAACTGTTCCGCCACAGGTGTATTCCGCCGGTTGATAAAGTTGCTCTTGGTGCCCTTGATGAAGAGAGTGCGCGCCGGCCAGTGGGTCTCCCCAGGAGAGTAGGGAAAGTCGCCCAGCTCGGAGATGGCGGACGAGAGGATGTCGAGGGGGATCTTGAACCGCACAAAGTCCTTGGGATTGGATTTGGCGGGCACGACGAGGTTCGTGAGGAGAAATTGCACCACTTCCGGTTCTACTCCTGCTTCCCTGAGGGCATCCGCAGCGTCCTTGCGCGTCTTGAAGCGCATGGCCTCGATGCGCTGCATCACGCTGATATAGTGGTGGAACTCGGGAGAGAGGGAGCCACGCGACGGTGCGATGTCCGCTATGATGAGGTTCGCTAGGAGAGTGGGGGAAGGACGAGAGAGCGCGAGGGCCATGGCTACTTTTCCGCCCATGGAATGCCCAAGCAGCGACACGTCCGTCAGGCGCTTGGACTCGAGAAAGTGCTGCACGTCGGTGGCCATGGCAGTGTATGTCATCGGGTGTGCGTGCGGCGAGTCGCCATGATTGCGCAGGTCCTGCACGGTGTCAACTAGGCAGTAACTTGGAGGTAGAGTGTGCTCACTAGAGCGTAGACGGGTCTGTCGAGGTCGCGTGCAAAGGCTTTGGTGAGGGATGTCCAGTTGCGCTTCGAGCCACTGTCGCTGTCAACACTAGACAAAGCAAGAGAACTGAAGGCGACGCACAACAGGCCGTGCAAAATAACGAGCGGTCTCTCTGTCTCATTGCCGCTGGAGGGAACAATGACGGAGTGCTCGAGCTCAACAGGTCCGGCGGTGGTGGCGATGCGTCGGAGCTGTGCGCCTGCTGCTACGTTGTCATCCGGCTGAGGAGAGGGAGGGAGGGATGGTTACAGAGGGCGGGACGCCGCGGGATGAGCCGACAGATCATGGTGGCAGGTGACAAGGTGCGATCACTGGATTTTCGGAGTCAATACTTAGAACCGTATTTTATCAAGTCAACACATATTATTGCTTGAATAGGCGTATCAAGACGAGTTGATTCATCGTCGTCTGTTTAATGGGTCTTCTTTCGCGACAAAAGCATAAGGCCGACTATCACACCATCGTGCGTATATAGACGAGCGATCTAGCGGCCCTCGCCGCTCGGAGTGAAAGGCATGTCGTCTGCTGGGCAGCCATCTAGGTTGGCCGTTGCACAAAGGGTCACCGTGGAGCATACTAAATCGAAAGAAAAGAAACACCACTGTACTATGGTTGACGCTCTATCCGAGTCTTCTTTCTTATGTCTGCTTAGGATGGTACTTATGGCTCCTGTTGTTGCTGTATCAAGGAAGTACATAGACAGGTCTTGTATACTACTGCCTTCAGTTTTGAATACCAGGTCACAATCTTCGAATTCTACCTCCCCATTCGTCTATACGTATCTAGATCTATCCTCAAATCACCGGTGAAGCACTTAGTATGATTTGAGACTCTCCATCCCCAGCCGAATCCCATCCATGTCCTTGAGCCTATCCTTGAGAGCACCACTCGATCCACCGAGCTCCTCCTCCCACCAACGCGTGTCCTCTCCCCTCCAGCCGCCAGTCAAGAATGTCTTCACATCCTTACCCATCGCCTGTAGCTTCTTGTACGACTCTGGCGGATTCGCGTGGCTGTGGCCATCCTTGAACGTGAATCCATTGAGAGCCAGCATCAGGGCAGGCGGGACAGTGACGCGTCCGATCTTGAAGCACATCTGCGAGACTGAGATACAGTGAACAGTTGCGCCGTCCGGTTCCTCTTCGCTAGCGAGCTGGGCAGCGAGAGCCGATAGGTCAGTAGGCGTATTGGAGGCGGGCGTAGGTGCGGTGACAGTGCTAATCGAGCCCGGTGACTTCTTGGCCGGGCGTTTCTTCGTTTTGGAGACGAATTTGCAGTAAGCGTAAATCTGCGGCGTAATATAACAAGGATGAGGAAGGGTCAACGTTGAAAGAAATGATCTATGCACCCATTTGTCTCCCCAAGCGGCAATATATGTGCGTACTTCGTAGGAGACAAGCATCGGAATCTCTCGGATGAAAAGGAACGATGTAGCTGGGTAGATGTCAGACAGGTTGAGGGCAGGGGTATGCCTGCGCTTACCGGCCAATGGAAGCACGCCGCCTATATCTGCGCGATATAGTTGAGGTATATGCTCAATTGCCCAACGAAAACGTGCAGGATCCAATGCCTGTGAGACACGTTGAGTTACCGTCGTAAAGCGCCGCGACGCTGGAGGTATACCTTTGCATATGACGAGTTACTAAGGTGCATATTGAAGTCGGAGTCGTCAATGGCTGCAATGATGCGTACGAGTGAGATATATTACCATATTGCGGGAAACACGTACTAGCAAAGCATTTATAATGCATGCACACCTCAAATGGTTTCTTGCCCACCGGTGATCGTTTGTGCCACCACGCCTGTGATGCCTCCTGCTTTGCGCGGATGGTCTTGTACTTCAAAGACATGTAAAACATATTCTCCCGAAGCTTGAACATGATGAATTCAGGTAGGACGCGAACTACACAGCAATGTCAATACATGCGCATCCGCACAGAGTACCGCTTACGGTGCCATACGAGGGGGAAGGATCGTATGTTGATGAGAAGCAGGAAGGCCAAGGCATATCTCGTGGGGGATGAGGCAGATTTGAGTATAGCCAGGACGCGCTGAAGAAGCGAGGTCATCTTGACGTGAGAGAGAAGAGGCAAGAACAGTTGATTTCCCCAAAGTTCCCGGCTAAGTATCACGTACAGTACGTAACCGATTGCCGCCATCGGCCCGTGGGTACTAGCCTGATCCAGCTGGAGACGATGTGCGCAGACAGGTGGAAGCTTCAAGCCACATCTGACATCAGAGGAAATCATTGGGACTTCTATCCTGCATGTTAAGTACCACACTTGCATGGACCTATGTATCTCCCGCCCGAGCGAGATCCTCCTTCCGCCGCCGCGCTGACAACTCGAAAGTTCGTCACGGTGGCATGAAATCAGTGCTTACCTGGAAATGAACTGCATATCGCTGTCGCATAAGTATTGCATGGCTGGAATGTCATCTGCCACGCCAGCGCAAAGACATTTCAAGCTTGTGCCCATTTGGTATTAGCGCCACACCCGAGACCTTCTATGGGAATTCAGGTAGTATCCTGGAGTGCTCTCTATTAGTATATCCCTTACCAATACCGAAGGATGTGCTCGTATAAAGTCCCATTGCCGAGGAACCTATGAGATTCAATATACCTTATCGTTGTCCGTGTCGCTGATATCGAGGCGAAACCCAAGAACCTACTCCCGCTGAGAGACAAAGTGGCAAGCCTGAGAGCTCCTGCAATCTAATCGTGCCCAACGAAGTCCCGAGACAAGTTGAGGGCGAAAGGCTCACGGTGACGGAGAGCATATCGGCAATTGTCAACGTCGTAGACCACAATTGGATGCTGAACGTTCGTGGTCGTGTCGGACACGTTCACCGGCGATCTGATGCTCAAACCGCCGGGGCTCGGGCTCAGAGCGATAGAAGCGCTAGCGTCGTTCGCTGAGGAACGAGCGTCTGAACGAGCCGTTGCACAGAGAATCATTGCGAAATAGTGTTTCAGGGCTGGAGAGAGGAAACGTCATACCACGGTTGAGGCTGATTTCCAATCCTCAATGTCTGCTTAGGTTTATATGGCTTGATAGTTTTTGTTGTTGCTGTAGCCTAGTTCACCTCAGTCAAAGGAGTATAGGATAATCGTACCATACACGTTCTACGGACTCGGAAAGCGTGCGCCATCGCATCACTGACACAAGATGCATAGACCAAGTTTACAGCACATTGTGTTGCCACTGTTGCGCCACACAGCCCACGCTTACATCAACTTCTTAAATTTATATATGCATTACATCTCAAGTGCTTGGTGACCGGTGAGTAGTGACTGATTGCTGTTGAGTGGTCGTGATACTATTGTGTCCGTAGCATAACGAGCTTCAATATTTGTTTCTGCACATCCATAATGGAACATAAGCCCAGCAGATTGCGCTGCTCGCTCGCTCGATCTCATAAGCTTCAACATCAAGGGGAGGCTGTGTAGAGGCTCCCAGCTACCTTCAGCTACTGGGATTGAGCGACGGGCAGTGGGCAATGAGCATCTTCATGGGGTTCTAAACTTCTAGTACCGTGCATGTAGGGAGATCTGGGGTCCTTCTTGAAAGCTTCTTCTTGGCCCCTTTACCAGCTTGCACCTTAGTGTACTATGGGAATTTGAATTGGGACACTTTACGCTCGAAAAAGGAATCAGGCCTACATATATGAATCCGTTCTACAACAACAGGGTATAACCTCCTATGAATACACCTAACAATTCGTCATCCTATTGGGACTCCCTGTGATATCTTGACATCGGTATGAGATATCTTGACATCAGTCATCAGAGCGTTTTTTGTACCTGAACCAGCAATGACTCGCGCGCGTTCGCGCAAGAGGCCCCATTCGACCCACCAGTTATCTGCATCGTCCTCTGCGTCGTACCCAAATACTTCCTTGATCTCGATCCACTCTGGCGATTCCTCGAGGTCGCCGACGGCTTCGAGGATACCTTTGCCTGCATCACGTTTGGAACGCATGGACTCATCGCGCATCTGTTGGAACTCGCCGGGGGGTGCCGTCATATACTGGATAATTCCAGCTTCCTTCTGGTATACCGATAAGCAGCGCGGGTGCCGAAGGTCCTGGAACGCGTAGAGGAAGCTTTGGATTTGGTCTTTGGAATGGAGATGCGAGAAGAGCTTCGCGAGGACGGCGCCGTCCTCGATGGCGAGTGCGCATTCCTGGATTGATCCCGGCTGGAGAAACGCGTCAACGTCAGTACAATAGACAACTGTAAGGGCAGAAAGACTGCGCACTGGCATGGCATGTGCTGCCGCACCCATGACAACTAAACGATTGTCGACCCATTCCTCCAAAGGAGGTCGGCCTTCAACGGCCACACAAGTGCAAGTCACATCGGTTGCCAGAGCGGCAAGGCGTCGAAGCCTAAGGATTACATTTAAAACGATTGAAAGCCGTGTCACAAAAGAGAAGTACTTGGGCTCTGAAGTTTCCACCGCGGTCGCCAGTCCATGTAAAGGGGCGCTGTCGTTCCAAGTGGTCTCGTTTGAATCTCGTGGACAGTACGCGTAAAGTCCAAAGCAGGATGATTTTCCTCCCTAGTATCTCGGTAATTAGTCGCGCAACTATATCCGGACCATTCAGACTCGCACCGTTGGGACACCGAGCGCTGCATGCTGATTTCCAAACCAGGTCATCAATGTCGGCTAGTAGAGGGGAGAAAGTCGTCATTGAGATCGGTAGAAATGTGTATTGGGACATACGATTTCGCGGTCGACCATAGGTCTCAAAAGGCTGTCCTTCATGAGAGCAGATATTGGTATGGTAGCACTGTCAAGCTCTTTAGAATCGGAGTGTCTTGGCGTGGTGTGGGACTGACCTGTACATGCTCATATTGACTGTGGGGTCTGCTTCCTCCTCATCATTGCCCTCCATGACTATCTGTCGCGTCACTCCGTACAGCCCATCGCATCCAATGATCACGTCTCCTCGAACGACTTCCCCGCTACATAGAGTCACTGTGCCCGCTTCAGAGTCGAGTGTCTCTACCGGGGAGTTGAAATAGACGTCCGTCCCGGCGGCCACCGCTGTCTGATATAAGAGCCGCCGTAGATCGCCAATCTTCGGGAGCAACAGTGGTCAAGCCATTGGCGATGCGGTCGGGCACATTGACATACCGAGGCAAACACGAATTCACCTCGCGTCTCGCGAAGGACTTCCTGGTCCCATACATGACTGCCAAGCCGTTCCCCGGTTTCTTCTGTGTACGGCGAATGGAGGTGATTAGTAGGGAGATGAAGCGAGAAAAGATGGACGCACGGAGGATGATGTCAAGTGCACCAGAAATTACCCCGATAGCCCGAACCTCCCTCTCCAAGCCCCAATGATACAGAATTTTTGAAAGGTTAGGGGGCATCCGACAGGCCCCAGTTGGCTACAATTAGGCTCCTCGTCAGCAGGTATGGAGGAGGATAGAGCAATGTTGGACTGACGCGGTTGAGATTTGCATCCTTCTCTAGGACAACGACGCTGTGACCGACTCGTCTGAGAGCGACCGCTGCCGAGAAACCAGCAATCCCGCCTCCCACAATGACAAATTTAATCGGGAGATCCGCCTGCATTGGCCGATTGCCCAAACCGCTTGTCTGGAAAGAGAGGTTGGCTCCTGTCAGTAAAAGAAAATCTTCCGCGGGGGCAAAATGGACTGACCGTGCCAGACATTATAAATGCTTAGCGGCTTGGAGTGATAATGACGGTCCCCGTTTGACCTGTTTTTGAAATTCCTTTCTTGTTTCTTATACCGTTGGGAGAGGGGGAGATATAATAAGGAAATAGGTATCTCAAGAAAATTCAGGCGCGCGGAGAAGAGGCTAGAAGAGGGTCTCTTCTGTTCTGCTTCCTGTCTGCTTCTGTCGACAACGGGTCGACAATGAGAGGGTGGCAAGTCTGACATCGGGAATCGGAGCACATCCTCAGGCAGATAATGCGCCCCTTCATTTAAGGTCATATGAGAGAAACGAGCAAATCTAGAGGCGAGCAAGCATTTCCGTATGATACGAAGCTAGCCAGTAACGCTCCTTGGTTGGAATATTTCCAGTAATGAGCTTACTCGAGAGGAAACGAAAGATAGGAAGGGACGCAAGGACTAACGTCACAGTCACCGAGTTCCGCAAATCCGGAATATTCCGAAAGAAGCATGCAGCACTTGCGCAGACTTGCGCTGCCAATCGGCATCAATAGACAATGTTTATGTTTATAGACTGTTGACTTTTCTCTCCCTGCCCTGCTTTCGACAAAAGACTGTAGAAAGGTTTGTCTCAGACGTCCAAGGTGCGTTCTTGTGCGCTCCCTTCTCATGGGTAACACTCCCTTACCCACATTCTAGGGTTATCATCATCGTTTTGCATATTCTTGGTCAGGACTCAGGAGGAACAGGTGGCGGCCTGGTGGCCGCGGAACCGCATGATGCGGTCTTGACGTCCTTTCAAATTCATCACTGGAGGCAAACTGGAGGTGCTCTTTTCTCGAATCAGGTTTCCTCGATTCCCTGACGAGAATACGTATAATGCGTGGCATTGGGCTGCATTGGGTCACTGCCTTTGAGTAAGTGGCCAATGGGAGAGGGACGATGCGCATGACTGGCGCAATCCGGCGGGTCAACCAATTGACACTTCTGGAACTTGAGGTTGCAATTGACATTGTGGAATTAGGTGCGCTGGATGTTGATTGCTGTCTATTGCCGTTCACGCTGGTAAAGACGGCGGTGATTGCTATGTATATAAGACCCAGGGTCAGTCAGCCGCATCTTCATGACGTCCCCTTGTTCGAATTACAACTCAAGATTATCCCAGGCTTATCTAACGATATCCCTTAGCGTAAAAAGCTCAGAAACACGGTTGTCAGCAAAAACACGTCGAGCTGATTTATTCCATGATCACCATCTCAACGATGCGACTACCAGTCAAGTCAGTCTTCTCTCTCTCGTTGGATGATTGTTGGCCCCAATCTCACTCTTCGACCTCTCATTGAATACGCACGACCTTCACTTGGGGCTCTAGTGCGCTTAAACTCCCATGCTCAAGCTAGAGAAAATCACATCACCAGAGAATGAGCGCCACCAAAGCAACCGCCCGAAGCCATCCCTTTCTCGGTCTATTCGGTGAGGAAATCAAATCATTTGATGGAAGGGATAGAAGACCAAGAGAGACATCATATGCAGACGTATCATCCCGATGGCATGAATGTCTATGCCAAGTGAGTACAGGACATTGATCATCATTCGCTCGCGCAGGCACCGCACTAGCGCCTACTAGCGCTGTCTAATGGCATGTAGCATTGCTCGGCCTTATCAGTGCTGGTAACCTACCCTACCACTCTCTCACTCCAGTCGCATCCCTATTTGCGTGGAGACTACACCAACGTCGAGTAAGTACGTCTCTTCGAGTGCGTAACCCACCCAACACCTTCGGACTCTGGCACTTTCAGAACATGCATAACGCCACTATCAGCGAGCCAGTGTGACAAGTACCTTGGCGAGGTGAGATGGTCGAAGCTCCGCCTGTTCTCAATCAGGCGCGTCTAGAAATACCTTCCGCTTGCATGCATGTGGCAAGGCTTTGTCAAGGTTCAAGCTTTCAAGCCGCGACCGCGTCGCCATCGTGTAAATTTGGGCTCTCGACTGATGAACGATCAGAAAAGTCGACGCTGCACCATTCGCCAAGTGAGCGCGTCATTCCATAAATCGTCTCTACACACCTCAGCTCCTTCCAAGCATCGTTCAAGAATCTGGCACCGAGGACCCTTCACAGCGACCCTTCCGCCGCGGCGCCGTCTATCATTCACCTCTTTGGACAAGAATGAGCGGGGCAGTCTTGGTGAGCGCCACTACATTCGTGTCTCTCTATATTGTCGATGCTGCTCGAACATTGCGTCCACTCCCGGACTGTTTTTTATCCCAAGTCCCCTCAACCCGTATGTGCGCAATTTATCATAGACATCGGTTATGATCCATGAGTTCTGTAAACTTACATATTGATCCGTGGCGCTCCAAGCTTGCGACAATATCGATAATTTTATCTCTAACATCATCAAAACCTCATTGAGCGAGAGTATCGTTCAACGACGTGAGGCCGCAATCGGGCGAGGATGGACGCGTCCCCCGTGTACTTACGTATAGATTTTCTCGAAAGTGCGCCTCGGTGTTTTTAAGAGACTCCTAGGACGGTCCTCGAGACTATGAAGGGATATCCACTGTACAGACCGCTCAAGTCTCGTGCTCTTATACAGCTGCACTCTCAGCCATTGGCTGGGAACAGGCAGAATGACCAGCAGTAAGCGTTTTCCTCACCCTTCCTTCTTTCGACCGGAAACATCAGGCTTTGCTGACTGAATGTCTTATGTATCCCAGAAAGTTTGACTCTTCCTGTTACGACGTAAATTGATCATGAAATGACAAAAGAACGGACAAAAGATGCTCGTGAGGATCTTGAACTGCTTCACTGTCGAAGGGGGCATTGCTTCGCCTCTCGAGTCTCAGCTCATCCCGCTCAATATCAAAAATCCCTCTATCGAATTCCACAGGGTCCTCTAGAACCAAGATCCACACATAACACATCCAAGTCCTACGTAAGTACGTGCCCGCAATGTGAGCCTATTACTCTTCCTTGGACGCCTTGCTTCCACCCCGTAACGACAGGATGATATCTCCGCCCAACCGGTACATTGTCATCGAGGATAATATACACCAAACACTAGAAAAAGAGGTACGTGAGTCGGGTCATGAGCGGGGGAGGATGGGGGCGCGCAAACGTACATGTTGGGGCCGATCCAGTAATACAGCACGTCCTTGAACTCGTTGTGCCCAATCGCACACCATCCACAGAAGTACTCCTGAGTGAGATACAGTATAGTCTTGGCCAGCGTGACGTTGGACGCGGTGTACCCAAACAAGGGCGCAATGTCGGATTTGCAGACATGGAGAAGCACGAGATACGTGATCTGCAGTGCACGATGTGAGCCGCAGTATCCAGTGAGGGGAGCAGGGCGCGAAAAGAAACAATTACCGCCGCGAAGTTTTCGAGAAGGTTCAATATCGCTGGAGACGTTGGTTACCGGATGGTGAGAAGACAGCGCGTCGTACCTGCGGCGTTAGCAAAGCCGTCGCCATCTTCAAACGCTTTCACGCCATAGACCTGCCAGTGGGCATCAGGTGCTGTCCCCCCGTGAGAACGATAACCTGCTATTCATACCTTGTCTATTTGCCCGTAGAAATCGTATAGTTTCCATGCCCAATGCAAATCGCCACCCACCATGGAACGCGGTCTAGATAATGGGTAGCGACAACGCTGATCAGAAGAGCTGCCACTCGAGAAGGGTTGGGGAGAGACGAAATAAACGAGCCTCATTAAACAGTACCCCGCATCCCAGATCATCAGCGGCGCCGTCAGCATAAACCACACGCTGATCCAGGTGTAAACTCGCGGAGCCATACGAGGAGGGGAGAAGGGAAAGGAAAGCGAGGGAGGGGAGAGCAGTCGGAAAACGAGCCTAGCGGTCTTTAAACCATCAAAACCGAAAACTGGCAGCCTTTTGAAGGTTGTGCTTCCGATTCGTAGCTTATCCAACAGCGTTTAACGGATCTGAGGCGCCTTACGTTACGTTAACGGGCCATGAGGCCGCTTCAGATTCGATACTGACAAAAGAGGCATCGAACGTCCGATATATGGACAACAGCCTACAGGCAAGTCGGGTTTCATGCAAAGCCGTGTGGGAATCCGGTTTCCAAAGGGAGTGCGTGGGCGTGGGCGGGATCCCACTGCTAGGCAGTGTGGCGACCGAGGAAGAGGCGTAACCGTCCATCACTGGTGCCTCTTGTCGCGTGAAATGAATTCTACTTGACAATCAATTATCACCACACTTTCGGGTCCTTGGCATGACATCGCCCTTGTGTAAGTGTATCCAGTAGTGTACGCACGGACCCACCCAATTCGAAGCCTTCGAACGGCGGACAATCGTGGCATTCCCTTGTCTATGTATACATCCAGACACCCGATCGCATAAACGGCAACAACCTAAGGATAGTGGCTGGGCCGGGAGAAGGAGAGTTTGGGAATCCGTTCGTGATAATTAATGACGCCTGTCAGACACACACACACACACAAAATCAGCATTCAGGGTTTCCGCCACCACTGGCACGCACGATCCTCCTTCCACATATGAGCGGTGGCCTTCAGGTAAGGTTCGTAATACGGTTTCTTCAATTGTACCTGCGGATAAGTAAGTAAAACCCAAGTTCAACGCAAAGGAGGAGCTTACATCGACAAACCACTCCTTCGTGCATGTCCATGCTTCAAACAGCCTGACAGTCGTGTTGCCTGTCCCGGGGATCTCGCTGTGGCTCACTTCGAAGAGCGTGCATTCCGGCTCTGACAAGCACCCACTGTACGAAATCGACAGCCCCTCGAAAAACTGGTCAAAGTCGGATGTCGCGATGATGATGGTCACGTCGACTAGGAGAGACATCTTCTGGTGATGACATGACTGATTATCGCAGCACCTTTTAACGGAGAAGATCGCCCTGCTTAGATGGATGGATCGGGATTCCCGAAGGACAGTTGGCAGCACGTTTGTCATCCTGCCGTACCCAGTAACTCGCTCCCATGCAATTCCGTCGGAATCTCTGGATCGATGAGAAAGATGCTGACAGAGAGAGACAAGGATAATGATACAGGACCGCATTGATTGGTTTTCAATCATGACATCGCCTGTAACATGACAAACCTAAGGCCCTTGAAACATGTCAGTTCAGGCCTATGTCCATGTTTGGCCAAACGGCAGACATGTTGCCGAAATCCTGGGTTCGATTCACAGAGACGTCAATAATTTATCAGACTCGCGCGCGCTTGCGCGCGCGTATGCGTGTACGCTGTCTCGGTGCTCAGCCGATGTTCCAGTAAGTCGGATGTAGCAAGCTCAACTGGTAGACACTATATAGTCTCTGTGTAATACTGTGACGAGGGCAAAGATTTTGAGTTGAGTTCACTCCAGATGAATACCTGCAATCCACCATGCGCCGCAGGCCCGAAAATTCGCACTCGCACTCACACAAGGACAAGAATGTCAAATGCATCGTATTCAAGAATGCACACAGGAAAGATAATTACTTGAGGTATGAGGGGCCACCGACAGTGTCCGACACTGCACAAACAGCCGGTTTACAAGTGAGGTAGCCATACGGTGTACATAGCAGTGCTGTCAGTCAGTGGCACACATGTCTGCTCCCATCGTATCCTCCTCCGATTTTGCCACTGTGCAAGACAAAGAGTGCCATCCATCGTTGTTGAGAATGAGAGCCGCGTGTCGGTTTCTTGTGTTTTGGGTAGCCGAGTGTGGGTGTAAGTGGGAATAAGTTCTCGTCGCTTCTGCTGTTGTCCTCGGTGAGTGTGTTGTTTTGTCGGTGTCGTTGTCGTTGAACCTCCGTTGTCGTCGAGAGAGGGAAAGTTGTTCGATTGATGCTCGGTCCGCATCATCCGCATCCGCATCAGGCTAATCTTATCCAACGATGAGAGACTTGAAAATGATTGGCTGAGGCCTATGTCCAAAGACAGGCCTTGCTCCGGATGGACATAGCCTTGAAAACGGGCTGCCCTGCCAAATGAGCACATAGACCCGACTTGAAAACGAGACACGGAACGCGCGTATCTCAGTCCCTAGCGCAATTCAGATCAAATGGTCATATTGGGAGATAGGTATCTAACTCTAGATACCCCTCCCTCTTCTCTTTTTTTTCTCCCTTTTCTCAACTTGAAAAAACTTGAAAAAGACTCCGTCTGAACAGACATAGACCATAGGCCAAACCTAAGCCTGCAGGCTGACACATTCTGCTTCAAGTTAATCTCCAAGATAATATGCGGATCTACAGTTCTATATCTCCCGAGACGAGTCGCAAATCGATGAGAGTAGCTGCGAAAGACATTGCTGCGCGTCGGTCCAAATCTTTTGGATTACCGTCCTACGTATAGCCGCCCCCACAACGTGCCATGATCAGTGCGCGTGCAATGCATTGACGCATAAGCCTAAGCTATACACACCGTAATATATGTATAGCTCTAGTTCGAGTCCGATACCGGAGGGGTGATAGAACGCGCTCTTGGTGAGTCTCCCAGTGTGGCGGTGAATCGAGTAGAGTGCGGCGAATTCGACGAGGATCTCGATTCTCGATGATGCCGCGATACTTCTCTGATAAGGAGCCTGTAGATGCTAGAGAAGTAGATAAAGATCCAGTCGATGCTATAGATCATACGCTAGCCACATTATGATGCGACGAATATCCCGCTGCGGTAGATGTGAGTACGAACTCGAAGAGAGGACGCGAAAAGCCCACGACAAAGTTGTACAGGACGGCAGGACGATGGTGGGCCAGTGGGTGCCCCATAACAATACAATCCAACGTCTCCAGATTCAACACTGAGTTAGATATACTGAGTAAGGTCAGACATGGAGGACTCACGACTATGGCGTAATATACAGCGACAAGATGTCGAAGTTGATGAAGCTCGGCTCCATCGCAAATCAGTCCAACCGAGTAGCGGGGTGAGCTCGTTCCATAGCGGGCTGAGCCCATTGTCCATATGAGAGTCACAAAGACGGCCATTGCGCCCCTCCGTTTGGGGCCCTTTGCGACTACATAGGTAGATTAGGTGCCGCGAAGGACCCATCTGCCCCGCGAGGTTGGTTTTCAGCATCAGACGCAGGCGCTTGAGGTCTGCGTCAAGTCCGCATGGTAATGATGTGCCTGCGGCGGAGGTTGGACGTGTGAGCTCTTTCATTGTGGTGAATGTTATGGCGACGGCAGAGAGCCGGATGCCTTGGACACGCGGGCTCGGGATCGCGATGCAGCAAAGAGCCCGCTGCGACAGTTGTTAGTGCGAAATCGAAGGGAAGACACGGATGGCTGACTGACTGGATTCGACAATGTCCGCAGGCTACTTGAAGTCGAGGTTGATGAAGCTCGCCTCGATGATTTTGTCCAACTGGGTCGTCCGAGCGTGAAGGTAGGCTGGAGTGGAACCATGGGTCCATGTGGGAGTGATGAGAATAGCTATCATCGTCCACGGTTTGGGGCCCTTTGCATAATATGTGCCACAACAGTAGTCCAGATGCCGTATACGAATATCTCGGCGATGTTGGTGTTAATTCATCACCAGATGCTTGAGATCTGCGCCGCGTCGGCGGGGATGGCCATGGCAATGGGTTCGAGGAGGTGATGATATGCAAGGTCGGATACAACTGTGTGTCTGCGCAAGGTGAAGGTGTGAACGCGCTGAAAATGGCGGATGGTTCGGCGGTGGCAGAAATTCGGGGACCTTGAAGACGCGAGCTCGTCGCCTTGGAAGGAGGAGATCGTTTGTAGAGGGTCACCATGATGCGAGGAGAAGGACGAAAGGAGGGCGCCAATCCGCGACGAGTATTGATGTCGATTGTGAATTATGCCTCTTGGGCCGGTATATCTGATAGGCGGATGAGTGAGAGGAAGGTCGAGGGTCGGTGTGCTGTGAAAGAATGGGTGCAACGATACCAAGGCCTTTCGTTGTGGAGGGGCGGGACAAAAGGGGACAAATTACGAATGGAGATTATTCGTTTCTACTACATACCCATTAGGCAATTGCCATCAATTTATGATGTTATTCCTAATCGCAGACGAACGACTTGCTTTCCTGTTTCTTTCACTACTTAAGTACCTTTCATATAATCAGCAGCACCGGAACTTGAAGTTTGAAGCTTGAGGCGTAGACCGCGATGGCCTGCTTGAGGAGACTTTGTTGCATAGTGTCTGTCGTCGTGCATCAGAGAGATCGACGCGAAACGAACTTCTTCCTTGCTTTGCTTGACATCATCTGAAGGCATCGCGACTCCTTCTCTCCTCCTACCACCATCCTACCCCAGTCAACCTACTGCGTCTTGTTTCAACGCCACTCGCCGCTCCTCACGACCAGCTCGCTGTTGTCTTCGCCGACCTTCACATTAGACTCGCCTCGCTCTGCAGCATATCACCGATTTGAAGCGTCAACGCGCCACCGAGATCGCTGCCAACAGCGCTGCCATACAGGCATACATTGAAAGAGGGCTACCTCTCAAGAAAGAGTTTATCTCTGTCCTAGATCCGAACAGTATGTCCGGATTGATTCTCAACATCGCCTCGACTGCAATCCGTACTCACAACCGACCCAGACATCTAGAGGCCTACCAGCCACAACTTTATCCCAGAACAATGGCTGTCTCCTGAATCAGAAAAGCTCATCGTCGGACAACCTCCCTCGTGGTCCTTGGAGTGCTGATTCGGGACTCTACATTCAAACACACTTGTCACAAGGTGAAGGAGTTCAGAGCGGCGGCGGCGCAGGGCTGTGTTGGGGACGACTCACGAGTCAGGCAATGATGCCACTCCGTGTGCGTGTCTGGAAACTTGAGGGTAAGAGACTTCGGGCAATTAATCTTGCTAAGTAAGATCAATGCTCCCTAGTACTCCTTCCACTACGCCACTGTCAGTATCCGACTTTTGTCACCAAGACATTTGTACCCCGGCGCCACAGACGCCCTTCCTTCTCACGCATTCCAACTCACCCAGGTCAATGGGGCGTGTGAGACGGCTCGGCAGCCATTCTCCAGGTTGTGTGACGATGAGACACCCAAGAAGCGTTCCGATCGATGCGAATCCACCAGAGGACTTGAAAGAAGAAGAGGCTCTGGGCAAGGAGTGGAAAATGTACAGAGAGAAAGACAAATCGCAATTAGTTGATTGATGCCGATCCAAACGCCGCGGTTGCTGCAGGGTTGCTGTGCTTTGCACCATCATCACCGACTCTCTCTCTTCAATGTCCGAATCGACAACGTCGCCAGAAACACCACCCAGGTCGGCATCCAAGTCGTTCATCGCGGTCTTGCTCAACCATTCCGAATCTCAGTCCGAGTCCCCCGGTGCCAACGCGAGCCCACAAAGCTGCGCGACTATCTGGGTCGTGCGATACATGCAGGAGGAGAAAAGGTGCGCTATCGTCCTCTACTGAAGCCTGCACTTTCTGATGCATGTCGTCCACAGTGAAATGTTCGTATCCTTGGCCTTCTCTTCCCCGATGCTAATCATTCATTAGGCGACAGTCAACGAACACCCGACAAGAAGTGTACAAACTGCAAGGCCCATAATATCCCGTGCACGCATGATATGCCCGTGCAGGTTCGTGGCGTCTGCACCCAGTCGACCGAGGAACGCTCACGGGGAACTAGAAACCAGGCATCAAGAACTAGTAAGCCCCGGGGCTGTTAGTATATCTGGCTTGACGCGTATGGTAGCTCTAGGCAGGTCACAGTGCTGCACCAGAAGGTTAAAGAGCTCGAGGAGTTGCTGCACAAGGCCGAACAGTATGTCTCCTCCTCACCATCCAACTAAAGCTGAACCCCCCAGACGCGAGGCGGCGCTGAAAGCCCCGGAACCTGTTGCCGAAATCCCTGCTCTCACTGGTACGGAACAACAAACCGACCTGGACTACATCAAGATGCTCGAGGAGATGAAGAAATTCTCCATCGTCGACAGCGGCGGGAAGAGCGACCGCTTCTTTGGCCCGTCGAGCAACATCTTCTTTATGCGCCAGATGATGGCGACCAAGCCCAAGGTCGCACCCCCACCACCAGCCCTGTCTACGCGGACCTGGGGGTTGAATCCAGTACGTGCAATACCATTGTTAATGCACTACTTACTTGACGATTGTACAGTGGGAAGGCTCGTCAATCAAACACCCACTCCTCCTGTTCCCGGACGACGACATGCTGCTCGACCTCGTCGATCTGTACTTCAGGTACAAGCCGTGCTACCACTGCGTCCTGCACGAGCCCACCTTCCGCCGGGACGTTTCTTCTGGCTTGCACCATCTGGATCATCACTTTGGTGCCATAGTCTTGGCGGTGTGCGCGCTGGCGTCGCGGTTGAGCACGGATCGGCGCGTGTTTCTGGAGGGCACGGGCTCGGAGCACTCGGCGGGGTGGAAGTGGCTGAAGCAGACGATGCAGCTGCATAACACCCTCTTTGAGGAGGGGAGGCTCTCGGAGATACAGTATTGCTGTGTACGTACCTCCCTGGTTTTCGTCGCATACCTATACTGATGTCAAGTAGCTGCTGTCGGAGTACATGATGGGCTCGTCCAACCCGCAGTCGACGTGGTCTATTGTCGGCGTGGCTATGCGCCAGGCGATTGAGCTAGGCTTGCATCGACGGAGGGATGAGAAACCCACAGTGCAGAGCGAGCTCAGGCGCCGCATTTTTTGGACTTTATTCATCTTGGATCGGAATGTCAGCCTCTATCATGGACGGCCGGTTGCTCTTGCGGACGAAGAGTGTGTTATTGCTTTTGTCTGTCCAAGGTGCTTCATTCATGCTTTTTCTGCTAGGTACGACATGGACTACCCATTCATCTGCGACGATGAATACCTGGAGGATGGGACCTTTGCGCAACCCTCCGGGACACCCTCGCGGATGGAGGCGTTCGTCGCATACATCAAGCTCAGCCAGATCATGTCCTTTGCGCTACGGACCGTGTTTGGGATCCGGAAGAGCAAGGAAGCGTCGGGTAACAGGAATTGGACGCAAAACCATATCCTGCTGCTGGACTCGATGCTGAATTCGTGGTTCAACTCTGTTCCTGCCCACCGTGAGCCTTTTTCTATCCATCCTCCATGCTGCACTCTAACAACAACAACTGTGATTTGGTCCTGTAGTGCAATGGAACGCCAGCGACTTCGAGCGCCCGCAGGCGTTCTTCGAGCAGAGCGCGGATGTGTTCATGGGGTATTATAGTTTGCAGATATTCATCCACAGACCTTTCGTGCAGACGTCGTCGTCGCTGGCGTTGCCGTCCCTGGCGATATGCACCAGTGCGGCGAGGTCGACTATACGGTTCATGGAGATGCGCATGAGGGTGGGTCCGGTGATGAACATGGTGCTTAATGTGCGTTGGCAGGACTTCGTGTTGTGTGATGGGTTTTGGATTGATTTTTTGGGCAGATGGCGACGTTCTCGGCGGGGTGCGTGTTGGTGATGAGCATGTGGCAGGGCGTGCAAGCGAAGGCGAAGAAGGCGCTCCCGGCGAAGGACGTGAGGGATTTGGGATATTGTGTGAGTGTGCTGCAGCTGGCTGGGACGAGGTGTGTTGTGCTTTTTTCGTGTAGGTGATCGACTGACTGGGTGGTTGGGTGGTGTGTAGATACCACGTGTGCAACCACCTCTCGTATGTTCTGTCCCCAAGTCCATGTGTAGAAGAGCTAGCTAACATATACAGGGCAAGCCTCGAATCATTCGCGCACGGCCTGGGGATGGACCTGCCGCAGCGAGCCTCTCCGGGAGTAGCCTGCACGGAGATGTGTTCATTGGGATCGTCGAATCTGCCCGGCGCTGCCGCCCCGTCTCCTCTTGAGGACATAGGGTCGGGCTACGTCGCCGATCCCGACTTGCCTACTATCCCATTCAACGATTCAGTGGGGGTTATGGCTGCACCGCAGATGGAGAGGATGGAGTCGCAGTGGGGGCCGCAGGTAGATATGTCGATGTTTGAGGGCGGGTGGACGGATGCAAATGCGAATGCGGGTGCTGGTGTGCGTGATCCAAGGTATGTTGTATTCGAGGTCGGCGCTTGGTGTGCTGATTGTGTATTGTCATTATTTCTAGTTGGGTCGACCCATTGAATGTGAACTCGTGGACGACTAGTTTCTTTGTTCCTGAGGGGAGTGGGGGCTATTTCTAGATTAGTTGGGGATGGATTTTGTACTTGTATGCACTGTACCTTTGCTATCATACGCTGGCTCTGTTTAGTCCTACAGTCTGAGGTTGGAGGTCTCCAAAGTCCTGTCCAGCTCTCCGCGTCGTTGTACTAGCCTCCACCCACACTAGTGTAGATGACACGAAGGACAACAGCATTATAAGAAGGAAACATGTTTGAATTTGAGAATCTGAGGTCAGCGCATAAAGTCAAAAAATGTCGGCCCGAGTCTCGTCGTAGAACTTCGACACGGTGGCGATGGTCGCGATCGGAAGTTGCCTTCTCTTCGAGGTTCTCCACCATTCTGTGTGACTGCTATGCGCCACAGTCACCGACTAGAGACGTTAAAGTGGCTTAAACAACTGATGAAGTACCCTCAGGATACACGGATAGCGATGACCGCCGTACCCTCCCCATCGTGGCCATCAAGATTCAGATATTCGGCTTGAACTTGAGGCAGTGCGTTAGAGCGTTTCTCATTATTGTATGCAATGCGTTGAAACACCCTACATTAGGGGACCATGAGAACATCTGTCACCGTTACAACAATCGCTACTGCGACTGTGTCGACGGATTCAGTAGGTATCGATGTAGTCAACTATTTCTCCATTTACAATCAGTCATGAAGTTGAATAGGGTTCAAGTTTCTGGGCAGACCTAGAGTAAGTATCACTGCCTACCGTCATAACCTTCAAGGTCGGATCACGGTACTTGTGCAATAAGCATTAGTGCTCACCGGATTGATCATATAGAAAGCTATCTTTCGAGCTGATCAGACCACGAAGTCAACGTGCTGCTCGGAGCTTGAGGCTAGTTCTGTATTCTAGAAGGAGGAAGATACCACTCGCGTCGCTGTATGTTCGACACATGTCTGCATAGTACACGCCAATGGCACGCGCTTTGACGATGAAGGCCTCATGTACTGTATCGCCATCACCCACTGGCACACTACTTGGTGCATCGGTCTATGTACACCGATGCCACAAGAGACGTGGTCAATTCTTCGGGCCGTAGGGTACACTCTTCACACAAGGAACCGTGCGGTATACTCTTCACACTTTTGTGGGGTAGCTGGCCTCAGCATGAAGCAGAACTTAAACTGCGGGCAATATGAAAGCGGTGACCTAGTCGTGAGCGGATCTTTCAGCGCCGAGGAAGACGAAGAAGCGATGGACTTGTGGCAGATCATCTGGTGGATGGGAACAGAGAGTTGACAGGCATATGACGGTCCGGAGCAAGACCCGGAGCGTTGTATTGTTATCACTGTGCCGATGCAACATGCTGAACCTCAGCAAAAGATTCAGCATGTTTTGTATTGAAGTGCAGTATATATCGTACTGGAATTAGGCACAAATCTGCAATATTCAGCACAAATCATACTGAAATCGTCAGCACCGTTATGTGCACCTTCGGATACTGACCTTCAGCATGTTCTTCAATATGATTTCATGGCATGAACAGCCCGACCTCGTTTGTAGAAACAGATATCACTACTTTTACTACTTCCAATCACTCGAGGGAGGTCAAATAGTATATATTCCTGAATGTAGATAGAACATGAGTTTCTACAATATTCCCAGCCCGCCGCCCAATGCCCGATGCCGCCTGCCCGCCGACTAGTCCGACTCCCGAATCATGTTTCAGGGGCGTTGCATTCATACCTCTGACTTCACGGATGTACTTGTTTGTCACCACGGCCGCCTACCCAGTCAATGCGCAACGTGTCGGCTGCTACAGCTGAAACCGACTAACAAACACATCAGGCACCACACCATCGAGAAATACAACGGCGTACCGTACGGCGTGCGCGTGGCACACCCTACCTATATCAACCTAGTCGCTCTGCGCCCCACCACCCGACGACTCCACATAGCAATAGCAGCGGCGCTCGATATCCTGCGCGCCTTGAAATCATCGCCTGTGAGACTCCCAGTCGGAGTATTGGGATGAGACCGCGAAGAATCGGCAATCAGAGAGGATGCTGGTGTGAGAGTCCGCCAAGTAGACGAGGTCTGCGACCGCGGAGGTGTATTCGGATGGGCAGCGGCGATGGGAGTTGGGGGCACAAGCGCAAATTGCGGTGCACCTCGGCTGAGTGTGAGATGGGGAGCAGGTAGCGGCATCAGTCAGTAGATGACATACCTAGGTAGATTCATTCATCCGTTATGAACTGCTTGCTGCGCAGTTGATTGCTATTATGTCGGCGCACTTGAAGTCCCCTACTTGGATGTACTTGCCAATTGGCTGGGCAGCGGGCAGTGCGGTGGGAGAGGAGACCACGAAAAGTAGCATCTGCAACAAGCAGCAGTTCATCGAGCGCGTTACTGTCGCACTGAGCGTGTCCATGGTCGCCGTCAAATTTGAGGCGGGCGCGAGGTGGTGGTGATGGTTGAAAGACGAGTTGGGAAAAGCCCGTAGCGCGTCTTGAAGCTCTGACATCATAGACTCCCACGCCACTGCTGCTCTGCGAATTACAAGTCCGTCCAGGGCAGGTCGAGGGTTCGAAGCATACTGAGCTCGTATTGAATTTCACCATGAGTTCAGCATGGAAAAAAACATGCTGAACCCCGGCCTCAGTACGAATCGTGCTGAAAACTGAACATCAGTAACAGACATACTGATCATCAACACGGATCCTTGGCACAGTGTTATTCGAGGAGGCAAGCTAGGGCCGAAAGACAGGAACAATAACACGAGAAAAATCCGAGGACAATCAAGAGGGATAAGGTAGTCTGAAGGCGAAGTAAGCTGTGGGCCACAAGTCAATCGGAACGTCTACTTAGCCTCAAGAAGGCTGTGTACACTTGAGAGCAGTGAGACTGAAAGTTAACTGAAAGTAAGCAAATGAAAGGGAAACACGTGTAGGTGGAATGCCCACGTGAGGTGCCGCACTTTCATAAAACCAGTTCGTGACGGCGCCGCAATTTCTCCTCTTCCCAGTCACCATCGTCGACAAGGCCCCCGCCGAGTCCCGCCGCCTTCAGCGCCTCGCTATCGGCCCGTCGTACTGCTCATCGCTGGCTACTTTCTTCGGTGGTCTCTGAACCCTTTCCTTGGCTTTCGCCATGGTTTCCGTCTTTGTTGATGGCGACGACTGCGCCTCGTCATCCGCCGCCTCGACCAGCCTCTCCAATAAGCGCAAACACTCCCTTTTCAATCCTTCCGGTAGACGCTCTAGTCGTCTGTCTTCGTTGTTGTCTCTTTCCAGCTCGAGAAAGTCAGCGCCGACCTGTACTATCTCGCTGGAATGTGCGACAATCAATGTCAATGCGCCGTGTCAGATCCCCGACGCTCTCGCTGACATCCCCGTTGCCGACATGAATGCCATTCCCTTTCCTACGTCCGACGTAGACTCGACCCAGCTTGATGCGGGAGTCAAGGTCCGGCGGCGTTCCCTGCAGGCGACGCCTAGGTCGTCCCTGTCGGAGGAGCAACGCACGCGCAAGGACTCGGTCGAGCGCACCCGGAAATCATCCGTGTCGAAGCGCAAGCCCGCGGCCCGACGCGCCCTTGTGCACCACAATCTCCTCGCGCCCGCCTCTCATCTTGCACCCCTGCCACTGCCGCGCAAGCGTCTCCCCCACATCAAACAATCCGACCTCCGGTTCATGACCGTCGTAAGGAGGAGTGTTCAGGTGGGGCTGGACGAGCGCATGGTCGACCAAGAGTCAGACCTGCAGGAGCAGGATCGCATATTTGTCCTGCGTCTGGGAGCCCAGCTCGCTGAGCGCGGAGTCTGCGATGACTGCGAGAGTGTCCTCACGCCGTCGCAGATCGTGGCCACTGTCACTCTCCGGCGGAGAGACTCTGCTGCCACCCGCTCCCGTCCGCCTCTACCGCGTAAACGCTCCCCTCTGGCATCGCTTTGATCTTTCTGGAAAAGATATCAATTGTATCCATATCACTCGCATCCTCGACACCACTATAGCACTAATTTTATTACCACCTCCTCCACGACATCACGACTGCACGTTCACCTATCTCTACGTGCCGAATTATAATCGTAATAACGTATTACTTACACGTTCCTTCCTGACACTCTTTACTACTACTTACTTGGAATGGGATGTTTGCGCGCCAACCACCAGGAGACTGTACCCTTTGACAAGACATGCACAAGTCTACATCATGAGTCATGACAACAGGTGATTTCCGCGCCGCGATTGCTGATCATGTCACTTGATCCTGCCATGGAAGCCACATCGCGTTGTTTGCCTCATTCGTATTCGAATTCCGTGGATCTTGACAGGCTCTTTTCTCTTCCCATGCTCTGTCAGCAAACATGATTCTCTACAACTGGTGCAGTGCGTCTCAACTCACTCCCAACTTCCATGCTCCTCAAGCTCATCCTCATCTCCGCGGCCCAGTGGGCCTGCTCAGCGGAGCCCGTCCACATCCCGTCGGGCACGTACCTAGGCTCTGACGGAAAGTGGCTTGGCATCCCATTCGCCGTGCCTCCTGTTGGTGAATTACGCTTCAAAGCCCCAGTGCCAGTCCTCAACACGCCAAACCTCGTGCATGCCGCGACGTCCTTTGGGGATGCGTGTCCCCAGCCTGCTGATTCCGGTTTAGGCGCGCCGATTAGCGAGGATTGTTTGTATCTCAATGTGAGCACTTCGTAGAGCCTCTCTGTCCGACGGTAGTGATAGGTCTGGAAACTGGAAGCCGTGCCAGTGGCCTTTCCGTTCTGAATCTGTTATGGATTCATGTCCTCATTTGCTAACATCTCGTTCGATGCATACGCTAACGTTCTGCCATTGTGCGCAATCGTGAAGACGCGCAGCTGTATCTAATCCAACTCAACGTTGACCTGTAGTTTGCGTGTCGTCGAGCGTGCACGTACAGTCAAGACACGAAATGAACATGTCAATATTATATTATCTTGAGAACTCAGCTTGCGGTCTAAGCAACACACAAGAGTATGCACCATTCGCATACAGGGGGGTAAGTTGAACACATTGAGGAAGCCTAGTTGTATCGACCCAAACTTGCAACGATTCAAGTCAACGGATTCAAGTCAACGATACTTACCCACTCGTTAGACGTCGCGACAGTTTGTCTACCAATGCTGAACGGTTCTCGAATCGACACGAAGGTAAAACAAAGAAACAAGTATATCCAAGTGATACTAAATCATACAGCATGTACTACTCGTATCCTAACCTCAATATAAGTGAATACGTCGTGCCTTGCCTATTGCTACAGTACTTCATGAGAGACCGAGACCGCGAAATTTCAGCATTCATTGAGGGAGCGCGAAGTTGGCGAGTCTCGAGACGACATCTGTTGAGATGGATATGGTGAATTAAAAAGAGGAAGAGAACAACTGATGTGCCCTTCGACATGATTCGAGCCTTGCAAATCTGTAGCGATGAACGGCACTGGTCGAACTGCAGCTATGAACAGATCAATGTCGAACATGAGGACGTGGATGGCTTTGAACTGACTGTTGAGTATAGAAGCGGGCGGTCGCACACATGTACATCGCCAGCCAGTAGCAAGTATGTCAGCCCAGATGCGAAAATAACATACCGAACGATAGGGCCATAGTGTCGATGCTCCCAAGCATCGCACAACGTTGCAGACCATACCGTACTCAACACAAGTTGAATGCTAGCGTATAGAGATTGACAGTGAGTCAACAGGAAGCGCAAACAGCGACGCACTTCCCAGGATTATAATACAGACGTCCTTGAATGCAGCGAAAGGGTTCGGAGCACAAACTTACCGGACTCAATGCAACTTCCGCGCATGCTCGCCAGTCCAGAGATGTAGCGCAATCCCAGAGGTCGATAGGTCACACAACGTCTATGGCGACAGTTAGTGGTTGCGGGCGCTATGGTGAGTATCTAAGTATTATGTTGGTTATGTCGCAAAAGAGCACAGCGAGACATTGGACGCACTGATTTTGGGGGTCGGAATGCACTACATCTGCTTCCCTTCGTTAGAATCGTAGTCCTTGGTATGGCGGCGGAACCGGATTAGACTCGGTAAGGTAGCCGTAATGCTCATTGTCGGGGCTTGGCACTATTACCGCTAGTTAGTGTAAGTCAAGGCAAGGCAAAGAGCAATTGGACTTGCCTCGACAATCGCATTGGGGACTTTATCCGTCCGAGTCAGATCGTGCGATGAATATGGCGGTTTGTGTGGCCAGTCGACAGTCGTCAAGTCCCGGGAACACTCCAGAGAGCGGCGAAACCTCTGAACGCAAATAAGAGAGGACATGAGCGAAGGGAAAGAGTGCAAGAAAGGGTCAACACACCTTTACGGGTCCGGTAACGAAGCGACTGGGACGGAGGTCTTCAAGAGTCAAGCGTCGTGAGGGCAAAACTTGTTGAGTGAGGAGAAAATGAATGATAACATCGGCGTCGTTCAAAGCGTCTGTTAACGTTGCGGTCGGGTTGCTTGACGGCGGCAATAGTTAGTAATGCAGTGGGAAGGAAAAGGTAACGGACACACCTCTCGTTCGGTGAGCATCGTGAATGCTGTCCTAGGGTAGATTCCAAAATCGACGGTGTCAATCGGAATTGTCGTGTATCGTCGTTGGCGCCGCAATTGTCCGTCGTCGAGTGCGGATGGACTGTGATGGTCATGGTCAAAGACTAAGTTGATGAGCGCGGAAAACAAAGCTACGCACCTCAATCATGGCTTGGCCGTTCAACGAGCACTAGGAGGCGAGTTTTGTGAGCTCATTAGGGACATTTGTGTGAGTGTTTGAGGCCTGCGACGTCTTAAGGTACCGGGATGAGCATAACTGAGAGTATTGGAAGAATATCGAACGGCTCACCATTGGCAACAGTTGGTGGTATGGCACCGCAGCGTAACCAGCGGTCGGCCTCGACACTGTCCATATGCGAGGCGGATTGCGAGAACATTGAGTCCACCGGTGTGGACGGGCCTGAGAGGTTAGGGTAGAAATTAGAGGGTAACGGAATGTACGGCCGTCAGGCGGCCATGGCGGCGTGATGCAACCAGAAATCAGGTCTTGAGTCATTCGCGGACGCTCCCATCAACACACTTGATGCTTGTCGTCGTCTACAAAGTGGCGCATGCCAGGTCAGTGTGGATGCTGCAAGGAAAGGTGATGACGACGCACTGGACAGTCATCGTAACGTGTATTTGCTGCCACGAATGTTGAGAGACAGCTAAATAGGCTTTCTGCGTGGCGAACAGCGGGGAGAGTCGGTTCTGACATAGAAGTCAACGTGAGCAATGGAAGGCGAGAACAACGGAAACATACCAGCTCTGGCCCACGTTGGCGAGACGCATCTCGTCGTCAGTCGGTTCAGAGCAGAGGTAATGGTCGGAGATTGTCCGGGAGACAGCGGCCTATAGAGATTTAGCGTGTTCTTGGGCGACCGGACAATCAAGATCACTTACGACTCATTGCCGTGGTCTACGACGTGTGAGAGAACGCTGCAGGAGACGGTGAGCAAACGAAAGACTATGAGAGAGAGTGGTGAGTGGTGGTGGTAGTGGAAGGAAGGGAAGGAAGGAATGATGTCAACAAACAAGTGTGCGTGACTTATATACAAGTCGCGCCCTCCGGCCACTCCGAAGATGAAACCTCCCAAAAATGGATAGAAAATAACGCACATGTCACGATGGAAAGTGAAATGGCAGAGGGAGAGGGAGAAAGGAAGGATGAAAGTAAAGAGGGAGGCGAGTTGACCCCCATGTTTTCTTCCGACCTCCGTAGCATATCTTATATTGCCTGAGAATCGTTTTCAGACTCCGCGGAGTCTAGAGCGGGGCGTTTAGTAAGTTCAGGGTAGAAAAGAACGAGCATTTTGAAAACAGGAACTTACGTTGGAGGATCAGGCGAATATACGCCACTTAGCCGACGTTGCTACGCGTGATATCGCGTGCCCTGAGCGAGAAGAATGTCGAGACGTATCGTACTGTGTGAGGCTCACTGTGTCTCATCGTCAGCTTGAGCCCAATTTGAATGATATATTGTCAAGCTTACCTGGCTGTCCAAAGTGCGCATGCGCACTATCTATCATCTTTGGATGAATTCTCCAATCCCAAACTGCTGAAAGCGTTTCAGAAGGGTCCATCACTCTAAACCCTGACCATCTGATGCGGATGGGCGGCGGTCAGGAGAAGCAGTAAACGAAGTCCCCGTTGACATGCAAACTGTGCAATGCATCCGGGCGCGTATTCCAAGCGCTCTGGGCGCGGACCGTGCGACGGGGCGCAATTGTATATTGACTGTCACATTTGAGGTATGTGTTAGTGAGAGCCAGCACAGACGGAGAAGAACAGATATGCGCATACCTCTCAGACAAACAGAAGAAAGCGAAATGAGAGTTGTTGGTTGTCCGATATGACCAGTGATGTTGAGCCGCAGAACGAGCTGCTCAGATTTGACGGGAGAGTGATCTATAATGAATCATAAGTCTGCTGAAGGGGCCAAGTATGAACCAGCAAGCAGCGCGAGAAGGAGGACGAGGTCGCCAGCAGATTGACGGCCCGTATTTGAGATGAGATAAGATTGCGAGGGCCCACAACGCGTCATATCTGGAGATAATCCAGATCTTGACCGTTCGCAGGGTCCAGCTACCGCGCCAGGACAAGACGTCGCGAAAACTCCGAGTTGGAGCGTGTTCTGCGTTCCAAATGTCGTCGGAAATCGACTTACGTATAAGCCACAGTCTAGTCCAAATGAATTCAGATTGATTCGATGAAAGAGACCACCAGTAACGTCGAAAGACGCTGAGGGCGTGAAAACGACCATGCGGAGGTCATGGTTCAAGTCAGAGTTACGTTGATGACCGGCAAGTCCCGATATGGAACTTGGCCATCAACCACGACCAGTCTCGCTCATTTCCGAGCGTCTACGCATCCTCTACGCTACACCTCTGTCGTCGCACTTCTGGGACAAGACGGTGCAGTATACCGACGCACACGGCCTCCATCGGTCTGGAAACACCGCGAACGTAAAGGTAAGGGTCCGAACTTTTGATTCCAGGACAAATCGATTGAACCCTGGTGACAGGTGGAAGATTCTTTTCACTTGGTATGTCTGGGGAAGCTCTACTTTCGTAAGACAAGATCCTCGTGTATTGGTGAGCTCAGATCTATTGCCGGCGTTGAGGGTCTACTGATGTATCCTTGTGGTATGTAGCATCCCCTTGCCAACTTTCTAGGGCTCTCTGCCCTCGCGGACGGACGTTCCGTCAGCTTGAGTGGTTGTGTTGTTCACTGACACGACTCTCAAGCCCGAGTTCTACAAGGTAAGGAGCTATGGTTTACTTGTTCATATCCACGGAAATTCAACTGCATCAAAGGTCGTTCCATTGAAGCTTGTACCTAACGGACATTCGTCTGAACTAATGTGTATCTATCCCCGACGATGTATTATGATACGCACAAGGCGCCTACGGCGCCGCCTCTCTCGATTCCTCAACTTCCTCCCAGTTTCGGCTATGCGCGCTCTCGTCCGCGGACTGTGAGGCAAAATCGTTTCATGTGCAATCGAACGGGCCCTGAGGTGGACTTTGGGTACGAAAATAACGAGAAAAGGCAACTGGTATGTACCATTTCCGGGTATATGTGGTGTGGCGGCATGCTGACTTACGGGAACATCCAGGGAGGCATCTGAGGTCGCCAGAGCCTCTACTGTGCTGGAACGGTCTGCCTGGAGCTACAGTAAGTGTTTGAACATTGTCCAAATGAATGAAACTCGAGCTCAACGTACTTGAAAGCTCTCGCCACCTAGTCGGACGTTTCACGGTCCTCTCGCCAGTTCCGGTGTCTCGTGAACATCGTCCCCCGCCTTTCCTTACTCGGACCGTCTGAATGTGTGCGCCGTTAGCGCAAGAGTGCAGGGATGGGATGGAGGTAAGTAACGTACCTCGATATGAATGTCCGGCTAACCGAAATTGCTCAGATCCAGATCGGCAATTACTTCGATTCTGGAAGAGCGGAGCTTGTTGCGACGTGCCATCGGAGGCCTGGGCGTGCCGTGATTTTGGGAGCGTGCGTGGCGAGGGCGGCAAAGCCGCCACGGAAGATTGGGGAGACCGGGAGGAGAAGAGAGGGGGCGTGGAAGATGGCTTGTTCAAGGTAGTTCCAATGCTTCAGACGTGTCAGGAAGCTGACACGTATTAGTCTTAGAATGGACGCACCAAATCTTGAGCCCTCGAAGTCATGGTGGAGCCAGCATCAAAGGCGGACGAAATGAGAGCTCCGTAACATAGTTCTGAGGGATCCCGGCTACGATACGAAGAATGTCGCGGCGGCGCCAAAGGCGCCGCTGTCCTCGCACAAAAAAGAAGGTGAGACTCTGTCAGCAATTGAATGAACTCAACTCACCGAGTTGCCAGTCCACCGTCATATTCCGTCGCTCTCCATTATGCTTCTTGAGTCGTTGGCTGCATCTCTGAACTCTGGAAGGTCTGATACGTTTCAGGATACGGGAACAAGGGTAAACTCACCATCATTGAACTGCAGTGTCCGAGACTGATACGAAACCTTGCCACTGGAGCAAATCTGGATCTTCTGGGCGAGTACAGCGTCGTTGGGAATCGGGGCAGAGAAAGGGAAGCCGTCTGGAAGCGCCTGCGGCGCTGCTTTCACGGTCAGCTCTGTATCTCCCCAACGAAAGCAGCTACGCACCTCTAACCTAGCGCACTGTCACCGCCCCGCCTCCCGCTCTCCAATGCGCATCATATGACATCGACCCTGACCGTTTTTGAAGCGGTCCAAATCGATGTCCGGATTGTGAATTGTGAGTCCAAAATGACCTCCAAAATACGCCGAAAAACTCACTTTTTTCCCAGAAAAAAAAGCCCTGCGGCGAGCGATCTCACGCTTCACTGTCCGGACCCGATAAAACGTCGTTTCTTGATGCTCGGTTGGGTGTGGTGTGGTGGCAAGGAGGGCTGGGCGGAGGCGGCGAAGCCGCCGACATGTTTGCGGGCCTGAAAGCGCTGGGACTTCAGTTTGTTTGTCTTGCAAGAAGCCAAGTACTCACCTGAACTTCAGCGCTTCGTCACTCCACCGCCTCCCGCGCACGGTCCGGACTGTGAATTATAAGTCGGAATGACCTTCAAAATACGGTGGCAAGCTCACCTCTTTCCAGAATAAATAGGAGCGGTCGCTGTCCCTGTTTCTGGGCTGTATTGGGATGGTGAGAAGGACCTGGTGAAGATGGCAAAGCTCTACATCTCAGCGTTGTCAGCTCTCCCGAAAACCTGCACACCTCAAACTCTGAATCCGCTGCGCTCACCGCATTCCGTCAATCCTGGAGGGGCAAACCAATCTTGCGGGAACATGACAGCGGGAAGGAACTTGACGTGGTAACCACAGGGTTGTTTGTTTGTTTGTTTGTCACCCATCTTGCCGTTCCGTCTGACCTCTGAGTCCCTGAGCCTGAAAGTTCTCCTCTTTGCAAGCCTAAGCACATTTTCCCCCTCAGTAAGCTCAAGTTTGCATCTCAGTGAGCTTAAGCTCCGCTTTCTGCATTGAGGGATATAAGTGTCATCATGTAAGAACCTTGCTATCTTGGCACTGAAGTGGAAGTCACTCCAGGGCCTTGAATAGCCAGGTACAGGGCCGTAGGTACACAAATATGTAGGCTCCCTGAAATGAATAATCAATGATAGTACACAAGCAAGTGCACGTGAGCGTACGCGCCACACATCCCTGAGTGCTTGTTGATTTGTCAATCGCGGGCAAACAGAGCCAGTCACTTGTGTGATATTGTTTGCAGTGTCTCTTTCCGCTTCCACCACTATGTCCACTGCTCGGGGTTGTTGCCGACATTGGTGAGCTTGTTAGCATGCCTTGTCCTCACTCATGCGGGCGCAAGAATGTGTTGTCGAGTTCGCCGTCGTTGAGAGCGTGCTCTGCGCCAACAGCCGTTGCGGAGGTCCGCTCCCTGGTAAGCTCTCCAAGCATTCCCTGCTTTTCACCTCTCTCACTGAGCTCACCTAGCACCTCTCTCCGTCGTCGTCCTCATATTCAGCTCCCCACCTCCGTATGCAAGTCAGTCATCACCCACCTCAGGTATGTCTTCACCCCCATTCTCCTATCTCCTGCAACCCACCCCCACGCACCCCAACTCCGAGGCTGGCCACCTCTGAGCTGGGATGCATGTGTGTGGTATGCGTCACTGATGAATGTCGTGTATAGTTCCCGCGCGGTGATCATTGACGCGTTCTCATCAATCCGGTATCTCATATCCTCTTTCGGCGACTTTTATTGATTGTTTCTTGTAGACGATAAGCCGAGGGGAGTCTCGTACCTTGTCTTGGTTACGGTCCGTACTCACATCGCTCCCCTCCACCGAGTCACCTTTGCCGTTCGCCAGGTATCGTGAATCCAGGTTTCTGCCTGAAGGTATTGAGATCTCGCGCAGGCAAGGCGTTTGACCGTGCGTAAATGATCATCTGTCCACCACGCGCTGTCACTTACTTGCTTCGAGGGAAGGCGTGGCTCTGTTCGGCAGAGGGAAATGAGAAGGGTGAATGTAAGTGACGTGCGACGCATTTCCGAGCCGAACTAACCCAATCTCACAGGTTTTATTGTGCATGTACGTTCCGCCAATTTGAGCCAGACGTCCGTTACAAAGCAACCAGTCGCGAGTGGACATCCTCACCGCTGCTCCTGGACTATGTACCACTTGGTAAGTTGCGATTTCGTTGCCATGGCACTGATATACTGACGTGTTATCTGCAGTATCGACGAGGGACGGCATATATATGATGTGAGTACGAGTCCCACGTCCCTACAAAAACTAACTGACACGAAATTACTCGCAGAGTTATGATACGCCACATGTACCGTTAGTCAAAGTAGATCGGTGCCCGTTGAACCCTTCACTAAATCAACTCCGTTGCTCAAAATCAGAATACGAATGCGAATAGGTTGAGAGTAACGCGCAACTCGGGCTAGCTAACAGTCAGTAAGTTGCGACCCCGTTGTCATGACACTCGTGCTAATATATTGTTTGCCAGCTATAGCGCAAATCATTGTATTTCTACTTGTGAGTGCCCGCGCCGCCTCTGCCAAGCTAATCTAACTTGAAATTATGCAGAGAGTTGTATTGCACCACCTATACGTTAGATAGAGTAAGTCCCTGCCCTTGTTTTCTTTGCACTTCTGACCCCGACTTGACAGAAAACATCTAACTTTGTCTGAGTACTGAAATCGACACGGACCCACCACGCACGCCCCAAGTGGGCCGAGAGAGCGAATCCCTGTCGGTTGAGTTGCGCTAACCCTAACCCTACACGGCGGGCGAGGACGCCGGAATCTCGATTTTGGCGGGAAATGCCCGCCAGATTCGAAACGACAACCCATGCACACATGTGCGGGGCCGCGCGCGGGGGTGTGCGCCATAATTGGGCGGGCAGGGGGGGGTGCAGCCCTCCCACCCCGGACCACCCCAGACGAGGACCCTGGCGGACACCCCACCCCGCCGACATCACACACCCGGGTCCCCTCCCCTCCCCTTCCATCCCACCACGCCGACCACCCACCCCGCATGGACGGCCACCCACCCACGTCAAGACGAAGAGCGCGGACGGATGAGCGAGCGCTGAGAGGAAGCACGTCGAGAAGAAGAGCAGCCAAAAAGAAGACGCGTTGAGGGGTCGCAACTGGTGAGTAGCCTCGGCGCCGCACTTTCATAAAACCAGTTCGTGATGGCGCCGCAATTTCTCCTCTTCCCAGTCACCATCGTCGACAAGGCCCCGCCGAGTCCCGCCGCCTTCAGCGCCTCGCTATCGGCCCGTCGTACTGCTCATCGTTGCCTACTTTCTTCGGTGGTCTCTGAACCCTTTCCTTGGCTTTCGCCATGGTTTCCGTCTTTGTTGATGGCGACGACTGCGCCTCGTCATCCGCCGCCTCGACCAGCCTCTCCAATAAGCGCAAACACTCCCTTTTCAATCCTTCCGGTAGACGCTCTAGTCGTCTGTCTTCGTTGTTGTCTCTTTCCAGCTCGAGAAAGTCAGCGCCGACCTGTACTATCTCGCTGGAATGTGCGACAATCAATGTCAATGCGCCGTGTCAGATCCCCGACGCTCTCGCTGACATCCCCGTTGCCGACATGAATGCCATTCCCTTTCCTACGTCCGACGTAGACTCGACCCAGCTTGATGCGGGAGTCAAGGTCCGGCGGCGTTCCCTGCAGGCGACGCCTAGGTCGTCCCTGTCGGAGGAGCAACGCACGCGCAAGGACTCGGTCGAGCGCACCCGGAAATCATCCGTGTCGAAGCGCAAGCCCGCGGCCCGACGCGCCCTTGTGCACCACAATCTCCTCGCGCCCGCCTCTCATCTTGCACCCCTGCCACTGCCGCGCAAGCGTCTCCCCCACATCAAACAATCCGACCTCCGGTTCATGACCGTCGTAAGGAGGAGTGTTCAGGTGGGGCTGGACGAGCGCATGGTCGACCAAGAGTCAGACCTGCAGGAGCAGGATCGCATATTTGTCCTGCGTCTGGGAGCCCAGCTCGCTGAGCGCGGAGTCTGCGATGACTGCGAGAGTGTCCTCACGCCGTCGCAGATCGTGGCCACTGTCACTCTCCGGCGGAGAGACTCTGCTGCCACCCGCTCCCGTCCGCCTCTACCGCGTAAACGCTCCCCTCTGGCATCGCTTTGATCTTTCTGGAAAAGATATCAATTGTATCCATATCACTCGCATCCTCGACACCACTATAGCACTAATTTTATTACCACCTCCTCCACGACATCACGACTGCACGTTCACCTATCTCTACGTGCCGAATTATAATCGTAATAACGTATTACTTACACGTTCCTTCCTGACACTCTTTACTACTACTTACTTGGAATGGGATGTTTGCGCGCCAACCACCAGGAGACTGTACCCTTTGACAAGACATGCACAAGTCTACATCATGAGTCATGACAACAGGTGATTTCCGCGCCGCGATTGCTGATCATGTCACTTGATCCTGCCATGGAAGCCACATCGCGTTGTTTGCCTCATTCGTATTCGAATTCCGTGGATCTTGACAGGCTCTTTTCTCTTCCCATGCTCTGTCAGCAAACATGATTCTCTACAACTGGTGCAGTGCGTCTCAACTCACTCCCAACTTCCATGCTCCTCAAGCTCATCCTCATCTCCGCGGCCCAGTGGGCCTGCTCAGCGGAGCCCGTCCACATCCCGTCGGGCACGTACCTAGGCTCTGACGGAAAGTGGCTTGGCATCCCATTCGCCGTGCCTCCTGTTGGTGAATTACGCTTCAAAGCCCCAGTGCCAGTCCTCAACACGCCAAACCTCGTGCATGCCGCGACGTCCTTTGGGGATGCGTGTCCCCAGCCTGCTGATTCCGGTTTAGGCGCGCCGATTAGCGAGGATTGTTTGTATCTCAATGTGAGCACTTCGTAGAGCCTCTCTGTCCGACGGTAGTGATAGGTCTGGAAACTGGAAGCCGTGCCAGTGGCCTTTCCGTTCTGAATCTGTTATGGATTCATGTCCTCATTTGCTAACATCTCGTTCGATGCATACGCTAACGTTCTGCCATTGTGCGCAATCGTGAAGACGCGCAGCTGTATCTAATCCAACTCAACGTTGACCTGTAGTTTGCGTGTCGTCGAGCGTGCACGTACAGTCAAGACACGAAATGAACATGTCAATATTATATTATCTTGAGAACTCAGCTTGCGGTCTAAGCAACACACAAGAGTATGCACCATTCGCATACAGGGGGGTAAGTTGAACACATTGAGGAAGCCTAGTTGTATCGACCCAAACTTGCAACGATTCAAGTCAACGGATTCAAGTCAACGATACTTACCCACTCGTTAGACGTCGCGACAGTTTGTCTACCAATGCTGAACGGTTCTCGAATCGACACGAAGGTAAAACAAAGAAACAAGTATATCCAAGTGATACTAAATCATACAGCATGTACTACTCGTATCCTAACCTCAATATAAGTGAATACGTCGTGCCTTGCCTATTGCTACAGTACTTCATGAGAGACCGAGACCGCGAAATTTCAGCATTCATTGAGGGAGCGCGAAGTTGGCGAGTCTCGAGACGACATCTGTTGAGATGGATATGGTGAATTAAAAAGAGGAAGAGAACAACTGATGTGCCCTTCGACATGATTCGAGCCTTGCAAATCTGTAGCGATGAACGGCACTGGTCGAACTGCAGCTATGAACAGATCAATGTCGAACATGAGGACGTGGATGGCTTTGAACTGACTGTTGAGTATAGAAGCGGGCGGTCGCACACATGTACATCGCCAGCCAGTAGCAAGTATGTCAGCCCAGATGCGAAAATAACATACCGAACGATAGGGCCATAGTGTCGATGCTCCCAAGCATCGCACAACGTTGCAGACCATACCGTACTCAACACAAGTTGAATGCTAGCGTATAGAGATTGACAGTGAGTCAACAGGAAGCGCAAACAGCGACGCACTTCCCAGGATTATAATACAGACGTCCTTGAATGCAGCGAAAGGGTTCGGAGCACAAACTTACCGGACTCAATGCAACTTCCGCGCATGCTCGCCAGTCCAGAGATGTAGCGCAATCCCAGAGGTCGATAGGTCACACAACGTCTATGGCGACAGTTAGTGGTTGCGGGCGCTATGGTGAGTATCTAAGTATTATGTTGGTTATGTCGCAAAAGAGCACAGCGAGACATTGGACGCACTGATTTTGGGGGTCGGAATGCACTACATCTGCTTCCCTTCGTTAGAATCGTAGTCCTTGGTATGGCGGCGGAACCGGATTAGACTCGGTAAGGTAGCCGTAATGCTCATTGTCGGGGCTTGGCACTATTACCGCTAGTTAGTGTAAGTCAAGGCAAGGCAAAGAGCAATTGGACTTGCCTCGACAATCGCATTGGGGACTTTATCCGTCCGAGTCAGATCGTGCGATGAATATGGCGGTTTGTGTGGCCAGTCGACAGTCGTCAAGTCCCGGGAACACTCCAGAGAGCGGCGAAACCTCTGAACGCAAATAAGAGAGGACATGAGCGAAGGGAAAGAGTGCAAGAAAGGGTCAACACACCTTTACGGGTCCGGTAACGAAGCGACTGGGACGGAGGTCTTCAAGAGTCAAGCGTCGTGAGGGCAAAACTTGTTGAGTGAGGAGAAAATGAATGACAACATCGGCGTCGTTCAAAGCGTCTGTTAACGTTGCGGTCGGGTTGCTTGACGGCGGCAATAGTTAGTAATGCAGTGGGAAGGAAAAGGTAACGGACACACCTCTCGTTCGGTGAGCATCGTGAATGCTGTCCTAGGGTAGATTCCAAAATCGACGGTGTCAATCGGAATTGTCGTGTATCGTCGTTGGCGCCGCAATTGTCCGTCGTCGAGTGCGGATGGACTGTGATGGTCATGGTCAAAGACTAAGTTGATGAGCGCGGAAAACAAAGCTACGCACCTCAATCATGGCTTGGCCGTTCAACGAGCACTAGGAGGCGAGTTTTGTGAGCTCATTAGGGACATTTGTGTGAGTGTTTGAGGCCTGCGACGTCTTAAGGTACCGGGATGAGCATAACTGAGAGTATTGGAAGAATATCGAACGGCTCACCATTGGCAACAGTTGGTGGTATGGCACCGCAGCGTAACCAGCGGTCGGCCTCGACACTGTCCATATGCGAGGCGGATTGCGAGAACATTGAGTCCACCGGTGTGGACGGGCCTGAGAGGTTAGGGTAGAAATTAGAGGGTAACGGAATGTACGGCCGTCAGGCGGCCATGGCGGCGTGATGCAACCAGAAATCAGGTCTTGAGTCATTCGCGGACGCTCCCATCAACACACTTGATGCTTGTCGTCGTCTACAAAGTGGCGCATGCCAGGTCAGTGTGGATGCTGCAAGGAAAGGTGATGACGACGCACTGGACAGTCATCGTAACGTGTATTTGCTGCCACGAATGTTGAGAGACAGCTAAATAGGCTTTCTGCGTGGCGAACAGCGGGGAGAGTCGGTTCTGACATAGAAGTCAACGTGAGCAATGGAAGGCGAGAACAACGGAAACATACCAGCTCTGGCCCACGTTGGCGAGACGCATCTCGTCGTCAGTCGGTTCAGAGCAGAGGTAATGGTCGGAGATTGTCCGGGAGACAGCGGCCTATAGAGATTTAGCGTGTTCTTGGGCGACCGGACAATCAAGATCACTTACGACTCATTGCCGTGGTCTACGACGTGTGAGAGAACGCTGCAGGAGACGGTGAGCAAACGAAAGACTATGAGAGAGAGTGGTGAGTGGTGGTGGTAGTGGAAGGAAGGGAAGGAAGGAATGATGTCAACAAACAAGTGTGCGTGACTTATATACAAGTCGCGCCCTCCGGCCACTCCGAAGATGAAACCTCCCAAAAATGGATAGAAAATAACGCACATGTCACGATGGAAAGTGAAATGGCAGAGGGAGAGGGAGAAAGGAAGGATGAAAGTAAAGAGGGAGGCGAGTTGACCCCCATGTTTTCTTCCGACCTCCGTAGCATATCTTATATTGCCTGAGAATCGTTTTCAGACTCCGCGGAGTCTAGAGCGGGGCGTTTAGTAAGTTCAGGGTAGAAAAGAACGAGCATTTTGAAAACAGGAACTTACGTTGGAGGATCAGGCGAATATACGCCACTTAGCCGACGTTGCTACGCGTGATATCGCGTGCCCTGAGCGAGAAGAATGTCGAGACGTATCGTACTGTGTGAGGCTCACTGTGTCTCATCGTCAGCTTGAGCCCAATTTGAATGATATATTGTCAAGCTTACCTGGCTGTCCAAAGTGCGCATGCGCACTATCTATCATCTTTGGATGAATTCTCCAATCCCAAACTGCTGAAAGCGTTTCAGAAGGGTCCATCACTCTAAACCCTGACCATCTGATGCGGATGGGCGGCGGTCAGGAGAAGCAGTAAACGAAGTCCCCGTTGACATGCAAACTGTGCAATGCATCCGGGCGCGTATTCCAAGCGCTCTGGGCGCGGACCGTGCGACGGGGCGCAATTGTATATTGACTGTCACATTTGAGGTATGTGTTAGTGAGAGCCAGCACAGACGGAGAAGAACAGATATGCGCATACCTCTCAGACAAACAGAAGAAAGCGAAATGAGAGTTGTTGGTTGTCCGATATGACCAGTGATGTTGAGCCGCAGAACGAGCTGCTCAGATTTGACGGGAGAGTGATCTATAATGAATCATAAGTCTGCTGAAGGGGCCAAGTATGAACCAGCAAGCAGCGCGAGAAGGAGGACGAGGTCGCCAGCAGATTGACGGCCCGTATTTGAGATGAGATAAGATTGCGAGGGCCCACAACGCGTCATATCTGGAGATAATCCAGATCTTGACCGTTCGCAGGGTCCAGCTACCGCGCCAGGACAAGACGTCGCGAAAACTCCGAGTTGGAGCGTGTTCTGCGTTCCAAATGTCGTCGGAAATCGACTTACGTATAAGCCACAGTCTAGTCCAAATGAATTCAGATTGATTCGATGAAAGAGACCACCAGTAACGTCGAAAGACGCTGAGGGCGTGAAAACGACCATGCGGAGGTCATGGTTCAAGTCAGAGTTACGTTGATGACCGGCAAGTCCCGATATGGAACTTGGCCATCAACCACGACCAGTCTCGCTCATTTCCGAGCGTCTACGCATCCTCTACGCTACACCTCTGTCGTCGCACTTCTGGGACAAGACGGTGCAGTATACCGACGCACACGGCCTCCATCGGTCTGGAAACACCGCGAACGTAAAGGTAAGGGTCCGAACTTTTGATTCCAGGACAAATCGATTGAACCCTGGTGACAGGTGGAAGATTCTTTTCACTTGGTATGTCTGGGGAAGCTCTACTTTCGTAAGACAAGATCCTCGTGTATTGGTGAGCTCAGATCTATTGCCGGCGTTGAGGGTCTACTGATGTATCCTTGTGGTATGTAGCATCCCCTTGCCAACTTTCTAGGGCTCTCTGCCCTCGCGGACGGACGTTCCGTCAGCTTGAGTGGTTGTGTTGTTCACTGACACGACTCTCAAGCCCGAGTTCTACAAGGTAAGGAGCTATGGTTTACTTGTTCATATCCACGGAAATTCAACTGCATCAAAGGTCGTTCCATTGAAGCTTGTACCTAACGGACATTCGTCTGAACTAATGTGTATCTATCCCCGACGATGTATTATGATACGCACAAGGCGCCTACGGCGCCGCCTCTCTCGATTCCTCAACTTCCTCCCAGTTTCGGCTATGCGCGCTCTCGTCCGCGGACTGTGAGGCAAAATCGTTTCATGTGCAATCGAACGGGCCCTGAGGTGGACTTTGGGTACGAAAATAACGAGAAAAGGCAACTGGTATGTACCATTTCCGGGTATATGTGGTGTGGCGGCATGCTGACTTACGGGAACATCCAGGGAGGCATCTGAGGTCGCCAGAGCCTCTACTGTGCTGGAACGGTCTGCCTGGAGCTACAGTAAGTGTTTGAACATTGTCCAAATGAATGAAACTCGAGCTCAACGTACTTGAAAGCTCTCGCCACCTAGTCGGACGTTTCACGGTCCTCTCGCCAGTTCCGGTGTCTCGTGAACATCGTCCCCCGCCTTTCCTTACTCGGACCGTCTGAATGTGTGCGCCGTTAGCGCAAGAGTGCAGGGATGGGATGGAGGTAAGTAACGTACCTCGATATGAATGTCCGGCTAACCGAAATTGCTCAGATCCAGATCGGCAATTACTTCGATTCTGGAAGAGCGGAGCTTGTTGCGACGTGCCATCGGAGGCCTGGGCGTGCCGTGATTTTGGGAGCGTGCGTGGCGAGGGCGGCAAAGCCGCCACGGAAGATTGGGGAGACCGGGAGGAGAAGAGAGGGGGCGTGGAAGATGGCTTGTTCAAGGTAGTTCCAATGCTTCAGACGTGTCAGGAAGCTGACACGTATTAGTCTTAGAATGGACGCACCAAATCTTGAGCCCTCGAAGTCATGGTGGAGCCAGCATCAAAGGCGGACGAAATGAGAGCTCCGTAACATAGTTCTGAGGGATCCCGGCTACGATACGAAGAATGTCGCGGCGGCGCCAAAGGCGCCGCTGTCCTCGCACAAAAAAGAAGGTGAGACTCTGTCAGCAATTGAATGAACTCAACTCACCGAGTTGCCAGTCCACCGTCATATTCCGTCGCTCTCCATTATGCTTCTTGAGTCGTTGGCTGCATCTCTGAACTCTGGAAGGTCTGATACGTTTCAGGATACGGGAACAAGGGTAAACTCACCATCATTGAACTGCAGTGTCCGAGACTGATACGAAACCTTGCCACTGGAGCAAATCTGGATCTTCTGGGCGAGTACAGCGTCGTTGGGAATCGGGGCAGAGAAAGGGAAGCCGTCTGGAAGCGCCTGCGGCGCTGCTTTCACGGTCAGCTCTGTATCTCCCCAACGAAAGCAGCTACGCACCTCTAACCTAGCGCACTGTCACCGCCCCGCCTCCCGCTCTCCAATGCGCATCATATGACATCGACCCTGACCGTTTTTGAAGCGGTCCAAATCGATGTCCGGATTGTGAATTGTGAGTCCAAAATGACCTCCAAAATACGCCGAAAAACTCACTTTTTTCCCAGAAAAAAAAGCCCTGCGGCGAGCGATCTCACGCTTCACTGTCCGGACCCGATAAAACGTCGTTTCTTGATGCTCGGTTGGGTGTGGTGTGGTGGCAAGGAGGGCTGGGCGGAGGCGGCGAAGCCGCCGACATGTTTGCGGGCCTGAAAGCGCTGGGACTTCAGTTTGTTTGTCTTGCAAGAAGCCAAGTACTCACCTGAACTTCAGCGCTTCGTCACTCCACCGCCTCCCGCGCACGGTCCGGACTGTGAATTATAAGTCGGAATGACCTTCAAAATACGGTGGCAAGCTCACCTCTTTCCAGAATAAATAGGAGCGGTCGCTGTCCCTGTTTCTGGGCTGTATTGGGATGGTGAGAAGGACCTGGTGAAGATGGCAAAGCTCTACATCTCAGCGTTGTCAGCTCTCCCGAAAACCTGCACACCTCAAACTCTGAATCCGCTGCGCTCACCGCATTCCGTCAATCCTGGAGGGGCAAACCAATCTTGCGGGAACATGACAGCGGGAAGGAACTTGACGTGGTAACCACAGGGTTGTTTGTTTGTTTGTTTGTCACCCATCTTGCCGTTCCGTCTGACCTCTGAGTCCCTGAGCCTGAAAGTTCTCCTCTTTGCAAGCCTAAGCACATTTTCCCCCTCAGTAAGCTCAAGTTTGCATCTCAGTGAGCTTAAGCTCCGCTTTCTGCATTGAGGGATATAAGTGTCATCATGTAAGAACCTTGCTATCTTGGCACTGAAGTGGAAGTCACTCCAGGGCCTTGAATAGCCAGGTACAGGGCCGTAGGTACACAAATATGTAGGCTCCCTGAAATGAATAATCAATGATAGTACACAAGCAAGTGCACGTGAGCGTACGCGCCACACATCCCTGAGTGCTTGTTGATTTGTCAATCGCGGGCAAACAGAGCCAGTCACTTGTGTGATATTGTTTGCAGTGTCTCTTTCCGCTTCCACCACTATGTCCACTGCTCGGGGTTGTTGCCGACATTGGTGAGCTTGTTAGCATGCCTTGTCCTCACTCATGCGGGCGCAAGAATGTGTTGTCGAGTTCGCCGTCGTTGAGAGCGTGCTCTGCGCCAACAGCCGTTGCGGAGGTCCGCTCCCTGGTAAGCTCTCCAAGCATTCCCTGCTTTTCACCTCTCTCACTGAGCTCACCTAGCACCTCTCTCCGTCGTCGTCCTCATATTCAGCTCCCCACCTCCGTATGCAAGTCAGTCATCACCCACCTCAGGTATGTCTTCACCCCCATTCTCCTATCTCCTGCAACCCACCCCCACGCACCCCAACTCCGAGGCTGGCCACCTCTGAGCTGGGATGCATGTGTGTGGTATGCGTCACTGATGAATGTCGTGTATAGTTCCCGCGCGGTGATCATTGACGCGTTCTCATCAATCCGGTATCTCATATCCTCTTTCGGCGACTTTTATTGATTGTTTCTTGTAGACGATAAGCCGAGGGGAGTCTCGTACCTTGTCTTGGTTACGGTCCGTACTCACATCGCTCCCCTCCACCGAGTCACCTTTGCCGTTCGCCAGGTATCGTGAATCCAGGTTTCTGCCTGAAGGTATTGAGATCTCGCGCAGGCAAGGCGTTTGACCGTGCGTAAATGATCATCTGTCCACCACGCGCTGTCACTTACTTGCTTCGAGGGAAGGCGTGGCTCTGTTCGGCAGAGGGAAATGAGAAGGGTGAATGTAAGTGACGTGCGACGCATTTCCGAGCCGAACTAACCCAATCTCACAGGTTTTATTGTGCATGTACGTTCCGCCAATTTGAGCCAGACGTCCGTTACAAAGCAACCAGTCGCGAGTGGACATCCTCACCGCTGCTCCTGGACTATGTACCACTTGGTAAGTTGCGATTTCGTTGCCATGGCACTGATATACTGACGTGTTATCTGCAGTATCGACGAGGGACGGCATATATATGATGTGAGTACGAGTCCCACGTCCCTACAAAAACTAACTGACACGAAATTACTCGCAGAGTTATGATACGCCACATGTACCGTTAGTCAAAGTAGATCGGTGCCCGTTGAACCCTTCACTAAATCAACTCCGTTGCTCAAAATCAGAATACGAATGCGAATAGGTTGAGAGTAACGCGCAACTCGGGCTAGCTAACAGTCAGTAAGTTGCGACCCCGTTGTCATGACACTCGTGCTAATATATTGTTTGCCAGCTATAGCGCAAATCATTGTATTTCTACTTGTGAGTGCCCGCGCCGCCTCTGCCAAGCTAATCTAACTTGAAATTATGCAGAGAGTTGTATTGCACCACCTATACGTTAGATAGAGTAAGTCCCTGCCCTTGTTTTCTTTGCACTTCTGACCCCGACTTGACAGAAAACATCTAACTTTGTCTGAGTACTGAAATCGACACGGACCCACCACGCACGCCCCAAGTGGGCCGAGAGAGCGAATCCCTGTCGGTTGAGTTGCGCTAACCCTAACCCTACACGGCGGGCGAGGACGCCGGAATCTCGATTTTGGCGGGAAATGCCCGCCAGATTCGAAACGACAACCCATGCACACATGTGCGGGGCCGCGCGCGGGGGTGTGCGCCATAATTGGGCGGGCAGGGGGGGGTGCAGCCCTCCCACCCCGGACCACCCCAGACGAGGACCCTGGCGGACACCCCACCCCGCCGACATCACACACCCGGGTCCCCTCCCCTCCCCTTCCATCCCACCACGCCGACCACCCACCCCGCATGGACGGCCACCCACCCACGTCAAGACGAAGAGCGCGGACGGATGAGCGAGCGCTGAGAGGAAGCACGTCGAGAAGAAGAGCAGCCAAAAAGAAGACGCGTTGAGGGGTCGCAACTGGTGAGTAGCCTCGGCGCCGCACTTTCATAAAACCAGTTCGTGATGGCGCCGCAATTTCTCCTCTTCCCAGTCACCATCGTCGACAAGGCCCCGCCGAGTCCCGCCGCCTTCAGCGCCTCGCTATCGGCCCGTCGTACTGCTCATCGTTGCCTACTTTCTTCGGTGGTCTCTGAACCCTTTCCTTGGCTTTCGCCATGGTTTCCGTCTTTGTTGATGGCGACGACTGCGCCTCGTCATCCGCCGCCTCGACCAGCCTCTCCAATAAGCGCAAACACTCCCTTTTCAATCCTTCCGGTAGACGCTCTAGTCGTCTGTCTTCGTTGTTGTCTCTTTCCAGCTCGAGAAAGTCAGCGCCGACCTGTACTATCTCGCTGGAATGTGCGACAATCAATGTCAATGCGCCGTGTCAGATCCCCGACGCTCTCGCTGACATCCCCGTTGCCGACATGAATGCCATTCCCTTTCCTACGTCCGACGTAGACTCGACCCAGCTTGATGCGGGAGTCAAGGTCCGGCGGCGTTCCCTGCAGGCGACGCCTAGGTCGTCCCTGTCGGAGGAGCAACGCACGCGCAAGGACTCGGTCGAGCGCACCCGGAAATCATCCGTGTCGAAGCGCAAGCCCGCGGCCCGACGCGCCCTTGTGCACCACAATCTCCTCGCGCCCGCCTCTCATCTTGCACCCCTGCCACTGCCGCGCAAGCGTCTCCCCCACATCAAACAATCCGACCTCCGGTTCATGACCGTCGTAAGGAGGAGTGTTCAGGTGGGGCTGGACGAGCGCATGGTCGACCAAGAGTCAGACCTGCAGGAGCAGGATCGCATATTTGTCCTGCGTCTGGGAGCCCAGCTCGCTGAGCGCGGGGTCTGCGATGACTGCGAGAGTGTCCTCACGCCGTCGCAGATCGTGGCCACTGTCACTCTCCGGCGAAGAGACTCTGCTGCCACCCGCTCCCGTCCGCCTCTACCGCGTAAACGCTCCCCTCTGGCATCGCTTTGATCTTTCTGGAAAAGATATCAATTGTATCCATATCACTCGCATCCTCGACACCACTATAGCACTAATTTTATTACCACCTCCTCCACGACATCACGACTGCACGTTCACCTATCTCTACGTGCCGAATTATAATCGTAATAACGTATTACTTACACGTTCCTTCCTGACACTCTTTACTACTACTTACTTGGAATGGGATGTTTGCGCGCCAACCACCAGGAGACTGTACCCTTTGACAAGACATGCACAAGTCTACATCATGAGTCATGACAACAGGTGATTTCCGCGCCGCGATTGCTGATCATGTCACTTGATCCTGCCATGGAAGCCACATCGCGTTGTTTGCCTCATTCGTATTCGAATTCCGTGGATCTTGACAGGCTCTTTTCTCTTCCCATGCTCTGTCAGCAAACATGATTCTCTACAACTGGTGCAGTGCGTCTCAACTCACTCCCAACTTCCATGCTCCTCAAGCTCATCCTCATCTCCGCGGCCCAGTGGGTCTGCTCAGCGGAGCCCGTCCACATCCCGTCGGGCACGTACCTAGGCTCTGACGGAAAGTGGCTTGGCATCCCATTCGCCGTGCCTCCTGTTGGTGAATTACGCTTCAAAGCCCCAGTGCCAGTCCTCAACACGCCAAACCTCGTGCATGCGGCGACGTCCTTTGGGAATGCGTGTCCCCAGCCTGCTGATTCCGGTTTGGGCGCGCCGATCAGCGAGGATTGTTTGTATCTCAACGTGAGGTTTGCGTAAAGCCTCTTTGGCGTGTCTGACGGCAGAGATAGGTCTGGAAACCGGAAGCCTTGCGATCTAATGCCAGTGGCCTTCCGGTTCTCCTATGGATCCATGTCTGTATTTGGCGTTCCTAGGCAAAGTAACCCAGCTAACATTTCGCACTTAGGGCGGTGCATACACCAACGGGTACGTTCTTCCCGGTACTGGGGTACCTCTGTAATCGTGTAATAGCGCGTCATCCAACGCTGCATATGATCCAACTCGTGAGTGTTGTATTCCTATATTCAGTATCTACTTGACTAGCTTCTTACAAAGGTCTGTTGAATCGAAGTGTCGCCATTGGAAAACCTATAATCTTTGTATCAACGTGAGACATCTTTCGAGACATGTCCTGCGCACTGACAAACCATTTAGGAATTACCGCCTCAACACCTTCGGTTTCGTGGGTTCCATTCTCATGCCACTCCGGAGTTGTTTGATTGACGGTTTCGTGTTTGGCCAGTTATCAAGCGAGCATCAGCCTGCACAAGATCTGAATGCTGGACTTCTCGACCAGCGCCAGGCGCTCAGATGGATTCAACAGAACATACACGCGTTTGGAGGTGATCCAGAAAAGGTCACGATTTGGGGACAGGTTCGTTCAGATATACAAATCCACGTTTCGGTACTTTGACCACTACGAAAAGTCTGCTGGAGCAGGAAGTGTCGAATCTCATTTTGTATTTCCGGCCCCGGAGCCACTTTTTAGGGCTGGTATCGCAGAGAGCTCAACAGGACCTTTGTACGCACGTTCGACACAAAAGTCATTGTTGCACTGACGTTCAAGTTGACCTTTGAAGCAAGAATTCGCCTAACGCTAGCACTTACGATAAAGCAGGAGAACCTTTCGATCGCCTTCTCACTGCAACGGGTTGCTTGAAGGATACTTCGTCTCTCGCATGTTTGCGACAAGTTTCCTTCGAGGTAGTAAACGTCGTCCTTCCTTCAATGAACCTGATCCACTAAGCGACCTTACCCCAGACGCTTCTCAATATCAGCAATACCATGATCGCAGACACTCTCAACGGCCAGCTCTGGGAACCCTCGGTCGGTCCTCCGGGAAGCCTTGTACCCGTTCGCGCATCCGTCAAGATCCAAGAAGGCAACTTTCTCCATCTTCCGTACCTGGCTGGGACAAACGTCAACGAGGGAAACACCTTTGCTAGTACTTTGCTGAACCGAGGTCTCACTGGGGCATCGGAGGACGAGGCGTTCAATAATTACATCCGTGCGCTACTCATTGATAACAGTACGCTGAGCGCGGACGTTTTGGACGACATTCGCGGACTATGGCGCGCGAACGACACGAGCCTGGGTGCGCCGTTCAATACCGGCGACTCATTGTTCGATAGAGCGGCGGCGTGGTACACAGATGAGATGTTTTTGGCACCGAGGAGACTGTTCTTCAAAGAGGCGGCGGGGCTGCAGCCGCTTTGGGGGTATTATAACAATGAGTTCATTCCAGGGAGTAATCCTACGTTTGGTGGTAAGTTTTTCTTATGATCCGGCGTTACAAGGACTGTCTGACTGATAATCTGCAGTGGCGCATGCATCCGAACTGGTATTACTTCTGGGACCGAAAGTGCCTGCTGCCGAAGAGGTGCAGTTCACAAATCAGTGGATGGACTTTTATATCAACTTTGTCGTGGATCTCAATCCCGGTGGTGAGTGCATAGTGCTACGCAATATCATACAATTTGCTCACAAGAACGGTCCAGGTAATTGGACGCAGTATACGCCGGACTCCAAGAGCGTGTTACACCTTCAAAGAGATAATATCTCCATGATTGCGGATGGTATGTCTCTCATTCCGCTTTCGAGGTGGCCTACTGACATATGGGTGTAGATTGGGATGTCGAGAAGATCGATTTTCTTAATTCGCAGCTCGTCCTCGAAGAGTTCTCGAAGTGAAATCTTCACGTGAATGTACAGCAGCACTCGAATGCAATGAGAGTGGTTATTCTGCTAGTAATGCTTTGCGGTGCGGAGTGATACCCTAAAACGCACTGTTCGACGGAGCTTGATGATGTATCAGCAGCCATACAGACTCGGAGACACTACTTATGATTCTTTCAAGTTGTGCCATAGAGTCAACCGTTCCTGCAAATTCATGATGAAATGATGGCTATGAAGGGAGGGTACGGCGGTCATCGCTATCCGCGATCCTTTCCGTCCGTTGAGTTTAATAGGGCTTGAAGCTTGATGGATATTGTTTTCACTGTACTATCCTTGATCGGGAAGTGAAATCGAGTTTTGCAGCGGGCACCTTTAGTAGTTATTTTGTCCTGCGAACGAGGAAGACCGGGCCGAACCAGCTTACGGCAATCACTCCGACTCATGCCGGCAAATGCCGCCCAACGTTGCAGCCAACGGCGACGACCTCGTCGCGTCCCGCCAACAATGCCGCCCTTCCACGATCCCAGGACCGTTGCTACGGGCATCAAGGAGAAGATTGACTCTGTCCTCGTCCAAGGTGCGCCGCCCAGTCCGCGTCTGAGCTCCCAGGCGACAACAGCAGCATATTCCAGGCGACAGGCTATATCTCGGCTCTGCAGTGGGGAATCTGCATATCTATGGCTTGGAAGGTGTGTGTCACAACCCAATAAACAAGCGTCAATTAATACAAGATTCCCTGGTAGATGAAGGTGCGACGCTGGTGGAAGTGAAGAAGGGACTGGCAAGGCGGTCAATTGAGCAACTTGGCTTCATCAAGGAAATCAATTCGCTAGTGTTGTTGTCCGGTAAGTAACAAACCCTTGCCAGACAATGCTGCTCTTGACAAGAAACAGAAATGAACGTCACCCTGTATTCGCTTCCTAGCTTCGCCCCTCCAACTCCCCTCACCAACGCTAAAGCCGCGTTTTCCTTTACGATACACACCCACATCGAGCAGACGCAAACGGAGGGCACATTCTCACAACCGTCGGACACCAAGACAATCCCGACATTCATCACCCGCCTGGTTGTAGGATGCAGGCGCAAGCTGGTCGTGTACACTTGGAAGGACGGCGAGTCGCAAGGAATCAAGGTCGAGCAATTGCACACGTTGATGGCACTTTGCTCAAAATGGCTGTAGGAAGCACCGTTGGGACATTCACCGCGCGCCATGTCGTTCATGACGCCAAACCGAATATGTTTAGCGTACGCGCCGGATTTCGCCATCTTTGACTTGACGACGATGACTGCGACGGATGTTGTGCTGCCAATGCCGACCTCGACGACAACGAGCGCGTTTACTGGACTGACGGGGTATATGACGCTTGGTCTGGGAGCGAAGGTCAAGCCATCCCTCGTTCGTGTCAGCGATGCGGAGACCTTGATTGTCAAGGATGGCACTAGTAAGTCTTCCATCATCCAACATTTTAAGATAATGTATCTTATCATGTGTAGACGAAGGCTTCATGATATCAACGGACGGCACCGAAACCCGACCAGCATCCGTAGAATGGCCCGCGATCCCAGAGGAGGTCGCGTTCGTCAGGCCATACATATTTTCTGTGCTGCCAGCCAACACCGTACCAGCACCAGTAGAAGGGACTTTCCATCCAACCAGTGTCGTCCAGATTCGTTCTTCGCAGTCCCTCCAGCCCGTGCAGACTATCCCGTTCCCCTTCCTCGCATCACCCACCACCCCGCCACACAACTCGACCATCCGCCTCCTCACCTCCTCCGCTTTGAGTTTATACCTCCTTACGACCCCAACCGACCGCACCACCGCCACAGCCGAAGGCACCTCAATCTGGCAATTCAACATGAAGTCCTGGACGGAGCAGCTCGATGAGCTTATCCAAATTGGCCACTACGCCGACGCCTTGTCACTCCTTGACATTATCACACCTCCGCTTCCTGACCATGATGCACGAAGGACGAAGATTCGCGCTCTAAACGCCGTTGCGCACTTTCAGCAGGGCAAATACGATGCGGCCATTGATGCGTTCACAGAGCTGGATGTCAATCCGGCAAAGGTGGTTGCGCTGTATCCGGCTTCTGTGGCTGGGAGATTGAGTGTACCGGCGGAGAAGTGGATAGGGCTGTTTGGTGGACCAGAGCAGGAGAGGGAGAAGGAGAAGGAAAAAGATAAGGGTGTTGAAGAAGGACACGAGAACGAGACGGGAAGTGAGGATGGCAGTGGAAGTGGCAGCGGGAGCGGGAGCGCGCCGGTGGATCATATGGTAAGCTTGCCGTCTGGGGGCAGCATAAGGGGGAAGTTAAGGACTGGGTTTGGGAGTTTGATTACTGGAGGTGGTATAGTGGTGGCTGCGCCGAAAGAGGATGATGCGGCGTCGGTGAATAGTAAGAGCGGCAAGCGGACGACTCGTGGTGAGGTTATCCTCTAGCTCTTTGTAGCGATTACTGATAATCCTTGGTAGATAATTTCCAGAGCTCCGTCGAGACCCTCGTGCGGTACTTATCCGACCGACGACCCAAAGTGGACGCTGCCTTGGCTGTTATGGGCACAACGCCCGCCAATCAGTCACACGAAATCTCTTCACTCAACGACACCTCTGTCGAAGACCTCTTTGCATTACCGAACGCGCCTTTATCGGCGCTGACGCCCGAGCAGATGCTTCGGTTTGCGCAGATCGTGTATACGGTGCTGTTCAAGTCGTATCTGATAATCCGGCCAGGGCTGTTGGGTTCGTTGTGTCGTGTGCCGAATTGGTGTGAGGTTTCGGAGGTGGAGGAGGAGTTGAGGGGGCATCGAGTGCGTCCCTCAATGCTTACTGTGAATTGGTCTTGACGTGGGTTGCTCTAGAAATTTGGCGAGTTGATCGATCTGTACAAGGGGAAGAAGATGCATACGAAGGCGTTGGAGCTGCTCAAACAGTATGTCGTTTCTTTGATCTATCGTCCTCCTATTGATGGTGCCCAGGCTAAGCGACGAGGAGGAGGACAAGGAAGATAAACTCCAGCCCTCGATTCTGTATCTGCAGAAACTCGGCCCAGAATATATGGACCTTGTGTTTTCGTCTTCGAGATGGATGTTTGATGTGGACAGCGACATGGCCTTCCGGGTGGGTCCTTCCTCCAGTCGACATCTCGCCTATCTTACGTTTCTCGAAGATATTCACTTCGGAAGACGTCGAGCTGCCACAACATGATGTCGCCAGATTTCTCGAAGAGGTTGACCCTGCGCTCTGTTCACGGTTCTTGGAATACCTTATTGAGGAAAGGAACGCGGAGACGCCAGCTGTGCATGACCGACTGGCGGACCTGTATCTCAAGATGACGCTGGTCGCAAGGAGGAAAGGAGATGATGGTAAATCGAGCTTGTCTCCCTCGCCCGATCTTGGGCTGACTGTTTGTAGCACGCTTCAAGGAGCTCTATTCCAAGCTATTGCAGTTCATCGATGGTACGGATCACTATAATGTGGATCATCTGTATGGTGCTTTGTCGTCTCATGGTCCGTGCTATCGTCCCTTCTTGCCACAGTTCACACATCTGATTCTTCCAAGATCTGTATGAGGCACGCGCCATCCTACTGGGACGTTTGGGTCGACACGATCAGGCATTGGAACTGTATGGTTACAACCTCAAAGACTACATTAAAGCCGAAGAGTGAGTGACCTGCCTTCAGAATTCGAGAATCACTAATGCCCTGGTCTCAGGTATTGCAAGAAGTACTACCAGCCCGACTCTCATACGAGCACAATCTTCCTCACCCTCTTGCGGATATACCTGCGGCCCACAGCGCCCGGAGAATACCTCCAGCCCGCCTTGGGGCTCATTAGCAGGCACAGCCCGCGGCTCGACTCGGTCGAGACGCTGAAGCTGCTCCCGCCGCTGGTCACTGCGCAGGATATCCGGGCATTCCTCACTGAGTCGCTGCGCGCGCCGACGTTTGACAATAGGGTTGTGAGGGGGATTGCGAAGGCGAGGACTGATCATATGTCGAGGAGGCTGATGGGGCTGCAGGCGCGCAAAGTGAAGGTCACGGACTCGAGGATGTGGGTTTCATTGCTTCGAATTTTGGCCCGATGGATGCTGACCGACTGATTGAATAGATGTCCGCAGTGTCATAAGCGTTTAGGGAATAGCGTTATTGCTGTGCATGCGCCGAGGTGAGATGTCTTCCTGCGACGCCAAGGACGTGGATTGCTCATCATTTTGTCCATGCAGAGGCGAAGTCACTCACTTTCATTGTCGAGAGCTGTTCTCGCGGAAGCTTAATGATACACGACAATAGCGATTTGGTTTTGTCTGATTCGGGGGACTATCCTACTGTATAACATATTAGCTTACTTTCTGATTGATTTAATGCTCGCAAGTAAGGGAATTCGAGCCGTCGCGCTTGCGATTGATAAGTGCAATGAGTCCTGTGCCGTGACAAGCGCGACCTGGACAAATAATTGGATCTACTGGATCTCGAGAGGCAACGGCGCTCGGAATTTTGTTTCAGAGTCTGAGATTGCCGAGTTGGCGCATGATTACTATCGGGGCGATCATTTGTGTGGGGAGTGGTGACATGCTAGCCAGCGAGTCGGGAGGAACCGAATCTTGACTGTATGATGTAACAGACTCTGTGGTAGTAGAATCTTGAGTTGGATGGCCGGAAGTGGATTCGCGCTCACATGACCTAAGCGCCACCACCACTACCCATCATGCCTACCTCCGTGGTGCTTCGTATCGCCCATGTCCTTGGAGCTGATTTAAAGAGTTACGACCGACCAAATGCGCGCTTTTGCCAACCTAACAAATACTTCCGAAGAGCTCAAAGCCATGTCAGGGCATCGGTCACCCCCGTTTACTAGAGTTGAACGCGTTCTGGAGACAACGAGGCATTCAGCAGTGATTCATCATACGAATTTGTCTTTAGGCTTGGGACGCTGCGGTAAAAAGTCACCCGTGTGCGTGATTCTTTCTTAATTCTCCGGACAGGAGGGCCGAAGTGAATCAAAGCCAGTCTATGTGGCGCATACGTTCTTTCTTCTATACCCTACACTCCGAGTCGACGTTCAGATTGGCAGCGCCGGACTCAATTAATTTTGAGCCCAAGTCGAAGAAGTTTACGACTCGGACGAGGGTACTAGAGTTCAGGTCTTTCTCAGAGTGACGCTTTCCAGTTTTTCTGAGAGTCGCCACTTATATACCTCTGATGACACGTGGTACCCAAGTTTCCCGAGATTGTTATTTGAACGTCTGAGTCTCATCGGCGCGATCTCCGTGTTGCCAGACTGTGTAGCTGGGAGCCTCGTTCTCGCAACACGGGCGGCGAGTTGTTCCGGACACTTTTCATTCGTAAGGTGGAAAGAAGAGGGTACACGAAGCCGGTCAGAATTCTTACACAGTGAGCGACAGTCTCACACCCCAACCTTCGACACTGTATCTTTGGAAATCTGACAGAGATTACATGGATCTAGGTTTCGAGTGTCTGGCAAGAATAGCAACATAGCATATCAGGTGAGTTTTATATTGTCTGCGATTGATTTCATCAAACGACATAGCAGTCCATTCCAACCTCTCTTGAGCCTCTGTCGGATACCTCATCGAAGGAAAGTTGCCGGTTTGAAAGTACTTTAAAGTGACAGCTGATGTGTGCGATGAAGAAGGGAGGTGAGTGTACACTACGTCCGCCTTGCCACCTCGCCTGTCATCGGGACATCTAAACTTCTGGATCTGAACCCGTAGCACGCTGTAGAGAACTCTACCCTAAGCTTCTGAAGCTCATAGATTGCACGAATCACGATATACATTGTGGATCAGCTGAATCTGTGTTGTATCTTCTTCGTCAGAAGATTCGTCCCGGACCTTTTCCCAAACGCCGAATTCACACCAGACCTGTTCGAGTCGCGTGCCATTCTGCTTTAACGGGCACTTGTTGACCGGGTATCACCCCGCGACCGAATAGCGAAAACATTAATATTGTCGCAGATATGTTTGCGGGCGGCCCGCCGCGCCTGAGGATTATTCGCAGCCCATGCTGGAGTCACAGCCCCCGAATGGATTCGATTAAGACGTCGAAATGCTCCCTGAGGTCCGTTGTTCACGGTACAGAACATTCGGGCGTTTCTGACAGAGAGTCTCTGCCAATTCGGGCGATTGCGACGGCAAGTGATGATATGGTTGTAGGCGACGATCCGAGGGCGCTGAAGCACTGAATCCCTTTGGCGGCCAGATGTCCTCGATGCAGCCTCAATGGCAGGAGCCCAAGGGTAACAGTAAGATTTGTGCCTGCGACTCGGGGAGAACTCGACAAGGTGTCAAGGATTCGCAGGGCTGAAGTCACTGACTTAGACTGTCGAGAGCCGCTCTCACAGCGGACGAATCCAACATGGGATTTGTGACTTAGCATTCACTGGATTACATTTCAATTTGAGAGTCTAATTGGAGTACTATATACACTTTGTACAACACAATACATACATTACAACAATTAAATTACAACGAGTGTGTGAATGCAATGCGCCTCTACGAGCTATACTACAGTCCTGAATCTAGTTAAATACATACCAATACTTTTTACATATGGATAAATGTACAACAAACAACAGATGCTATGCGAAGAAAGTGTCAGAGGTAGGCCCTCCTTTTTACGCCACGGACAACTTCTTTCACAATGCGAAGCCAGCCGATAGCTATATCGATCTCCTCCAGGGCACCAACAAGCGTTGAGTCGATTTTACGCAGGAGAAGTCTGCGAATGGCGCATGTCTCGTCATCGTCGGGGTCCTGGAGGGTGTCCAGCATAGACGGTGCTGAGGAGCGGTGGGACGAGACGTTGGAAGCTAGTGATGCGCTGCTGGAGCGGGTGGAAAGTACAGAGATGAACTGGTCATATCCGAGCGCGTTGGGTGATCCGGTGATAGAGCGAGAAGGGGGACTCCGTCTGGCCCTGCTCTCCTTGCGCAAATCAGATATCATCGTTCTGCGTTTCTAGAAAGAGAGAGATTGCGTTAGAAATCGCCTCATCTATGAGGATAGCATAATAGCACTGACTTTGACAGCTCGATGTATTATCCGTTCCGCTCTGGATATGGCCTGGTTTGTCTTTAGGACGAGCTGTTGCCCCTGGAAGATTTGTTAGTCGTTATTAGTGCGTTTTGAGAGCTAAAGTAGACTCACAGATGCAATACGCTCATCTATCCGCTGGAGATCGCGCTGAGCCATGCTAAGCACAACCTGTGACGTCTTCAAAGCGTTATCGATTGGCGAAACAGCCCATGAAGGAGTGTTGGGTGGTGGAGATGGCGAAGCTGCAACATCCGACGAGGTAGGAGCGCTGTTTGGAATCGTTGGCGCATCTGCTACGGGGCGGTCTTTGCGCTTGAACCAGGACTTCCATTTCGACGATGACGATTTCTCCTCCGTGCCTTTCTTTTTGAGAGTTCCAGTAACATCGCTAAAGGAAGTAGGAGTGGGAGATCCCGGTTCCTTGGCCGAGTACGAGGCCAAAGAACTGTAAGATGCCATGGTCACCATGGTCTTTTGTGAGTCCTCTGAGCCTCTTTTGAATTTGCGGGGGTTGATAGCCTCGATGCCTCGCTCGTCAATCACAGCATCCGCGTCATGCGAGACGACGGCCAAGAGTTTCAAGATGCCACTGGCGGTCGCCGTCAGGTCCAATAGCTCCTTCGATGTGTCTTCGGTGCGACCTCGGAAATGTGACATAAGGGCGAGGGAAAGTCGTTCAATTTCCACCAGGACGGTCTCGAGATGGGAGAAATGAGCGGGGCTCATATCATGCTGAATGGAAGGGGAGGTAAGAAGGAGGTTGGTGATAAGTTTGCGCGCTGCGGAGGCCACATCGAAATCAAATGAAGGAGGAGAGGCACCGGGAAAGCGCGCCATGGTGAGACTGCATTCCGAAAAAGACGCCAACGAGGAGAGGGACGTAATGGGTCGGATAGTGTGTGTAGACAACGATGACACTGATCGAAGTTTCTCGGCGTCCTCGCCAAACGCTACACGGAATTCTGGTCTCGCCACCTCCAGCGCGGTAAGACTATAGGACAGCTTAGATAGCCAGAGGTAAGATAGGAGAATAGATCGCACCCTCGGGAGTTCCTCACTTCGCGGACTTGACCGCGGTCATCGTAGTCCAAGAGAATCATCAAGAGATTGATACAACTGCCGTGTTCAGCAGCGATATGGATACAGGTTTCATCTTCTTTGTCGCGGGCCGCCAATGGGGTTCGGAGTTCGCGCACCAAGCGCGTAATGAACATGAACAGCGATGAGACGCGATCGTCGTCCTGGAATACATACGAAGATCGAGCGAGGCAGTGAAGGGGGGTAAAGTGCTCGTGTTCAGTAAAGAGAGATACATCCGCTCCGGCGTAGTAGAGCGTGTTCAGAATGTCCAAGGAAGGACTTCGGGCGGCGGCACAGTGGTGAATGGGGCTCCATCCCTTCGAATCGGGAGCATTCACGAGACAGTACGAAGTGTGGGAATGCGACTGGAGGAAAAGAGGAGAGAGCAAGGAATGGAGCGTGGGCATGTCCGAGGAGGTCACAGCCCGAATGATAGAGCGGGTCAACCTGGCCGTCACTGACGCGTTGACGGTAGATGGAAAAGAGGGTTCGGTCATCTCATGGCCCGGTGGGAGTTCAAAGATGGGGGACGAATCTGGCAGTAGCTCGCTTCGAGAAGTACACTTTGAACAACAGAGTGATTGAGTCCCTGATTGAATGAAATGAAATGGGACGGAAGCACACGTACCTTGGCTTCACGCCACCGGTGACGGCGTAGAATTTCTTCGCACAGATAGAGAACCCGAGGATGCGAGAGTGAAAACTGAATGGATGTACGGTGATTTCGATCCCTAAAGTCCGGACGTGCTCCATGGCGTAGCTAAGCGGTGTAGAAGATGAGCAGGTTGTCAATGGGAGTTGGAGGAACGTACTAAGAGTTGAACGACGCGTAGATTTCCATCTCGGGAGGCATCTAGGAAGCCATTGGGTTAGGCAAAGTAGCCGAGGGAAATGACGCGTCGTACACATTAGCGAGGTTGCACCATGGGTGTCCATACCGTCTACCGAGACGCAGTGGAGACTACTCTCGAGTAAGAGCTGCACGACATCATGAAGGTTCATCCAGGCTGCTAGTCCTATGGGTGTGACACCCTTGAACGCGTCCTGCGGGGCGTTCAAGGTGAGCAGGGAGATTTCGGGACGCGACACGAGGATGCGGATGGTGCTGAGACGGCTTTCAGTGAGTGCGGATTCATGAGAAATGCTGATGTCGTCCCAGCTGCGGCAGTCGGACTGATGAGAACGTCAAAGCAGGGCGCGGAACACGTATGCTTACCGTTCTCCGGCGACCGCACACATAATGACCGTCCTGCCCTGGTCATCGAGGGCGTTAACATCGGCGCCTTGTGCAATCGCGTCCCGCACGCCCTCGTCGTCCCCTGCGAGGGCAGCGCGATGTAAACCGAAGTTAGCTAAGGAGTGTTGAGCACGAGACTGGGACATCGCAGACTGGGACATCGCAGTGAGGCTCGGGGAAGAAAGTGGGGAACAGATGAAAAAAAGTGAGCGACGCGTCTGGAGAAGCAAGAACTGAAAAGCCAGATTTTTTCGTGAATTTTCGACGTGAGAGGAGGAAGGAGGAAAGCGCCGGACGGGTGACGGTTATATAACCCAGGGCACGAGAAGATGAGCATGAGGCTGGGGACGTGATATCAGAACCTTCCCTGGCCGCATACATTAAAATCATTTGGAACCGCCCGGTGATGTTATTGTTTCGCAGGCTTCCGCCTCGAGGCGAGCGGTTTGCCTTTTCCCCGAATATGCCATCCGGATACCCAACCAGACCTAGACAAAGCAAGCTTGCCGACTAATCAGTAACATGCGCTGTGCAAGTTGACGTACAAAGCAGTGTGGACGCTGGAGGAGGCGGACTGATGCGCGTCCGGATATGGTATCTTCAAACAGCCCAAAAAAGGACCGCAACTTCCGACCACAGATGCCACCACAATGCCACCGGGGCGGAATCACGTCCTACTAAACTGGTGTCCGTGAGTACAGTAACACCTCTCAGAGTAATGTCGTAACGAGTCCGCTGCCATGCCTCCCTGATACCCACTGACAAAATGTGTATACCCTCAAACTTTCGCAATGATCCACTTCACGGCATTTTCCTCGCGATGTCGCGCTCCCTTTGCCCGGTGCCGAGTGCCCGCATCCACAGTCCCGCCGTGTACTACATTGTATGTCCACAAGGCGCTTCCCCACAATTGGAAGTCATGAACCAGCCATGAAGTCCCGACCTATCTCATCTCATCCGCACACGCTCATTCGTCCCTCGTACGCCCGAACCTTAACTTACGGAGTAACATATCGATTGACCCACATTCCAGAAAGCCCTGAAGACCGCGCCTCCAATGATAACCAAGATCCGCCATGACCTGGCCATGACTCAATGTTCTTCTCCTCAATATGGATGTGGATGTGGGCTTGCTTTGACAAGCCTCAAACTCGAGTGAGTTGTATATGCAGATATGTTAATAATCGATGCCTGTGTCTGTGTTATATAGGATTGTACATTGTTGCTGTAGTCGTTATGCCGGAGAAAAACTAAACTAGTATATAAGTATTGGTTCTGGGGGGTCGGGTTTGTCGTTCCAAATGAAGGCCAAAAAACGTGGCGGAGGCGGCGGCGATAACAAATCAAAATCATGGCGCCTGCATAAACGCCTGAGCGGTTAACGAGCCCTGCAAACGCGTGTTAGCACAGTCGAAGCAAGGGTGAATTATCTCCGCACCTTCACGGCCTCAAAGTTCGCGATGGCCATCTGCAAATTGCACCCATTCTTCTCGAGGCAATCCTGCCCAAACTGTGGGTTCAGGTTCGTCGCCTGGCATAGCTGGATGAGGAGCGTCCGCATAGGCTCGGGCTGCCGGAAGAATTCATGAGAATCTGCACACGATACAGTTTAATGTTGAAGTGACGTACAACGACCATAAATTGCTCTTGATAGGAGACGGGAATTTGGAATGTTGTGGGCGCTGGAGGTGTCGCCGCCGGTGGAGTTGGGACTGCAGCAATAGCCTCTGGGGCTTTCTTCTTCGGAACGCGTTTGGCCTGGACGAGCATCTCGCCAGGCTTCCACGCGTCTGCCGAGGAATAATTGCGGATGGTCCAGTGATCTGATAAGACGACGACGTCCCAGCCGTTCAACTTCGCCCTGAGAATTCATTTAAGAATGGAGCGCGACATGGGATAACGATATGCGTACCGTGAGCCTTCTGGCGCAATCCCTAGAACAAACGATCGGTCAAACGACCGGAACCCTTGTGATGGCACTGGAACGATGCATCAGCAAAAAAGCACTAGCCGTGTTTAACTGATGAAAGCTTACTTTCTTTAAATTGCCCATGTATTGTTACCAGGAGAGCAGGCTCTGCGCCGTGCGGTACGACGAGAGTGTCTACACAAAAATTCTCTGCACTCCCGGCGAGGTCGTGGTCGGTGGCTGGTAGATCAGTCAGAGCGCGTACGATGTCGGTAGCTCCAATCTTTAAACGATGGTCATGCTTGTCGAGCCATTGCTTTATGCGCGTTAGATTTCGCGAGCCTCCAGTCGAAATGTCAAGCCATGGCTTCCAATCTAAGGACTTCTGGTTTGGCAATTTGACCTGGAAGCCCTGCATGCGCGCGCGATCCGGGATGGCGGTATTCGCGGAGAAGGAAAATGTTGAGGAGTCGAGATACACGTTCATCAGCGCCATCCGATTCTTGTCGAAGGTGTCAAAGAATCTAGACTATATGAGAAAGTGAATAGGGAATCGCGGTAAAGTGGACTGACCGGAACAAGAATGAGGTAATCATTTCACTTGGGACACCGACGATGCTCGAGGGCTGCATTTCGACGGGGAATGTCGTCGCGGAAGGCCGCTGTACTGGGCCAGAGGCTGGTCTTGTACCAGGCATATCAAACATTATGCGAGCCATGGGTTGCTGGTCCAGCATTGTGATGGTTGGGAAGCGTTTCAAAATTTCGCTACCGGGGAGTGAGCGACGATCCGAACAGAAGTGTAAACGGAACTTACGCTTTGTACGAATCTTCGTGCCCTTGTGCGTATTCCTGGACTTGGAGCGGATTGCCCGCTAGCATGAGCTCGGTCAGCCGAGTGAAGCGCTCTTTGCCTGCCCGTCCGACCACCATGTCGAGCTCTTTGAAGGTGGTGATGTTGTTGTTCTGCAGTGATAAGGCGTCCAGGCTGGTGAGATAGTGCGCGAGTAGGGTGAGGTGTTCTGGTGCAAGCCTGTTGTTGCTGAGATCGAGCTTCGTAACCTATGGGCGATGAGTTGCTGAAGATCCGGCGGGTCGCGTGCAGACTTGCCGGCGGTTTGAGTGCTTTGGCTATCTTGAAGATGACCGCAGATTCTCTGCCTGTGCCACCATAGCCCGGCGGATGTAAGTTGTACTTCTTGACGAGGGGGTCCTCTATCATGTTCTAGAACGGGTTGTCAGCGCCGAGCCACAAATGAAGATACCACAAAAGCGACGCACCGAAAGATTGAGCAGCTGGATTGATTTATCGTATCTGCTGTCGATGAATTCCTGCCACTTCTCCACTTCCTTCCGGTCCGGGCCCTTTGCGGAGAGGATGGGTACTGAGACCATCGCTTTGCGGCGCTGCGTGCTGGCCACGAGGCGCTGGTTGGCGCCGCGGATGGGGATAGAGGACGAGGACGGTGTTGCCTGCTGAGCAACGGTGTGAGCTGCGCGGATTGGGACAATAAAGGCGTAAGGGGCGACGTCGACAAGTCATCCCTAGAATGAAGCAACAAGTGAGTGTTGAATATTTACCATGCGTGAGTTTTTGCCCAGGATAGCGTCGGCGGCGCGGGGCTTGCTGCTGCGGGACTTCTGCGGCTTGCGCGACGAGTGTTTGCTTCCGCTGACGTCGCGCATAGTGGCGTCGCCGTCCTTCATCAGGCCAGCCTTGCGGAGCGTGTTGGATGCAAGGGATCCAGAGGCAGGCGTCGGGCTCGAAAACATGGCTGCTCGTCGTGCCGGACAGCGAGGAGGATGCAAAGTGGTCGCTGGCTCTGGCGGTGATGGTTGTTGGTGAATGAGGAAGGATCACCTTCCTCCTTGAGTCAATTTGCGGTGCAGAAAACTTCCCACGGAATTTTGTCAAATGTACAACAAAAGAAGAGATTGTCGTCAAATATGACAAAAGGGCCGAGCCGAAAATAGCAACTTCTGTGGTAAAATTGACGGCTGGCTGCACTCGGTTCCGGCGGCTGTCGAGTCGGCTTGGTCTTTCTCTTCCATCAGTCATCTTCATCTATCCGGACAGCAGTTTGACTGATATGAAGAGACTGTATCGCCTCCTTATGATTTCACACTTGTCCGGCCTAGCTTTGGCTCTCGGCTCACCGCATTTCTGAGCTAGTCGCATGCTCTTGCTGTGCTCTTGACATCTCTTTCCCCACTTTCGATCAGGTTCCTGTGTCTTTACACTCTTCCCAACCTCTTCAGTCATTGTGGGTCCAACATCACCTCGTGTATCTCGCAATCCTCTGTCCAGGCCCATGCTGTAATCAATTCCGCCACACCACGGCTATGCTGTTCCGACCCATACTGTAGCTGTTCAATCACAGATCAAACAGCTGCCACCCAAAAGTGGGTAAAATATCGCTTGCGCTACGGTTTGTTTTCCCTTCCCAGAACACAGGTTGTCTCTGACCATGTCGTTTCCCCAGAGCAGGCTCTCGCAAGACCATGACTTCCCCAGTCTTCTTCGGGCTGGTGTTGACGCTGATCATGACCCCCACACCCTCGATAGTCAATTTACCTCCTGGAGAGACGCCGGCCCCAGATCATCTACTATCCGCCTCGTGCTTGATGATCTCGTCAAGGTAAATGCTCTCTCTGCACCGTTTCAATAGCCTTGCAGAACGTTTTTCTGCAGTGCATCAAGCGCATTCCAGAAGTCGGAACTGCGCGAAGGACGCTTATAAGGGTGCTCCTCGAGACTTCCAGCAGGCATGGCAAATACCCTTCCTCGTTCGAGCATCGCGACATCACTGTAAGCCTTGCGTCGTCTGTCTTGTATCTTGCCTTTGTATTTATACGAAGATGGACAGGGCACCACGGGGAGATTGCATGGTAAAAGGTTCATCACGAAAGATCTTCCCTGCCAGGACCATCCAGTCCATTCTGACGAGCGCAAAGACGCCGTCAAGGTGAGAAAACAGCTTTACAGTACTTCCGCAAATTCCCTCATCACGCTGTTATCTTCAGCGTCTTCTGGAAAGGCCGCTACACTGGTCCCAACTAACGAGACACGAGAACATCCTAGAAATCATGGGCGTCGCCAATCTGGAAGGCTCGCCACGCTTGCTTCTTCCTGACTTGAAGACGAATGTCATGCAATTTCTGGATATGTGTGGGGGCCAGTGTCCCGATAAGCTGAACGTTGTATGTTACCGCACCATTATTGACGAATTCGACTGATACTCTTCCAGATAACACAAACCGCCAAGGCGCTGTACCATCTTCACTTGAGCCGACCTTTTTTCGTACACGGCGATATCAGAGGGGTAGGTTGCTTCCCTATCTCTCTCATACTCTAGACACTGATACAATATGCACAGGAAAACCTAGTGGTCGACGACCATGGAACCGTCCACCTAACAGGCTTTCTCTATACCACCCCTCGCACCCCGGCTTCGGTGCGCTGGCAACCCCCCGAAGCGCCTTCTGATCAATGGCGCCGATCTCGCGATACGTATTCCTTTGGCATGTTCATTATCGAGGTGAGCACCAGCCAAGCCGGTGGGTATAAGTGATACGATACTAACGGCCATGAAAGGTGATCACCGGCCAACCTCCATTTTCGCACATCCAAGACGACGCACAGGTCATCAACGCTATCCGGCGTGGTCAGCGTCCTGAGCGACCCAATGATCTCGGTCCGCTGTATATCGATCTTTGGGATTTGGCGGAGCGGTGTTACAAGCAACAGACTACAGATCGACTTGGATGTCGGAAGATCTGCGAGAGCCTGAGCGCTATCAGGGAAGACTACCCACTGCCATCGGAAGCTGCGCCACGTTCAATAGCGGCTGTCGAAGAGCCGGATCAGAGACTCGCAAACTGGAGAGACGGAGTGATGAGTCCGTCTGTGACGACGGTCTCCTCGCTGTCCGACACGACCATCACACAGGAAATCACACCTCCCCTCCATCCGACTCACACTCCCCGTCATCTTGGATCTTCCTCTGTTTCGTATTTGTCAAGCCCTACGAGACAGCAACCCGCGACTCCCTCTCTTCTCACGTATCGCCATACCGCCGTGACCACCATGCCATCTGTGAGGAGCTCACGAAGCAGTCCCCCTCAGAGAAACGCAGTTTGGAGTCCGTATACCATACGTGACTTCGGACTACAGGACTATGATTCCCCATTTTCTGCTCGCAGTCCAAGTCTTCCCCCGGGACCACGGGAGCAAGAGCACACGCCATCTGCTGTGACTTACGCAAGCTCAAGTCCCGCGAGTTGGGTCACGCCAGAGCACCATGCTTTCTACCGCTCCAGGACTGCATCGCCACTTCCTGCACACTACATTCGGCCGGAGCCAGTGTTAACACACGCAAGCTCGAGGATTCAAAGTCCTGCGGTCTCGCCCACAACATGGAACACGCCAGAGCATCATGCGTCCTACCGCTCAAGGACTGCATCGCCACTTCCTCTCCCATCCAGTCGCAGTAGTATCTCCACGCCGGAATCAGCACACACCCTCGATACACCCTCGCACTCATATTCGCCACCTTCATACAGCCCTATTTTGCCCAACCGCCCTTCTCCTCTCCCCTTAGTCCCTTCTCCTTATCCCCTATGCACAACCCGAGACCTCACACCTACATCCCACCTCGTATGGGAATCCCACGTCTACGCCCAAGCCATTCTCCGCCTCCTCTACAACACCGACCGCGCCCGCGCCCTGCCCGAGTTCGACGCCTTCATATACACCATCCTGTCCAGCGTCTACATCCGGTCCAACGCGATCCTCGATATCGCACTGCACTACATGCGGCTGTTCGTCCAGAACCAGGTTGGGAAGTGCGATCTTGGGACGGTGGTGGCGGTATGCATATGGGTGTCCGTCAACTACTGGGATGATCACCCCACTTGTCGGAGGCAGAGTGTGTTGGGGTGTACATTTGGGTTGAAGGCTCTGTCCAAGATCACAGGGATACCGTTCAAGGTACTGAGGGATGTGCAGTGGAAGATCGTAGGCATGGATAATGATTCTTTTAGTTTATACGTTTCTGCTCATACTTATGATAATGTTGTACCGAGGTGTCTTCGGGCATACCCTCCTGTATCAGCTGGACATCGATTGTAGCAATAATATGTGTATCATAGCGATGTAAATACTTAGTTGCAATACCTCATTCACTGTTCCAGCCCTTGAGCTTCATGAAAACATCGCCGCCGACTGTCATATTCAACATCTGAAGCAAGTCTGGGACAGGTGTCAAGGACAGGTTGTAGAAGCACAAGGACATGCCCGATTTCGTCGCATGTCATAAACTGAACCTTGCCTCATCGAAGCACACGTCTAGCCTGTACGCTGGGGAGGCTGTCGGCCAGACAGAAGATGAATCTTGTGATCTCGATAATCCACACTACACGCGCGTTGTCTCAGATGAGTAGAAGTCTTCGGGTATGTGGTGCACTTGGAAGGTGTTCGCCGAAGGCTTTGGGAGAGGTAGAAGACTCCAAGTGTCGAATTCCCTGAGACCGATTTGTGGTTATGGTTGTTGTTTTGGTAGGCCTGCGCCCATCCATCGACACTTCTCAGGAAGCGTTTGTTCAAGACATTTGCTCAAGTTCGATTTATCGTGGAAACTCTATGGTACATTGCAGTATTATGACGAAACGCCTTTGTTCACCATTTAGCGTACGGCAAAAACTTTCCACTGCAGAACGTGTTAGTCACTATGCATACGCATCAGGCTCAGCAAGACTTACTCAAAAGTCAAGAGAATACGATCGCCCTTGGGATCAGGCTTTTTGTCGATATTGACCTTGCAGTCGATCATGGACATGATACCATCGCCAAACTAACGGTATATCAGATTTGCGTCAATCGCCAATTAGAAGAACCCACCTTCTCGTGTATGATAGCTTTGATGGGTTGACCGTAAACCATGACGGCCTGGAAGACCTATGTCAGAGCGTGTTGGTTCGTGGGAGGTTTGGGACACACCTCGTACAGACGGTAAACGACCGGATCGGTGGGCGGCATCGGGCCAAGTCCTCGGTTGGGCCACCAGTGGGAACCCAATTCCCCAACGAGCTGCTCGTGGTTCACCTCCAGCACTTCAGAGACCTTCTTGAGTTCGTCATCCGTAAATTTGGCCTGATGGTGGGGGTGTGAGAAGCTGATGGTCGTTGCGAGCAACACATGCGTACTTGGCCATAGAAGGCGGCTGCAACCCAGACTTCGTCCTTGCCGATGGCTTTGGCGATTTCGTCGAAGGTGAGGCCTGGGTGGACGATGGAGGATGATTGAGAAGACGGCGAGGTGTGGTAATGGGGCTGCTGACCTTTGCGTGCTTTGGCTTCGAACAACTGCGAGTTCACAGATGGGAGGCTGGTGTATGGCGCAGTGGACGAAGGAATGGTCTGTGACATGATGAGCGGGTGAATGGGTAGGGAGAGGTGGGACGAACGGCGGACTGAGACATGGTGGTATTTGGGCAAAAGGCGATGGAGCAGATGACCAGTGCAATGACCTGTTCAGTGTTCGGGCCAAGTATCTTCCTTGACGGGCACCAACGGATACGATCGGATTACATAGTCAACTATAGAGTACATTGAGTGTACTATTCGGATGGGTCAGATCAGCGTAGGTCTATAATGGTACACGCACTGGTGGCTGTAGTTTACGACGATTCATTGCCTTGCACGGGCTTCCATACATCCTTCGTCGCGTGCATTAGCTCATACAGCTGGCCGACCTGCTCCGGTGACATCTATGGGGAGAGTAAATAAGGCGAGTGTGCAACTCCAAACGTACGACCGCACCTTTTCCAACAGCTGGGGGTCGAGTCGTTTGCCCGTGAATGCCTTGCCGCCTTCCGGGCCCTTCGGTAGCAGGTCGAGGTACTGCTTCCACTGCGACAGGAATCCAATGATATGCAGCGGATTTGTCACCTTTCTATGCCTTCGGAATTCTGCTCGTCGCGGTCGGTTATGGCTCATGCACCCAGGATTGTCACTCACCAGCCTTAACGTAGTCGTCGCCTAGCAAACGCAGGTCCGTTGCCAGATACTTGTGAGCCCGCAGGACATGTCGGTATAGTCTGGTGCAACTGTCAGGCATGTCCACGACGGGGAAAGAATGAGACGCACGGAATTGGGGGAAGTAAAGACGCGCTGGCCTCCTGCAGAACCAAAGGCCGAGTGCTCACAGACTCGGCCAAACGTATAATTGACGCGCGCATGAATATTCGTTGGTCAGATGACGGTATTTGCCAACAAAAGGGGGTCAGATGATGGCGGGAGGAGGAGAAAAATGCGCCACGTTGCACCGCACGTGTTTACCGGATAGTGTGATCCGGTGATCCGAAACGTGGCGCACCTGTTTTCCTAGTTACACTGACAGCTGCCAACAAGTGCAAGTGATTTACCACGAACAAAGCCCGTATAGTGCTCAAGAAGTATACGTTACAGATACTGTCATGATCAGATTCTGTCCTGGGCATGTCGGCGATGGACAAGATGTGGAAGAGCGAGGAGGCCTGTTCTTTGAGTCGAGATATAATATAGATCCAACCAGCAAGAGTTGCGTGGAAGCATTTCACCACTAAATCCAGGCTTAATCGGCCCACAGTCCTCTTAGATCCCCTTTTGAATGCCAGAGCCATGCAACTCTCGATATCCGTTTCTTCATTCTTGTGGCTTCCTGAACCACATGGCTTCCTTTGTGAACTCCCACTGTCTGTCTACCTGTCTTCCGTCCCCACAACGGTCAATTTCGGGGCTTCCTCTTCACATAACATCGTCTTGTCGACTACATTTCACAACCTGTGAAGAGTCTCACAGGTAAGGGTAACATCAAACTCTCTCTGCGTAAGTAAGACGATAGAGAACTCGGTCCTCCTTCGCTCAATTCTTTGAATGCAGTCGCTGTCACACATGACTTGGAGCGGAATTCGTCCGGCCAATGGAAACTGCATTAATATTATCTAGAGTCTCAACATCTCAACCCTCCCGCATGCGCAGCCGAATCGGAGAAACGAGTGCAGCAACTTGCCACACGCCTCAATCGTATTATTGAATACCAGCACTGACAGTTCAAGAGTGTCCGAACCCGGACTGTTGGAACTGCTTGGGGGTCTAGACCTCTCGGGATGGATGAGCTTGCGCAGGCCACAACTCCACCGTCGTGCGCCTATGCTCGTCATAACCGACTTCATAAGCACCCGCGCCTCTTCAAGGTACTCTAACGACGACGTGCCGCATCAAATCCTCTCCCAAAGTCGAGTCTCGACCTTGTCGTCACCCCTTTACTCGCGCCCACGCCCACGCCCTGATGCCAAGTTCCTTCCATTCCTTGTTCCCAAGCAACCACGCAAGTGTAACGGTCGCGCATGTACCCTCCGCCCAGTACTTATGTCCTCACTATCCCCCAGACTCCAAACCCAACCCAGCGGCTCAAAGCGCGTGCCTTACTCAGGTACCCCAGGAGAAGCAGGCACCTGGTTTGTCGTGTTTGGTGAGAAGGTCATATCGGGATCGGCGCCCACAAAGACCCACCCAGATCGTCCATCGCGTTCTTGTCCCACTGGTCCTCCACAGTCCTTGTATATCAGTGGAGCGGGAATCTTGATCGACATTCAGATTTACTGGAAATCCGCCACGCGGGGCATGTCAGACGTATAAATCACTGTTCATAGCAACGGATTCCGGAATCATCGGCGAGTCGAGCTCGAGCACGAGGTATGTGCGACTCCGCCAATATTGCAAGAATGGCTCTGAGAAGATTGGCAACCAGGTCTGGGTCTCCGAGTAAAGTATGTACAGTAACTCCAAAGGGAAGCGATATCCATTGAATATACGACGTCGTTCTGCGTCACGGTGTACTTGATACAAAGGTAGTCGAAGTTGTATTATTATTAGGTAAACTGAGATTTCCACTTTTCACTAAATCAAGCAAGTACGGTAAGTATTTCGAGTAAGGACAACATAACGAAGGAAGAGTGACTGCTCTTTCAGGGAGAAAGCATACAGCGGCAGCGGATACTCTGAAAGATACAACAACAAAACGCTGGAACTAATCAGCACAAATAGAGGCCTGGGAACGGCGTAGGATATCATAGCGAGTGTGAGTATTAGTAGATCCTGAAAGAGAGGACGGTTTAGTTGAGAAAAGATTGTCGTTAACGTGGGCGAGGGTGGCTGTCAAATTGAGTGAATGTTCGTTGAAAACATCAAGATCGTGACTCGGGGGGCTGGGGCGGCGGGGAATCGCTTCTGAAAGGGATCACCATGGCACGAACTGGATCATAGCGACCCGCGGGACGTGATAGTGGCGGCAGAGGCGTGTCATGTTCGTGCCTCTCCATGCGGGAACTGGGACCTTCATCGGTGGCACTTCGCATCGAAAGTGGGGGCAGTGTCAACGGCTCATCCGATGGCGGAAGGGTGCGGATGGGCGATAACGTCACCTCTTCCTCCGTCGGGAGACCGAGAAGAGGCGGAAGACGAGGTCCGTCCCAGTGAAGTGTGGGTGGGTGGAGAGTCGGGATAGGGAAGGGCGAAGGGAGTGTGAGACTAGGAGAAGGTGTGCGGCGTAGGACATAAGGTCGTCCAGTCCCCGGGCCTCTAGCGGTACTATAGGGCATTGAGGGCCCTACAGGAAAGTTGGACTCGCTGTGGCGCCTGTGCGGACTGTGGCTTCGTCGGATAAATGGATCGGGGTACGGTCGAGTTCTGGGAGTCGTAGCGTGAAAGCCGCCTCCAGCTGGGAAGCGGCCTTCGACTGGGGATTGCTGAGGAGAGTTGGAGACGTAACGTACTCGACCAGGCATACCTGGTCCAAGCAGTTGGGGCCCCGTTTGGCGCAATGGTTCAGAATAGGGATCAGGACCGGCATAACTGGCAGGAGGCTGCGGATATCCAACCCTCGGGTACTGACCATAGTGCGTTGACGACGAGGGACCGCCAACGCCAGGAGCAGGACCGAGAGGAACAGATTCTCCTGCAGTGGGATACGGCCCGTATTGCGGCGGTCGCGTCAAAGGAACTTCGCCTTGTGTGCGGGGGCGACGCGCCTTTTGACGTTGATTCTGAGATCCAACTTTAGCTGTGACGTTATATGGGAAACAGACATACAATGCATACCTGAAACCAGATCTGAGAACGACATTAGCATATGCTCATATATTAGTGAAGCGACGACATACCTGAACCTTGCGAGCGCTCAGTCCGATCGACCGGCCTACTTCCTCCCTCATTGCCGTAGTGGGAAAGCGCGACTGATCTCCATCAGAACCGTATATTGCGTCGGCAAACGCGGGAACATACCTGGGCAAGAAGCGCGTGAAGCACCGCTGACTGGTGGGGTGTGGTCAACGTCCTTGTGCGTTTCTTCTTCTGAGGATTGGCTTGGGGCGGTGTAGTCCGCCCGGAGTGGTGACTGGGTTCCGCTTCCTCAGTATCAGCCATCCCACCCTGCGACTCCGAGGAACTGGCGCGAGATCGCGAGCGGGGCTGGGGAGAAGGTCGGCGTAGTCGTTTGGACATGTTCTGCTCGTCTGAGGCGTATGTAGCGGGGGTATGCCTCCGTCGTGTTCGTGTTATTCCACTGCTGGCGCTGGACAGAGGATCTTCAATGAAAAGAAGGTGGGGGGTAGAGCGTGTTTGCGTTAAGCTGTCGCTGCGTTCTGCAGCACCTTGTCGTGTGGCAGAAATGGGCTGGTCGTGTGTCTGTGTTCGTGACGAAGAAGGATTAGTCGGAGAAGTAGTACGATGGGGAGTCGGGGAACGCGAATTCGACATCCAGTAAAGATATTAGACGAGAAAGAACAACACAGAGGCAACGACGAGACGTCGAAGCGCTTCTCAACGCATCCGGGGCCCAACCGTAAAAGAGGGAGGAAAGAAGGAATGAAATCAACCAGGGTGCATCAAGAGGAATTACAGCAACCGATGCAATCTAGAGCCAATATTATTTTCATAATCATCGTCGCGAAATGACGTTACGACTGTCCCAAGAATGAGGTGAATCTCATGTAACGCGATCGGTAACAGAGTGCGAACGGAACATCCAAAGAAATATAAATCGAACCTCGATGCGGCGAGTCGGCATCTGTTCTGATGTATCAAGCCGTCGGTCGGTCTTGCAATACTGTAATGGCTGTGAACGCAGAAAAGGATAAATGTCGAACATTGTCCGGATTTTGCATCTCCTGGCGCCCTTCCTCGTTCCCCCTCCAGCTCCCTCCTGGCGACCAGTACCCGAGGATTCCGAGCCTACAAATACAAATTATGCTGAACAGAATGGCAGGCGCAAACCTGAACAACGGTTGCCCGCAGCTGTCTTTCCCGTTTCGCCACCCCGATGGCAACCAACAGAGTCACACTTGTCAAATTGCCCGGGTGTTACGCCCCGTAACTCCGATGCCGAACCTCAGGGTGGCGCAAAACAGGCAACCAGGACACCCCCATAAGGCTTGCCGCGCCATGCCGAGGTAGAACAGCGTTGAACCTTCGTTGTTGAACCGTTCACCGTTCAAACGACGGATATTTGCAGCGCGCTGCCGGCAACACTCTGTTTCCTTTGTTCTAGCCATTTTGTAACCAGCACCCCATGCGAACCGTCAGTACTACCTGGGGAAATACTCTCCCATGACCACAGCAATTTAGCACAATTGCCTGCCAATGCCTGTTTAGAGTTTGCATCCATATTGACAACCCGGTCCTTTATTGAGGCTTTATTGACGAGAGAACATATGTATACACCGGAGACGGGCGGAAGATTGTTTCATTATGGTAATGGAGCAGGCGCTTCTATTCGAGTTTTCTTCAATGGGAGCAGCATGGCGGTAACCTTGAGCGGGAGGACGGGTCAGGGTCTCAAAATTTCCGGTCATTCGAGGGAGCCAGACATAGCAACCAGCATTATGTCGGCGCGCGAGCTCACGGGCAGACTTGGCAAGACGAAGGACGATCATAGCCTGATCATAGTATAGTTGATGAACGCGATGAGCCAGCGGACGTAGAGTGGCTCTCTGGATGTGAATGGTCTAAGGCTCACATTTCGGACGAGATGCCATGAGGGCATAATGAAATCAGTCCCGGGAGTATAGTGATTGTGCTCTCGCTAGTCTCCGCAGAAGGCTATGCCAACGATTCACCCTCGGTCAAGACGGTAATCTAGGAAGGATCAAGCTGTCGACATGATGACATACCGCCACTGTTATGGTAACTCTAAAGTGTCTAGCAGCGATGTAATTGTAAACAATCCCGGCAAACATCGTGTAGATAGCGTATCACCTCAGAACGTAAATGACGATACACACTTACCCAGAGTGCATCTTCTTCCAGCGCGTTGCGAGTTAAGTTGGTGGCGTTCGTTGCAAAGGACAACAACCATCAGAGTATGGTAATCCATTAGCGGCGACTCAATGACGCACCATGCTGGAAGGTGGTGTGGCCTGGACTCACCTATGTTTGTCATGTGTCCACTTTGTAGATCCTCGTTCGTGTAGCGTGAAAATCATGATGGGTGCAAAGCTGAACGCTTCAAACCAGCACTCAAAAGATGATCCGAAGCAGTATCTGCTCGGTGATCTATGTTAATGATACCTGTGGGAGTTGAGTGGCCAAGTCATGAGTCCATCATTGCCGGAGCATTAGCACGCACCTCGTACAGGTGAATTGGGTAGATGAGCACATGCGCGTACTGTCCCCAGAAAGATAGATTTGTTGCGCGCGCCTGAGTTGCACCTGATTTATTACCACTCGAGTTTCGAAGCAACAGACTGTCAGGAAGCAGAAGGCGGAAAATGTGAGATTTGCTGCGCGTGCGTTGTTGACCAACCTTTGTCACAGATCTTTCATCAAAAAGATACTAATCGATGGGCGGTGCAAGAAGACGGTAAATGCTAGGCGATGTGCATGTAGGGCATCTCATTTGTTGGGTAGTCTATGTGTATATGCTAACCTAAAGAGTTCATGAGCTCAAGAGATAGTGATTTTTCGAAGACAAACTAAACTGACTCGATGCGCTGATAATGTCCCGGAACATAGATCGCATCACACGTCTAGAGGCTGGATTTGCAACGATCCTTGTCAGAGGCGAAGTGCAGCGGCCGGGACTTGATAACGAGCCGACTTGACGTAGGTTGTGGCGTTCCATAGTAAACGGCGCCACGACCACGTTCGCCTGCGGCATCAATAAGCGCCAGCCTAGTGCTGTCCAGTTCGCTGGGCCTTGTCCTCACCAAGAAATGATCCTGATTAATCTGACAGCACGCCGTGGAAGCTATGATATTCCCAAGTGCGATTGCCCTTGAACGTTCGAACCCTGGAAGGTACAGGTTTAACGGTTAACGGGCTCCTGCTGGTTGTTGGACGAAGCTCATCAGCCAGACGACCGTAATCTTTCGAGTGTCAGGTAAGTTTGCTTCGCTTCGAGGCAGATGCGTGCGTCGAAAAGCGGTAATTGCCATGACCCAGGTTACGCGGTCTCTCCGGACAGCAGGTACTGCATCCACGGCGCACGTATCCTGATTATCATACGAATCCTGACCAGGGCACAAAAATGCATGGACTTCTGACTCGTGGCTCGGCAGCAGTACACTTCTCTCGAGGTTGGAGGATGGTGGCGTGCTTGCAATGATAGGGCCAGTCATGAGAGCATACCGTAGCCTTTCAGGATATTTTTTGGCGGATTGCAGCGCGGTCGGAGCCGAGGTGGGCGTCATTTCTGTGGCTTGAGAATAGTCAGGCAGTGATAACACGAAGACAACAGTCTACGCTACCTTAGTTTTTTTTTGTGGCGCATCAAGTCATCGGCACACCATCATGCTCGTGTCGATATCGGGTCGAAGGTCTGAGAGCTGGACATTAAGGTTTGGGGATGATAAAATGGTCACCTGGCAGGTTACCGCAACAATTTCCGTCGCAAGACCTTTGTCTCACTCAGTTGACAGATTCGGCGTAACCATATCAATCATTGAATTGATAGCGTATGGACGAATGGCAAGTGCGTAGATTGTAATACTTAGAGCAGAGACAGTTCGTCTAGCAGGCCAGACACCTCGAGGGTCCCTTCCTCGCGTCTGGCTATAGGACCTCCTGGAACCGTGTCTCGGGACCAGTTCCTTGAATTTGGGGTGACCTGCGCCTCGTAGAGGGGTACGCGAGCATAACTGAGAGGAGAGGAGGGTGACAAGGGGACATCGACGAAGGAGGATGGCGGACTAAACCCTCGACTCGGCAGGTACACCAGTCCCAGCCCAGGCGCAGCTTGGGCTCCATCGGGAAGGTCGGCAACGACTGGAAGAGACAGAGGAGAATCAAGAAGTAAAGGCGATGGTGCTGCTTTGGGGCACAGTAGGCGATCAGGAAGAATAACAGGGGACGGCGAGTCGGGGAGAATAGTGGCGACGAGACAGGGCTTCCTGGGCGTACTTGGCGGCTCTTCAGGCTCGGATGAAAGGACAAGACCGAGTCCTGGAAAATGCTGTATACAGATTGATCAACTCGTTTCGAAAATTGTCACAATTTTGTTTACATTGGAGTTGGCAGATACCATTCGAATAGACGAGCGTCGCCTTCCACTGGCGCGCCTTTTCGTGTAGTTCTTGTTGAGGCCTCGATTCCGCAACGGCGATTCCTTGACCTCCTCTGGCTCTGCATCGTAGTCCAAGTCCTCCTCGACCAGCACAGGCGTGTTCTTCGGCCTTCCCCGACTGATTGGGTGCGCTATATACGAGACTCGCCCAGTGGGATTGCCGCGTTTCAACTCGGAATAGTCGGGAAGGGGAGGCGAGCTGTCTGTCTGCGAGTCCAAGGACGTTCTGGATTCAAAAAGCGACTGCGACGCGTTCGACGACGTCGAAGAGGAGTAGCTAGCACAAGGTTCCAGCCTTTGCGACATAATTGAAGATAGAAATGAGGAAAAATTGGAGATGAAGATAGAAATGGACGTGGTAGGAGACAAAGGAGCGAAACCTTGACGCCACCATAAGCCTGGAGACCTGCGTGATCGTTGGTTCGAATCCGCATCAGACGAATTAATTTGAGCGAGTTTCGTGCTGGCGTGCTGGTATCTACATAACAAAGCGGCTCTACATCTCTACTAGTACTGGTAACACAGCAAGTGCATCCGGTACATAAAGTTCATCTTAGAATCCTTTCGCTCCTGGGTATATTCCAAACAAACTAGGATTGTACTGCGTTATCTGCGGGCATCCATAACCCTCGACGAGTGACGATATATGTTTCGTTATCAGGCCCAACGCTGCGACGACGTTGCCCAAAAGCCCTCTCCAGGCCCTCTCACAACGTTACGACTTGAATCAGTTGGTACCTGACCAGGTACGTATACCAGTATGGTTAGACTGGAACGGCTTCAATAGTGATGGACTCACGTATAACAGAGGAAGTTATTCCTTTCAGCCAAGGTCTCGAGGTTATATACGCCACCCGTCAAGTTTCCGAGATTGACGCCCGTGAATGAATTGACTTTCCCAGTCTGAAATGGCATGAGGAACGTTTGAGCAAGGAAGGACGACAATAGCGACATACGTTCCCTCCAACGGCCAATACTTGTGGATTCTCAAGTAGCAGTCGGGTGATTGGTAAGATGGCGCCGGGAAGCGTGTGCGGAGCGGGTCGACGTTACCAGTTCTCCGGAATGCGTTCATGTCCACGATTGACTTGCAGGTCGTCGCTGCAGAAATGAGTTGACAATTTCGAAGGGATTCAAGCAGGAAGGAGGTATGTAACTGACCCAACACCAAAAAAAAGTCCTCAAAACGTAGCTTCTCAGGAAGGGGCCATCTTCCGTTTGGTTGGACATAAAAGTTAGGATAAAGGTGTGCGCTGCCTGAGTGACAACAAGGCCTCGGGGGTTGTCAGTGAATCTGGGAAAAAGACTTGCCAAATGTCTTACCAGAGAACGGTGCGTAGAAGAACTCCGAATTGTTTTGGACAGAGTAAGTAGTTGAAGGTCTGGCCGCGATGTGTATTGATCACATCGAAATCATAATTTCCGATTTCTGGATACGAAGTTGAGAAAAAGGCGATTCCATCAGAGACCACATACCAGGATCCACCAGATGATCAAGGCTCATGAAGTTATTCATATTGAGCGTGCTCGAGCTCGCATCACCCCCATTTATATACGCGTCTGTTTCATGCCTGTTGTGACTCCCACTGAGCCCGGTTGGCTGTCCGAGGATGCCCAGCTGGGACAAGATACTTTGCGGAGGCGGACCGCCAATCGACCACTGCGTTGTTACTGGATCGCCTACAAAGATAACAGAGACGGCAGACAGGAATGTAGCGAGATCAACGCCCATATTGAAGACCTTGCCAGTCGCTCCGACGGCTTCGAGGAGCGTGGTCAGACCAGATCTGTCAAGATACCTTCGTCGCATTAGTACTTCGCAGTCGCCTAGTATTGTGGAAAAAGAAGGAATCAACTTACACCGTGATTAGCGAGAGCGTTAAGGCCTGGGAGTGATATCGCCTTAGGTAAATTCATCCGAGTGATTCGTGAAGAGAGTCGAAATTAGCTTACCAGGGCATGGCCCGCGTAATTGACCCTCGAGTGGGGCATGCTTGCCCGTAACGTCCACGAGAAGGCTGGGGTCAAATACCGACGCTCGCTTGGTGGAGTTCCTCCCGAACGGACAGGCCTGTGTTCCATCACCGTGCCCATGTGCCGGGTGCGCGAAAGCTGAGCAAGGAAGAAGGAGCAAAGCGATACTAGACAGACTCATCTTGTGAGAAGGTGGGCAGTGAGGATAAGCTTTGAAGATATTTAGGAGGTCATATAACTTATGATATAATATACTCTTCGTTTGGCCCGTCGCAATCCGTTATCTTTAAGAAGAAAAGCATGCAACGTCGAATCAGTTATGCGCTTTTCAAACAGTCGCAATCGGCGAAGAGAGCGGACGTGGTTCAAAAGGCCCCCGGCTTTCAGTGGGCCGGACAGACGTCAGTCGGCATGAAGAGGGAGGCTAGCAATTGAGACACCGTCTCCAAGAGGTGATGGTGGTTCGAAGAACTCAAGGACTCGAGAGCCTGGAGAGGTCTTGAAGGACGCCACGTGCGCCATGACGCAACTTGTCAATGGTCATTCATGACCCGATTGAGCGAGTCAACTTTTCCGAATCCTATCACTCAAGTTGAAGATGTGCACGTCGCAACAGGTTATCAAAATGTCACGGACTACAATTTGGAAGTACATACTTTCCCACAGACGCATTCATAAGAAGTAACCAAGACTAATATATCGGATTTCGAGATATAGTATGTACATAAACCGTCATAAGTTCAAGAAAGAATGAAGTACGTAGAAATAGTCATAGGAAATATGTTCATAATCTGTACATCATCCCAATGTTCCATGTCCTACGCCTCCGGAATCTATGTAGGTCCAGTACAGGGCGCGGTGGGAGTCGTACTAAATATACCATTGTACTCGTCCGGATATTTACAGCCGCTGACGGTGACGATACCCCCTGCAGTATCTTTATCGTCAAACCAGCCAGAGACATCGAACCCAGTCACAGTTGGACCAGGAGTCAAGGTCGTGACAGTCCCCGTCGCGGTGTACGTCGGCAGAAGGGTCATCGGAACATCCACATTTGAAAGGGTCGGTGGCGGCCATGGAAATTGCGCACGCGACGTCGATGGGATCGAGTCCGTGGTAACATCGCCCGTCTGCCAGGAAGCGTACGTTCCGTTGAATTGAGTCCCTAATGACCCCAGCGCCCCACACTTGCCTCTGAAGGTCCTGGGGTCTTTTGGTAGCCAGCCGTTCCGTAAACCCAGCTGATACGTCCACAGCGGTGTCTCGATCTCTCCGGAGGTTTGCGAGGGACCTATCTTCCATGTCCAGAAGAACCAATGTTGAAAGGCGTCCATACTGGCAAGGACGAAATTCTGTATGCCTTCCTTCATGGTCTGATTGTAGTTCCGCCAATCGTCGTATAGGTCGCACTGCGTGTCAGTGGATGTGCCGTTGACACCGAGAAGCCAGAAGCCGCAGTTGTTAGGTGAGGCGGCGAATTCGCCAGATATCGTTACACCAAAGTCGGTTTGACTGAATGAGGTATTGACTCCAGCGATTCGCGACGTAGTTCTCTAGATAACTTACCTTGTGTTCGTACTTGAACCCCAAGAGTCGCATGCCAGCTTCGGCCATATACCGCCAGGTAGACCATCATCCGCTTCAGTCGCGATGGGGGACTCACTAATGCCACCAAACGAAAAGTATGGGTGTTGATCCATGATCATCCGATCGGCGCCTTCGAGGAATCCACTCCAAGTCTGCAATCCTATGAAGGCATCATGGATAGCGATATACTGGGAGCTAACATCAATTTGTGAGTCACGCCAGAGCTTGAATACCACATACAGCGCCATTCCCTTCTCCAAAGCCGGTGATGTTCCGAATCATATCGTGCGCCTCGAGATAGAAGCTGGTAATCTCGTCCATGCCGATGACACCCACGAGTGCTTCGTTGACAATCCCAAATATGGGCACGAGATTGCGGTATTCTGGCTGTGAGATGAATTCTGTAAGAATCCTGATGTAGTACAGCGCTCTCTGCGCATTAGCCATTCCCATGTTTCCGTTCAGGAAATTGACCGGTGAAAGCCTGTGGGATCACATTTCAACGCTTCAAGGCCAAACATTACTGCATTGAGACAAACCTTCCCGAGTGATTATATCCTGATTTCCATAAGTCGGTGAGAAGGAATAGACATATGAGCACCGAATGACATACCGTTCTGTGAGCCTGGAAGCGCGTGAAGATCCAAACAGACGCGAAGACCGTATTTGCGCGCCCATCCGAGGACCTTGAGGAAATAGCTAGGGGACCAAATTCATAAAGGTTTCTTCGCCATAAGAATAACATTGCCAACTCACGTCCACGAAACCCCTTCGAGGAACGGTTCGCCCTCCCAAGTCTCTATAGCCCAGAATGCTAGAGGAACCCGAATCCAGTTTAGCCCGGCACCTGATAGCACGACGTCAGATCCCCCAGCCCCATACGAAACACGCGGACATAAGTACCAGCTATCTCAGCGATATCCTGTTCAGTCTATGACCGTGCAACCCAATGAACATCTTGACGTCAGACACGACTCATGAGGACGTACGATGAATGTCTTGTAATGATCTTCTAGCTGGTTTATTTCCCCGTTTGCGGTATCGGCGCGCATGGCCTCGCTGAGCGTCCATTCGTCGACGGCAGTGGGATACCGCTGGAAGATATCGGGCGTGATGAATGGCTCCATCACGAAAAGGCCGCCGAGGTTTACCCCGTACGCGCTGTGCTTGCTCCAGTCCCATGTCGTGTTGAGGGACGGTGTCCACGAGTTGGGCTGGGCAGCGTATGTGTATGGGTCCGAGAGATCCTCCACCCCTGCAGATACGATCATTAGAAATGGATTGGCAATGGCAGTCGCAAGACCACGCACAAAACCCGCCAAACTCGTTGATGTATGTGAACTCTGTCCCATTCTCTAATTTAACAACGGTCCCATTTCCGCCGGTCTATGTTGGTTCATCAGCGTTACGACCTGAGAACGAGGGATGTACGCACTTTCAAGGACGAGCCTGAGCTACCCCCAGAAGATGAGCTGCCCCCAGTGTGGCCATTACCGTGGTTCTTGATAACGGTGAAGTAGACCGGGATGACCACCGCGGCGGCAACGAGCACTAGAGCGATGAGCACAATCGTAGCGAGGCCGACACGTCTCCGGTACCACGGCGTCCTCGCGTGGGTCTCTGGCTCTTCATCTATCCTCTCCTTTAAGGCCCCAGCCTTCAAGAGGACCTGTGAGCCAGTCGCTGAGGATCTGAGGCTATCCATGGGGAGGGGACGACGATGGGAAGGAGAAGAAAACCCCAAGACTTCCCAAGCAGGAGTGGGAAAGCCAAGGCATATACATAGACAGTGCAAGGCCAAAGATAACCGTGAAGCGATCTGGAAAGCATGTTCTGATGACGTAGCTCGTGGCGAATGTGAAATTTGAGAAGGGCTTGCCGCTTGTGCATATGTATGTTCAGAAAGACGACAAGCTTGTTGAGATATGAGTACAACAGATTTTACAACAAACAAAGAAAAAGACTGTAGATGTACATACACACACCAATTGTGGGTTTTTCTACAACGGATCAACTTTAACGTTCCAAAGCAGCTTCAAGACCAAGTCCGGTTCTGGCACACATTCCGTCGATTGGTCCGCCCCATGCAGTCCAGCTTCCCACAGTCGCGGCACGCGTTGGAACAGAACGACCTCCCACCCTTACCCTTGCAGTCCGCCGAGCCACACTTGGAACAATGTCGTGGGCTGCGTTTCCTGGGTCCTTCCCCGGAGCCAGGGCCAGGGAGGACGGTGTGCTCGACGGCCTCCAACGTAAACGCCCCCGGGTATGCACTCTGAGTCTTATCGACATCAGATGGCGGCGGCGGTGGAGGGGGAGGCGGGATATGATTGCTGGGACCGGCGGCGGTGTTCGGGATGGCTTTGGGGAAGTAGGGCGGCGGATAGCGGAGAGTGGGAGAGAATTGGTTTTGGGGGGTTGGGGGCGGTTGCGGAGGGCCGTATAGATATGGTGGCTGACTCTGCTGCGGCGGCCCGGTGCTCTGTGTGTTCGAGGAAGGCGTGTCCGGCTCGACAGAAGCGTGGTGAACCTTCCACGGCTCATAGCCCTTGTATTCGTCAGGAGGATTCTAGAAAGATTTGTCAATCTCGATTAAAACGGAGAGAGAAAGATAGTTACATCTGGCTGGGGTGGTGGCATCGTGGCGATGGGCGGGACTGGATCTTCCATCAACTCGTCCGTTGGTTCTTCCTCCTGTTGTGGAGGTGGTGGCGGTGGGCCCTGTTGTTGTTGTTGTTGTTGTTGTTGTTGTTGTTGTTGCTGGATATGGTGTTGCTGTTGCTGCTGCTGTTGCTGCTGCTGCTGTTCCTGAACCGTCGGAGGAGGCTGATCCCCAACACCATGCTGGATGGACATGATAATCTGCAAGATGACTTCCTTCCGTACACCGGATTTCAACGAGCCCTGTACCATGTTCCACAGCGCCTTCGAGACACCCACTGCCTGCCAATTCCAGACATCAGGTCCGCTCCCTAGATCGCTGTCGTATTGACGAAGTCGAGCAGGAAGCTCGTCTGCAAGCGTATTGGGAAGAGAGCGGAGGATGGCAGGATCAGTGCTGGCGTACTTGCGCCCCTCGGGCGACGTCGCGGTGACGCATGTCTGGCTCGTGCAGACGTACTCGCAGCCAATGATAAAAAACGGCTGTTCGAGGTCGTAGATTTTGACAGGACCAGATGAGATCCGACCGCGATTGACCAAAGGTGTCGTACACGTTGGACAAGCGATGCCGTTAAAGACAAGAGGCTGGGGGTCCCAGTACAAGAAGCGGAACTCGAGGATGGGTCGCGTAGCGTTGGACGCAGTGAGACAAAAGTAAGTGGGGGAAGTGGGAAGCCAAAAAGTGCGCAACACAGAGTAGAGCGAGGGTAGTGTCTGGTTGGCGGGGGTGACCAGCGAATTTACATGCGTTTTGAAAGCGTCCTCGACGGTACCTGCCGGAGAGGTGGGATTCGGAGCAGACAGTAGAGTGATGAGCGTGTTGATAAAGTTGCCAGGCTTTGTGCGCGCCATCTCGACCCAATCCTGCGCGTCAAAATCGCCCTGGAATATATTGAATATCGGCTTGATGTCCTGTTGGTTGAAGAATTGGGCCTGGGTGGCAGTCAGCTGAGTGGAACGAGAGCAAAAAGAGGACATACGCTGATGGACAGAGCGCCGGGATCAACCGAGGACGCCGTTTTCCTCGACCTCGAGGTCGCTACAGAGCCGGCAGGAAAGCCGTCCTTGCGGGGACGACCGACTGGGCGCTTTATCTTGGGAGGGGCGCCATCTGGGTACTTTTTACCGCTCCCCTTGGGCCTGCCAGGCCGCCGTTTCTCGGGCACAGTCGTTGACACCGCCATTCCATCCGACGACGTCGAGATGGTCTCATTCTGGAAAATAACCTGATGGCTGGAGGAGCCAGGGAGGTTATCCATTTTCACTATCAAAAGCAGAATAAATATGAGTATTTCGCGGAGAGGATAAGATCGTATTCGGGAAAGCGCAAATTAGCAAAATAAAAGAATTCTTCCTCACATTTTGCAACCAAAATTCAGGAAAATCGTAAGAAATTCCTAAGCCCGCTGCTGGCAGTACAATGCGCCGTTCCACCAGCACAATGCAGCGTGCAAACGGTCGGTCCAGGGCGGATAGTCGTCGGGATTAGGAGGGATTAGGCAAGATTGTGTGGGAAAATATCAGATAATTATGGCGTGAGAATGTCGCCCTTGTTATGTCTCCCTTCGTCTTCAACGGATCCTTGACATTGCTCCTTTTGACTAGAACAATCTGCCTGTCAGCTTACTTGGATGCTTCTTGTCGTGCTTCCAAGTTGGACAACGCTTGTACGCCAGCGTTAACCGCGTAACTTGACTATAACCGGTCCGGGATATATGATTTCTTATTTCTTTCTTTCTCGACATAAGTAACCCTGCGACTTAAACAGTCATCACTCTACGACATGGACCCATTTGGAATCGCCGGATGCGATTGCGATGATTTCAAGGTGCACTACTTACGCCATCCATGTACTAGCTTGCTTTCCTCCAGTGCCCCATGGCCTCGGACCTGATATATGTAGGTCGTATGAACGCCTCACGAATTACTCTGGACCCTCTTATCAGCGTTTCATCACCAAAATCCACATGCTCGACTCGAGTCATTTCCTGAGCTTGGCGGCACAGCCTTGAGCTAATGCACCATCTATAAGTACTGGCCTATGTATGGGATGATGATCCCGTGTCAGAGAAAATGGTTCTCCAATCTCCACCAGCATGGGATCTCTCCGCCGAGCAGCTGAAGCAGGTGTGTACAGACGCCATCGAGGCGAACCGCATAGCTCTCGACAAGGTTGCAGCTCTGGCAAAGACTCCCGAGCAATGCAATTTCGATACGGTAGGCCCCCTTGATCCTTCGAGTCCTGATGTCTGAGATATACCCATAGGTTTTTGTGCGTGCTTGCTGTTCATGTGTTCTGGTATGAAAATGACTTTGTTCTTCTCAGCGCTCTCTCGCGATTGCAGAAGGAGATTTCACCGCCATCATCGAACCCCTTGAATTCTACCAGTATGTATCTACGGATGCAGCCATCCGGGACGCGTCGAGCGAGGCCGAAGGCACCATCGGAGAGTACCTTGTCGATTCCAGGATGCGTGTCGATGTCTTTGCGGTCAAATCGCTCACAGTCGAGAGACTGAAAGTGGATGGCTCATGGGACAAGCTTACCAGCGAAGAACAGCGACTCGTGGATAAGATGGTACGCTCTCGTTGCAAAACTGCTCCAATAATAATACTTACTAAATGGCCAGATGCTAGAGGGAAAACGAAATGGACTGACTCTGCCTGAGGACCAGCGATTGAAGCTTGGGAATCTGAAGAAGGAGTTGAAAACAGTCTCTGCTGAGTTCATGGTGGGTGTCGACCACACAGACTGTTTACATGTCGAGGCTAAATCTCTCATTCTCGAAGAAAAACTTCAGGGTGTCGCAGACCACGGTACGTGATTTGGTAACTCGACAAATTGACGAACTCAACTGAACAGGGATCCATCAAACTGACCCTCGAGGAACTGGATGGAGTACCCTCTCAGGTGGTATCCGGTTTCAAGAAAGAAACAGAGGACGAATCGGAAGTATATGAAGTATCGTTCAAAGCTAATAATGTTGCGCAAATCGTAGGTCTCCCCCCACAAGGACAATCAAGTTATATTTACCGAGTTATGCAGCTCGAATCCGCCAGGAATCCGACAACGCGTCAACGAGTAGCTGAAGAATCCGAGAACAACTTCGCCTCCAATGCCCCAGTCTTGGATCGCGCAGTCCAGGTTAGGACGGAGATAGCGAAGACGCTTGGATATGCGACATGGGCTGATTACGTCGCTGAGAACAAGATGATCAAGTCGACGGCAGCAGCGAACGAGGTGGGAGCCTTTTGTTGCCTTCGCAATCGTTCTGATACTGACGGACTCGGGTATAGCTTATGGTCGATCTCCAGCAGCGCCTCACGCCCATTGCGATCCAAGAGAAAACCGAACTGCTCGCCATGAAGATGGAGGAGCACAAGGAGTTTGGTCTACCTTTTGATGGCGAACTCTACGTCCACGATCGCTTCTATTATGAGCGCAAGTTCACCGAAAGGAATTTGAACATGCCAGGACTCGATAACAGAGTGAAAGAGTATTTCCCTGTCGATTTCGTCCTCCCCAAGTTCCTCGAGATCTATGAGACGTTGTTGGGACTACGGTTTGAGTCGTTCGATGGCTCTGTGTGGCATGAAGGTACGGAGATCGCTGCGCTATGTTTGGCTCGAACTCATGGATCTCCGCTCAAGACGTCCTCAAATATGCAGTCTTCGACAAGGACAGCCAAGGCGAAGAGGGCTTTGTGGGTTACTTCTACCTTGACCTGTATAATCGGCGTAGGGTCTATCTCTTCTTCTTGCTCTCGTGCTCACTATCTGTTATCTAGCCATGAAGTTCCCCAGCGCAGCCAGCTGGCTACTTCACCCGAGCTATATCACGGCCAACGGATCTAGACACTTCCCCACCTCGGCCGTCGTAGCAAACATCCCGAAACCATCGTCCGACGCGACTCAGCCCGCGACGATGAGCCATGCCCAGGTAGTCGTACTCTTTCACGAAATGGGCCACATCTTCCACAATATCTTGAGTCGGACGCAGTTCTCCCGCTTCCATGGTACAAAGTAAGCGACGCTGTGATGCTTCGACGATGTTGCTAATGTTGTTACCAGCGTGTCAGACGACTTCATAGAGGCGCCATCGAAGATGTTGGAGAACTGGTGCTGGGATGCGGGTGTCTTGGGTATGATCTCTAGTCACTATGAGACGAAGAAGCCGCTACCCCAAGATTTCATCGAGGCTATCGTGAAGAGGTGGGTTCTTTCTGGGTCTGGCTGCAAATAATTAGTACTAAGACTCTCACAAGCCGATACGTGGCCGTCGGATTGTTCTTCCTCCGTCGCCTGTTCTACTCCCAGTTCGATCTTAAACTGCACAGCGATCCTCGTATGTACGATTCTACGTTTCAAATGAATTCTTACCGTTATGTGTCAGGTGGCACCAGCGACTCGACAGCGCTCTGGAATGAGCTGAAGGAAGCGTTCTACCTGATGAAAGTCGGCAATCCGACTCCAGGACAAGGTGCGCATTATTTTCTTTGCCGACTTTCTACACTCACTGCCGTAAAGGCGGATTCGGACACCTCTCGAGCGACTCATATGCAGCCGGGTACTATGGGTAAACATAACCGTCCCTCACCTCCGCATTCCAGATGGCTGAGAACATTCACATAGATATCTGAACTCCTTGGTATACGCTGAGGATATGTATGGTATGTAGCTCTCCTCTTCGACTTCACTGCTTGCCCGCTCACTACCAGTGGGATGTCAGATACGGTATTCCGCTCTAATCCGCTCGACCCCGCGAGCGGGAAGCTGTACCGAGACAAGATTCTGCTTCCTGGAGGTTCTCGAGATGAAATGGAGTTGTTGAAGGTACGGTGCCCCGATGTCACGCTCAGGACACTCTGATTTATTCCTTGCGATAGGACTTACTTGGGAGGGATCCTTCTATTGACGCATTCTTGAAGTCGATAGGCCTCTGAATTTGAATCATACTCGGGAACGCGGTATTTTTGGGGGCTCTTACTTGGAATACGTATACATGTAGTACCAAGAAATTGTAATCGTACGATAACTCTGTCTCTTTTCGCAACACAGCTCATGTGCAAAGGGCGCTGACCGCGGATTCGACTTTGAAGAAATGTAACCAACTGTTCTTCGAGACATAATCTCACGGAATCATGCTTGTGGCAAATATTGATACACATACTCATACTCATAGCAGTATGTTCAAGAATTAAGTAGTGTGCAATACGTCCTACCCGTCGTTCATAACTTTATTGGGCAAGTCAACCGTTGTGTATGTTCCTGCCACTTCCCTTCAAGATGTGTACGCTGTGACGCGTCAGCAAAGCGTCAAAAATAAGTGCAACCTGCACGTACATACCCTGACGCAGCCGCGTTTCGACGCAAGTCAGCCTGCATGAGTGTTGACTCACTGTAGAAATGGAGAAGCAATCAGCACTCATTGCTCAACCATGAATGGGACAGAAAATCCTCCGCGGAAGCTCTGTGCGGCGAAAGGCGCATGTCAATCCAAGCAGATGTTGGTTGAGACGAAAAGCGAGATGGTGGTTGTAGCATGGGCCCGGTCGAACGCCGTATGGCCACACCGTTCCTTCGTCCATCTCAACTCGCTACTCTTTCTCTAGAGGCACCAAGCAATATACTGTAGTATACGAGTATAAGAAACAAAATCAACAATAGCGCGTCACGAACATAGAGAGGAAACCAATAAGACTATAGTAAATGAAGCATAAGGATATGGCGGTATCATACATCGTAAATCATAAATCAAAAACGTCCTACGAGGAAAAGAAACTGAACCTCTTCTTTTTCGAAGGGGACACGGAACCCTTTGAAGGAGACGCGGAACCCTTTGACGGCGACGCGGATGGTGACAAAAGGCGCGAAGCACCCTTGGCAGGCGGCGACTCGGGTATAGCGCCCAAATGCAAATCCGACGCCGATCCGGGCATAAGGAACCGCATCGACAACGGGCGGCGCATCTTGCCGTTGGGTGCTGAGAGCGCCTCTGGGTGTAAGAGCTCCCAATCGTGGGACTGTCGTGTCCGCCAGGATTCCTGCGAGGACCGAACGACGTGCCGCGGTGTCGTTGGCGTGGGCTGGAAATTAAGCTTTGGCTGTTCGTGGACCTCAAAGTCACTAAGAAGGTCGAGGGCGTATGAAGGGAGAGAAGAAGGTGGGAGGTCTGCGGGGAGTTGTGGGGAAGAGACGGAGGATAATCTGTGGATGATTGCGGTACCGGCCTCGGGATTGATGTCGTCCTCGATGATGGTACCGCAGGACGAGCTGAAGCTGCTTCGGACGATGCGTGGTGGGACCGTCGCCGTACTGACCAGGGAGCTAGTGGAGGAGGATGCCATGGTAGGTGCAGTGGGGAACTTGAAGTCGAGGGACATGGATCGTAGATGAGCGGTGGAATGTGGAATGGAAGTCCGGAGACGCATCGGCGACACCTCGTTCAAAGTGACCCGCCGTAGAGCCCGTTCATCCTTCAAGCTGCGAGCAGACTTTGCCTTTGGCTTCACCGAGTGTCTGGTTTTGGATGTGTGGAGGAAGTGCATCAGATTGGCCTGCTTTCGGGACATGGGTGGAGGAGGACCATTGATGTCGGCCGTTGTGAGAGCTGCGAGGTGTTCGGAGACGACTTTGCTCTCGTCCTCGGCCATGGCCAGCCGTCTTTCCTCTCTCCATCTGTCCCGCTTCAGCTTGTCAAACTCCTTGGGGTCGGTGCTACGGTCATTAAGGAGGGCGCGGATGCTGTTGACGCGTGAACGGGCATCATCGGCCCGAGTGTTCAGCATCGCAAGGACCTGTTGCAGTGTCCGAATTTGCAGTTGACGGGCCGACAGCTCTGAGAGTGCATGCTGCGCAGTGACGGCCAAGGCTTCCTCTGCCTGGGAGTAGCGTCGCTGTCGGTCGAGTAGCGGGGACTCTGGGGCGAAAACACGGACAGTGGTCGGGTTGGGCACACCAAAAGTGTAATTTGTGTCGGGATCCGGCGTGCTGTGTTGGTCGTTAGCGTTGCCGTGGATGTTCGAGTCGACTACGCACTATGAGACCGATGCATTGGAGGTCCAGCTGCCAGGTCTCTGTAGTCGTGAGCGTTGAACACAGCGGCGAGCACTGTACACACACCTGCAGCGTACTGTGCTGCTTGAAATTAGACGGAATGTTTATTGTTAACGGGGCCATTGTGCTGGTTGAAGGCTGGGCCGTCATGTGTTGCCGTTAGTCGTCGTCGCCGTCGCCGTCGCCGTCAAGAATGACAGCCAAATCATGGTTGAATTCGGGGCAAAATGGCGACGGTGTGGCGCATAACTTGAGCGTAAAAGCAAAAGAGGCGTTTGGCATTGGCCGAGTCAGGGATCCGTTGTCCATCACGTGGCCGCTTTCACAACAAAAGCGGCGGCTCTTCGCATTTGATGTTACTTATTGTGCTCTGGGGTGCGTGCTGGCGTGTGCGGGTGTGACGGGGGTCGTGGGTGCGCGTTCATGGCTGGTGTGGGCTGGCGGATGTGGGTGGCTGGTGCGGGGGCTGGTGGGTGCTGGGTGGATGACGGTGCGTGGTGGGTGGTGGGTGTGGGAGGGAGGGAGGGAGGGGGGCCCGGGGTACGTGATGCCGGCGGGGCAGGGTGTCCGCCAGGGTCCTGATGCCGGGGTGGGGTGGGGTGGCGGCACCCCCCCCCTGCGCGCTCAATTACCGCGGGTGGGCGCGCGCGCGGCCCCGCACATGTGTGCATGGGTTGTCGTTTTGATTCTGGCAGGGATTCCCTGCCAAATGGACCATTTTCGGGGATACCGGCGTCCTCGCCCGCCGTGTAGGGTTAGGGTTAGCGCACCCCGACTGACAGGGATTCCCTCTCTCGGCCCCCTTGGAGCGTGCGTGAGGGGACTCGGTCACAAAATTGTATTGCACTGAATAACAAGAGTCAGAATTGCAAGGGGAACAACGGGGGCACTTACTCTAGCTATACAAGTGGTGTGTCTTAGATCTGTCAATGATTTCACGTTAGTTTGACTTTGGCAGAGGCGGGCGGGACGTGCACTCACAAGTTACACGGAGATCTTTGCCGGAACTGCCAAGAGCGCGTTAATATGACTGCTATGGCAACCAGAAAGGACTTACTACTCACTATTACATGTAGCGCTGATCCTCGCGTTGCTTGCCAGCAGCTGCAAGGACGTCCATTTATCCGTAAGACGCGATCACCCTCTGTTATGTAGCGGATGTCAGGTTCAAAGGAAAATAACAAGGAATGACTTACAGAACGGGTCACTTGAGCAGAACCCTTGAGGTACGGTTGTGTTAGTTCGGCTTCGGGAATGATTACATGTCACTTACCACGCCAGCGCCTGTGCGCGCGGACAAGGGCGCTCACCTGCACCATAAGAGTCTGCACCAAGTACGACTACCAAATTAGGTACGGACCTGGATTCACGATAGCGGATGAGACGATGAAGGTGACAGCGAGTACAGAATGCAGTAGAAAGGCAAATACGCACTCGGACCCCGCAGAATTCATACAGGGGGTTATGAACGCGACCTAACCTAGCTATGGATCAGTGACAATTGCGTCAATGAAGGTGAATACGGACGGCGGGGACCCGCCCAAATGTTCAATCTAACCCCGAGTGTGTCATCACCAGAACATAGAGAGAAGCGTATCACGAACCTATAGATTTGGGTGTCACAGCAACTGAAAGAAAGCGGAGTTGAGATGCCGGAATTGAACGCGACGCGTCCATGATCGACTCGGACTCTATACACCTTTGTCAGTGACGCATACCACACTCATGCATCCCAGCTCAGAGGTGGCCAGCCTCGGATTTGGGACACATGGGTGTAGAATGCGAATAACGAACGACGAGGTGAAGGGAAACTTACCGCGAGAGGGTGGCTGTCCGCTGGCATGGGGTAGTGAAGGCAATGTGGTGGGCCTGGCTTGCTTCTAGGTGAGCTCATTGAGTGCACAAGGAGAAGAAAAAAAGGGCTTACCGGAGTTCCGACAATGACCACGGCACCCGCGTTGACGCTTCCAAAGAACGGCAAGCTCAGCAACTGAAAGGGGATGGAAGAGCATGATGGACAACTCACAATGGTTGCAGACAGCCTAGGAGAATGGGTGCATAGTGGTGAGAGGTGGAAGGAAGAGACGCAAAAACAACGTCACACAGAGTGACTGGGACTGTTTGCGCGATCGAGGAATCAACAAGCCGTCAGGGATCGTTGTTGTGTGGCGCGTGCGCTCACGTGCATGCATCATGATTCGGGGCGAGGCCGTGCCACGTAGGCTGCAGACTCTTGCTCGTTCATTGCCAAAATCAAGATTTCTCAGTGCTTACATTTATACGACTCTCAAAACCCTTGACAGCACAGCATACTCAAACTAACTCTGTTTGGTTTACGAGATTCAAAATTACACACTATCTGCCGGCACCCGTACCTGGCTATTCCAGACCCTGAAGTGACTTCACTTCAGTGCTCAGATGGCCAGGTTCCTATCCTCACTTGTATCATAAAAGCCACATCATTCGATGCAGATGACTCAACACTACAACCTCATCCAGACGGGACAGAAACTCAAGGTCAGTGAGGAGAGAAATCCAGGAAATAGTGCTCAGACATAAGACTCAGGCAAGATTGAGATGAGACGTAACACACTTAGGTTGACCGTTGAGTTGAGACGTAATCACTGGCAGGCGCGAAAACGAGGCAGAAAACAAGCAACCCTAGTCTTGGCTATCACCGACTCCCCCAAAGTGTTCCCATAGCCTCAAGTAAGGGAGAACTGACAGTAGCAGCGCCGCAGGCTCTAAATTTAACAGGCCGTCCTCAAAACACACCCAGCAGCTCAGAAACAACGCTCGCTAATCCAAACTGTGAAGCGTGAGATCGCTTGCCGCAGGGCCTGTTCTTCCTGGAGCAAAAGTGAGTTTTCACCATGTTTTGCGCGCCAAATTTGACACACATTTTGCAGTCTGGGACGTCGGTTCGCACCTTGTTGGAAGGCACTCAGAGCCGAGCGCGTTGGAGAGCGGGAAGCGGGGCGGACGGGATGTGCTAGGTTAGAGGTGCGTGCGTACGTCCGTTGGAGAGATGCAGAGCTTCTCACCCTGCCTGTCAGTATCACCGCTACAGTCGGCGGCTTCGCCGCCTCCGCCCAGTCCTTCTCGCATTCAAAAAACAGCCACCACCTCAAAATCAACGTTTGCGCATCCTGAAGCGTGAGATCGCTCGCCGCAGGGCTTTTTTCTCCTGGAGAAAAAGTGAGTTTTTGGCTGCATTTCGGAGGCTGTTTTGGACTCACTTTTGGGAACTTTCACGTCAGTTTGGGCATCACTGAGAAACAGTCCGGGTCAAGGTGATATGATGCGCGTTGGAAAGCGAGAAGCAAGGCGGGGACAGAGCGCTAGGTTACAGGTGCGTGGGCGCGTTCGTTCGAGAGATATAAAGCTGACTGTAGAGGCAGCGCCTGCGGCGCTGCTTGGACCTAGAATTTGGAACCATTTCCTCCGCCCCTCACAACTGGCAACACCCTCGTGTATCGTTGGTCCTGTCGATTCATCCGAGCTCCTCCATAGAACAACAAGCGCCGCCTTCGGCAGCGGCACAGGACGTCTTCAATGAGCTGTGATAAACGGAGCCTGACTACTGAGTGAGCCGTGTTTTAATCGGCGGTATAAACACGGATACTAACGGGTTGGAGACGAAGATACTGGCAGCTCCATACTTGCAGCCAAACCTTGGACGGCGAGTCCGAGAGTGTACAACCGTCTGCACTCGACAAAGACTGCCAACCTGGTGATTGCAGTGCGCTGGCTCCACGAGACTTCCGGGTGCAAAGACCTTGGTACGTGGGCGGTCTCGCTCATTCTGTATATCTGACAACCTTCAGCTCAGAGTGCCCAGCATCGCATTGGCCATTGGTTCCGCAAGACCCCACAATCTTCCCTTCGAACCAGTTTCCGCGGCGGCTTCGCCGCCCTCTCCACGAGCCCAGAAATCACTCCCATGCCCAAGATCCCGTTTCCACATCGCAACGGACTTTGTCATCTGGGAGATTGACGCCGATTTGGATCTGAAAAGTTGCAGTTAGCGGAAATTCATACTGGCCCTGGACAGCGAGAGAAGTAACGTTACCTCCATTCCCGCGTACCTAATCTAATAGCGTCCCAATTCAGGTCGTTTGTGTCAATTATTGGTGCAAGGGAAGTGATGACCGTGGCGCCAAGCTTGCTGCGCGACAATGAACCTCGGAAGGAGGTGGCGGATTTTTCGAGGTGAGTTAGCAACACTTCGCACTCCCTGAAGCTCAAGCACTCACCATACCCTCAGACGGTCTTTATCAGCGCCTTCATGGCTCCGTCGGACTCGCACAACACCCTGAATGACACGAAGTGTCAGTTTGACCGCGCGCCACATATGATCGAGATCGGTACGTACCAGCTTGTTCTCGTTGCCAGTTTCAGTGTGAAAGGAGCGTTCCAAATTCGCAGGATTAGATTACGACCAATTCGGGCCAGCAACTGCTCTAGCAGAGCAGACCGTAGACACGGAAGCTTGCCAGTGAAGCCGGTTGATTTTGAGAGAAGCGGCGCCGGAGGCGCCTGGGACGCCTCAAGCGCACCGTAGCACAAGTCGATAGTTAGATACACTGTAGAAAGAGCTTGTATTTAGTCGATACAGTCTGCAATGACACGAACTTGTTGACTGCAATTGTGAAACTGAACAACATGATTACACACCTTTTGAACTGGTATTTGAGACGTGTACAGCTACGATACGTCCACATAGATCAATGTAATTCATGGCGCACGGGAAGGAGGACCCTATAAAGTCGTCAAGGGAGCCACTACATACCATACAAGTATGTTAGTGAACCCCCAACGCCGGCGATAGATCCGAGCTCACCAATACATGAGGATCTCATGTTACGGAATTCGAACCTCCCAAACATACCAAGCGAAGAAAAACTTCAAGCTGTCACCAGGGTTCAATCGATTTGTCCTGGAATCGAAAGTCGGGACCCTTACCTTTACGTTCGCGGTGTTTCCAGACCGTTGAGCTCCGTGTGAGTGGGGCTATCCCACAGACTCGTTCTGAGAGTGGGATGAATCGTTCGTATCGTAGAGAGCGCGCAGAGGCTCGGAGTCGAACGGGAATGGTCGTGGTTGATGGTCAAGTCCCAGATCGGGACTTGCCGGCCATCAACGTAACTCTTACTTGGACCACGACCTCCGCACGGTCGTTTTCGAGTCCTCAGCTTGCTTTCACCTGTCCCGCTGTCTGACATCTTGAATCGTTCTTATTTCAGTTGGAATAGACTATCAGCATGAGGTAAGTTGAATTCCGACAAAAATTGAGGCGGAGAACGCGCTCCGAGTCTGACTTTTCGCGTCGTTCGTTTCTGGCGCGCTGACTGGACCCTGCGAACGGCCAAGATCTGGATTATCGCCAGATATGACGCGTTGTGGGCACGCTCAATCTTATCTCATCGCGGATGCGGGCCTGCCGATGACGCCAGCGCTGCTGGCAGTCTTCCCCTCCTTCTCGCGCTGCTTGCCAGTCCTTGCTTGGCGCTTTGAGTTGAATTACAACTGCTCACAGATCACTGTCCCACCGACTCCGAGCTGCTCTCGTCGCGGCTCGACCTCACTTGTTGATTCAGGCAACCGTTAACTCTCATTGCGCTATTGAACGGTCTTCTTCTGTGTTAGATCTGAAAGGTACGTACCGTTATATTCTTCTGCGTCGGCTTCATGCTTTGCTGACACATGTTTTTTCAAACTTTACATTCAATGGACGATTGCGCCCTGTCGTGCGGCCCGCGTCCAGAGCGCTTGAAATACGCGTACGGATGCATGGCACTATTTGCATGTTAACGGCGACTTCGTTGACTGCTTCTCCTGACCGCCGCCCAGTCGCATCAGACGGTCAGGGTTTCAACTGATGGATTACGCTGAAGTGCTCCCAGCAATTTGGGTCTTTGAGGATTCGTCAAAGGAGGATAGAATGTGCGTATATGAGCAACATAGAATGCACGGTAAGTTGGGCTCTATCTTACTCAAGTGAGATTCAATCTGACGTTGATACCCAAGCTAACTCGCTCAGTCTTATACACCTCGACGTCGGACTCGCTCAGGGCGCTCGATATTACGCGTAGCAACGCCGGCTCAGTGGCGTATATTTGCATTACCCTCCAACGTAAGTTCCTGTCTTCAAAACGCTCCTTCTTTTCCACCCTGACCTTACTAAATACTCCGCTCTAGACTTTGCGGAGCCTGAATATAGTTTCCGGGCAATATAAGATATGCTACGGAGGTCGGTGAGAAGACATGGGGGTCTATCAGCCTCCTTCTTTACTTTCTTTCTTACTTTCTCCCTCCTTCGCTGCCATTCTGCCTTTCATCGTGACATGTGCGTCTCCTATTCTCCATTTCTGGATGATATCTTTTTCGGAGCGGCCGGAGGGCGCGACTTGTATATAAGTCACGCGAATTTGGCTGTTGACATCAGCTTCTTCCTTCCCTTCCTTCCACTACCACCACCACTCACATCTCTCCCTCTCACAGTCCCTCTTTTGCTCACTGTCTCTGGCAACGTTCTCTCAAACCGCGCCGTCGACGTTGACGAGTCGTAAGTGGTCTTCATTTTCCAGTCGCCCAAGAACACGCTAATTCTTCGTAGGCCGCTGTCTCCCAAACATCCCCGACCATAATCTTTCACTATGGACTCACTGGCGACGAGCTGCGTCCTGCCAACAGGGACCAGAGCTGGTGCGCTTTCGTTGGTCGCGCGCTCCTTTGCTCACGCTAATTTTTTTGTCAGAGCCGACTCCTGCCGCTCCCCAAACAGCAAGACAGCTCAGCCGTTCTTCAACGCCTTTAGCAGCGACTACGATGTACAACGACCACCCAGTGCGTAGTCATCACCTTTCCTTGCACTATCCATACTGACTCGCGTGCGCCACGTCAGACCATACCGAGCACGTTGAGCGGATCGACGGCGACGTCAGCCAGTGGAATAGGACCTCGTCCATCGTCGAGACATGCTGCCATGGACAACGGACGCCCGTCATCGCGCTAACCTCCGTCGTTCACCCCACCCTCTCGAGCCCCGACACACCGGTGGACTCAACATATTCGCTGGCCCTTTTGCACTGACAGAACGTTGAGGCCAAGCGTCTTTTGCGTCCCGGTGTCGTACCACCAACTCACACCAATGGTGAGCTAGTTAAGATACTTTCAATATGCTCGATGATGCTTATACTGGTTGTCTTTGTCTCAAGGCTTCGCAAACCTCAAACACTTGCACCCATGTCTTTGAAAACTCTCCAAGACTTGCATTTGCATGCTTGATGAACGGCCAGGCTATCACGGTGCGTAGCTTTACTTTACGCGATCATTGACTTAGTCTCTGACCATCACCATCATAGGCACTCGACGACGGATACAGCACACGACAATGTGCAGTCGTTTACTGCGACTATGTAGCACTCACTCTAACTCTCGATGGTAAGACTTTCTTCCTTTTTATCTGACGAGTTTCTCACTGGCGACTCTTAGTTGCCGACCTCAATGGCCAACCGTTAACGACCTACGGAATGTTGACCTTGCTTTCGAGCGGATTTTAGCGTTAACCTCAAGACCAACAACAGCCGTTCGTTGACTCTTGACTACACGAATCCTATCAAGTAAATCTACTACCTTCTTGTTTTGCTGTTCACCTGTACTGATGTTCAACGAGATAGCCTTGACAGTTCGCGCTCTCTTGACGTTGACAACTGCTGTTCATGGGTCTGTCTCCGGATTCTTATTGCACCGCTCTCGGTTTGATTGACTTTTCGTGGAGTCAACGTTCCACTGGAGAGGCGTCGCAACCGACGCGAATGACTGACGGTAGCGTCACAATGGGCGTCTATGCCTCTCGGTGCGCGTTTCTGCCATCCTTATATGTGTTGTGCTGATCTTCACCCGATGCAGGCCTCGGGATCCGGCACCGACTCTCAGGAGGCACGGACAGCGCACTCGTCAGCCACCAACTGGATTTGATGCCGACAGCGATGCGTTCGGCGAATCCAGGACTCAGCCGGTCTCCCCACTGGCTGCCTGAGTGTTGAGGTTTATTCATTGTCTGGTACGTGGTCACAATTGTTCGCGTTATCACTTGACGAACTGTATCTCGGTGAAGCCGACAGTACGCTCTTAGCTTGCCGTCACGGACCAATTGTCCGCAATGGGTAGGGCGGATTGGCTTGAGTACAGAACAGGCTTCGTGCAAATCCATGAGCGCAGATAGTTGAACGGCAAATGCGACGCCGGACTTGCTTTGTTCCTACTTGACCTCTGGACACTTTACGATGCCGTACTTTATGTACGCGGTCATGCTAGTTACAGCTTGTACTTACTTAGCTAGTTAGCTCTTAGTCTCGGATACCGTGGTAGGTCTTCGCTGACACTAACTAACTTTTGTTAGCACACCAACGACTTAGTCGTTATTGTGGTCCCCCTTGCGGTTGACTCTTGGCCGCGACGGTGCGCCAAGGTTTGAACCTTACTCATGAATAGTGGTGTTTGAGAGTGGCGTGCTGGTGCAGTGGTCGCGGTGCACGCATGGTAACTATTCGTACTGGCAGATTCCGCCAACCGTTACTGACCTTTGCTTTACAAGCTTTGTGTAGGTGCTCCGTTCCCCTTGCGAGTTGTCACTGACTGACCGTTCCCTCATAGATGTATATCCAACTCTTGACCTGTACTATATAGTCCGGTAAGTGCTTGTTCACATTGACAGTCGTCTTACAGTTGGCCAACGGGAGGGACAGCTAAAATACAGGATTGCACACAAGGCCGCGCACCCACCGCTCACATCTCCCATCCCAGCACACCCTTAGCGCCCCTCCATCCGCCCCGCTCGTCCCCCTCCCCCAACACTCACCCATTCCTGGCGTCTCCGCCCCGCTCACATCCCCCCACCTCCCCTTCAATCACCCTCTCGGGGCCGTTCCCCCACGAGACGTCCCCACCCCCGCACGACCGCACGAGGCGTCCCCACCCCCCATGAGGTGTTCCCATCCCCGTCCGTGTGGGTAGGGCGCGGGCGCGGGGAGCTGCCGGAGGGCGAAGACGGGGTGAAGAAGCGCGGCGGGGAAGGGAAGACGGGGGTGAAGGACTCCGGCGGGGAAGGGTGGGCGGGCGGAAGAGGGCTGCTGTGAAAAGGTCCATCCGGGGGTGGAGGGCACTTGAGCGGGGAGGGCGCGCTGAGGGGGCTCGGTGTAAGCTTGCTGGATGGCTGTAACCACGCGCATGCCGTATTCACCTGTAATGAAGATAGGATACATGCCGTGTAATTGTAGTTCTAGTTGGAATACAGTCATTTCCTTGATTCATCTTTGTGTATACTCATTCAATCGAAGGGGAACAGCTCAGCAAGGTGTTGCGAGGTCTGACTTAAGGTTGTCGACTTCATATTTCGTTGCCATAGTCGTTCAAGTTTGAAGCAACTGAACTTACTCGATGTCTTTAACTGATACAAGTCGTACATGCTCCTCTCTGTTACTTAGACTGCGAGCTGATTTTCAAACCCTCACAACATGTTGAGTCCGCGTCGCGACAGACTCCAGATTATCGTTACAGTGAACTGGACACCTCTGCACGTTCCATGGTTACACACCGCGGCAAGAACACGTTGTACTCGCGAGCGGACTTATCAACACGACCGGTTCTTGCAATGAGTCCCCTGTGTTCAAAGACATGGCGACGCCGGGGCCGCGTTAGGACGGCGCTCTGTCGTGGCGGCAGTCCTGGTCACTGCTCTCTTTCAAGACAATATACTGTATTCAAGTATAAGAACCAAAGCGTGTCACGAACATAGAAAGGAAACCAATAAGACTAGTAAATGAAGCATAAGGATATAGCGGTATCATACATCGTAAATCATAAATCAAAAACGTCCTACGAGGAAAAGAAACTGAACCTCTTCTTTTTCGAAGGGGACACGGAACCCTTTGAAGGAGACGCGGAACCCTTTGACGGCGACGCGGATGGTGACAAAAGGCGCGAAGCACCCTTGGCAGGCGGCGACTCGGGTATAGCGCCCAAATGCAAATCCGACGACGATCCGGGCATAAGGAACCGCATCGACAACGGGCGGCGCATCTTGCCGTTGGGTGCTGAGAGCGCCTCTGGGTGTAAGAGCTCCCAATCGTGGGATTGTCGTGTCCGCCAGGATTCCTGCGAGGACCGAACGACGTGCCGCGGTGTCGTTGGCGTGGGCTGGAAATTAAGCTTTGGCTGTTCGTGGACCTCAAAGTCACTAAGAAGGTCGAGGGCGTATGAAGGGAGAGAAGAAGGTGGGAGGTCTGCGGGGAGTTGTGGGGAAGAGACGGAGGATAATCTGTGGATGATTGCGGTACCGGCCTCGGGATTGATGTCGTCCTCGATGATGGTACCGCAGGACGAGCTGAAGCTGCTTCGTACGATCCGTGGTGGGACCGTCGCCGTACTGACCAGGGAGCTAGTGGAGGAGGATGCCATGGTAGGTGCAGTGGGGAACTTGAAGTCGAGGGACATGGATCGTAGATGAGCGGTGGAATGTGGAATGGAAGTCCGGAGACGCATCGGCGACACTTCGTTCAAAGTGACCCGCCGTAGAGCCCGTTCATCCTTCAAGCTGCGAGCAGACTTTGCCATTGGCTTCACCGAGTGTCTGGTTTTGGATGTGTGGAGGAAGTGCATCAGATTGGCCTGCTTTCGGGACATGGGTGGAGGAGGACCATTGATGTCGGCCGTTGTGAGAGCTGCGAGGTGTTCGGAGACGACTTTGCTCTCGTCCTCGGCCATGGCCAGCCGTCTTTCCTCTCTCCATCTGTCCCGCTTCAGCTTGTCAAACTCCTTGGGGTCGGTGCTACGGTCATTGAGGAGAGCGCGGATGCTGTTGGCGCGTGAACGGGCATCATCGGCCCGAGTGTTCAGCATCGCAAGGACCTGTTGCAGTGTCCGAATTTGCAGTTGACGGGGCGACGGCTCTGAGAGTGCATGCTGCGCAGTGACGGCCAAGGCTTCCTCTGCCTGGGAGTAGCGTCGCTGTCGGTCGAGTAGCGGAGACTCTGGGGGGAATACACGGACAGTGGTCGGGTTGGGCACACCAAAAGTGTAATTTGTCTCGGGATCCGGCGTGCTGTGTTCGTCGTTAGCGTTGTCGTGGATGTTCGAGTCGACTACGTACTATGAGACCGACGCATTGTCGAATTTGGCAGAGTTCCAGCTGTTAGGTCTCTGTAGTCGTCAGCGTTGAACACAGCGGCGAGCACTGTACACACACCTGCAGCGGACTGTGCTGCTTGGACTTGGACGGGATGTTGATTGTTAACGGGGCCATTTTGCTGGTTGAAGGCTGGACCGTCATGTGTTGCCGTTAGTCGTCGTCGTCGTCGTCGTCGCCGTAAAAATGACAGGCAAATCACGGTTGAATTCGTGGTAGAATGGCGACGGTGTGGCGCATACCGTGCGGGCGTGACGGTAAGAGCAAAAGAGTTGTTCGGCATTCGCCGAGCCAGGGATCCGTTCCCTATCACGTGGTCGCTTTTAAAAGCGGCCCAATCGCCGTCGGGTCTGGGCGGCCCAGACCCGCGGCTCTTCGCATTTGATTTGATGTTACTTATTGTTCTCTAGGGTGCCTTTCCCAGCAGCTACAAAAGAACGCGAAGATGACAATAACACCCATCCCTTTTCTCCCTCTTATCCAGCCCAGGTGGCCTTGACTTGCTTCACGATTCCTGACGAATGATGTCTTTATCTTACTTGGCTGTCACGCTTCTAACCCTTCCGCTGGCGGAGGCGCATTCTGGTACAGTTCTACATGAATTGAATTAACACCTCACTTATTCTTCCAAGCATTTTGGCATTCTAGTATGTAGTGAGTTGATTCCCGATCTCAACGCTTGACCTCACGCTCATCTATCTCAGCGGCTTCAATGTCACCCAAGAGACTTTCCCCTACGACAACCGGCCCGTTTCTCCTCTCATGGACATGACATTTGACCAATGGTGGTTTCACGGACATCTCGACTACCCTCCCAATGACGGCGACATCTTTGAACTCCCTGCAGGACAGCCCGCCACAGCCGAGATCGCATGCAACAAAGGCGCCACAACCTGGTTCAACTCCTCGGAAGGAGGCGACATCCGCGAACCAGACAATCCCAACGACGTCTGCCCAAACTCTGGCACCGACGCCTATCACACCAAGGGGATCGACGACCTGACGGGATGTGCGATGGCGATTGCGTACAAGAATGACGCCCGCGATGTGAATCCAGCCGACTTCACCGTGTTTAGCATAAACCAGACGTGTGTCTGGACGCGCTTCACGGACTTTCAAGTTCCTGCGCTCATGCCTCCGTGTCCTGATGGTGGCTGCATCTGCGCGTTCTTCTGGATTCATTCGGTCAGTCCTTTCCGAGAGTATGCCTATTCTTCTGCTTACTTGATCAATTCAGCCCGATAGTGGCGGAGAGCAAAGTCTGTTCGTCGTACGGATTGCCTGAATTTGTCTGACAATTTCCCCATAGATTACATGAATGGGTATCGATGCAATGTCACAGGATCCACGTCGAATGTCCCTGTTGCGCAATCCAAACCCGCTCGACGCTGCGGATCCGACGTCGAGAACAATAGGCAGTTCCCCGTCCCCAGTAACTGCACCTATGGCGCGAAACAGCCGTTCTACTGGTTCCAGAGAGAGCAAAACAATGTCCGTCACCCCATGTGCCCAAAATTTCTCTAACCCAATTACCAGATGTTTGAAGGCACCTACTCTCCTCCAATATATACCGACCGATACAACTTTCTTGATGGTGCGCAGGACGACATCTTCGAAAACTCGTATGAGACAATCCCCGACCCCTCCCCGGCCGGGCTCATGCCTGTGCTCAACGCGACCATCTTTGGTGACTCTACTACTGTGCGTCGGTCTTATACACGGTCCGTACTGCCAACTCCTGATGCTTTGATCCCAACTGACCATCATTACGCCCTCAGTCGTGCCAAACGATCATTGCCACGACGCCTGCCGCATCATCATGCATCAAGATCCTTCAACAAGCGGCATTGATCTAAGTATTTTACTTTGACCACCCCCTAATCCATGTCCCATTGTACATTCAAGTAAATTACCATTCCCGCTATTCAAGACGAGGACCTTTGTGAGCCAATTTGGGACGACAATGGGCCATGATCTTGAGCCACTGAGAGGTATATAAGACAAGGCCGAATACGCATCAACAATCATCAAGCCCCCACTGCTTCCCATCAAGACAGCTACAAGTATAAAACCAACGGCTTTTGTGAGACATCCCGAACGCAATCACCTCCACGACACTATGAACACTTCCGCCTCCACCTCCACTTCTTACCGTCGACTGGACTTTGACGACATTGAGGCCTTCGGGATCTCATCTCGTAACAGCGTAGCGACGTCCAAGGACGTGCGTGGCAATTCCTCCTCCTCCTCCTTGACCTGTTTCACCGACAACCCTCCTAGACAACGTCTTCTTCTCCCGCTGGTCATGGGTCCCCTGACTCCGAGTCAGACTCCGATACCTCAGACTCTGGCTTTGCGCCCGTCAACGTCGATGCCATCTTCGGGCACTCACACCCTCAACTCCCATGTGCAGCTACACACAAGTGCTGTGGCGAGGTCTTCAGCAACTTGGACTACATCAAGCACATACATGTGCGCCACCGCGAAGAGGTCAGGAGGCTGTTGATCTGCGAGGACAGCAGCTGTGAGGGATGCAATGGTGCGTAGTGACGGTTAGCTATGTGCAATTCTTGGAGATGTTGATTGAGTTATAGATGCGCAGTGTTGATGAGCGCGATGGTGGTCCATTTAGGTGACGAGATGCGCGTGTTATGAATCTTTGTACAAGCAGCAGATGTATAGAATCTATGTACTTATAACAATCTGGGATCCGAATCCATCACAGCTATCAACTCAACCAACGGACGTGTAAGTAAACGTCGAATTGATCGGTCCGTACTTGAGGGTGGTAAAAACAACATACGGGTCCGGGTTCAGCGACTCCGTGTGTGAATCATCTTCCGTACATGTACCCCTCGCCGCACCGGGAGTGGTGGCGTTCGCCGTCGGCGGGTACACACCGTCCAGCCACAACATGTCCCCCACATCCTCTGCTTCCAAGCTTATCACCAAAACCATCTCCCTCTCAAATATGCTCGTAAGCCCTCCCCTGTCCTCGCCCCCGAAGAGCGTCTTCTGCGCCTCGCAGTACGCGTCAGTGATAGAGTTGTAAGACGCCAGCGAAGGGTAGGTGGAGAATGAGTTCGCGTGGACAACGCCGTTTTGGACGTAGAACCGCCTGATCTCCAACTCAGGCTCGGAGGTGAGGAATTGGGTGACGACGGTGAGCTTGCTCGAGGTGTCGATGGTCTTCCCCGGCCCGGGGCCGTAGAAGGTCGTGTTTCCTTGACGGTACGTGTTGTAGTCGCATCCGTCTGCGTCACATAGACCTTCACAGCCGTCTCCGAGTCCGGAGCATCGTGTCTGCTGGTCGACGGTGCAGACGTGTGCGGCATATACGGCGGACACGGAGTTGGCTTCCCAGATGTCCATCTCGCTGCAGCAACTACCGTACATCCCACTGCCCGCGTTGGGGTTCGTCGTGGATGGAGTCCAGTTTAGGACGTTCGCCTTCATGATTATACTTGGATCAACCTGAGAACTCGCACACTGGCACCAGTACTCACTTGACCGTTAATGAACCTAACATCTCGCGGACACTGCGCGTCGCAATACCCCGTCCCATACGCCGCGCCAGCCATGTTCCCGCTAAACCGCCCCGACCCCCCATCCTGGTCCATCCCCACGAGATACAGCGCCGCCTTGAGCCCACACGGTACATGGGACACATCCACGTCAAACGCCAGCTCTTGATCATTCATGTCGAACATCTGGTAGTTGTTCGAGTCTTCCATGAGGTAGACCCTCGAGCCCTTGGCGCCGCTTGACTCGCCCGCGGTGTATGCAAGGCGGAGTGCCCCTGATCCTTGGGAGAGGATACCAGCGCTGGCGTAGTCCGCCCCATCCAAAGCGCAATTCGACGCACAGGTAGAAGGGTCGGGGCAGAGCGCGGGGGCCCAGGTGTTCCCGGTGTAGCAGTTCGTCGTGGAGTTGACTTGGTGCAGCCAGCGCCGGTCGGCGTCTAGGACGACTGAGCGTGTCTATTGAGCCTCCGTCAGTACAGTACATGCATGCGTGGGTTTCGAACCTGTGTTGTACAAGCACCTTGGGAGGCACATTGCTGTATGTTCAACGTGGGACGGGTTTCCTGGATGTAGGTGCCAGCTTGCTGTCCTACGACCGTGAGCGTCAGCATGAGGGGTAGGAGAGAGGATTTCAAGTTGGTCATCAGTTTATGTCCGAGTCTGAGACCTTGAGCCGTGGCGATTTTATAGCAGGCATTGATGGCTTCCAGTGGTCCGGATAATTGCTGGATGTGATGTTCCGCCCTATATCATGATCATGATCATGGGAGATTGTAGTAGCACCGGTCCCAGTAGGACAATACACGAGATTCAGCAGGGTATCAGCATCAAAAACAGCGAGATCTGCCAGTGGTCCAGCTCCTATAGCAGTCATCACCTGTCCTCAAGTTTCCGCTGAATGGGAATTGCGTTGTCGGAAAAATTGATAGTAAATCTTCACGCCCACTGAACGTCGTGTTTGAACACAATACACACCACCTATGGGATTTCGGCTGTGATTTCATGGGGATTTGACAGAATAGAGCAAAATAAGCATCTTCACTGGCCTCAGTGAACAGAATCAGCAGCGGTGGCCTAATCAAACGCGTCGCAGAACAAGTGGTAGGTGGTAGTGCGAGAACAAGTGATTCCCGGCAGGCAAACAAGCCGAGCCGCCGATTGATGGCGGAGATTGAATCTTGCGGGGTTAAGCGTCCAATTTTTTTCGCTTGACTTTCTCTTCCGTTCAGTCACCGTCTCGTAACTTATGTCGTTCATCCCCAACGATGCTTTCCCGTCCTATTGAAATGGTGCGCACGTTCATCGTCTCCGCTCTTTCCTCACCTAATCGTTTGTCAGTTCCGGCCTTGTCGTGGCGAAAGGTAGATAGAGCGAGGTCTTTGCACGGTCGACCGTATCGAGGCGATGGAATGGCGACGAGAACTGGACAGAACGAGTGTCATATCTGGTCGACCGCGTCGGTCGTTCTCGACCAGTCCATGCACCACTCTAGGCCGCCCCCATATCACGGAGCATCTTCCATGCAGTCCTTGTGAGTCTTAGTCTCCTCCACGTCCAGTCCACACTTTTCCCCCCCTTTCGCATGACGATTTTCAACCGAAGCAATTAGGAAGTGCCGTCCGAAACGTCTCCCTCGGGAGTTCGTTCTGTCGATTCCCGGTTCTCTGATTCTCTTTGCCGTGTCTTGTCTTTTGTTACTTTTTCTCACTCTTTCTCGCAGATAGACCAGGACACGGACATGCGTGAGTAGTACAGTACCGGCCCGGGTGGTAGATAGATAATGCAATGACTGTGTTGATGACTGAAATCTCGGAGACCGTGGAGCAAGTCCGTCTGACAACCGTCCGATATAAAACGCGCACGTTTGCTTCTTGGCTCAACACCACCATCATGCCTGGCACAGAGAGCGCGTTCCCCATTGATCTCAAGCAGTTCAAAAAGTCAATCTCCTTTGCTCATCGTCGCCGCCATCGAGCTCATCGTTCACAGACTCAAGCTCGATCCGAAAAAGCCCCAGCTCAGCGACGAGGAAAAGGCTGCACTCAAAGCCAACATCCAGCTGCTGCGCGATGCCATCGTGTTCTTCACTGCGACAGGTGCCGCCCGCGGCGTGAGCGGACACACTGGTACGCCGCCGCTGTCGACGTCGCCATTGATCGCTAACGCCCTTTAGGCGGCGCATACGACACTGTGCCCGAAGTGTGCATGGTGCTGGCGCTGTTCGAACACGACCTCGAGTCGTTCGTGCCCATCGTGTTCGACGAGGCCGGCCACCGCGTCGCGACACAGTATATCCTGTCTGTGCTCGAGGGCGCGATGCCCGCCGAGCACCTCCTCCACTACCGCGAGGCAAACTCGAAGCTCCCCGGCCACCCCGAGCTCGGCCTCACCCCCGGCGTCAAGTTCTCGTCCGGTCGCCTAGGACACATGTGGCCGCTCGTCAACGGCGTCGCCCTCGCCAACAAGGACAAGACTGTCTTCTGCCTCGGGTAGGAGGGCAATGACGCAGAGGCAGAGGCGGCCCGCCTCGCCGTTGCGCAGGGTCTCGAGGTGCGGCCGTTGTCCCCCTTCATCTTCATTCCCCTTTTCCGCTTCCCCTCCCAACCCCACACACCCCGTTTCCCCCTCCCGGCACAAGTGAGGAGGCGCTGGGTGAGGAACGCGCTCCCGGCCCCCGTGGTGCGAGATCGGAAGGGGGGTGCGGGCGCGCACCCTCACCCCGGTGGGCGAGGAAGGGGGGTGGGGTGCACGCACCGGGGTGAGGAAGGGGTGTGGGGCGCACACGGAGGAGGGCGCGGGGGCACGAGGGGGGGCATGGAGTGAGGAGGTCGCGGAGGGCGAGGAGGCGCGGAGGGCGAGGGGGAGGACACTGGAGAATGGATGAGGAGGTGGATGGGGCGTGCAGGAGGAGGAGGGAGCGGCGGGCGGGGGGATGGTGCAGGGGGATGGTGGGGCACGCACCTTCGCGCTATTCGGGCGAGGGCTCGTGGCTGACTGGTCGTTGTCAATGCGGGATTTCATTTTCTTCGGACTTGTCAGTTGATATACCGATTGGAGAGGCGGGGCGCTTACCAGGTAGACTATATAAGTAACATGCAATAGAACCGCTGTAAATCTGTAATGGGAACGGTCAGCGAGTTCGAAGAAAAAGAGCTGCGAGGGCGCGGACACACTACGAGAGTTGAGCCATGGCACAGCGGGTACTGTCGACATCGGCAGACTGCAGTGGAGCGCTGTAAATCAATGAGATCCGCAAACGGACTAGCAAAAGTGACTTGACTCACCGGTGCAAAGGCGGACAACACTAAGACCGTTGTCTTGGTGCCCGTGAAGTCGTCCGATACGAGTTGCGTGATGGATACTAAACTCGTATCAGTAAATGTTAAACAAGATGTAACGGTCCACACACCTTGCACACATGTGGACGGTGGTACCAGTGCACGTCGAGTCTGAATGAGAGTGCACAGTGTCAGTGCATGAGAACGAACGATAAGTGAACGACGAATGGCGTACCTGTGATTCGTTGCTGCTTGTAAACTTGACAGTGTTCGTCATGCCTCGTCGTTGGGCATACATCCTGAGCCAGAGAGCAGTCGAGAGAAACCTGAACGGAAACGTTCAGCGCTGGTACGGAGCAAGAAGAAAAAGAACAATCGCTCACCTTCTATTCAAGTCCGACGCGAAGGCAAGAGCTGAATCTTATGTACGATACAGCAGCAACAGTAATTATTTGACTTTGTACGTTCATTCTTAGTATACATATTGGCGACAACAAGTAAAGTAGAGTAAGTACGGTGTGTATCAGTTAAAGTACAGGGCGATACAGGTATATACCCACACGAATCGACAGGCGGCGAAGCTGCCATCGCTCGAAATGACACCGAACTCGCCGCATCCAGAGCCGGTATCAATTTGACGATAATCTCTCTCTCTTCAAAATGGCGACTGGGAGGCGCGTACGGACAAGCATGGCTCATGCACGCATTACGACGACATGCGAGTACGTCGCGTTGCGCAAACAGTCAGCGAACATCCAGGTAGGCAGCGCGATGATCCGTTGTCCAGATCCCTGTAGCGTAGAGGCAACCGGTAAGTCATGTCTCGAGTCTGAGAAGCATAATAGTTAGTACAAGTCAGTTGTCCAGTCCAGAGTTAGACGCACCTTATGAGCTCGCCGAAGACAACATAGCCGTCGCCGAGGTTGTTATTTCTTGCATCCTTGAATGAGTCTAAGAATCTGGGAAGAGTGAAGAAGTTGAGCATAGCTCAAGTATAAGAATAACAGTGAGAAGGCGTACTTTGACTGTTGTTCGAGTCAGTAACAGAGCGGCTCGTGATGTTGGATTGAGCAAGTGCTGTCAAAACAAGGTAATTTAGTACAGCTCAGAAGGTATCGAATCACGGAGGGCTTACCTTCAGCATGTATGGCGTATAGACTCAGTCGAGACAGAGGTTACGCGTGGCGAGAGCCATAACTCCATATTGAAAACGCGATTCACATCAAGCGGGCACGGCTGCTCCATGCCCCCAGTCAGCATCGACAGACTCAACCGTGATGGACACGGCACCAAAAGGAGAGCGCGTAGGCGACGACTACGTCGTCTGTTCAATACAGAAAGTCATTTCGAAGGACCTGTGCATGAAGGTCAGCCAACAGTGAGTACACAAAGATTGAGTGGCTCACCGTTTATCGCGCAGTGCCCCGGACTTGATAGGCCCTCTCTGTCTGAATAGGGAAGTTCAGTAAGCCGGAAATAAGCAGAGCAAGACGACGTACCATGAGCTTTGCAGGTCGTCTCTGTGCCCAAGGATTCGGGACCACACTCCGGCCGCATCTCTGTCAACGATACACCAGCCTGCTCGCAATCGCCGGTCAAGATCCCGCCGCCCCGACCTAGGTTCAATACCGATGTTGGCGGTGTCCAGCGTGCGCAATAGCCGGAGGGAAAGCATGGTGCGAGCGGCGAGGTCGTTGAAGGTACGAGATATATCGATGGACGCAGCGCCGGATAGGACAACGGCGTCGTTTGCGAAGTCTCGGTTGCTAGGTGGATGTTGGGATGAATGGCGGATTCAATGTCCGCGACGGCGGAAGTCACATCGTCGGGGCCCAATGACGAGACATCATCGTGGAAGGACTCGATGCGCGTGGTCATGTGTGGTCGTTTGAACCGGAGTCGTTGTTGTCGAGTGCGGACGACCTGTGATGGTCGTGGTAAGAGACTAAGTCAACGATCGCGGAAAGTAGAGCCACGCACCTTGTATCGTAACTTAAACATATAACAAACACTTCAATGCGAGTCTTGAGGGCACGTTGGGGACATGAAAGTGTGTCTTGAGGCCCGTGAAACTTCGAGGTAAAAACAACAGCCTAATATTAGCATCATCGAGAGTATTGGAAGAATGTCAACAAGCTTACCTTTGGCAACAGTTGGTGGTACAGCACCACAGCGCAAACGACCTGTTGCAGTAACGCTGTGTCCGTGCGGGAGGGCGAGTGAGAATATTGAGTCCACCGGCGAGTACAGGCTCGAGAAGGTACGGTGAATGTCGGGGTCCAGCGGCTTGGGCGGGCGTTGGACGTCCATGGCAGCGCATTCGGCAGCGGAGGGGGTGCTACACCATTCGGGGACGTCGCAAACGACGCGCTTGAGGTGTTCGTCGTCGCCTAAAACGTGGCGCACGCCAGTTCAGTATGGACAGTGCGAGGAAAGGCAATGGCTACGTACTGGGCGGTGTTTGTAGACATTAACGACAGCTGAGCCGGTGGAAAAGACTCGATAGTCGTAGTATTAGGAGGGTGTCGGCGGGAGACCGCGGCCTGGAAAAGTGGTTAGCGTGGAGGAAGGAAAAGAGGCAACAACAAGAACGCACCTAATCTAGTCAACGTCGGGAAGGTGCATCTCGTCGCCCGACTGTCATGGGAAGACGGCCATAGTGGAGGGTTGTCGAGGAGACAACGGGCTACAAAAAAATTAGCGTGATTTGGGGCGACTGAGAAAAAGATGACTTACGAGTCATCGAGGTCCGACGCGGCGCGAGAGAGCGTCGCCAGTGACGGTGAGACGACGAGAGACTGTGAGAGAGAGTGATGAGTGGTGGTGGTGGTGGTGGAAGGAACTTCCGAAGGGAAGGAGGAAGCTGATGTCAACAAACAAATTCGCGTGACTTATATACAAGTCGCGCCCTCCGGCCGCTCCGAAAAAAAAACAACCCAAAAATGGAAGGGAGAGTAACGCACATGTCACGAGAAAGGAGATATTGGCAGAGAGAGAGCGAGAAAGGAAGGAAGAAAGTCGAGAAAGAGGCGGTTGACCCCCATGTTCTCTCCCCGACCTCCGTTGCCCAAGATATATCGCCCGGAAATTGTTTTCAAGCTCCGCAGATTCTAGAGCGGAGCGTTCAGTAATGTCAGGGTGAGGAAGAAGAAGGAGCATTTTGAAAACAGGAACTTACGTTGGAAGATCGAGCAAATATACGCCACTTAGCCGGCGTTGCTACGTGTGATGTTTCGCGCCCTGAGCGAGTGAGACGTCGAGATATACCATACTTGGTGAGTTCAGCTGGGTCTCATCGTCAGCTTGTGGTCAAGTCGATTGATATCTTGAGCAACTTACCTCGCTGTCCAAAGCGCTCATGCGCACTTTCTATTGTCTTTGGTGAATCCTCCAAAGTCCAAAGCAGTGGGATTGCCTCAGGGTAGTCCATCAGTCTAAACCCTGACCGTCTGATGCGAATGGGCGGCGGTCAGGAGAAGCGATAAACGAAGTTCCCGTTGACATACAAACAGCGCAATGCATTCGTGAGCGTATCGCAAACGCTCTGGACGCGGGCCGCGAGGCTTGGCGCGCTGTTTATTGGCTGATCAATCTGGAGCATGAGTCAGATGGTTGAAGAGCCGACGGAGAAGGATAGCGAGGTACGTACCTTCCAGAGGTTAGGCAGAAGAGAAACGTTGCGCGGGATAAGAGACCGCGGTCGTACAATGCGACGAATGAGATTGCACTGCAAAATGAGCAGCTCAGATTTGATGAATTAGTGATCTGTAAGCACTCCCAAGTCAGATAATCGCGCCAAGGAAGAGCTAGCTAGCAGCTAGACGGAGGAGAAGGTCGCCAGCACCGCTGGCGTCATTGGCGGGCCCGTATCAGCGATGAGATAAGATTATGGACCCCTACAACGCGTCATATCTGGCGATAATCCAGATCTTGACCGTTCGCAGGGTCCAGTCACCGCGCCAGAGCAAGAGGACGCGAAAACTCCAAGTTGGAGCGCGTTCTCCGGTTTAAATTTTGTCGGAAATCAACTTACATATCAGGCGTGGTGTAATCCAAGTGTAATTAGAGTGATTCAGTAAGCGAGAGCGCCAGGAACGTCGAAAGACAGTGAGAGCGCGAAAACGACCGTGCGGAGGTCGTGGTACCAGTAAGAGTTACGTTGATGGCCGGAAAGTCCCGATATGGACCTTGGCCATCGACCACCATGATTTCCGTCTATTTCCGAGGCTCTGCGGCTGCCTAACGCTACACCCCAGTCGTCTCACTGCTATTGCGAGCCAGTACAATATACCGAAACACACGGCGCCCAGCGGTCTGGAAACACCGCGAACGTAAAGGTAAGGGTCCGAACATTTGATTCCAGGACAATTCGATTGAACCCTGGTGACAGGCGGAAGTTCTCTTTTGCTTGGTATGTTTGGGAAGTTTCTAATTCCATAAGACGAGATCCTCGTGTACAGGTGAGCTCAGATCTATCGCCGGCATTGGGGGTTCACTAACATATTCGTACGCTATGTAGTATGTCCCATACCGACTTTCTAGGGCTCTCTGGCCCTCGCGGGCGTGTATACCACTGGCTTGAGCTGCTGAACTGCGCATTTACAAGTCTCAAGTACCAGTTCAAAAGGTAAGTCATTTCTTTGTTCAAATTCACGAAAACTTGGATTGACGAAATTTCATTCTATTGCAGCCTGTAACTACCGAACATCTACCTGATCTACTGCGTATCTGACTCTTACAGCGTATTCTAGTACGCTCGAGGCGCCTACGGCGCCGCCTCTCTCGATTACCCAACCCCCTCCAACTTTCGGCTCTGCGCTCTCTTCCGTGGTCGGGGAAGCGGAAATCGCTGTCCATGCGATCGAACGGGTCCTGAACCACACGTCAGGCCCGCGAACAATGAGAAAAAGCGAAAGGTACGTACCGTTCACGGGGATATGTGGCGTAGCGGCCCACTGACTTACGGAAACGTTCAGGGAGGTATCTGGGGCCGCCGGCGCTTCCATTGCGCTGCGATAACTCGTCTAGACTCCCAGTAAGTATCTTGAACGCTGTCAGAACCAGACTTGAGCTGAACTCACCGGGAGGTTCCCACCACCTAACTGCATGGTTCGCGGCCCTCTCGCCAGCCCCAGCGTCTCGTCGATGTTGTCCACAATTGCGGCGAATCAGCACTAGCTGGATATATGTGCCGTCAGCTTGGGAGTGCAGGGATGAGAGGAAGGTAAGCAACGTACCTCGACCTGAATATCCGGCTAACCAAAACCTGTCAGATCCAGATCGGTAGTTCGTTCGAATCCGGAACGTTGGAGTTCGTTGCGACGTGGAAACGGAAGCCCGGTCGTGCCGCGAATTCAGGAAGCGTGCGTGTCCGTGGAGAGAGGAGGGCGGCAAAGCCGCCACGAAAAATTGCGTAGACCGGGGCGCCAGCATCGAGGACGGTATGTGTAAGACGGCTCTGACGCTGCAGCAGTGTCAGAAAGTTAATATAGACTGGTCATAGGATGGACGCACCGAGTTTACGCTCTCAAGAACGTGGTAGAGCCGGTACCGAAATGAGCACCTCCGAGACATATTGTGAGGAACTCCGCCGTCGAACAGAGATTATAGAGGCGCCGAAGGCGCCGCTGCTTCAACGCTGCACGCAAAGGGTGAGAGTCTGCAATCTAGTGAAAAAACTTGACTCACCAACTCGTCAGTGTACCGTCGTTGTCCGTGAGCCTCCGGGGTGAGTACCAGTGTCGTTCGGGACTGTATTCGTACTAACAGGCGAGCAGGTACCCAGTTCGCGCGCCTGGAACTGCTGCCTTACCAGTTAGCTCCCTATCTCCCGAACGGATGCAAATACGCACCTCTAACCCAGTGCGCATTCATCGCACAACCTCCCGTTATCGAACGCGCCCCATATCGCTCTGACCCTGGCTGTTTCTCGACGACGTTCAAAACTTCGTCAAAACTGCGAAATGTGAGTCCACAATGACCTGCAAAATACAGCGGAAAACTCACTTTTTGGCCAGTAAAAAAAGGCCCTGCGGCGAGCGATCTCACGGTTGACGGTCCCAACCAACGATGGACATTGTTCGCTGCTTGTTTTCGGCTGGATTTGGTGGCGAGGAGGACTGGGCGGAGGCGGCGAAGCCGCCGTCCTGAGCATGGTAAGGGAGCTCTTCTTCTCAGCAGCGCCTGCGGCGCTGTATTGTAAGCCCCCCATCTCACAAACGGATGTAGTCACTCACCTGGAACCCAGTGCGCTCTCGTCGCCCCGCCTCCCGCTATCCAACGCGCACAGTAACGCGTTGACCCTGACTGTTCTCCAATGAGGTTCAAATCGACGTCCAGACTGTGAAAAGTGAGTCCAAAATGGCCTCCAAAACACGTCGGAAAACCCACTTTTTGCCCAGAAAAAAAAAGCCCTGCGGCGAGCGATCTCACGCTCCACGGTCCCAGCCAACGATTTCATGCGTCCCTTGGGTTGAGTATGGTGGCGAAGAGGACTGGGCGGCGGCGGGACATGTGTATGCTATGGGAAGCTTTCTGTTTAACATTGTCAGCTTTCTTTCTCTTGAACAGAAGCACATACATTGCAGTTGCCTTGAGCAGACCTCGCTGCCGTGTTCGGTGTATTAGCAAAGGAATGGATGTGAGATGTGTTGCAGGGGAGATGAAAGCGGGCATCAAGAAATGGATTAAGGGCTGTTTGTTTGTTTGCTTTTGCATTACATTACGTCTGTTTGCTGCCTCGTTTTCACGCCTGCATCTGGCTACATTTGATATCTGAGAGGTTACGTTTGAGATCTGAGACCCGTCTGAGATCTGGATTCCTTGCTCGCTCGTCTTGCTAAGCTTGAGTCCGGGTTCATTCTGTCTTGGCACCCATCAAGGTATGTGATTCTCATCACACAAGTCTGACCATGTAACCTCGCTATCTTGGCACTGAAGTGAACTCACTCCAGGGCCTAGAATAGCGAGGTACACGAGGGTCGCATGATTTGATTCGATTCGTAATGTTGATATCGAGTGGCGTAGGGAGAGTTGTAGATACAATACGCAGTTCTGTAGTCGACGGGATGAATATGATGGTAATGGTACGGAATAGAGTCTGAAGAACGGCCCAGAGAATAGGAACCTTGAGCTTAAGTTATGGCGCACACGTGAGCTACCGCGCCACACCAAACAACCACATCCCTGAGCGCTTGTTTATTCCTCGATTGCGCAAACAGAGCTGGTCACTCTGTGTGACAGTTCCTGTAGTGTCTCTTCCACCTCCAACCACTATGCTCCTGTCCGCAACGGTTCTTAGTCATTGTCGACGCCGGTGAGTTCTCCAGCATGCTTCCGGTCTATTCTGGTGTTCTCATCCGGGTACTAGAGTCCGTCGTTTAGCTTGCTGTGGCTGGGAGTGTGCTCAGCAACGGCTGGGCTTGTGGGTGTCCTGGTAAGTTTTATTGCACTTCCCTTTCCTTTTTCTGACTTACTGAGCTCACCTCCAGAACCTCCGTCGTCGTCTTCGCGCTCAGCTCGCCGTTGACTTTGCTGCCGCGGCTGTCTTTGCTCTCAACCCCGCACCACTCTCCTCTCAACACAAACCTGGTAAGCATCCTTTCTCCCCTTATCCGCATCCCGCACACGCACGTCCCAACTCCGAGGCTGGCCACCTCTGAGCTGGGATGTGTGTGTGCAGGCTGCGTCACTGACGAATGTTGTTTAGTATAGGGTGCGCGCTAATCATCAACGCGTCGCGTCCCATCAAATCGGTATCTCACGTACACTTCCGGCATCTCTTGACTGACCGTTTATTAACTAGATGACACGTACCGTCGCCGTTATGCAGGCCGAATCCAGGTTCGTGCAAGGTTGGATTGACGGTGCGTACTTGTTGTATTGTAGTCCCCTCAGTCACTGACGCCGTTTGCTAGGTACCTCGAATCCAGGTTCGCACACGTCGCGTCCAGTGGCATTCGTAAGGAGCTTTCTCGGCTCCCACACAGTGAGTCCTTTCTTTGAGTGATTTTTCCATTTGATTCTGACGTGTGCGTACCTTTCAGATATGGTCCCGTTGCCAAGTCGTCTTTGGCAGCGGTTCTCCATTCGATCGTGCGTATCCCTTGCCATCCGCGCGCGCGCTGTCACTGATTCGTGTCCTTCTTCGGCACAGGAAAATGGGATAGTGGTAAGTTCGCCATTCGAATCTGACGTGTACCTGCAAATATGGTTCGCTCCGTTCAAGCAGACAATTGCGTCGTCAAGATAATTGGACCTCATCAAAGCGACGCCCAACTCGGGTGTATGTAAAAGTTCGTAACTCGCACTTTCACGTTACCATGACATTCAAACTAATGCTTTCTCTGCAGACTGGGCGCAAATCAATGTAAATTCCATGTGAGTACGCCGCCTCGCAACTCTAAAGTCAAAGCTAACGGAAACTCGCCCTCAGAATTATACTACACCACATGTACCCTACTTAGCGTAAGTCCGCGCCCTCGATCCCTTGCCCAATCTGACTTCTTTCAACAGCAAAATGCGATTTTCGACTCACCTTGCAGCCCCCCCCCTCACGCACGCTCCAACGGGCCCGGGAGAGTGGAACCCTGTCAGTCGGGGTGCGCTAACCCTAACCCTATTCGGCGGAGGAGGACGCCGATATCCCCGAAAATGGCGATTTGGCGGGCAATCCCCCCCAGATGCAAAACGGCAACCCATGCACACATGTGCGGGACCGCGGCCGGGGGTGCGGGGAGATTGTGTGCGCAGGGGGGGTGCAATCCGACCCCCTCCCCCCACCCCCCTCCCCCCTCCCCCCACCCACGTACATAGCACGTTACTACGATGTTGTATTGTACTTTGAAAATAAAGATATGAGCCCAGCGCCATGTGGGAGTCAAATGGGGAAAGACCGGGGGAGCGGGGTAACGTCCCTGTGCACCAACCCCGCCCCCCTGCTGCTCTCTTGCAACACCCACCACGACCATGCCCGCGCCCCCCCCCCCCCCCCACCTCCTCACCCACCACGCGCCGCCACCCCACCACACACCTTGACGGACACCCACCCACCCTCGGACACCACGCCGCACACCCACCCACCACACCCATCGACCACACCCACCCACCACACGAGCCGCCGATTGAACGCGGAGACTGAATCTGGCGGGGTTAAGCAGCCAATTTTTTTCGCCTTACTTTCTCTTCCGTTCAGTCACCGTCTCGTATGCCGTTCATCCCCAACGATGCCTTGCCGTCCTATTGAAATGGTGCGCACGTTCATCGTCTCCGCTCTTTCCTCACCTAATCGTTTGATAGCCTCGGCCTCGTCGCGGCGAAAGGTAAAAGGGCCTAAAGAGCGAGGTCTTGGCATGCTCGACCTCTGAGATTCGAGGCGATAAAACGGCGACGAGAACTGGACAGAACGAGTGCCATATCTGGTCGACCGCGTCGGTCGTTCTCGACCAGTCCATGTATCGCTCTAGGCCGCCCTCATTTCGCGGAGCATTTTCCCTACGGTCCTTGTGAGTCCTAGTCTCCTCTACGTCCAGTCCACACTTTTGTTTTCATTCGCATGACGATTTTCAACCGAAGCAATTAGGAAGTGCCGTCCGAAACGTCTCCTTCGGGAGTTCGTTCTGTCGATTCCCGGTTCTCTGATTCTCTTTGCCGTGTCTTGTCTTTTGTTGCCTTTTCTCACCAATCTCTTGCAGATAGACAAGGACAAGGAAATGCGTGAGTAGTACAGTACCGGCCCGGGTGGTAGATAGATAATGCAATGACTGTGTTGATGACTGAAATCTCGGAGACCGTGGAGCAAGTCCGTCTGATATAAAATGCGCACGTTTCCTTCTTGGCTTTTCACCACCATCATGCCTGGCACAGAGAGCGCGTTCCCCATTGATCTCAAGCAGTTCAAAAAGTAAATCGCCTCTGCTCATCGTCGCCGCCATCGAGCTCATCGTTCACAGACTCAAGCTCGATCCGAAAAAGCCCCAGCTCAGCGACGAGGAAAAGGCTGCACTCAAAGCCAACATCCAGCTGCTGCGCGATGCCATCGTGTTCTTCACTGCGACAGGTGCCGCCCGCGGCGTGAGCGGACACACTGGTACGCCGCCGCTGTCGACGTCGCCATTGATCGCTAACGCCCTTTAGGCGGCGCATACGACACTGTGCCCGAAGTGTGCATGGTGCTGGCGCTGTTCGAACACGACCTCGAGTCGTTCGTGCCCATCGTGTTCGACGAGGCCGGCCACCGCGTCGCGACACAGTATATCCTGTCTGTGCTCGAGGGCGCGATGCCCGCCGAGCACCTCCTCCACTACCGCGAGGCAAACTCGAAGCTCCCCGGCCACCCCGAGCTCGGCCTCACCCCCGGCGTCAAGTTCTCGTCCGGTCGCCTAGGACACATGTGGCCGCTCGTCAACGGCGTCGCCCTCGCCAACAAGGACAAGACTGTCTTCTGCCTCGGGTAGGAGGGCAATGACGCAGAGGCAGAGGCGGCCCGCCTCGCCGTTGCGCAGGGTCTCGAGGTGCGGCCGTTGTCCCCCTTCATCTTCATTCCCCTTTTCCGCTTCCCCTCCCAACCCCACACACCCCGTTTCCCCCTCCCGGCACAAGTGAGGAGGCGCTGGGTGAGGAACGCGCTCCCGGCCCCCGTGGTGCGAGATCGGAAGGGGGGTGCGGGCGCGCACCCTCACCCCGGTGGGCGAGGAAGGGGGGTGGGGTGCACGCACCGGGGTGAGGAAGGGGGGTGGGGCGCACACGGAGGAGGGCGCGGGGGCACGAGGGGGGGCATGGAGTGAGGAGGTCGCGGAGGGCGAGGAGGCGCGGAGGGCGAGGGGGAGGACACTGGAGAATGGATGAGGAGGTGGATGGGGCGTGCAGGAGGAGGAGGGAGCGGCGGGCGGGGGGATGGTGCAGGGGGATGGTGGGGCACGCACCTTCGCGCTATTCGGGCGAGGGCTCGTGGCTGACTGGTCGTTGTCAATGCGGGATTTCATTTTCTTCGGACTTGTCAGTTGATATACCGATTGGAGAGGCGGGGCGCTTACCAGGTAGACTATATAAGTAACATGCAATAGAACCGCTGTAAATCTGTAATGGGAACGGTCAGCGAGTTCGAAGAAAAAGAGCTGCGAGGGCGCGGACACACTACGAGAGTTGAGCCATGGCACAGCGGGTACTGTCGACATCGGCAGACTGCAGTGGAGCGCTGTAAATCAATGAGATCCGCAAACGGACTAGCAAAAGTGACTTGACTCACCGGTGCAAAGGCGGACAACACTAAGACCGTTGTCTTGGTGCCCGTGAAGTCGTCCGATACGAGTTGCGTGATGGATACTAAACTCGTATCAGTAAATGTTAAACAAGATGTAACGGTCCACACACCTTGCACACATGTGGACGGTGGTACCAGTGCACGTCGAGTCTGAATGAGAGTGCACAGTGTCAGTGCATGAGAACGAACGATAAGTGAACGACGAATGGCGTACCTGTGATTCGTTGCTGCTTGTAAACTTGACAGTGTTCGTCATGCCTCGTCGTTGGGCATACATCCTGAGCCAGAGAGCAGTCGAGAGAAACCTGAACGGAAACGTTCAGCGCTGGTACGGAGCAAGAAGAAAAAGAACAATCGCTCACCTTCTATTCAAGTCCGACGCGAAGGCAAGAGCTGAATCTTATGTACGATACAGCAGCAACAGTAATTATTTGACTTTGTACGTTCATTCTTAGTATACATATTGGCGACAACAAGTAAAGTAGAGTAAGTACGGTGTGTATCAGTTAAAGTACAGGGCGATACAGGTATATACCCACACGAATCGACAGGCGGCGAAGCTGCCATCGCTCGAAATGACACCGAACTCGCCGCATCCAGAGCCGGTATCAATTTGACGATAATCTCTCTCTCTTCAAAATGGCGACTGGGAGGCGCGTACGGACAAGCATGGCTCATGCACGCATTACGACGACATGCGAGTACGTCGCGTTGCGCAAACAGTCAGCGAACATCCAGGTAGGCAGCGCGATGATCCGTTGTCCAGATCCCTGTAGCGTAGAGGCAACCGGTAAGTCATGTCTCGAGTCTGAGAAGCATAATAGTTAGTACAAGTCAGTTGTCCAGTCCAGAGTTAGACGCACCTTATGAGCTCGCCGAAGACAACATAGCCGTCGCCGAGGTTGTTATTTCTTGCATCCTTGAATGAGTCTAAGAATCTGGGAAGAGTGAAGAAGTTGAGCATAGCTCAAGTATAAGAATAACAGTGAGAAGGCGTACTTTGACTGTTGTTCGAGTCAGTAACAGAGCGGCTCGTGATGTTGGATTGAGCAAGTGCTGTCAAAACAAGGTAATTTAGTACAGCTCAGAAGGTATCGAATCACGGAGGGCTTACCTTCAGCATGTATGGCGTATAGACTCAGTCGAGACAGAGGTTACGCGTGGCGAGAGCCATAACTCCATATTGAAAACGCGATTCACATCAAGCGGGCACGGCTGCTCCATGCCCCCAGTCAGCATCGACAGACTCAACCGTGATGGACACGGCACCAAAAGGAGAGCGCGTAGGCGACGACTACGTCGTCTGTTCAATACAGAAAGTCATTTCGAAGGACCTGTGCATGAAGGTCAGCCAACAGTGAGTACACAAAGATTGAGTGGCTCACCGTTTATCGCGCAGTGCCCCGGACTTGATAGGCCCTCTCTGTCTGAATAGGGAAGTTCAGTAAGCCGGAAAATAAGCAGAGCAAGACGACGTACCATGAGCTTTGCAGGTCGTCTCTGTGCCCAAGGATTCGGGACCACACTCCGGCCGCATCTCTGTCAACGATACACCAGCCTGCTCGCAATCGCCGGTCAAGATCCCGCCGCCCCGACCTAGGTTCAATACCGATGTTGGCGGTGTCCAGCGTGCGCAATAGCCGGAGGGAAAGCATGGTGCGAGCGGCGAGGTCGTTGAAGGTACGAGATATATCGATGGACGCAGCGCCGGATAGGACAACGGCGTCGTTTGCGAAGTCTCGGTTGCTAGGTGGATGTTGGGATGAATGGCGGATTCAATGTCCGCGACGGCGGAAGTCACATCGTCGGGGCCCAATGACGAGACATCATCGTGGAAGGACTCGATGCGCGTGGTCATGTGTGGTCGTTTGAACCGGAGTCGTTGTTGTCGAGTGCGGACGACCTGTGATGGTCGTGGTAAGAGACTAAGTCAACGATCGCGGAAAGTAGAGCCACGCACCTTGTATCGTAACTTAAACATATAACAAACACTTCAATGCGAGTCTTGAGGGCACGTTGGGGACATGAAAGTGTGTCTTGAGGCCCGTGAAACTTCGAGGTAAAAACAACAGCCTAATATTAGCATCATCGAGAGTATTGGAAGAATGTCAACAAGCTTACCTTTGGCAACAGTTGGTGGTACAGCACCACAGCGCAAACGACCTGTTGCAGTAACGCTGTGTCCGTGCGGGAGGGCGAGTGAGAATATTGAGTCCACCGGCGAGTACAGGCTCGAGAAGGTACGGTGAATGTCGGGGTCCAGCGGCTTGGGCGGGCGTTGGACGTCCATGGCAGCGCATTCGGCAGCGGAGGGGGTGCTACACCATTCGGGGACGTCGCAAACGACGCGCTTGAGGTGTTCGTCGTCGCCTAAAACGTGGCGCACGCCAGTTCAGTATGGACAGTGCGAGGAAAGGCAATGGCTACGTACTGGGCGGTGTTTGTAGACATTAACGACAGCTGAGCCGGTGGAAAAGACTCGATAGTCGTAGTATTAGGAGGGTGTCGGCGGGAGACCGCGGCCTGGAAAAGTGGTTAGCGTGGAGGAAGGAAAAGAGGCAACAACAAGAACGCACCTAATCTAGTCAACGTCGGGAAGGTGCATCTCGTCGCCCGACTGTCATGGGAAGACGGCCATAGTGGAGGGTTGTCGAGGAGACAACGGGCTACAAAAAAATTAGCGTGATTTGGGGCGACTGAGAAAAAGATGACTTACGAGTCATCGAGGTCCGACGCGGCGCGAGAGAGCGTCGCCAGTGACGGTGAGACGACGAGAGACTGTGAGAGAGAGTGATGAGTGGTGGTGGTGGTGGTGGAAGGAACTTCCGAAGGGAAGGAGGAAGCTGATGTCAACAAACAAATTCGCGTGACTTATATACAAGTCGCGCCCTCCGGCCGCTCCGAAAAAAAAACAACCCAAAAATGGAAGGGAGAGTAACGCACATGTCACGAGAAAGGAGATATTGGCAGAGAGAGAGCGAGAAAGGAAGGAAGAAAGTCGAGAAAGAGGCGGGTTGACCCCCATGTTCTCTCCCCGACCTCCGTTGCCCAAGATATATCGCCCGGAAATTGTTTTCAAGCTCCGCAGATTCTAGAGCGGAGCGTTCAGTAATGTCAGGGTGAGGAAGAAGAAGGAGCATTTTGAAAACAGGAACTTACGTTGGAAGATCGAGCAAATATACGCCACTTAGCCGGCGTTGCTACGTGTGATGTTTCGCGCCCTGAGCGAGTGAGACGTCGAGATATACCATACTTGGTGAGTTCAGCTGGGTCTCATCGTCAGCTTGTGGTCAAGTCGATTGATATCTTGAGCAACTTACCTCGCTGTCCAAAGCGCTCATGCGCACTTTCTATTGTCTTTGGTGAATCCTCCAAAGTCCAAAGCAGTGGGATTGCCTCAGGGTAGTCCATCAGTCTAAACCCTGACCGTCTGATGCGAATGGGCGGCGGTCAGGAGAAGCGATAAACGAAGTTCCCGTTGACATACAAACAGCGCAATGCATTCGTGAGCGTATCGCAAACGCTCTGGACGCGGGCCGCGAGGCTTGGCGCGCTGTTTATTGGCTGATCAATCTGGAGCATGAGTCAGATGGTTGAAGAGCCGACGGAGAAGGATAGCGAGGTACGTACCTTCCAGAGGTTAGGCAGAAGAGAAACGTTGCGCGGGATAAGAGACCGCGGTCGTACAATGCGACGAATGAGATTGCACTGCAAAATGAGCAGCTCAGATTTGATGAATTAGTGATCTGTAAGCACTCCCAAGTCAGATAATCGCGCCAAGGAAGAGCTAGCTAGCAGCTAGACGGAGGAGAAGGTCGCCAGCACCGCTGGCGTCATTGGCGGGCCCGTATCAGCGATGAGATAAGATTATGGACCCCTACAACGCGTCATATCTGGCGATAATCCAGATCTTGACCGTTCGCAGGGTCCAGTCACCGCGCCAGAGCAAGAGGACGCGAAAACTCCAAGTTGGAGCGCGTTCTCCGGTTTAAATTTTGTCGGAAATCAACTTACATATCAGGCGTGGTGTAATCCAAGTGTAATTAGAGTGATTCAGTAAGCGAGAGCGCCAGGAACGTCGAAAGACAGTGAGAGCGCGAAAACGACCGTGCGGAGGTCGTGGTACCAGTAAGAGTTACGTTGATGGCCGGAAAGTCCCGATATGGACCTTGGCCATCGACCACCATGATTTCCGTCTATTTCCGAGGCTCTGCGGCTGCCTAACGCTACACCCCAGTCGTCTCACTGCTATTGCGAGCCAGTACAATATACCGAAACACACGGCGCCCAGCGGTCTGGAAACACCGCGAACGTAAAGGTAAGGGTCCGAACATTTGATTCCAGGACAATTCGATTGAACCCTGGTGACAGGCGGAAGTTCTCTTTTGCTTGGTATGTTTGGGAAGTTTCTAATTCCATAAGACGAGATCCTCGTGTACAGGTGAGCTCAGATCTATCGCCGGCATTGGGGGTTCACTAACATATTCGTACGCTATGTAGTATGTCCCATACCGACTTTCTAGGGCTCTCTGGCCCTCGCGGGCGTGTATACCACTGGCTTGAGCTGCTGAACTGCGCATTTACAAGTCTCAAGTACCAGTTCAAAAGGTAAGTCATTTCTTTGTTCAAATTCACGAAAACTTGGATTGACGAAATTTCATTCTATTGCAGCCTGTAACTACCGAACATCTACCTGATCTACTGCGTATCTGACTCTTACAGCGTATTCTAGTACGCTCGAGGCGCCTACGGCGCCGCCTCTCTCGATTACCCAACCCCCTCCAACTTTCGGCTCTGCGCTCTCTTCCGTGGTCGGGGAAGCGGAAATCGCTGTCCATGCGATCGAACGGGTCCTGAACCACACGTCAGGCCCGCGAACAATGAGAAAAAGCGAAAGGTACGTACCGTTCACGGGGATATGTGGCGTAGCGGCCCACTGACTTACGGAAACGTTCAGGGAGGTATCTGGGGCCGCCGGCGCTTCCATTGCGCTGCGATAACTCGTCTAGACTCCCAGTAAGTATCTTGAACGCTGTCAGAACCAGACTTGAGCTGAACTCACCGGGAGGTTCCCACCACCTAACTGCATGGTTCGCGGCCCTCTCGCCAGCCCCAGCGTCTCGTCGATGTTGTCCACAATTGCGGCGAATCAGCACTAGCTGGATATATGTGCCGTCAGCTTGGGAGTGCAGGGATGAGAGGAAGGTAAGCAACGTACCTCGACCTGAATATCCGGCTAACCAAAACCTGTCAGATCCAGATCGGTAGTTCGTTCGAATCCGGAACGTTGGAGTTCGTTGCGACGTGGAAACGGAAGCCCGGTCGTGCCGCGAATTCAGGAAGCGTGCGTGTCCGTGGAGAGAGGAGGGCGGCAAAGCCGCCACGAAAAATTGCGTAGACCGGGGCGCCAGCATCGAGGACGGTATGTGTAAGACGGCTCTGACGCTGCAGCAGTGTCAGAAAGTTAATATAGACTGGTCATAGGATGGACGCACCGAGTTTACGCTCTCAAGAACGTGGTAGAGCCGGTACCGAAATGAGCACCTCCGAGACATATTGTGAGGAACTCCGCCGTCGAACAGAGATTATAGAGGCGCCGAAGGCGCCGCTGCTTCAACGCTGCACGCAAAGGGTGAGAGTCTGCAATCTAGTGAAAAAACTTGACTCACCAACTCGTCAGTGTACCGTCGTTGTCCGTGAGCCTCCGGGGTGAGTACCAGTGTCGTTCGGGACTGTATTCGTACTAACAGGCGAGCAGGTACCCAGTTCGCGCGCCTGGAACTGCTGCCTTACCAGTTAGCTCCCTATCTCCCGAACGGATGCAAATACGCACCTCTAACCCAGTGCGCATTCATCGCACAACCTCCCGTTATCGAACGCGCCCCATATCGCTCTGACCCTGGCTGTTTCTCGACGACGTTCAAAACTTCGTCAAAACTGCGAAATGTGAGTCCACAATGACCTGCAAAATACAGCGGAAAACTCACTTTTTGGCCAGTAAAAAAAGGCCCTGCGGCGAGCGATCTCACGGTTGACGGTCCCAACCAACGATGGACATTGTTCGCTGCTTGTTTTCGGCTGGATTTGGTGGCGAGGAGGACTGGGCGGAGGCGGCGAAGCCGCCGTCCTGAGCATGGTAAGGGAGCTCTTCTTCTCAGCAGCGCCTGCGGCGCTGTATTGTAAGCCCCCCATCTCACAAACGGATGTAGTCACTCACCTGGAACCCAGTGCGCTCTCGTCGCCCCGCCTCCCGCTATCCAACGCGCACAGTAACGCGTTGACCCTGACTGTTCTCCAATGAGGTTCAAATCGACGTCCAGACTGTGAAAAGTGAGTCCAAAATGGCCTCCAAAACACGTCGGAAAACCCACTTTTTGCCCAGAAAAAAAAAGCCCTGCGGCGAGCGATCTCACGCTCCACGGTCCCAGCCAACGATTTCATGCGTCCCTTGGGTTGAGTATGGTGGCGAAGAGGACTGGGCGGCGGCGGGACATGTGTATGCTATGGGAAGCTTTCTGTTTAACATTGTCAGCTTTCTTTCTCTTGAACAGAAGCACATACATTGCAGTTGCCTTGAGCAGACCTCGCTGCCGTGTTCGGTGTATTAGCAAAGGAATGGATGTGAGATGTGTTGCAGGGGAGATGAAAGCGGGCATCAAGAAATGGATTAAGGGCTGTTTGTTTGTTTGCTTTTGCATTACATTACGTCTGTTTGCTGCCTCGTTTTCACGCCTGCATCTGGCTACATTTGATATCTGAGAGGTTACGTTTGAGATCTGAGACCCGTCTGAGATCTGGATTCCTTGCTCGCTCGTCTTGCTAAGCTTGAGTCCGGGTTCATTCTGTCTTGGCACCCATCAAGGTATGTGATTCTCATCACACAAGTCTGACCATGTAACCTCGCTATCTTGGCACTGAAGTGAACTCACTCCAGGGCCTAGAATAGCGAGGTACACGAGGGTCGCATGATTTGATTCGATTCGTAATGTTGATATCGAGTGGCGTAGGGAGAGTTGTAGATACAATACGCAGTTCTGTAGTCGACGGGATGAATATGATGGTAATGGTACGGAATAGAGTCTGAAGAACGGCCCAGAGAATAGGAACCTTGAGCTTAAGTTATGGCGCACACGTGAGCTACCGCGCCACACCAAACAACCACATCCCTGAGCGCTTGTTTATTCCTCGATTGCGCAAACAGAGCTGGTCACTCTGTGTGACAGTTCCTGTAGTGTCTCTTCCACCTCCCACCACTATGCTCCTGTCCACAACGGTTCTTAGTCATTGTCGACGCCGGTGAGTTCTCCAGCATGCTTCCGGTCTATTGTGGTGTTCTCATCCGGGTGCTAGAGTCCGTCGTTTAGCTTGCCGTGGCTGGGAGTGTGCTCAGCAACGGCTGGGCTTGTGGGTGTCCTGGTAAGTTTTGCAGTGCTTCTCTTTCCCTTTTCTGATTTACTGAGCTTACCTACAGGACGGACGCGCGTCGTCTTCGCGCTCAGCTCGCCGCTGACTTTGTTGCCGCGGCTGTCTTCGCTCTCAACTCCGCACCGCTTTCCTCTCAACACAAACCTGGTAAGCATCCTTTCTCCCCTTATCCGCATCCCGCACACGCACGTCCCAACTCCGAGGCTGGCCACCTCTGAGCTGGGATGTGTGTGTGCGGGGTGCGTTACTGACACAGTGTTTGCTATAGGGTCCGCGTCAATCATTAACGCGTTGCGACTCGCGGGTGCCTCAACCAGGTATCCCCAATTCGTTTCCGGCATCTCGAGCTCGTACTGACTGTTCATTTGCTTTAGATTACCGTCGTGTGGGCCGAATCCAGGCTCGTGCATGGTCGTACTTGTGTTGTCTCACTGTCCGTCCTCGCGTCTCATCACCACCGGTATCTCAAATGCAATTCCGGTATTCTTACTGACTCGTTGATTTGCTTTAGATCACACGTTATGTAGGCCGAATCCAGGTTTGTGCAAGGTTACATTGAAGGTGCGTACTCGTGTTATCTCAGTCACCGTTGCCGGTTTGTCAGGGAGCCTCGTGTTCTGAACACATTCAAGTTGGGTGTATTGCGCTGGACGTTTGATGGTGCGTCGTCGCATTGCGCGCTGTCACTGACAGAATGTGTTCTTCGGCAGAGGGAAATGGGAGAACGGGAAGTGCCGTTTGAGGTTTGTAATCGGAATCTGACGGTGTACCTGCAGATCTCGTCCGCTCCGATAAAGAGGGCGATCGCGCCAACTCTGAGTCAAGTCGGAGGGCAATCGAGCGGCGAGGGCGTGTGTAACCGTTGGTAAGTCCTATTATCGTGGCCAGGGAGCCAGACTCACGACTTCTTTGCAGTTTCAATTCAAAATAGCATATATTCCATGTGAGTACGATGCCTCGCAACTCTAAAGTCAAAGCTAACGGAAACTCGCCCTCAGAATTATACTACACCACATGTACCCTACTTGGCGTAAGTCCGCGCCCTCGATCCCCTGCCAAATCTGACCTCGTTCACCCAGGAAATGCAATAGTTGACTTGCCTTGCAGCCCCCCTCACGCACGCTCCAACGGGGCCGGGAGAGCGGAACCCTGTCAGTCGGGGTGCGCTAACCCTAACCCAACTCGGCGGAGGAGGACGCCGATATCCCCGAAAATGGCGATTTGGCGGGCAATCCCCGCCAGATGCAAAACGGCAACCCATGCACACATGTGCGGGACCGCGGCCGGGGGTGCGGGGAGATTGTGTGCGCAGGGGGGGTGCAATCCGACCCCCTCCCCCCACCCCCCCCCCCCCCCCCCCCACCCACGTACATAGCACGTTACTACGATGTTGTATTGTACTTTGAAAATAAAGATATGAGCCCAGCGCCATGTGGGAGTCAAATGGGGAAAGACCGGGGGAGCGGGGTAACGTCCCTGTGCATCAACCCCGCCCCCCTGCTGCTCTCTTCCAACACCCACCACGACCATGCCCGCGCCCACCCCACCCACCCACCTCCTCACCCACCACGCGCCGCCACCCCACCACACACCTTGACGGACACCCACCCACCCTCAAACACCACGCCGCACCCACCCACCACACCCATCGACCACACCCACCCACCACACTGCGTGCGGGGTTAAGCGTCCAATTTTTTTCGCTTGACTTTCTCTTCCGTTCAGTCACCGTCTCGTATGCCGTTCATCCCCAACGATACCTTGCCGTCCTATTGAAATGGTGCGCACGTTCATTGTCTCCGCTCTTTCTTCACCTAATCGTTTGTCAGTTCCGGCCTTGTCGCGGCGAAAGGTAGGAGGGCCTATAGAGCGAGGTCTTGGTACGGTCGACGTATGAGCCGACTGGGATTTGAGGCGATGGACCGAGTGTCATACCCGGACGAGCGCGTCGGCTGTTCGCGGCCAGTCCATGCACCGCTCTAGACCACCCCCATATCACGGAGCATCTTCCCTACAGTCCTTGTGAGTCTTAGTCTCCTCCACGTCCAGTCCACGCTTTTTTCACTCTCTCGCATGACGATTTTCAACCGAAGCAATTAGGAAGTGCCGTCCGAAACGTCTCCCTCGGGAGTTCGTTCTGTCGATTCCCGGTTCTCTGATTCTCTTTGCCGTGTCTTGTCTTTTGTTGCCTTTTCTCACCAATCTCTTGCAGATGGACAAGGACACGGACATGCGTGAGTAGTACAGTACCGGCCCGGGTGGTAGATAGATAATGCCATGACTGCGTTGATGACTGAAGTCTCGGAGACCGTGGAGCAAGTCCGTCTGACAACCGTCTGATATAAAACGCGCACGTTTGCTTCTTGTCTTTCCACCACCATCATGCCTGGCACAGAGAGCGCGTTCCCCATTGATCTCAAGCAGTTCAACAAGTAAATCGCCTCTGCTCATCGTCGCCGCCATCGAGCTCATCGTTCATAGACTCAAGCTTGATCCGAAAAAGCCCCAGCTCAGCGACGAGGAAAAGGCAGCGCTCAAAGCCAACATCCAGCTGCTGCGCGATGCCATCGTGTTCTTCACTGCGACAGGTGCCGCCCGCGGCGTGAGCGGACACACTGGTACGCCGCCGCTGTCGACGTCGCCATTGATCGCTAACGCCCTTTAGGCGGCGCATACGACACTGTGCCCGAAGTGTGCATGATACTGGCGCTGTTCGAACACGACATCGAGTCGTTCGTCCCCATCGTCTTCGACGAAGCGGGCCACCGCGTCGCCACCCAGTACATCCTGTCCGTACTCGAGGGCGCGATGCCCGCCGAGCACCTCCTCCACTACCGCGAGGCCAACTCCAAGCTCCCCGGCCACCCCGAGCTCGGCCTCACCCCCGGCGTCAAGTTCTCGTCCGGTCGTCTTGGACACATGTGGCCGCTCGTCAACGGCATTGCCCTCGCCAACAAGGACAAGACCGTCTTCTGCCTCGGGTAGGAGGGCAATGACGCAGAGGCAGAGGCGGCCCGCCTCGCCGTTGCGCAGGGTCTCGAGGTGCGGCCGTTGTCCCCCTTCATCTTCATTCCCCTTTTCCGCTTCCCCTCCCAACCCCACACACCCCGTTTCCCCCTCCCGGCACAAGTGAGGAGGCGCTGGGTGAGGAACGCGCTCCTGGCCCCCGTGGTGCGAGATCGGAAGGGGGGTGCGGGCGCGCACCCTCACCCCGGTGGGCGAGGAAGGGGGGTGGGGTGCACGCACCGGGGTGAGGAAGGGGTGTGGGGCGCACACGGAGGAGGGCGAGGCGGCACGAGGGGGGCATGGAGTGAGGAGGTCGTGGAGGGCGAGGAGGCGCGGAGGGCGAGGGGGAGGACACTGGAGAATGGATGAGGAGGTGGATGGGGCGTGCAGGAGGAGGAGGGAGCGGCGGGCGGGGGGATGGTGCTGGGGAATGGTGGGGCACGCACCTGCGCGTTGTTCGGTTAAGGGCTTGTGGCAGACCGGTTTAGATTAATGCAAGTTTTCATTCCCTTCGGACTTGTAAGTTGATATACCAACTGAACAGGCGGGGCGCTTACCAGGTAGACTATATAAGTAACATTGAATAATGTGAACCTATGGATGGGAAACAGTTAGGGCGAGAACGCGTACTTACTACAAAAGTCCGTAGTGCTTGATCCATGGTTCAGCGCGTACTGTTGACACCAGCAGTGGAGCGCTGTGAATGAAGAAGATCAGCGAAAAGAAGTGAAACAGTGAATTTGACTCACCAGTGCAAAGAAAAGGAGGGCGGACACCGAGTCCGTTGACATGAAGTCGAAGTAGTCGTTCGAGAGTATTGAACTGTTAGAATGAGTACGGTTCAGTAAGGTACGGCGAGGCTGGGTAAGTACACGAGACAAATAATGAAAGAACGACCAGCGTACCTGAAGTCCGTTGCTCGCCATATCCTGCCACCCCCAACCCAACTGCTATCCGGACGGCTTGGGTACGATGAGAGCGAAGGAAATGTTAACAGCAGCGTTCAGTGACGGTACGAAGCAAAGAGGGAATCGGGCGCTTTCTCAACAATGTAGTCATGGCGTTACTCAAACTACTGCTACGTTTCAAGGCGACGAAGGTATCGGGCATTGAAACAAGACAAGTAAATGCGAATGTAAGTAAATAAGTAACACAGCAGCTAATTCAACAAGTGTAAGGATAACGGAATGGAATCGATGCGCGCCCCCTCGTCCAAAATGACAGCCCACTCGCCAGAGCCAAAGGTTCGACGTGGTTTTAACAATAGTCTCTCCCTCTATGATAATAACTGGGAGTCCGACGCATGGACAACATGGGTAACGCGAGCATTACGACGGCGTCCAAGCACGTCGCGTCGCGCAAACAATCATCGAACATCCGGGTAGGTAGCGCGATGATGTAGCGTACCGGAGACCGTGAAGCCATATCCTAAATACGGGAAGGAGAACGGTTAGTATACGAGTAAGTCAAATGTTCAGTACAGAGGGAGACGCACCTTCTGAGCTCGATGAGGGCAGCACAAGCGTCGCCGATGATGTTGCTCTGGAAAGAGTCAAAGAATCTGTGAGTAAAGAACGTTAATGTAGACCAAGTGCCAGAATGAAAGTGAAACGGCGTACCTTAACTGTGGTGAACAGCTTCAGCCATTGCTGTTGCTCGAGTCAGTGACAGCGCGCCTTTGGATGTTAGAGTGAGCGAGCGCTGTGCGAACCAGGTAAGTTAGTACAGCGCAAAGTAACGATAACAGAAGGCCTACCCAAGTAACGCTCGGCGAGAGCATAATCCGTCATATGGGTGACACGATCAACAGCCAAGCGGACCATGGATGCGCGGGTTCCACAGAGTCGACGGCGATGGTAACGGCGCCGATGAGTAAACGAAAAGGCGACGACTACGTCGTCTAGTCCATTCAGAAGCTGAACTTGGCCCTTAAAGGATCTGTACACGACTATCAGTCAACAGTGAGTACTCGGAGATTGATTGGCTCACCGTTTGTCGCGCAGTGCACCAACAGACTTGATGTGGAACTCGGTGCTCTATGTCTGAATAGAGAAGTCAGTGAACCGTAACTAGCAGACCAAGACAACTTACCGGGAGGCCTACAAGCTACCGCTCTGCTCCAGCATTTGCGAGTGCACTCCAATCGCATTGCTGCCATAGATACACCAGCTTGCTCGCAATCGCCGGTCAAGATTCCGCCGCCCCGACCTAGGTTTAATACCGATGTTGGCGGTGTCCAGCGTGCGCGATAGCCGGAGGAAAGCATACTGCGAGCCGCGAGGTTGTTGAAGGATGACTACGTCGATGCGAGTACTTCCGCGGCGTCGTTCGCGAGATATCAATCCCGAGGTTGATGTTGGAATCAATGACGGATTCGAAGTCCGCGACGGCGGTAGTCATAAAGCCGGGGCCAAATGACACGACAATACTGTCGAAACGGTCGATGCGCATCACGGTGGGTGGTCGTTCGTGCCGAAGTAGTCGTCGTCCAGTGCGGCCGGTCTGTGATGGTCATGGTTAGAAGGTAAGTCAATGATCGCGGCAACTGGAGCTACGCACCTCGAACCATAACTGGACCGTCCAACAAACACTTCAGTGCAAGTCTTGAGGGCCTGTTGAAGACATGGGTGCGAGCTTTTTGAGGCTTTCGAAACCTCGAAGTAAGAAGAACAACCCAAATAAGCTTCATCTAGAGTATTGAAAGAATATTGACTAGCTTACCTTTGGCAACAGTTGGTGGTATAGCGCCATAGCGCAAACAACGGTAGGCGTCGATTCTCCGCCCGTACGAAAGGGCCCGCGAAAATATTGAGTCCACCGGCATGTGTGGGCTGGAGAGGGTATGACGAGTGTTGGGGTCTAGCTTCAATGAGGAGGTGTTGGGCGGCCATGGCAGAGTATTTCGACGACGGAGTGAGCCATATATCCTTCGTGAGCGTTGCTGTTGACGTGCTCGAGGTGTTTGAGATCGACTACAACGTGGCGCGCGCCGGGTCAGTTTGATCATCGCAAGGAAAGGTGGCAGCGACGCACTGAGAGCTCGTCGTATAACGTATCCGCCGCGAGGAGCGTCGAAAGGCGGCTCGACTGTCTTGCAGTGCGAACAACGACTAGAGTAGTCGGTCCTGCCGGAGGGTTTTAGCGTGACTGGGGGGAGGAAAGAACAACGAAGACGCACCGGCTCTGGCCCAGGTCGGCAAGGCGCATCGTGTCTCCTGTCGGTCCTGGGAGAAAGGTCATGGTCGAGACAGCGACCTGCAACGAATTAGCTTGTTTTGTGCGACTGGAAAAAGGAGAGCACTTACAACTTCTTGACATAGTCGACGCGGGTCAGAGAACGTTGCAAGTGACAGTGAGTAGATGAGTGACTATGAGAGACTGTGTGGTCAGTGGTGGTGGTGGTCGAAGGAAGGGAAGGAAGAAACTGATGTCAACAAACAAACTTCCGCGACTTATATACAAGTCGCGCCCTCCGGCCCCTCCGAAAAAGAAACATCCCAAAAGTGGAGGGAGAGTAACGCACATGTCACGAGAAAGGAGATATTGGCAGAGAGAGAGCGAGAAAGGAAGAATGAAAGTGAGGAAAGAGGCAGGTTGACCCCCATTTCTTCTCCCCGACCTCCGTGCCCAAGATATATCGCCCGGAATTCGTTTTCAAGCTCCGCAGAGTCTGGAGCGGAGTGTTTAGTAAGGTCAGGGTGAGAAGAAAGAAGGAGCATTTTGAAAATAGGAACTTACGTTGGAAGATCGAGCAAATATACGCCACTTGTCCGGCGTTGCTACGCGTGATACTCCGCGCCCTGAGCAAATGAGACGTCGACGAGAGCCACACTGAGTGAGTTGAGCTTGGTCTTAATGTCAGTTTGCTTCCAACTCGAATGATATATTGACCAACTTACCTTGTTGCTCAGAGTGCTCATGCGCACTTTCTATCGTCCTTGGGTGAATCTTCCAACACCCAAAGCGGTGGAATTGTGTCAGGGTGGAGCATCAGTCTGAACCCTGACCGTCTGATGAGAATAGACAGCGGTCAGGAGAAGCAATAAACCAAGTACCCGTTGACATGCAAACAGCGCAATGCACTCCGGGCGCGAATTCCAAGCCTTCTGGGCGCGGGCCGTGCGACGGGGCGCAAGGGTTTATCGACTGACAAATTCAAAACATGTGTCAGTGAAACATACAGCCGACGGAGAAGATCAGAAAGGTACATACCTTTCAGCAAACAGAGAAGAAAACCGTTCAGCGGGATAAGAGACGCGATCGTCCAAGATGGCGAGTGAGGTCAAGCCGCAAATAGGACGGCTCAGAATCGTCGAGAATTGTATCTGCAAGCAATCGTAAGTCAGCTAATTGCGCCAAGCAAGCACTGGCTAGCAGCGAGAGGGAGGAGAAGAGCGCCCGCGGCGCTGGCGTCATTGGCGGGCCGTATCAGCGATGAGATAAGATTAAGGACCCCTACAACGCGTCATATCTGGAGATAATCCAGATCTTGACCGTTCGCAGGGTCCAGCTACCGCGCCAGAACAAGAGGACGCGAAAACTCCAAGTTGGGGCGCGTTGTTCGTTCCAAATTTCATCCGAATTCAACTTACGTATCATGATTGTCACACTCCGAGTTGAATTAGATTGATTCGATGAGGGAGGCAGCGAGAAACGTGGAAAGCAGTCGAGAGCGCGAAAACGACCGTGCAGGAGGTCGTGGTACAAGTAAGAGTTACGTTGATGGCCGGCAAGTCCCGATATGGACTTTAACCATCAACCACCATGATTCCCGTCTATCTTCGAGGCTCTACGGTTGCTTTGCGCTACACCCCAGTCGTCTCACTGTTGGGACGAGCCAGTACGATATACCGAAACGCACGGCGTCCAGCGGTCTGGAAACACCGCGAACGTAAAGGTAAGGGTCTGAAATTTTGATTCCAGGACAATTCGATTGAACCCTGGTGACAGGTGGAAGATTTTTTCCGCTTGGTATGTTTGGGAACTTTCTAATTCCCTAACACGAGATCCTCGTGTACTGGTAAGTTCAGATCTATCGCCGGCATTGGGGGTTCACTAACGTATCTGTATGTTATGCAGCCGCTCCCTTGCCGACTTTCTAGGGTCCTCCCGCCTGCACGGACGTTGGTTCACATTTTTTGGGTAGCCAAATCACTCATTGGCAAGTTCCAAGTTCGAGCTTGAAGACGCAAGTAGTTCATTTGTTTATACTCACAAGAAGCTAATAAATGGAAAGCTCGTTCTATTTCAGCGTTTGACTACTGCACACTCGCTTGATCTACTGCGTATCTACTTTTTACAGCGCCATCTGGTACGCTCGAGGCGCCTACGGCGCCACCTGTCTCGATTACCCAACCCCATCCAAACTGTCGGCTATGCGCTCTCTCGCGTGGCCTGGGCAACTCAAATCGACATCCATGCGATTGAACGGGCTCTGAACTAAATGTCAGGTCCGCAAACAATGAAATGAAGCGGAAGGTACGTACCGTTCTCGGTGATATGTGGCGTCGCGTATAACTGATTTCCGGTACCGTTCAGGGATATATCTGGGGTCGCCGGCGTTTCCACTGCGCTGCGATAGCTCGTCTGGAGCTCCGGTAAGTGGCTCAGCACTGTTAGAATGAGAGTCGAGCTGAATTTACCTGGAAGTCCCCGCCACCTAATCGGACGGTTCACGGCCCTTTCGCCAGTCCCAGCGTCTCTTCGTCGTCGTTCTTGGCTGAGGCGACTTTGCACTAGCTAATTGCTTGTGTCGTCAGCTCAGGAATGCAGGGATGAGTAGAAGGCAAGTAATGTACCTCGATTTGAAGTTCCGGCTAACCGAAACCTCTCAGATCCAGATCGGTATCTTCTTCAATTCCGAACGGTTGGAGTGCGTCGAGACGTGGATTCGGAGGCTTGGGCGTGCCGAGAGCTCTGGAAGCTTGCGTGTCCGTGGAGAGGGGAGGGCGGCAAAGCCGCCACGGAAGGTTGCGTAGACCGGGAGGGAGGGGGCGCCGGCCTCGAGGGCGATATGCGTGAGGAGGTTCTGACGCCGCAGAAGTGTCAGAACGCTGACGCAGATTGCTCGTAGAATGGACGCACCGTGTTCTGTGCCCTCAGGACCGTGGCGGCGTTAGTTCAAAAACAGACGAAACGGGGCCTCTGATACCCGATTTTGAGGGATTGCGAATATGAGACAGAGACGTTCGAGGCGCCGAAGGCGCCGCTACCCTCGAACAAAAGGTGAGAGTTCATAATCAAGTGAAGGAACCTGACTCACCAAGTTGTCAGGGTACCGTCGTTCTCCGCGAGCCTCCGGGTGAGTACCAGCGTCGTTGGTGCGCATTCGAGTCGCATTGACAGACGAACGGTAACCCAGGTCGAGCGTCCAGAAATGCTGCTTACACCGTCAGCTGTGTATCTCCCGAACGAACGAAGATACGCACCTGTGAACCAGCGCGCTCTCATCGCCCCGCCTCCCGCTATCCAACGCGCACCATAACACATCGACCCTGACTGTTTTCCAACGAGGTTCAACTCGACGTCCAGACTGCGAAATGTGAGCCCAAAATAGCCTCCAAAACACGGTAAAAAATCTCACTTTTTGCTCAGGAAAAAAGGCCCTGCGGCGAGCGATCTCACGGCTGACGGTCCCAGCTAACGAACCACAATGTTCGGTGGTTGTTTTGGATTGGTTGTGGTGGCGAGGAGGAGTGGACGGAGGCGGCGAAGCCGCCGTCATGTGCATGGTATGGGAAGGCCGTCATATTCGCAGCGCCTGCGGCGCTGTAATGTAAGCTCCTCATCTCCCACACGGATGTAGTCACTGACCTGTATCGCTGTCATCGCCCCGCCTCCCGCTATCCAATGCGCACAGTAACGCGTTGACCCTGACTGTCCTCCAATGAGGTTCAAATCGACGTCCAGACTGTAAAGAGTGAGTCCAAAATGGCCTCCAAAACACGGCCGAAAACTCACTTTTTGCCCAGAAAAAAAAAAGCCCTGCGGCGAGCGATCTCACGGTTCAGGGTCCCAGCCAACGAATAGGGCTTCCTTTGGGTTGGCGAGGAGGAGTGGCCGGAGGCGGCGAAGCCGCCGTCATGAGCATGGTATGGAGCTCTTATTCTCCGCAGCGCCTGCGGCGCTGCTTGGTAAGATCCCCATCTCACAAACGGATGTAGACACTCACCTGTAACCCAGCTCGCTCTCATCGCCTCGTCTCCCGCTATCTAACGCGCCCCATATTGCTTCGACCCTAACTGTTTTCCAACGTCGTCAAAACTGCGAAATGTGAGTCGAAATTGACCTCCAAAACACGTCGGAAAACCCACTTTTTGCCCAGAAAAAAAAAGCCCTGCGGCGAGCAATCTCACGCTCCACGGTCCCAGCCAACGATTTCATGCGTCCCTTGGGTTGAGTATGGTGGCGAAGAGGACTGGGCGGCGGCGGCGAAGCCGCCGACATGTGTATGCTATGGGAAGCTTTCTGTTCAACATTGTCAGCTTTCTTTCTCTTGAACAGAAGCACATACATTGCAGTTGCTTTGAGCAGACCTCGCTGCCGTGTTCGGTGTATTAGCACAGAGGAATGGATGTGAGATGTGTTGCAGGGGAGATGAAAGCGGGCATCAAGACATGAATTAAGGGCTGTTTGTTTGTTCGCTTTTGCATTACATTACGTCTGTTTGCTGCCTCGTTTTCACGCCTGCATCTGGTTACATTTGATATCTGAGAGGTTACGTTTGAGATCTGAGACCCGTCTGAGATCTGGATTCCTTGCTCGCTCGTCTTGCTAAGCTTGAGTCCGGGTTCATTCTGTCTTGGCACCCATCAAGGTATGTGATTCTCATCACACAAGTCTGACCATGTAACCTCGCTATCTTGGCACTGAAGTGAACTCACTCCAGGGCCTAGAATAGCGAGGTACGCGAGGGTTGCATGTAATGTTGATATCGAGTGGCGGAGGGAGAGGTGTAGATACAATACACAGTTCTGTAGTTGACGAGATGGTGACGGTACAGAATGAAGAACGAACGGGGAAGAAGATGAACAGTGTAGATTCTAGAATTCACAAACTCTGAGCTTAAGACGGACACGTGAGCTACCGCGCCACACCAAACAACCACATCCCTGAGCGCTTGTTTATTCCTCGATCGCGCAAACAGAGCTGGTCACTCTGTGTGACAGTTCCTGTAGTGTCTCTTCCACCTCCCACCACTATGCTCCTGTCCACAACGGTTCTTAGTCATTGTCGACGCCGGTGAGTTCTCCAGCATGCTTCCGGTCTATTGTGGTGTTCTCATCCGGGTACTAGAGTCCGTCGTTTAGCTTGCTGTGGCTGGGAGTGTGCTCAGCAACGGCTGGGCTTGTGGGTGTCCTGGTAAATTTTATTGCACTTCCCTTTCCTTTTTCTGACTTACTGAGCTCACCTCCAGAACTCAGCTCGCCGTTGACTTTGCTGCCGCGGCTGTCTTTGCTCCTAACCCCGCACCACTCTCCTCTCAACACAAACCTGGTAAGCATCCTTTCTCCCCTTATCCGCATCCCGCACACGCACGTCCCAACTCCGAGGCTGGCCACCTCTGAGCTGGGACGTGTGTGTGCAGGCTGCGTCGCTGACGAATGTTGTTTAGTATAGGGTGCGCGCTAATCATTAACGCGTCGCGTCCCATCAAATCGGTATCTCCCGTACACTTCCGGCATCTCTTGACTGACCGTTTATTAACTAGATGACACGTACCGTCGCCGTTATACAGGCCGAATCCAGGTTCGTGCAAGGTTGGATTGACGGTGCGTACTTGTTGTATTGTAGTCCCCTCAGTCACTGACGCCGTTTGCTAGGTACCTCGAATCCAGGTTCGCACACGTCGCGTCCAGTGGCATTCGTAAGGAGCTTTCTCGGCTCCCACACAGTGAGTCCGTTCTTTGAGTGATTTTTCCATTTGATTCTGACGTGTGCGTACCTTTCAGATATCGTCCCGTTGCCAAGTCGTCTTTGGCAGCGGTTCTCCATTCGATCGTGCGTATCCCTTGCCATCCGCGCGCGCGCTGTCACTGATTCGTGTCCTTCTTCGGCACAGGAAAATGGGATAGTGGTAAGTTCGCCATTCGATTCTGACGTGTACCTGCAATCATGGTTCGCTCCGTTCAAGCAGACAATCGCGTCGTCAAGATAATTGGACCTCATCAAAGCGACGCCCAACTCGGGTGTATGTAAAAGTTCGTAACTCGCACTTTCACGTTGCCATGACATTCAAACTAACGCTTTCTCTGCAGACTGGGCGCAAATCAATGTATCCTCCATGTGAGTACGCCGCCTCGCAACTCTAAAGTCAAAGCTAACGGAAACTCGCCCTCAGAATTATACTACACCACATGTACCCTACTTAGCGTAAGTCCGCGCCCTCAATCCCTTGCCCAATCTGACTTCTTTCAACAGCAAAATGCGATTTTCGACTCACCTTGCAGCCCCCCCTCACGCACGCTCCAACGGGGCCGGGAGAGCGGAACCCTGTCAGTCGGGGTGCGCTAACCCTAACCCTATTCGGCGGAGGAGGACGCCGATATCCCCGAAAATGGCGATTTGGCGGGCAATCCCCGCCAGATGCAAAACGGCAACCCATGCACACATGTGCGGGACCGCGGGCGGGGGTGCGGGGAGATTGTGTGCGCAGGGGGGGGGTGCAATCCGACCCCCACCCCCTCCCCCCTCCCCCCACCCCCCCCCCCCCCCCCCCCCCACCCACGTACATAGCACGTTACTACGATGTTGTAGTGTACTTTGAAAATAAAGATATGATCCCAGCGCCATGTGGGAGTCAAATGGGGAAAGACCGGGGGAGCGGGGTAACGTTCCTGTGCATCAACCCCGCCCCCCTCCGGCTCTCTTCCAACACCCACCACGACCATGCCCGCGCCCCCCCCCCCCCCCCCCCCCCCCACCCCCCCCGCGCCGCCACCCCACCACACACCTTGACGGACACCCACCCACCCTCGGACACCACGCCGGACACCCACCCACCACATCCATCGACCACACTGCGTGTTGGATGGAGATTCAATCCTGCGGGGTTAAGCGGCCAATTTTTTTCGCTTGACTTTCTCTTCCGTTCAGTCACCGTCTTGTATGCCGTTCATCCCCAACGATGCCTTGCCGTCCTATTGAAATGGTGCGCACGTTCATTGTCTCCGCTCTTTCTTCACCTAACCGTTTGTCAGTTCCGGCCTTGTCGCGGCGAAAGGTAGGAGGGCCTATAGAGCGAGGTCTTGGTACGGTCGACGTATGAGCCGACTGGGATTTGAGGCGTTGGACCGAGTGTCATACCTGGACGAGCGCGTCGGCTGTTCGCGGCCAGTCCATGCACCGCTCTAGACCACCCCCATATCACGGAGCATCTTCCCTGCAGTCCTTGTGAGTCTTAGTCTCCTCCACGTCCAGTCTACACTTTTTCTCTCTCTCGCATGACGATTTTCAACCGAAGCAATTAGGAAGTGCCGTCCGAAACGTCTCCTTCGGGAGTTCGTTCTGTCGATTCCCGGTTCTCTGATTCTCTTTGCCGTGTCTTGTCTTTTGTTGCCTTTTCTCACCAATCTCTTGCAGATGGACAAGGACACGGACATGCGTGAGTAGTACAGTACCGGCCCGGGTGGTAGATAGATAATGCAATGACTGTGTTGATGACTGAAATCTCGGAGACCGTGGAGCAAGTCCGTCTGATATAAAATGCGCACGTTTCCTTCTTGGCTTTTCACCACCATCATGCCTGGCACAGAGAGCGCGTTCCCCATTGATCTCAAGCAGTTCAAAAAGTAAATCGCCTCTGCTCATCGTCGCCGCCATCGAGCTCATCGTTCACAGACTCAAGCTCGATCCGAAAAAGCCCCAGCTCAGCGACGAGGAAAAGGCTGCACTCAAGGCCAACATCCAGCTGCTGCGCGATGCCATTGTGTTTTTCACTGCGACAGGTGCCGCCCGCGGCGTGAGCGGACACACTGGTACGCCGCCGTTGCCGTCGTTGCCATTGATCGCTAACGCTCCATAGGCGGCGCATACGACACTGTGCCAGAAGTGTGCATGATACTGGCGCTGTTCGAACACGACATCGAGTCGTTCGTGCCCATCGTCTTCGACGAAGCGGGCCACCGCGTCGCGACCCAGTACATCCTGTCCGTACTCGAGGGCGCGATGCCCGCCGAGCACCTCCTCCACTACCGCGAGGCCAACTCCAAGCTCCCCGGCCACCCCGAGCTCGGCCTCACCCCCGGCGTCAAGTTCTCCTCGGGTCGCCTTGGCCACATGTGGCCGCTCGTCAACGGCGTCGCCCTCGCCAACAAGGACAAGACTGTCTTCTGCCTCGGGTAGGAGGGCAATGACGCAGAGGCAGAGGCGGCCCGCCTCGCCGTTGCGCAGGGTCTCGAGGTGCGGCCGTTGTCCCCCTTCATCTTCATTCCCCTTTTCCGCTTCCCCTCCCAACCCCACACACCCCGTTTCCCCCTCCCGGCCCAAGTGAGGAGGCGCTGGGTGAGGAACGCGCTCCTGGCCCCCGTGGTGCGAGATCGGAAGGGGGGTGCGGGCGCGCACCCTCACCCCGGCGGGCGAGGAAGGGGGGTGGGGTGCACGCACCGGGGTGAGGAAGGGGTGTGGGGCGCACACGGAGGAGGGCGCGGGGGCACGAGGGGGGGGGGGGCATGGAGTGAGGAGGTCGCGGAGGGCGAGGAGGCGCGGAGGGCGAGGGGGAGGACACTGGAGAATGGATGAGGAGGTGGATGGGGCGTGCAGGAGGAGGAGGGAGCGGCGGGCGGGGGATGGTGCTGGGGAATGGTGGGGCACGCACCTGCGCGTTGTTCGGTTAAGGGCTTGTGGCAGACCGGTTTAGATCAATTTCGGACTTGTAAGTTGATATACCAACTGAACAGGCGGGGCGCTTACCAGGTAGACTATATAAGTAACATTCAATAATGTAAACCTATGGATGGGAAACAGTTAGCGAGTTCGAAGAAAAAGAGCTGCGAGGGCGCGGACACACTACGAGAGTTGAGCCATGGCACAGCGGGTACTGTCGACATCGGCAGACTGCAGTGGAGCGCTGTAAATCAATGAGATCCGCAAACGGACTAGCAAAAGTGACTTGACTCACCGGTGCAAAGGCGGACAACACTAAGACCGTTGTCTTGGTGCCCGTGAAGTCGTCCGATACGAGTTGCGTGATGGATACTAAACTCGTATCAGTAAATGTTAAACAAGATGTAACGGTCCACACACCTTGCACACATGTGGACGGTGGTACCAGTGCACGTCGAGTCTGAATGAGAGTGCACAGTGTCAGTGCATGAGAACGAACGATAAGTGAACGACGAATGGCGTACCTGTGATTCGTTGCTGCTTGTAAACTTGACAGTGTTCGTCATGCCTCGTCGTTGGGCATACATCCTGAGCCAGAGAGCAGTCGAGAGAAACCTGAACGGAAACGTTCAGCGCTGGTACGGAGCAAGAAGAAAAAGAACAATCACTCACCTACTATTCAAGTCCGACGCGAAGGCAAGAGCTGAATCTTATGTACGATACAGCAGCAACAGTAATTATTTGACTTTGTACGTTCATTCTTAGTATACATATTGGCGACAACAAGTAAAGTAGAGTAAGTACGGTGTGTATCAGTTAAAGTACAGGGCGATACAGGTATATACCCACACGAATCGACAGGCGGCGAAGCTGCCATCGCTCGAAATAATGACACCGAACTCGCCGCATCCAGAGCCGGTATCAATTTGACGATAATCTCTCTCTCTTCAAAATGGCGACTGGGAGGCGCGTACGGACAAGCATGGCTCATGCACGCATTACGACGACATGCGAGTACGTCGCGTTGCGCAAACAGTCAGCGAACATCCAGGTAGGTAGCGCGATGATCCGTTGTCCAGATCCCTGTAGCGTAGAGGCAACCGGTAAGTCATGTCTCGAGTCTGAGAAGCATAATAGTTAGTACAAGTCAGTTGTCCAGTCCAGAGTTAGACGCACCTTATGAGCTCGCCGAAGACAACATAGCCGTCGCCGAGGTTGTTATTTCTTGCATCCTTGAATGAGTCTAAGAATCTGGGAAGAGTGAAGAAGTTGAGCATAGCTCAAGTATAAGAATAACAGTGAGAAGGCGTACTTTGACTGTTGTTCGAGTCAGTAACAGAGCGGCTCGTGATGTTGGATTGAGCAAGTGCTGTCAAAACAAGGCAATTTAGTACAGCTCAGAAGGTATCGAATCACGGAGGGCTTACCTTCAGCATGTATGGCGTATAGACTCAGTCGAGACAGAGGTTACGCGTGGCGAGAGCCAAAACTCCATATTGAAAACGCGATTCACATCAAGCGGGCACGGCTGCTCCATGCCCCCACTCAGCATCGGCAGACTCAACCGTGATGGACACGGCACCAAAAAGAGAGCGCGTAGGCGACGACTACGTCGTCTGTTCAATACAGAAAGTCATTTCGAAGGACCTGTGCATGAAGGTCAGCCAACAGTGAGTACACAAAGATTTGAGTGGCTCACCGTTTATCGCGCAGTGCCCCGGACTTGATAGGCCCTCTCTGTCTGAATAGGGAAGTTCAGTAAGCCGGAAAATAAGCAGAGCAGGACGACGTACCATGAGCTTTGCAGGTTGTCTCTGTGCCCAAGGATTCGGGACCACACTCCGGCCGCATCTCTGTCAACGATACACCAGCCTGCTCGCCATCGCCGGTCAAGATCCCGCCGCCCCGACCTAAGTTCAATACCGATGTTGGCGGTGTCCAGCGTGCGCGATAGCCGGAGGGAAAGCATGGTGCGAGCGGCGAGGTCGTTGAAGGTACGAGATATATCGATGGACGCAGCGCCGGATAGGACAACGGCGTCGTTTGCGAAGTCTCGGTTGCTAGGTGGATGTTGGGATGAATGGCGGATTCAATGTCCGCGACGGCGGAAGTCACATCGTCGGGGCCCAATGACGAGACGTCATCGTGGAAGGACTCGATGCGCGTGGTCATGTGTGGTCGTTTGAACCGGAGTCGTTGTTGTCGAGTGCGGACGACCTGTGATGGTCGTGGTAAGAGACTAAGTCAACGATCGCGGAAAGTAGAGCCACGCACCTTGTATCGTAACTTAAACATATAACAAACACTTCAATGCGAGTCTTGAGGGCACGTTGGGGACATGAAAGTGTGTCTTGAGGCCTGTGAAACTTCGAGGTAAAAACAACAGCCTAATATTAGCATCATCGAGAGTATTGGAAGAATGTCAACAAGCTTACCTTTGGCAACAGTTGGTGGTACAGCACCACAGCGCAAACGACCTGTTGCAGTAACGCTGTGTCCGTGCGGGAGGGCGAGTGAGAATATTGAGTCCACCGGCGAGTACAGGCTCGAGAAGGTACGGTGAATGTCGGGGTCCAGCGGCTTGGGCGGGCGTTGGACGTCCATGGCAGCGCATTCGGCACCGTAGGGGGTGCTACACCATTCGGGGACGTCGCAAACGACGCGCTTGAGGTGTTCGTCGTCGCCTAAAACGTGGCGCACGCCAGTTCAGTATGGACAGTGCGAGGAAAGGCAATGGCGACGTACTGGGCGGTGTTTGTAGACATTAACGACAGCTGAGCCGGTGGAAAAGACTCGATAGTCGTAGTATTAGGAGGGTGTCGGCGGGAGACCGCGGCCTGGAAAAGTGGTTAGCGTGGAGGAAGGAAAAGAGGCAACAACAAGAACGCACCTAATCTAGTCAACGTCGGGAAGGTGCATCTCATCGCCCGACTGTCTTGGGAAGACGTCCATAGTGGAGAATTGTCGAGGAGACAACGGGCTACAAAAGAATTAGCGTGTTTTGGGGCGACTGAGAAAAAGATGACTTACGAGTCATCGAGGTCCGACGCGGCGCGAGAAAACGTCGCCAGTGACGGTGAGACGACGATGGACTGTGTGAGAGAGTGATGAGTGGTGGTGGTGGTGGTCGAAGGAAGGGAAGGAAGAAACTGATGTCAACAAACAAACTTCCGCGACTTATATACAAGTCGCGCCCTCCGGCCCCTCCGAAAAAGAAACATCTCAAAAGTGGAGGGAGAGTAACGCACATGTCACGAGAAAGGAGCTATTGGCAGAGAGAGAGCGAGAAAGGAAGAATGAAAGTGAGGAAAGAGGCAGGTTGACCCCCATTTCTTCTCCCCGACCTCCGTGCCCAAGATATATCGCCCGGAATTCGTTTTCTAGCTCCGCAGAGTCTGGAGCGGAGCGTTTAGTAATGTCAGGGTGAGGAAGAAGAAGGAGCATTTTGAAAACAGGAACTTACGTTGGAAGATCGAGCAAATATACGCCACTTAGCCGGCGTTGCTACGTGTGATGTTTCGCGCCCTGAGCGAGTGAGACGTCGAGATATACCATACTTGGTGAGTTCAGCTGGGTCTCATCGTCAGCTTGTGGTCAAGTCGATTGATATCTTGAGCAACTTACCTCGCTGTCCAAAGCGCTCATGCGCACTTTCTATTGTCTTTGGTGAATCCTCCAAAGTCCAAAGCAGTGGGATTGCCTCAGGGTAGTCCATCAGTCTAAACCCTGACCGTCTGATGCGAATGGGCGGCGGTCAGGAGAAGCGATAAACGAAGTTCCCGTTGACATACAAACAGCGCAATGCATTCGTGAGCGTATCGCAAACGCTCTGGACGCGGGCCGCGAGGCTTGGCGCGCTGTTTATTGGCTGATCAATCTGGAGCATGAGTCAGATGGTTGAAGAGCCGACGGAGAAGGATAGCGAGGTACGTACCTTCCAGAGGTTAGGCAGAAGAGAAACGTTGCGCGGGATAAGAGACCGCGGTCGTACAATGCGACGAATGAGATTGCACTGCAAAATGAGCAGCTCAGATTTGATGAATTAGTGATCTGTAAGCACTCCCAAGTCAGATAATCGCGCCAAGGAAGAGCTAGCTAGCAGCTAGACGGAGGAGAAGGTCGCCAGCACCGCTGGCGTCATTGGCGGGCCCGTATCAGCGATGAGATAAGATTATGGACCCCTACAACGCGTCATATCTGGCGATAATCCAGATCTTGACCGTTCGCAGGGTCCAGTCACCGCGCCAGAGCAAGAGGACGCGAAAACTCCAAGTTGGAGCGCGTTCTCCGGTTTAAATTTTGTCGGAAATCAACTTACATATCAGGCGTGGTGTAATCCAAGTGTAATTAGAGTGATTCAGTAGGCGAGAGCGCCAGGAACGTCGAAAGACAGTGAGAGCGCGAAAACGACCGTGCGGAGGTCGTGGTACCAGTAAGAGTTACGTTGATGGCCGGCAAGTCCCGATATGGACCTTGGCCATCGACCACCATGATTTCCGTCTATTTCCGAGGCTCTGCGGCTGTCTAACGCTACACCCCAGTCGTCTCACTGCTATTGCGAGCCAGTACAATATACCGAAACACACGGCGCCCAGCGGTCTGGAAACACCGCGAACGTAAAGGTAAGGGTCCGAACATTTGATTCCAGGACAATTCGATTGAACCCTGGTGACAGGCGGAAGTTCTCTTTTGCTTGGTATGTTTGGGAAGTTTCTAATTCCATAAGACGAGATCCTCGTGTACAGGTGAGCTCAGATCTATCGCCGGCATTGGGGGTTCACTAACATATTCGTACGCTATGTAGTATGTCCCATACCGACTTTCTAGGGCTCTCTGGCCCTCGCGGGCGTGTATACCACTGGCTGGAGCTGCTGAACTGCGCATTTACAAGTCTCAAGTACCAGTTCAAAAGGTAAGTCATTTCTTTGTTCAAATTCACGAAAACTTGGATTGACGAAAGTTCATTCTATTGCAGCCTGTAACTACCGAACATCTACCTGATCTACTGCGTATCTGACTCTTACAGTGTATTCTAGTACGCTCGAGGCGCCTACGGCGCCGCCTCTCTCGATTACCCAACCCCCTCCAACTTTCGGCTCTGCGCTCTCTTCCGTGGTTGGGGAAGCGGAAATCGCTGTCCATGCGATCGAACAAGTCCTGAACCAGACGTCAGGCCCGCGAACAATGAGAAAAAGCGAAAGGTACGTACCGTTCACGGGGATATGTGGCGTAGCGGCCCACTGACTTACGGAAACGTTCAGGGAGGTATCTGGGGCCGCCGGCGCTTCCATTGCGCTGCGATAACTCGTCTAGACTCCCAGTAAGTATCTTGAACGCTGTCAGAACCAGACTTGAGCTGAACTCACCGGGAAGTTCCCACCACCTAACTGCATGGTTCGCGGCCCTCTCGCCAGCCCCAGCGTCTCGTCGATGTTGTCCACAATTGCGGCGAATCAGCACTAGCTGGATATATGTGCCGTCAGCTTGGGAGTGCAGGGATGAGAGGAAGGTAAGCAACGTACCTCGACCTGAATATCCGGCTAACCAAAACCTGTCAGATCCAGATCGGTAGTTCGTTCGATTCCGGAGCGTTGGAGTTCGTTGCGACGTGGAAACGGAAGCCTGGTCGTGCCGCGAATTCAGGAAGCGTGCGTGTCCGTGGAGAGAGGAGGGCGGCAAAGCCGCCACGAAAAATTGCGTAGACTGGGGCGCCAGCATCGAGGACGGTATGTGTAAGACGGCTCTGACGCTGCAGCAGTGTCAGAAAGTTAATATAGACTGGTCATAGGATGGACGCACCGAGTTTACGCTCTCAAGAACGTGGTAGAGCCGGTACCGAAATGAGCACCTCCGAGACATATTGTGAGGAACTCCGCCGTCGAACAGAGATTATAGAGGCGCCGAAGGCGCCGCTGCTTCAACGCTGCACGCAAAGGGTGAGAGTCTGTAATCTAGTGAAAAAACTTGACTCACCAACTCGTCAGTGTACCGTCGTTGTCCGTGAGCCTCCGGGGTGAGTACCAGTGTCGTTCGGGACTGTATTCGTACTAACAGGCGAGCAGGTACCCAGTTCGCGCGCCTGGAACTGCTGCCTTACCAGTTAGCTCCCTATCTCCCGAACGGATGCAAATACGCACCTCTAACCCAGTGCGCATTCATCGCACGACCTCCCGTTATCGAACGCGCCCCATATCGCTCTGACCCTGGCTGTTTCTCGACGACGTTCAAAACTTCGTCAAAACTGCGAAATGTGAGTCCAAAATGACCTGCAAAATACAGCGGAAAACTCACTTTTTGGCCAGTAAAAAAAGGCCCTGCGGCGAGCGATCTCACGGTTGACGGTCCCAACCAACGATGGACATTGTTCGCTGCTTGTTTTCGGCTGGATTTGGTGGCGAGGAGGACTGGGCGGAGGCGGCGAAGCCGCCGTCCTGAGCATGGTAAGGGAGCTCTTCTTCTCAGCAGCGCCCGCGGCGCTGTATTGTAAGCTCCCCATCTCACAAACGGATGTAGTCACTCACCTGGAACCCAGTGCGTTCTCGTCGCCCCGCCTCCCGCTATCCAACGCGCACAGTAACGCGTTGACCCTGACTGTTCTCCAATGAGGTTCAAATCGACGTCCAGACTGTGAAAAGTGAGTCCAAAATGGCCTCCAAAACGCGCCGAAAAACTCACTTTTTGCCCAGAAAAAAAAAGCCCTGCGGCGAGCGATCTCACGCTCCACGGTCCCAGCCAACGATTTCATGCGTCCCTTGGGTTGAGTATGGTGGCGAAGAAGACTGGGCGGCGGCGGCAAAGCCGCCGACATGTGTATGCTATGGGAAGCTTTCTGTTTAACATTGTCAGCTTTCTTTCTCTTGAACAGAAGCACATACATTGCAGTTGCTTTGAGCAGACCTCGCTGCCGTGTTCGGTGTATTAACACAGAGGAATGGATGTGAGATCATGATGTGTTGCAGGGGAGATGAAAGCGGGCATCAAGACATGAATTAAGGGCTGTTTGTTTGTTCGCTTTCGCATTACATTACGTCTGTTTGCTGCCTCGTTTTCACGCCTGCATCTGGTTACATTTGATATCTGAGAGGTTACATTTGAGATCTGAGACCCGTCTGAGATCTGGATTCCTTGCTCGCTCGTCTTGCTAAGCTTGAGTCCGGGTTCATTCTGTCTTGGCACCCATCAAGGTATGTGATTATCGTCTTACAAGTCTGACCATGTAACCTCGCTATCTTGGCACTGAAGTGAAGTCACTCCAGGGCCTAGAATAGCAGGGTCGAGGGTCGCATGTAATGTTGATATCGAGTGGCGGAGGGAGAGGTGTAGATACAATACACAGTTCTGTAGTTGACGAGATGGTGACGGTACAGAATGAAGAACGAACGGGGAAGAAGATGAACAGTGTAGATTCTAGAATTCACAAACTCTGAGCTTAAGACGGACACGTGAGCTACCGCGCCACACCAAACAACCACATCCCTGAGCGCTTGTTTATTCCTCGATCGCGCAAACAGAGCTGGTCACTCTGTGTGACAGTTCCTGTAGTGTCTCTTCCACCTCCCACCACTATGCTCCTGTCCGCAACGGTTCTTAGTCATTGTCGACGCCGGTGAGTTCTCCAGCATGCTTCCGGTCTATTGTGGTGTTCTCATCCGGGTACTAGAGTCCGTCGTTTAGCTTGCTGTGGCTGGGAGTGTGCTCAGCAACGGCTGGGCTTGTGGGTGTCCTGGTAAATTTTATTGCACTTCCCTTTCCTTTTTCTGACTTACTGAGCTCACCTCCAGAACTCAGCTCGCCGTTGACTTTGCTGCCGCGGCTGTCTTTGCTCCTAACCCCGCACCACTCTCCTCTCAACACAAACCTGGTAAGCATCCTTTCTCCCCTTATCCGCATCCCGCACACGCACGTCCCAACTCCGAGGCTGGCCACCTCTGAGCTGGGACGTGTGTGTGCAGGCTGCGTCGCTGACGAATGTTGTTTAGTATAGGGTGCGCGCTAATCATTAACGCGTCGCGTCCCATCAAATCGGTATCTCCCGTACACTTCCGGCATCTCTTGACTGACCGTTTATTAACTAGATGACACGTACCGTCGCCGTTATACAGGCCGAATCCAGGTTCGTGCAAGGTTGGATTGACGGTGCGTACTTGTTGTATTGTAGTCCCCTCAGTCACTGACGCCGTTTGCTAGGTACCTCGAATCCAGGTTCGCACACGTCGCGTCCAGTGGCATTCGTAAGGAGCTTTCTCGGCTCCCACACAGTGAGTCCGTTCTTTGAGTGATTTTTCCATTTGATTCTGACGTGTGCGTACCTTTCAGATATCGTCCCGTTGCCAAGTCGTCTTTGGCAGCGGTTCTCCATTCGATCGTGCGTATCCCTTGCCATCCGCGCGCGCGCTGTCACTGATTCGTGTCCTTCTTCGGCACAGGAAAATGGGATAGTGGTAAGTTCGCCATTCGATTCTGACGTGTACCTGCAATCATGGTTCGCTCCGTTCAAGCAGACAATCGCGTCGTCAAGATAATTGGACCTCATCAAAGCGACGCCCAACTCGGGTGTATGTAAAAGTTCGTAACTCGCACTTTCACGTTGCCATGACATTCAAACTAACGCTTTCTCTGCAGACTGGGCGCAAATCAATGTATCCTCCATGTGAGTACGCCGCCTCGCAACTCTAAAGTCAAAGCTAACGGAAACTCGCCCTCAGAATTATACTACACCACATGTACCCTACTTAGCGTAAGTCCGCGCCCTCAATCCCTTGCCCAATCTGACTTCTTTCAACAGCAAAATGCGATTTTCGACTCACCTTGCAGCCCCCCCTCACGCACGCTCCAACGGGGCCGGGAGAGCGGAACCCTGTCAGTCGGGGTGCGCTAACCCTAACCCTATTCGGCGGAGGAGGACGCCGATATCCCCGAAAATGGCGATTTGGCGGGCAATCCCCGCCAGATGCAAAACGGCAACCCATGCACACATGTGCGGGACCGCGGGCGGGGGTGCGGGGAGATTGTGTGCGCAGGGGGGGGGTGCAATCCGACCCCCACCCCCTCCCCCCCCCCCCACCCCCCTCCCCCCCCCCCCCCACCCACGTACATAGCACGTTACTACGATGTTGTATTGTACTTTGAAAATAAAGATATGATCCCAGCGCCATGTGGGAGTCAAATGGGGAAAGACCGGGGGAGCGGGGTAACGTTCCTGTGCATCAACCCCGCCCCCCTCCGGCTCTCTTCCAACACCCACCACGACCATGCCCGCGCCCACCCCACCCCCGCACCTCCTCACCCACCACGCGCCGCCACCCCACCACACACCTTGACGGACACCCACCCACCCTCGGACACCACGCCGGACACCCACCCACCACATCCATCGACCACACTGCGTGTTGGATGGAGATTCAATCCTGCGGGGTTAAGCGGCCAATTTTTTTCGCTTGACTTTCTCTTCCGTTCAGTCACCGTCTTGTATGCCGTTCATCCCCAACGATGCCTTGCCGTCCTATTGAAATGGTGCGCACGTTCATTGTCTCCGCTCTTTCTTCACCTAACCGTTTGTCAGTTCCGGCCTTGTCGCGGCGAAAGGTAGGAGGGCCTATAGAGCGAGGTCTTGGTACGGTCGACGTATGAGCCGACTGGGATTTGAGGCGTTGGACCGAGTGTCATACCTGGACGAGCGCGTCGGCTGTTCGCGGCCAGTCCATGCACCGCTCTAGACCACCCCCATATCACGGAGCATCTTCCCTGCAGTCCTTGTGAGTCTTAGTCTCCTCCACGTCCAGTCTACACTTTTTCTCTCTCTCGCATGACGATTTTCAACCGAAGCAATTAGGAAGTGCCGTCCGAAACGTCTCCTTCGGGAGTTCGTTCTGTCGATTCCCGGTTCTCTGATTCTCTTTGCCGTGTCTTGTCTTTTGTTGCCTTTTCTCACCAATCTCTTGCAGATGGACAAGGACACGGACATGCGTGAGTAGTACAGTACCGGCCCGGGTGGTAGATAGATAATGCAATGACTGTGTTGATGACTGAAATCTCGGAGACCGTGGAGCAAGTCCGTCTGACAACCGTCTGATATAAAATGCGCACGTTTGCTTCTTGGCTCAACACCACCATCATGCCTGGCACAGAGAGCGCGTTCCCCATTGATCTCAAGCAGTTCAAAAAGTCAATCGCCTTTGCTCATCGTCGCCGCCATCGAGCTCATCGTTCATAGACTCAAGCTCGATCCGAAAAAGCCCCAGCTCAGCGACGAGGAAAAGGCTGCACTCAAGGCCAACATCCAGCTGCTGCGCGATGCCATCGTGTTCTTCACTGCGACAGGTGCCGCCCGAGGCGTGAGCGGACACACTGGTACGCCGCCGCTGTCGACGTCGCCATTGATCGCTAACGCCCTTTAGGCGGCGCATACGACACTGTGCCCGAAGTGTGCATGATACTGGCGCTGTTCGAACACGACATCGAGTCGTTCGTCCCCATCGTCTTCGACGAAGCGGGCCACCGCGTCGCCACCCAGTACATCCTGTCCGTACTCGAGGGCGCGATGCCCGCCGAGCACCTCCTCCACTACCGCGAGGCCAACTCCAAGCTCCCCGGCCACCCCGAGCTCGGCCTCACCCCCGGCGTCAAGTTCTCCTCGGGTCGTCTTGGCCACATGTGGCCGCTCGTCAACGGCATATCCCTCGCCAACAAGGACAAGACTGTCTTCTGCCTCGGATCAGACGGATCGCAGCAGGAGGGCAATGACGCAGAGGCGGCCCGCCTCGCCGTCGCGCAGGGTCTCAACGTCAAGCTCCTTATCGATGACAACGACGTCACCATCGCAGGCCATCCCTCCGAGTACCTCAAGGGCTGCGATATTGGCAAGACGCTTGAGGGCCATGGTCTCAAGGTTTTCACCGTCAATGGCGAGGACGTCGACGCGCTCTGGGGCGCAGTCAGTGGCGCAGTCACCTACGACGGCCCCGCCGCCGTCATCTCCAAGCGCGTCATGGCTCCTGGAGTCACCGATATCGAAGGCACCACCCATGGTCACGATGTTATCCCCGTCAAGGCCGCCATCAAGTATCTCAATGAGCGCGGGTACACCGGACTCGACGACATCCTGCTCAACATCCAGGGCCACCCCCAGCCATATCTCTACATCGGATGCTCGACGGACAACGGCGCCAACCGTGTCGTCTTTGGCGAGGCCGTCAACAAGGTGCTGGACACGCTCAGCAAGGAGGAGGCCGCCAAGAAGGTCATGGTCATCGACTCCGATTTGGAGGGATCCACAGGCCTGAAGGTCATCCACCAAAAGCACCCCGAGGTGTTCGTCCCCTCCGGTATCATGGAGCGCGGCAACTTCTCCGCCGCCGCCGGCTTTGGCTTCGACCACGACAAGTTTGGCGTCTTCTCGACCTTCTCCGCCTTCCTCGAGATGGTCGTCTCCGAGATCACCATGGCCCGCCTCAACCACTGCAACGTCCTCTGCCACTTTTCCCACTCTGGAGTGGACGAGATGGCGGACAACACGTGCCATTTCGGGATCAACTCGTTCTTCGCTGATAATGGGCTGTCGGATGTGCAGTCGTGGTTGTATTTCCCGGCCGATCCCAACCAGATGACTGCTGTGATCAAGCGGATCTTTTTCGAGCGGGGGGTGAGGTTCGTGTTCTCCACGCGGTCGAAGGTGCCGTTCATCCTCAAGGAGGATGGGACGAAGTATTATGGGGAGGATTATGAGTTCGTGCCGGGCAAGGACGAGGTTATCCTTGAGGGGAAGGCGGGATATGTTATATCGTTTGGGGAGATGCTGTATAGGTCGTATGACGCTGTTCTGAGGTTGAGGCAGGGCGGGCTGGATGTTGGGCTGGTTAACAAGCCGACGTTGAATATCGTTGATGAGCAGGTGTGTTCTCAAGCTCTCTCCTCTACTTTTCACTAACCATCCCCGCCCCCCTCATAGGTCCTAGCCAAAGTCGGCGCATCGCCATTCGTCCTCGTCGTGGAGTCCTTCAACCAAAAGACGGGTCTGGGGAGCAAGTACGGCACTTGGCTTTTGGAGCGTGGGTTCACGCCCAAGTATGGGTATATGGGCACGACGAAGGAGGGCTCTGGGGGGCTGTGGGAGCAGATCCCGTATCAGAATTTGGATCCGCAGTGTGAGTTCATTGCGTCCGATCCTTGCAAATTGCGATGCTGACTTTTTTGTAGCGATCATTTCGAAGGTGCAGGGGTTGGCTATTTAGAGGCGGGGGAGGAATGAAGAAGATGCCGTGGGCTCAGGTTTGAATATTGAAGACTCGCGGGCTTGTAGGAATAGAGAAGATGAAGAAGAAAAGTAGAAGTGTATAACTATCATTCAGGAGAAGAGAAGAGAATCCAGCGCTTTCTTTTTATCGAGCGAAGTTTTCCCTTCTGTGAATATGCGATGTGGGGAGGTGACTCAGGTGAGTTACCTGGCGGAGAGTCCGACGGAGCTGTTGCTGACTTTTGGAGGAGGGGTAGGGTGAGATGTTCATGATGTGAGGCGTCGGATTTTGTTTCGGTTGCGGACGATATCTTGGGGCTTGGTGCTACAAGTTCAGCGAGAGGTCAAACACTCCCTCGCTTCGGGTGACCTCGCCTTGTTCCAAGTGGGACCAGGCCGTGTATCACTATGATCATCATTACCATGATCTGCAGCTACTGATTGGTTGTAGGGGGTCGGATGGCCCTTTCTTTCTGTCTGCTTCATACCGTTATACAGAGTGATCGATTGTCATCACTCATACCGCCCAACCTCCAGGCTACTTTATACCACCAGTTGAAGATAGCCAGCTATGATCTTCGCAGTGACTAGTGGCGGCTGAAGTTTGTTGAACGCGGGTATTCCGCGAGGACGAATTAACGTCTCGACATGAGACGGGCGCAAAAGCGCGGACTCGGGGGATGACCGGACGACGATGAAGACGGCAGTGATGGTGTAAATGTAAGGGATGGATTACACGTGTACGTAGTCTATGCAATGATCTACTGGTCAGAGTTCGGACCGAACAGCCTAAACGCAACAAAGTTTGTGAGGACGACCGGCGCATTGTGGCGCATTTTAGCCATGATTAGAGGCTTATAGTATCTCTTCCGCTCGCGCCTCGTTCTCGCCCTCAACAAGCGTGTATGGGTTCTTGCGTCAATCCCGGGATCAGCGCCATAACTGTACCCCTTAGCATCACATATGTACAGTCTTTCACAGATCCGCGGATCAGGATTCAGAGACTCAGTGTTTCTGTATCTCCGTTGCATACAGAGCTGTACAGAGCTCCGACGGATCCCTCAAGATTCCGACGGAGCTCGCAAGCGCTACGGACCAACGTTTATTCAGAACCGAACGATCTGTGAATGCCAGTGCGAATGTGATCATGTATCGAGGGTCTGGCTTGGCACGATGATGATACATACAGAATAGTGGGGCTTACTACCGCGTGCAGTACAGCGCAAACGCCACCTCTGCTTCCGATTGCTGACTTGCGAGGTGGAAGCTCGCTATGTACCCTTATGTACCACGGGGTTGAAGCGTACTTGAGCTCGAGAGTCTTGATCGTGCAAAGTTACTCGGATCCCAGTCCTTTTGCGGCTTGGCCTTCCTCCACAACCGCCATCCTGCAATCTTCTTGCTTATTTGACCTATTGTGTTCTCCGAGACGGGATCTTCTGACCGTGAAGCTCACTGTTATCAGGGACGTCCAACGTGCTCGAGGAGGCCGTACCCTTACAGACCTCGGTTCGGAAATTGGTCGAATCTCAATACAATGGGCCCTCATCTGTAGCGCCTGGGCACACATATCGGAAAGACTGTGGTGATGTTTTCCCCACTCTTTGGGCGCTGGGAGTCTGGACGAATATCCAAAGTATAGGATACGAGCATGCGCCTAAGGATCCGAACGCGATACATTTCCTTGGCTGGTTTGACTCTGCGTTAGACTGCTGGGAGCTGGCTCGCACCTGGCGCTCAGAGCAAAGGTAGGTCATCCAGCTTATTTAGAATTTGAAAATAATGTCGCAATCGTTTTGACAGTTTGTGATGTGCGACAATATCTTTCAGTGACAGGCACCCACGAAGATGCAACTGGACGCTCCCATACGTCGATTTTCCTGGCTTCACCATCTCTGGTCGTATGCCACTTCAGTTTCACACAAGCAAACACGAATGGGCACTTCGAATAGCATGCGTTCCATGCTCTTGGCCCGTCGGAGGGGATGCTACCCCTCTGATGCGCCTCGTACTCTCGAGATCTCGTTCGCCTACTTAAGTCAAGGTCTTATCATGGTTCCAACCAGGCTCTCGCATTCTCTTCCAGTGCAAGTCTTCCCAGCTCAGACCCCGACCCGGCTCTCAAGATGGTTTCCTTCCCCAAGCTTCTGTCTTTCGTCCTCCTCGCCGTGTCCACACAGGCCGTACCGTTCCCAGCGTCTTCCAAGCACGCCACCCACCGCACGCGTGTCGTTGGCAAACGCGGTCTGAAGCTGGAGACCTACCACCCAGCGTCGACCGCGTCACCCAACATCTTAATCGCATGCCCCTTCAGTTTCATCCAAATCACACATGTATGGGCCCCTTGAACAGCATGCGCCCCATGCTCTGAGTCCGTCGGAGCAGCTTGTCGGGGATGCTACCCATTTGATGCGCCTCGTATTCTCGATATCACGTTCCCCTACTTACTAAACCCTGAGCATGCTTCTGGTCAGGCACTCGCACTCTCTTTCATTGTAAGCCTTCCCGGCTCAGGCTCACACCAGACTCTCAAGATGGTTTCCTTCACCAAGCTTCTGTCCTTTGTCCTCCTCGCCGTGTCCACACAGGCCGTCCCGTTCTCTGCGTCCTCTAAGTACGCCACCCACCGCACGCGTGTCCTTGGCAAACGCGGTCTAGAGCTGGAAACCTACCACCCGGCTTCGACCTACAAGGTTCGTGTGCTCTTCAAGATCTTGATTCTGATCATGTTGACGTTGGTTTAAGACCTTTGGTACCGAGGGAAAAGTCGTTCCCTCTTCATTGGCGGCCCGGTCTATCGGAGACAAGATCACGGCCTTCGTCGCGTCTGAGCTCGGAATTGACGCTGATAAAGTCGGTTTCACGAGCGGCTTCTCGGATTCTGAGGCTGTCGCCTATGCGTACGCTAAGCAGGTCCATGTAAGTCATTCGATTCGGTTGTATATATCAGGAAAATGACCATGTGAAAAGGATGGTGTCGAGTTCGTCAACGCGGTGGCGAATGTTGCCTACAAGAACAACAAGGTTGTCGCCTTCGGCACTTCCTTCGTAGACACAGGTTAGTATCCATCACCTCATGCTGTTATGGTGCACGTTGATCCAATGCAATTTGCAGGCAGCATTGCTGACTCTACCCCTACCATTGATGTGGATTCTGTGATCGCATCGTTAGAAGACCAGTTGGATGGCAAATTCAACGGGTACAAAGCTCTCAAATATCTGTCGAAGGCCGACGGTAGCGTTGCCCTCACGCACGCCATCGAGATTCAGAATGAGGAGACCTGCTTGTCGGTCGAGGCTTACGTGTGTGCGCACTCCGGAGAACTCCTCAGCATTGTCGACTTTGTTGCAGACCTCAGTGTATGTTCATCTCTGTTAGATCCAGTTTATGTTTTCACCGAGTCTTATGTTCGATAGTACAGGGTCATACCCATTGAAAGAGACGGTTTGGACGAGGGCACTGAGCTCCTTGTGGATCCCGAAAACACTGCCTCTTCCCCAAATGGATGGGTGACCTCCAACACCACCGAGTAAGTTCGCTCTTCTTTTCTCTTACCATCGCTGTATTGAGCTTGCCTCACAGCGGAAACAACGTTATTGCGTACTATAGTTCTACGTCCGCCGTTAGCAGTCAGTCCTCATCAGACGCATTTGACTATACATACGGCACCGCTCTGGGGCCGACCGATGGCTCTAACCTCGATGCCGCACGCGTCAACGCGTTCTACATGATTAACACCATCCATGACATCCTTTACCAGTACGGTTGGACCGAGTCATCCTACAACTTCCAGAACGACAACTTCGACAAGGGCGGTAGCGGTGGCGATCGTGTTATGATAAGTGTCTAGGATAGCCTCTTCACGAACAACGCCGCTTTCACTACATTTCCCGAGTAAGCTCCTGTCGTATTTCCTAGTGATGAACCAGACCTTGATAATTGCGTCTAGTGGCCGTTCGGGAATCTGTCGAATGTTCATCTGGACTATGACCACCACCAACCGAGATGGAGATCTCCAAAACGACATCATCGTTCACGAGTTCACGCATGGGTTGACCAACAGGATGACGGGTGGTGGAACTGCGACTTGCCTCCAGACTACCGAAGCTGGTGGAATGGGCGAGGGATGGGGCGATGCTTTGGCTGCGTACGTCCAGGCCTTCTTTGTATTGGAGTTTCATTGTGTGCTGATCTTCGATTAAGATGGACTGAGCAGACGGAAGACACCGTGCGCGACTACACCATGGCGAATTGGGTCGTCAACAGTACAGCTGGATTCAGGTCGCACCCGTACTCCACCTCTGCGACTGTCAACCCTCTCCGCTACTCCACCATTGCCACACTCAACGAAGTGCACGGTGAGTTTAGTTATCCTCGAGCTAGAAGCAAGACTGACAAGGATTCAGACATTGGCGAGGTGTGGGCCAACACACTGTACAACGTCTACGCAGCGCTCGTCGATGCTAACGGCTGGTCTGCCACTGCCAAGACCGACCCTACCGGCACCGCTGGCAACGTCGTTTGGCTTCACCTATTTGTTGACGCTCTTGCACTCCAGCCTTGCAATCCAACCTGTAAGTCAACTCGGTCTTTTTTCGTCAGCTCAGATGCTTACTTGGATCCTAGTGCCCACTGGTCGTGACGCCTGGATCCAGGCTGATGTTAACCGATATGGAGGTGCCAACAGGTGTACCCTCTGGAGGGCCTTTGCCAGCCGTGGTCTCGGTGTCGACGCCGCCGACTATGTCGACAGCACCGCCGTCCCCTCTGACTGTTAAATTATGGACTAATGCAAGCAATCTCTCGCAAGTTGGTATGACGAGCTTTCAAGTTATTCGTGTATATATATCGTGTCCCTCTGTACATCGTAGAGTATCATATATACCCGTCGTAGTGGGAAACAAACAAATACTAGTAGGAGTGTTCATAGAATCATAAGCAGGTCTTGAGTATGTTATTTGTGATAGGGTTCGTTGTACTTGGGTAGGAGTGTCGCAGCCGACGCGGATCTGTAATGTCCCATATCGCCTGTGAGTGTTGCATCTGACGTGGCTCTATAATGTCCCATATCCATTTGTCCCTGTGGTCTTCCCATGTACGGTTCTTCGACGCGGAACGCATCAGGGAAGCCGCCGTGATTGGTCTTTACACCCTGGTAGCGAGTGTCGGGCTTGCCTGAAAAGAAGAAGCGCAGGGAGCTCCATATCTCCATAACGAAATCGGCGGGGTTGAGGGAATCGAAGAGGGCCTTGAAGGGATTGCCTTCTGGGTGGCCGTTGTTGGTGTACTCCACCGGGCTGTAGGCGCTGGTCATAAGAACGCTGAGGAATACGGTCTAACGGCATGGGTCAGGGTTTGTGAGTCGCCTGTAAGGCAAGCTAGTAATCACCTCGAGACAAATCAGCAAGGCGTTGATTCCGTTGATGACTTCAGTCGCGGTATACCCGCCAGAGGCTACATATCAAATCGTCAGGATGCCGGCTCTTGGGACTGAAGAAACGGCTGACCTGTAATAATATCGCGCTTCTTCAATGCCGACAGGACAAGAGTCTGTAGCGTGGGAACGGCGACAATGAACTTGACGCTGATGAATTTCTTCCACGGTTGACGACCAGCGATTTGGTCCTTGACGAGGAAAAAAAAGACGAACAGGCCATAGAGGGCGATTCTGATGGGGAGAGCAAGCGTTAGTATCTCAACGCGTATCACGAAGATGGTACGTACACCATACTGATGATGGTGATAATCTGTATGTACGCATACGCGTAATGCGTGTTGAAACCTTCATCTTCGCAAAAGACGTTCTCCTGGTCTGTGATGATCCCAACGATGGATCCAAGCGGGCGGATGACTATATATTGTAGTATGGTCCACTTGATGGTGTACATGAACTTTGCCTGGTCAAAGTATCAAAATCCGAGTGATTTTGGCAAGACGAAATACATACTTTGGTTGGCCTGTAGCGGAAGCAGCGGAACTGAGGCAACAGATAAGTCCAGATTGATAGAGAGAAAAGTAATACGGACAAGAGGCAGGTTGCGCTTCTCCTTGTTGGCCAGCGCATCATTGACACTGCCGGTCTCAGAGCTCATGGCGACGTATTGGATAAGAAGAAGGCTACGCAAAGAATGTGTTAGTGTTCACGAATCATGCACGTCAGATCTGGCAGTGGACGTACAAGAACGCGCTGATAGCAACAGACTTGTCGTCCCGAGTTAACGTTCGCTCGTAAAACACGCGTGAAACGCACTAACCTCGTATGCTGGTGAAGAACAAACGTCAGTCTGTACATCTGAAACGCAAAGACAGAGGACATACATGCTTGGATCAGAGAGAGAGACGTGTAGCCGCTGTAGAAATTGAAAGTGAGGAATGATACAAGGCAGAATACAGGCGGCATGTATAGGATTCGTAGACTGGGACCAGACGTCAGCTCTGTTCTGGTAAATGAGTAACACGCAGCGTACATTTGTCGTTGCTCAAGAGGGACAGTGTAATGCCTGGATCGCACTGTCAGTCTGCGTACTTCGACGACGGAAGGGACCAGCTTTCCATATATGCCTAATGACACTTCGGATACTGACGAGGATGGTCTGGAGATGGAGAAGATGAGTTGAGGACAAGCGTCGAAGAACATCATGTACGCACGATAAGAGCTGATACACCAGCAATAGCCCATTCGACGCGATGGGCGTCCCATGTCTTGGATGTCCATAGATTGTCGTGATGGATGGAATATTCGTCAGAGGGAGGGCACTGGGTCATGTCGGGAGGAATGGGTTGAATTTAGGTTCTGTGGTTCAGCGTTCGTAATTTATATGCGAACGCTATGAGATCATCCTGGCATTGAAATGGTGCGGACTGGCCATGGCATTGCTGTCACGTCCGCTTCCTCCGGCGGGGCAAGTAATTGCTTACGGTGTCGGGACTCATCACTCTTGCCCTTCTTCCACTCAGGAAATAGCCGGGATATCGCTCAGGGCAAGCGTGATTCCAGCCACTCTTGTCGTTGTCTTCTTCATCTGAGAGACAGAAAACACACCGAACAACGTCAATCAAGTGCTCACTGTCACAACTAATGTCTTCGTACTGGATTCTGACTGCAAACACGACCTCAGCGCGAGCCTTGAGGCGTCGAGGATTGTGGAGTGCACAGGACTCTACCTGCATGGGTCCAACTTTGAACCAGCTTTGAACGCCGAGCGTACGTCTGCCGAAGCAAGTCGTAGTCGTAATTGATATCCTGTGGAGTCTTTTCATCAGCTCTTCGAAGCACTGCAACGCGCTGTCTTATTACTATCTGGTGCTAATTTTGTCACCGTTTATGTCGCGTCGTCCACTTCAGTCTTGATAACCCTGATCACCTGCCGAAGCCCACTGTTCTCTCGTCTCAAATCCAGCTCGCATCGATAGAGCTTTTTGTGTGCTTGAACTCTCTGACCACCGCTGAGAGGCCCAACTCCAGCGAGCGAACAAGGTGGCGTACGAGCAGTGCTATCGAAAGAGCAATATCGAGTCGATGACACGGCGCAGCACGAAGCACAGGGATCTCCACGGGGGAGGCGGGAGGAGGCAGGGTGTGAGTTTCGTTTATTTATAACCTCTAGTTGATCTCTAGACGTCCTCCGAGGGTCCGAGGGTGCCCCGACGGAGTTGAGTCGGAGTGGATGTGTTCGCATCAGCGCATTTTGTCTATAAAATCAAATGGCTTGGCTGGCTCTGTCATCTGTCTTACTCTGACTATTCGCCTGTACTCTTCCTTGTGAGAGTCCCTTGCCCTGCCCTTGCCTATCTGCTGCCATCTGCCGACGATGCCAGCGGAGCGCAGATTCAACTTCTGTGTCAGATTGAGATTCTCGATGTCAGCGTATCTTCTGATTATTCTTCGGCCTGCGCCTTCGACAGGTACAGAGACGCTCGTTTTACAACTTAAATGGCGAAAGAAAAGGGTATGTCGGAGTCAATGTCAGGTCAATGTTTGATTACTGTTCCAGGAGGCTTCTGGGTACCAAGTGTTCTGCGACGCGACAAGGCGGCTATGTAAGCAGTCCTGGCTCTTCGTGAGCTCCAAGAATTACTTTGTGATCGGTCGAACTGCCCTCATAAACAGCAGCAACGTACTTCGCTATACCATTTGGAAGGCGCTGAATTTTAGATGGACATCGGTGGACAGTGGACACCTGTGGATTGCATTGTTCGGTATCCCGGGCCAGAAGGGAGTATGAGCCACGTGACCGTGCCGCGATCACGGTTCGAGTTGGAATTTGTCTCCATCGTCTCAACGACGACGACGAGCGCCATGTCGATCCCGAACACCCCCGCCAGCAAGCTGCGCAGCCGCCTCTTTACACCGAAACGACCGTTGTCGACGTCGTCCTCGACCAGCTCGATACCCTCGTCGTCGTCAAGCGACGCTGGTGGACGTATGACCCGGTCCACCACGACCAACAGTCTGCTCGGCTCGACCCACAAACGCTATAAGGCGTCCGTCTCAACGGAGGCTCGTAGCACAAAGCTGGCGCCGGTCCCAGGCTCCCCCGCCCGTCCGAAGACGCCCTCCAAGTCCAGGCCAAACACACCGAGCATCGATGAGCACCCCAGTAAAATGGACATCAGCAACGTCGACCCCGAGGAGGCGCTGGTTGACTTTGCTATTGTTGATCCCGACGATATCTCCGCCGAATTAGACGAAGCCTGGTTGCGGGCCAACCAGCTGACCAACGGGAAGCAGGATAAAGTGATGGTCTCCGTCCGGTATACTGTCTACTTCCACCTGTTTACCACTCTCTGACCGCTCACGATAGTGTTCGGCCATCGGACAAACAGTCCGCATGGGTCACCTCCCCCGGCTCATCATCCATCTCTCTCGACTCATCCCACGCCAAAGGCAACTCGGAGGGCGCAAAGTTTGACTTTGACGCCGTCCTTACTGGCTCTCCCAACAAACCCATCTACTCTTCTGTCGCCCAGTCCCATGTTTCTGCTGCCATGGAGGGCTACAACGCCGTCATCTTCGCCTATGGCCAAACCGCCTCCGGAAAGACCTACACGCTGTCAGGCGACGACGCCGAACCAGGTATTATCCCACGCGCGATGAAAGACGTATTCCGCTTCATCAAGCGTACCCACTCACGCGAATATCTCCTACGATGCTCATATCTCGAAATCTATAACGAAACAATTCACGATCTACTTGCTCCGGTTGGGAGTGCTGCCGTGGGTCTCCAGGGCGGCGTGGGCGGAGAGATTATTCTTGCACCGCTGAGGGAGGAGGTTGTCACGAGCTTGAAGGGCGTACACGAAGTGTTGAAGCGGGGAGAGAGTCACAGGCGAACGGCGTGCACTGACTGGAACGACCGGAGTAGTCGTAGTCACAGTGTCTTCCGGCTGGTGATTGAGAGCAGGGAGCGTAACACCACCACGGATGGGCGAACCACACCTGGTGGCTCAGGAAGGCAGACTCCAAATTTCGGTGGTCGATCGACGCCTGGTCCTCGCCTTCAAGCTATCGGTGGCCGGAGTGTCCAGACGTCTGTTCTGGTGAGTGTCGTGTCTTGATTCCTGAGTTTTATTTCAATGGTGCATCCCAGAGTCTCATTGATCTTGCTGGCTCGGAAAAAGCTACGTCGGACAAGGATAGGACTCGCGAGGGTAAATATATAAACACCAGGTACAATTCTGTCAAGATTACTCCAAATATGCTAATGATTCTCCAGTTTGTTGACTCTCGGTAGCGTGATTGGTACCTTGGCTGAGAACGCAGCGAAGGGCAAACAGTAAGAACTTAAAACATACAGGTGGTCGAATTTCTAACTTCTATCAGCGATCATGTACCCTATCGAAACTCAAAGCTTACACGGATGCTCCAACCTTCGCTTTCTGGAAATGCGCGCATCAGTGTCATTTGCACTATCAACCCCGATGTCAGCGCCATTACCGAGAGTACCAGCACTCTTCTCTTCGCCAAGCGTATCAAGAGTGTCAAGGTCTGTCTCTCCTTCTCTTCCTTTTGCATATATCTCACTCTGTTTCCAGTTGAACGCCCAGAAGAAAGAAGTCATCGACACGGACGCTCTCATCGAACGCTATCGCAAGGAGATTGAGGAACTCAAGTCGCGGCTCGCTGAGAAGGAGACGGCTCTGGACGAGAACTCTCCGCGCAAGTTGGCGCGACGACTCTCAGCCAAGGAGAAGACCGACGAGAGCAAGGCCATGAAGGATCTAAACAATAGGATCCAGCAGCTGACGAAGTTGATCTTAACGAGCTCGACGGTGGATGAGAGCGGGGAGTCAAGGCCAGGGAGTCCATCCAAGGTGGTGGATTTCGATATGGAACCATACCAGGTGGGTATAGCCTCCAAAGAGGTTGATCAAGCAATTGATGTTTTCGTTTTAGCTTCAGCAAGAACTTTTAGCTGCTAGGGTGCAGCTGGAGACCCAGGCGATGCAGATCCTCTCACTCGAGGCTGCGATTCCACCACCTGAGACTCTGGAGGGGACAGAGGCGGAGCTGCGGAAGATGCTGCACGAGGAGATCAAGAAGCGGGAAGAGAAGGAGCGGTGGGCGGACGAGCTCGTTAGGGAGCTGGATAAGGAGAAGAAGGTTCGTTGCGTTCTTCTCAGTCTTCTCCCCCTCTTCATTGTGCTCATCGCCCTCACTACTAGATGCGACTCAAACTGGAAGACGAGCGTAGGGCGCTGGTGTCCTTTGTGAGCATGGTGGACTCGCTCGGGCTGGGTGCGCCGAGTGGACTTGTGGATAATGCGTCGCCATCGCCGAAACGTCCTAGTAGGCGAGACGACCCCGCGAAGCTGCCCAGTCTCCTCGACCAGGTGCCGGAGGAGGACTGGAGCATCTTGGGGGATTTGAGCTTTGAGATGGAGCCTCAAATGAGGTCGAAACCGGGGCTGATGCTGACGAAGAGAGACGTGTTTGGGGAGAAGGAGAACGTGGCGAGGTGAGGCATGATATGATGATATGATATGGTTTCATTATTATAACGGGATCTTCTAACTACTTACGAGCTATTTATTTCGCTTTCGCGCTGTTGTGTTTGTTTTATTTACTTACATGCATTTACTTCTATCTATCTAGGTCTATAGAGACTGGCTATGTATGCTCTTCGTGTACTGGTCGGCCGGGGGAGTAGACAAGGACATCCTTGGCATGCTGCCAGTGGGGAAGATCACTCAATTTCGGGCACTCCCTTTGCCATACGCCACCATATGTTGTCAAAGATCACTGGCGTACTTGCAGTCAAGCATAGTACATCTATTCACTCAGTACTGTTCGAGATGATAGTTAACGATGTCGTATCTGAAAGCACCACCGCCTCTGAATCTTCGGAAGGCGAGGTATCGTTCCTTGCCTGTATCACCCTAATCTGAAGGCGATATGTACTGTATCTATGTGTCCTCGCTCAATGTTTTACCATCTCTATCGAAGTACAGCCATCCAGGTACCCGAATGACACTCACCCTTATAGCGTCGCTCGAATCTGGTCAATCATCATACTGCATTCCTTCGATCTTGCGAAGTGTTGCGTTCCGAAGTGTGTAGTGAATAGTTTTATATCATGTAGTACTTGACAACAAGATAAATGCAAGGTCGACTCACGCTAGATCCACACCGACGTTATATTGTATTGCTGCCCGTCATCATCGCCGCAATCCTGATGCCACCATGGCACTACCCATTTGTATACCGCGTACCTCCCTGCCTCCGAATCTGGTGCTTTCGGCGGTGTATATTCGCTCTCCAGGACCTCGACTTCTACCGCATAAGGGAACGTGTCGTACTGGAAGACGTACATCAGGTCCTCTTCTCGCAACGAGGACGTATCATCTTTATGCTCTCGGAGGTAATCAGCTCTCATGTCGCTGAAGCACCTGCCCTCGAACATCTCGGATTTGAGTATCATGCCAAAGAATGAATCAAAGTACGACCGTGTGCGGGAAGGCATCGGACAATGGAGCCCGACTGGCAACATGATATAAGTCTCACAAGTATGCTAGCGAACAAATGACTTACGAGTTTGTCTTTGGGTCCTTAGCTCGCATATTTCTCGATGTGATGGCCAATCACGTTGCTGGCATTCTCTTGAGCAGTAGGACGGCAGACGACATCCACCACACCTCTTATCCGTAAATCTCTGTGTGCACTAGATTCGAAGTCAGAACACATATCCTCGCTACATGTATGTCAAACCTCACCGAAGGAGCTTGACATGGAGATGGATACGTCGGCGCGGCCTCCATCATTGCCATGTCCTTCTCGATGGTCGAGATAGACTCTCTGAGCATAATCCAAAGTAGTTGGGTGTCCGCGGTCTTCGATTTCCAGGACGTGATATCCAACGCAGACATCTGCCTCCTCACGCCGCGATAGATTTTTGGGTGGATGAGATTGAAGGTAATGTGTGTCAATGACATCTGGATGTGATGCTGGAGGTGTTGGGAGGGCTTGGTAGGATACGCCGTGTCGAACCGATCGGCCTCGAGTAGAACGGAGAGCAAGGGTGCACAGAGAGAGGAAACGGCAGCCTCAATCATCAGGTCGGAAATATACTGCAGTGCGCTACAGATGACTTTCGCGACACAGATAACTTTTGGGCCCGTACCGGTGAGAGGCGTACCCATCCGACATAAGGGGAATACCAGGACATGCAGCAAGGAGCATATACGAGGCAGAGCCCCATGTAATCTGAAAGCCGTTCTGAATGTCCCAGTACTGTGTGCCGAGCGCCGAGCAAGGCCAATGAAATAGAGGAGCTCGTAGGCCTCACTAAGAATTCTTCCTTGGTCATCGGGATGTGAAGGAATGGGATATGTGGCCGTTATCGAGATGATCTGGGCCACGGTGGCTCGTCCAGCTATCTGAGCATCGGCTGGAGACATCGCAACGAGTGCAGCACGCAGAAGTTGTTTATAGTCATTGCCTCCCTGCGGCATGCCCTCCTGTAAAGTGCGGATGATCCCAATCATGGCCACATGCACCGTTTGACTCTGTTCGGTGGACGAGCGTATGAATGCATCGATTATGACTTCGACATAAGGAGACGACGCCAGCAGCTTGGTGAGGCGCTTTTGGAAGCTGTTGTCCAGACAGAGAGTATAAATCCATATCCTCACCGCTGCAAATATGTCGGCCACTGAGCCGTCGAAGAACGCGGCGTTCCTATTATAGAGCACAAGTAAGTCTCTTATCCAGCGAACCGTAATGGTGTGATGTTGCTGGAGAATAGCTGTGTGCCGTGTAGCCGCGGTCAAGAGATGCTGCTGATGTACCAGTGCAGGCAGATCGTCGATGTCCGGTGCTCTCCCAAACCAGAATTCGAGAACTTCCGCATATGCAGCTTCCAGACATTGACGATTGTCGCCAGAGCTACTGCGAACTGAGGAGCTGAACAGTTTCTCTATGGCGTCCAGTGCATTTTCGTCAGGGGTAAGGGCCGCGCGCTGTTGAAGAGGAAGGGTCGCGTCAAGTCAAGCTCTATAAATAGTTCAACTAACAGACCCACTTTGAGTGTCTTTATCCTTGACGACGCCTGTGCATGGCGGCTCATTTCGCGACGATTTGGCCGTAGAAAGAGAGGACTACGACAAACAAAGGTAAATAACACGCAATTCTTCACGGCACCAGGTTCACGCTCGCGATCCTTGTCTTTCTGCCAGTCCTCTGCATTCATCTTGATTTATGTCTATCACAATCGACAATGAAGATGCGCCACAATTCCTTACGTCTTCACTTGTCACGAGGTATCTCGATTTTGACTTCTGCCATCACCGTGATGCCGGGAGTACTCGATATCGCATACGACAGTGACCTCCGGGGCTTTCCTGGAGCTCAAGATGCGAGGCTCGAGCTGCCACTGGCCCGCCTGGTGAGACTGACCGGTGGACCAGCGGACACTGATCTTACATTCGGTCAACTGATATTGTTACAGGCTCTTACTTCACCAGTGACGATAGGCCTGCGGACGCTGAGACTAAGGAGACTGAAAAAGTTCACCAAAGAAGTCCCCTTGTAAACATACACCCGACACCATTTTCCTTTAGGGTGCTTTTTCTCAGAACCGTTTGTGTGGAATGCGACTCGTGACAACTTCGGAGAAGCCTATATAACCGTGACGTTTCCGTTGAAACGGCATCTCATCGTCTATCATGGCCCCGTCTATCTCTGCTCAGCATGCGACGACAAGACTACCCACCGACGACGATCCGTACCAGTACGCTTTTGGATTTGGAAATCGATTCGAGACTGAGGCGCTGTAAGTTCTCCTTCATTGAGAGGATGCACCGAGAGAATTGACGGAATCGAAGACCTGGTGTACTTCCATTTGCGCAGATTCATCCCCAGAAAATCAAGTATGGTCTCTATCATGAAGGGGTACTATGCCACTGTCCATGCCAATTCCCTAGCTAATATACGTTTCAGATGACCGGTTCGCCGTTCGCCGCTACGCGACCTGAGAATACCAACGCGTGCGTTAGATGCCACTCCCATCGAGGTCATGTATTCACTACACTTCTAGTATGCTGTATCGCATCCGACCTTCAGTCGCTCATCAAGGCTTCACTGATATGCCCGAGAACCCTGATGTATATCTAGCATGTTCTGCCCTTCACGTATCAACGCTGAACGAGGACTGTTAGATCGAATCATGCTTCCTACCGCTCAACCCGAAGGTCAGAGTCAGTCCTACACAGCTAGCCTGGCGACCATTGGACATTCCGAATAAGAACGAGGCCGAAGTGGATTTCATCGCCGGACTGAAGACGATCGCAGGAAACGGAGACCCCACACTCCGAGAAGGACTCGCTATCCATATGTATCTTGCCAACACGTCGATGGAAAAGAAGGCATTCGTAAACAATGATGGGGACATGCTTTTGATGCCGCAACAAGGACGCCTCGACATTCAGACGGAATTCGGAAAGTGAGTGTCATATTTGGGGTCTATTCTCGCTATTGGAAAGTGACGTCCACCTTCTAGGCTGATGGCCAAACCTGGAGAGTTCGTGGTAATCCAGCGGGGAATGAAATACAAAGTCTTGTTGCCTGATGGTCCATCTCGCGGCTGTGAGTGCGAATTTTTGTCTAGTTGGCAGCTGGAGTAACATGGCTTCCTAGACGTCCAAGAGCTCTTTGGTGCTCATTACCAGCTTCCTGAGCTCGGCGCTCTCGGCGGTCATGGACTCGCCAACCCACGCGATTTCGAGGTCCCACTGGCTGCTTTCGATATAGATCAGTCTCCTTGGGAAGGTGAGTCCCCAGTTCGTCACCAACGGATTCCTATTGAAGCTTCAATTTGAACAGTCGTATACAAGTGGGCAGAAGGTCTCACTGATTGATAAACCTTGCTAATAGTATCCCAGAATAGGTGGCAGGTTCTTCTCATGTGCCCAGGACCACACACCTTTCGATGTTGTTGCGTGGCATGGCAAGTGAGTATTGTCCGTACATCGGCTTCGTCGAGACTGACCCAGCCTTGTCTTAGTTACGTGCCCTACAAGTACGACATGAGCAAGTTCATTTTCGTTGGGAGTATCTCCAAGGATCACATTGACCCTTCCTGTTTCTGCATCCTCACCGCCAAGTCAAAGAACCCCAGTATCCCACTCACCGACGTCCTTGTATTCGGTGAACGCTGGGATGTCGCCGATAAGACGTTCCGCCCTCCAGTAAGTGCGTTACTGCGGGTCGACATTCACTGACAGCGTCGTTGGAAGTACTATCATCGTAACAGTGCATCTGAGTTCCTAGTCTTGGTCAAAGGCGAATATGGTGGACGATCCGACTCCTTCGTCCCCGGCTCTATGAGCCACGAGACTGTTTTCTGCCCTCATGGAGGTGCGTCTAGTTCCCTCCAAATTCGACAGTCTGACGCCTGTGTATAGTATCCCATGAAGAACATCAAAAGGCGACTAAAGCAGAGCTCGGACCTCGAAAGATTCACGCCGGAACCATGAGTATGAGCTTGCTTCCCCTTCTCATAGGACGTCGCTAATCCCACTACCAGTGATCATGTTCGAAACCAGCATGATCCTGACACTGACGGACTACGCCCTCCACAGGACCGGGAAGATACACGGTTCGTGAGTTCTTCTGGGGTGTTCTCCAAGGTACTGACCAGGCGACAGAACACGATCCGACGATGTGGAATGGTCTGACGGCCGATTTCATGAATCACCTCGACGAGGTCAACGCTGATCTGGTTGCTTCTGGGCGCGATAAGATTGGCGCCTGATGTGACGACTGATGCTTCGACATTCTAACTGTAACATCATGATGAAGGATTACGAACTGTGTATACCGACAAAAACTGTGTGGTTTTGCGACGTATGAGCTTTGCACATCTGGACCTTTTCGGCCGGTTTCTGCGTAAGAATAGTACAAAAGGACAGAAATAAAAGATGACGTGGTACTTCCCAGAAGCCTGCAAGCTCTCTTGCTAGGGAAGGATCGTCAGAAACACCGGCGAAGAGAACAAGTTGGGAACAAGCATATCGCGCCGAGGAAAGCCAAACTTTACGCCGTTACTTTCGACTCAGTCCCGTGGACTCCTTCCAGCGCGGAGCGCTCTATAATGTCGCGAGATCTTTGCGACGCTACGCCAATGACCAACACATGCTATGTGGTCAAGCTCCTAAGTACGTCGTGATAATTTGCTCGATTGTGATTTGTGGTGGCGCGAGCACAGCGGCAGCGAGTTTTCGCTTTTGATCCTGTTTCTACAACAGTTGTCAGTACCATGTGGCGGCAGGAAACATGGCACAGAGTCTCACCTGCAGGATCTTGTCCTCTATCGTGCCCGGCGTAGTCAGCTTGTATACGAAAACGGGTTTCTCTTGTCCGATCCGGTGCACTCGATTGATGGCTTGCTCCTAGTACTAAAGCATGAGGCGATATCCTGTACGTCTCGAAACGGGGGGAGAGAACGAACCTCGATAGCAGGCGCCCACCAAAGGTCAAGAAGAATAACATGGTTGCAAGCCATGAGGTTCAGACCTGTTGAAGACAATTGAAAGCAACTCGCTTATGGCCAAGGAAAGACATACCTGTACCACCAGCCTTTAGGGAGATAAGCATGATCGTCACGTCTGGTTCGTTGAAGATCTTCTTGATTGACGCCGATTTCTGTTTTGGGGTCATTCGACCGTCGTCTGTCCGCAAGTCAGTCAACGTCGTTGTTGGAAGTGAACAGGCGCTTACATCTGACAATCCTATCAGACATATATCCGTGGCCTAATAGGCAATCCTTCACGATATCCAAAAACGACGTAAACTGCGAAAAGATCAAGGTCTTCTCGCGAGGCTGGCCGGATTGAGTTCGAAGCTTGATCTTGTCAAGGATTTCGAGCATCTGTATCATCTTCGTGGATTCGTGTATCGGGGGGATGTCCAACGGAATACGAGACGAGCGGCGTAATCCGGTGGCCCTAGAGATACAAAAGATCAAAGAGAATCCGGATTTATGATGAAGAGTACTGACGTCGTCTCGAGCAAATCGACGAGGTCTTGACCTTGAGGATAGACGCAAACTCCTCCCTCATCCTCCTCAACGTCCTCCTCCATCTCCCGCCCCTCCAGAGCCGCCCGACGGACGCTATCACACACGAGTTTTGGCAACAAGCATGCTTGTATCGAACGAACTAGTAATGCAAGACTCGATTCGAACTTCGGGATGTGAACTCCCCAAACCTTGAAATCTCTCCGATGAATGATGCGATCGTAGAAAAGACGGTGCTCGGCGCCGAGCGGGCAAGACACTGGTACTATTTTCAGTTCTTCGAGTCGTATCCATTTTTCTGGGTCAGACTTTGTTCGTCGAAGAATGACTCGGCACAGAAAGTTCTGCGATGTTTGTGATTGATACCCGTCAGACAGGGACAGGGAGATGGTAAGGGTAACTCACGCGAAGGCGCATGAGTTCCGACTTCCAGAGAGATGTCCCGCTCATGGACATCAGGTTCATAGATGGGGTGTAGTTCACCCTCAGAAAATCGAATAGCGCGTATAGATCGTCAGCTTTGTTTACGCTATACCATGTCAGAAGGGTGATTTGTGGAAGGACTCGAAGGACCCACATAGGCGTGCCTGTAATACACCAGCGAAACGTGCTTTCCAAGCTTCGACAGAGTTCATAGTTTCTTGTATCGGAGTTTCTGATCATATGTGCTTCATCTAGATGTCTCAATCAGTTTTCGCGGGCAAGAACATGCCTCAAACAGACCGACCTAACACGATTCGGAGGTACCTCACTCGCAGTGCGCCGAACAGAGCAGCTTTGGAAAACTCATGGCCGAGAGTGCTATACGTCGTGATAACAACGTCCTGGTTTGACAAGAATCCAAGATCTACGAGCAAAGGCATCATAATCGACGCGTAACATAGAAGTGGCATGGGTGGTTTACCTCTATTTCGCTTGACACCATGGTATTGATGGATTTTCAAACCAAGGGCGTTGTTGGGATCCAATTTCCTGAGATCCACGAGCCAATTTTCGATGACGCCCACGCTAGGGCAGATAATTCTAAGGGACAATGAGGCCAAGCGCCAAGAAGACGTGTTGATAACAAACAATGTTGGACCCCTTTGGAGTTGGTTGAGTATCCAATGGAATATCAGAATCCACACTTGGGCAGTCTTGCCGAGACTTACGGAAATCGTCAAAGAAATGGCCAAACTGGAAGTGTGAATACTCACCCCATATCATCGGCGAGGATTCCTCCTCTGGACATTGGGTCTCGCTCCATTTCCGGCATTCGATCGCGAGCAAGTACCTGATGCCGCTTGAGCTCGATACCAAGCTCGAACTTCTCTATCGGTGCAATCCATTCTGGTGCCGGCGGAAGCAAGCTTGATGTAGATGGTATTTGCGCTGTGACGTGGTCGGGCGGCGTGCGGTGTAGAGGTGCGGTTTGTAGATCGGGACCAGCGAGATGGGAGAGGTTGGGGCCATTAGTGGGAGAGCGGTGGTCAGATTTGGAATCGACAGGTGGGTGATTGGAGGACGATAAAGGCAAATTGCGAGGATCTGAAAGAGCACCGATAAGCATGCGAACAGAGTTTCCACAGACGTCCTCACCTTGTGCGAGATTGTAGTGGCCTGCTCCCCATAGCCAGGAGGAGAACACGTCCCAAAGATCAGACAGCCAGCCTAACATGTTGACTGGAAGCTGGGAGATAAGACACAAGGATGGGGTGTGTAGCAGATATGCTGACCTATTTACTTATTCCCAGCCATCCCTGCAAACGCATTTTTGAGGCATGACCCAATAAAAGCGTGTATGAAGCGTGGTAGGCCGGGTTAAGTCATACTGGCATTATCGCCACGCCCACATTGCATTACGCGGCAGTCATATTGACTATCATGTAGGGTCCCACGATACACCTATAAGCAGGGCGGGATGGGTTATAACGGGCGAGTGAGAGCACATGGTGGAATGAGGTCAAGACGCGCTGGTCTGTTTGGCCAGGCTTATCCGGAGAAAGCCACGTCGGCAAACGCCGGGCTGATAACCTGAATAGTACCTGGAGCCAGTTTCTTTTCCTTACTTTGACCACCACCACCGGTATAGCTCAACGCCCCAAGACGCCCCTCAGAGGGCGGAGGGCGAGCGTATTGGTGGATGTATTGCGGCCATGCACGACTTATCGCCATCCGACGCGTTCTTCGGGACGCAGGCTTGCGCTTTGCGCTCGACCAGTCTTTGGACGACTGCGCCACGAGATACAAGACCCAAACGGGCTTGATTCACTCCCAACGGCATATCCCCCTCTGGCACTGATTTCGGCTTCAAACGAACCGTTGTCTCGGGAGCGGCTCGAGTCGTCGGCTAAATGCTAGCGCTCGTTCTGCTTCAGACGAGGCGAGGACTTGATTGACACCAGCTTCAGGCGCTGTCGCTTCGCAGGATGCACGAGGGTCGTTGTGTGCCGTATGGAATAATTTTTCGTATGATCCTCTTTTCGCGAGAGTGTCTTCGGGGACCGCCATCTCGTATACATTTCCAATTTTTATGCATTGAAATTACGAGGTTGACGAGTAATGTAACTGCTTCCTTCCATGAGTCGACTTTTGCTCATTCTATCCGCAGAAGACATGGCTTGTGGGTCCAAGTAGTACACAGTTTGTAATCTCGCCTACCAAAAGGGCGCGTTCGGAACCTTCCAATCGATCTTGGTTTTCTATCATTACCATCATCGCCTTTGCCTTCTCACCCAGGCCGTGTTTGTGATTCACCAATGGGCAGAGAAGTCGGATACTCAGCCTTCGCCACACCTGGCACACCAAATGTCCCCTCCGCGCCGGGTCGTCGGTCCGCGAGCGAGGATGGTCTTTCTCTGGCGTCCACGCACCGGATTCCCTCAGTTGCCTGCAGTCCATTCCTCGAATCAGAATAGTTCGTCGCCGAGCCCTTCCTAGTCGCCTAACCGCGCACTCAAGCCAGACCGCCAGGAATCGTATCAAACCCTCCCAATAGAGTACACCACGAACATGCAAAATCTTCGTCGTCGGATTCTTCAACGATGCGTTCTGCGTGGAGAGCGAGAGCGCAGGGATGTGTAGGGACAACATCACGACGACGTTGATGCCGCAGGACACGAACTCGATGGCAGTGTTGTTCAACTTGACAGCGGAGAAGGGGTGGTTAGTGAAGACTTGCCACTTGGTGGCGAATTGGAATAAGCTGGGGCAGTTGCCGGGTATGGTCTCGCCGTTGATCGGGAGGCTGGAGGTGTGTGTGTTTTGTGAACCAAGAGATAACGCAAAGATCCACGGGATGTTCCCAGCAGACGATAATAATATCCAAAAGAAACACACGGAGATTACACAGTATCGAAATAGAGAGCCTGAAGGATGTCAGAGTCCGTCTAAAGTATTCCGAAATATAGGGACCTACGACAGTGGGGTAACTATGTCCAGTGAGGGAGTTGTACGACGGCGCGGCGAAAATCAACGACTCTCCTGTGTACAACGGAGTCACCGCTGGATACGTTCTCCTGAGTAAGACATCGTATTATGCGCATCACAGCAACACTCACTGTAGATGGGATACGGGCCATTGTTCTGCCATCCACATGTGATGCTGCCATCTGTAGCGCTGACCCAGAACTGCGCGAATGACATGAGACCATGTGGGTGATGTTCCAGATTCCTGTCGCACTCACCATCTTCGATGTGTTGAGCGTAGAGCTTGATCCAGCTGGCACTTGAGTTAGGTAAGAATCTTAAGGGGAGCATCAGCGTCTGTCGTGCTACACGATGGGAAATAACGCACAAAGGGTTGTCGTATAAATCAGGTTAGCGTAGCTGCCATCCGAGAGGATTATGAGGTTATCACGCGCAGACGGCAACAAGGAAATGTACACACGCTCCATTAGCAATAGAGTTTGAAAGAGTGTATCCAACAGTGGGTTCAGCTCCGCCAAGATAGCCGTAATTCTGCGTAAAATCGTCAGTCTTCAATTGTGGCAGACTGAAGGAAGTGAAGGCTTACGGTCATGCCCTGGAGGTAGGTATAACTATCTGTCTGTATGAGACGCATCGGCTCGGCGTCGGAGCTGCTGCTGACGACCGTAGCTCCTGAAAGATACCCGATAACACTGCCTGCTTGTTCGATGCGGATGATACCAATTTGCCTGAGCTGTTGTCAGAAGAATTAAGCCAATGTGGAGAAGTGTCCACGTACGTAGAACCAACTGATCCAGATGGGATACCACGCTCTACGAGTAGCGACTCAGAAATTAGCAAGCATGCAAAGAATCGTACCTAGTAAGGCGACGTACTGGCTTGGTGGACCGCACTGGGATTGAAAAGATGCTTAGGGGGCAACGGGGTAAGACCACGAGCCAGGCGATAAGCATTGGTGTCGACACTAGGACTGCTGTGTACAGAGAGAAAAGCGGCGGCGAGCAGGAGCGCAGAGAAAAAGAGAGTGTGAAAATTGGCCATGATGGTCAGAAAGCAAAGATGCGCTGTGAAACTTGATCCAGAGCCATGTAATGGTAACCGAGAGTCGGTCTACGACTCCACATACAGCGGTGGCAAATCCACGACTCGCTCCCGACTTTCAGACAGTCGCACCCCGCTGTCCTCATGGCGCCTAAACCGTACTGGCACCAAACCGTCGTCTGATTCGGGCTCGACGGCTCTCGAGTCGAAATCGATGCCCCGATAAACAGCGCGGGATTGTTCCATCTTCATCGCCATGAGGACAGACGATCCGCCACCAATCGAAGGTATGGTCGCAGTTGACCCACCGGGCATGGATTCTATATCTGACCTACTCGCGCCCTTACTCTCGTTATAGATCAACGCGCCTTGATCTTGAGCAGTGGCAAGGTCGGTTTCGGCGTTGGCAAATGGCCGTATGAATGGCCAGCTGGCAAGGAATGAGGGCGAAGGAGCGTTGTTATCATCACGGTCATTGGGAGTCTCGGCTGAGGGAATTGGGCGGCGGCGGCTGCGGCAGGAGTACCATATGAGACCAGCGACCAGCCCTAGAGCCACCAGGGCGCCTATGATAGCACCAACGATAGCTGGGATAGAATGGGAGTGGGTACCAGTGGAGCTTGCGGCGGCAGATGGGCTAGCACCAGCTTGTGTCGAAGTCCCTGTGGACTCGGTACCAGAAGTCCCCGTGGACTTCTCACCAGCCTCCGTCGGAGTCCCTGTGGACTTAGCACCGGCCTCCAACGACTGAACGAAAAACTTGACTAGCTGAAAGTCCTGCCCTTTGCCGTTCCATCGGAAGAAAAGATTATGTTCTTTGTCCTCTAGTCCGTTAATCGACATGTCAATCGATGTTGCCAGCACCGCCGATTGACCATACTTCGTGGAATTCAATTGGAGGGATTGGATTGGTCCATCATCGATAGTGTACACCCCCGCGGAGGAGCTTGCCAGGTTGATGACATTGGCAGTCATAGACAGTGAGAATCCTGAGATAGTTTTAGTATGTTTCGCAAAACCAAAATCATCGAGGTACAGTACCGGTGAATGTCATGTTCATACTTGCACCGTAGCCTTGAGCCAATTGATAGCCGTCACTGGAAGATGCCGGCCAAGCAGTCCAATGTTCGTCGTACTTGATCGCATCGTCATTCCAAAGAATGGCCCGAGTAGTATCCCTGAATACTGAATCGCCAAATGGCCTGTAGAGAATATAATCTAGCGCGAAAATTCCAAGGGGGATTGTCTCGGGCTGCTGTGGTATCGTGACTATAAGCCGGTGCTCGCTGGTCGAATTCAACCCGTTGAACATGCAAAGTCTGGCTTGTTCGTTCGTGCCGTCTGTCTGCCACGCTGCACCATCATCGACCAGCCAGGGCTCTCCGTCGATTGTACAGTTGTATGACAGCGCTCGAGATCCAAGAGACTCTCCAGAAGGTTTCTCGCCGAAAACCTCGACCGATGTGCCTGGGTCAAATCAGACACTGTGCGCCAAATAAAAGATCGTACATGCCATTGAATGCAAACTGCAAGATGGCTGCACCTCCAGAGACATCTGCTCTACTCTGAGTTTGGTTGTACCATCCGGAATCCGCTCTGATGACTTCTCGAGCCCAGTTGTCACTGTTTTGGTACCAAATGCGATCCATATTGCTGTCGTCGACGACGACAAATGGAGTGTCAGCCATGCCAGTGGGCGACCAGAGTCTGAATGTCAGTAGAGCAGAGTCAAGTGAAGGCGGGGAAACGAAGAGGAGCGATCCGCGAGCTGTGGGTATTTCCTGCGTTCGCCGTTGTGGGTCCACCTGTCACTCGAGATCAGTTGTGCGCATGTGCAACGCCGCCAAGTTACCCATCGTTGCCTAGCAGAGAGCAAGGATCTCAATGATAAAGCAGATGAAACACACATGCATTTATATTACACAAGGTAGATATGTCGCAGGACCTGTACGTCGGATCCTTCAATTATTGGTGCCCTCGCATATTGCCCGGTGGCACACATGATCCTCAGCAATTAGAAACTTGACTGTACCATGTGGCCGTTGGCTTCACCAAATATTAGATAAGGATCTGAATCTGCAGGTGAACGACGCCTATGAATCGCTGTGTGGTTTGAGGGTCATAAAAGATCATAACTTACCTACACAGATGATTCTCCGATAGATAGCGCATGGTCGCTTGCTGTAGAGCGGAGTCAACTTGAGCGTGGAGAACCTGATCGTCGAGCAAAGAGTCAGTGGGACTGTGGGAGGGCGGGCGGTGGGTGTTCAAAATTGAAAAGCAGACCTTTGGTCGGGTGATGCCTTGATGGCCAGTCACGGCTATCACAAAATTCAAAGTCCGGCGTGCTTGCCAACGCCGACTGGTTAGACTCGCTACCAGCCGCTTGATCGCGCCGAACAGTCCGACGGCATGGATGTTTGGCAATCAAGTGTTTGGTCTGTTTGGTCTGTTTGGTTGGGGTGGGGGTTCGGGCGATCTAGCGACTGGGATGGTTCGGCCCCCTTTTGGCAGGAGCACCAAAATCCAAGTTTGAACTTAGCAAAATTTCGCATTTTTGCCAATTTGGTGATTTCAGACTTTGCTCTTGCAACCTCAGCATCAAAGCTCATGACTTCAAATTTCATACAATATATATTGGATACCTCTTCAGTCACAAAGCGCCAGGAATAGGCATAAAAGCCAGTGTAAGGTAGCGAAATAAGCAAAATTGTGCTCAAAAATCACAAAAACTAGAATATCTTGAGAACGGGCTTACCGGAGGGTCTGAAACTTTTCCAGATGAGGCAGAACAACCTTCGGAGACATACTGTCGAAGTTCGGGCCCCTAGGCAAAGAATTCCAGTACTAGCTATGTCCCAAGATTGAGAACCTCGAAATTCAAGGTCTTAGAAGGCAAGGCAGCTATACTGGAAGTATTTTTGAGTACAAAGTAGTCAATGCGACGCAATCTTGGGCCAAGATCACTTGGAAATCCAGCAGAGTAGCCATCCAGAAAATTATAACCCGAGAAAGAGACTTGAGTGGTGTTCAGCAGGAGATAGAGTCCATAAAAGCGGCCAGGATAGCATTCAGATATAACCCAGAGAGGATGTGAGTGTTGCGGGCAGGGCAGAAGTGAGTCAGAGCGAGTCGCAGAGTTGGTCATGGTCGAAAATTACAAGTTCGATGTCACAAAAGCGTTATCCCCGATGTAACGGCCGAACCCTCCCAGCCGCTTCGCCAAAGTGATAAGCGCAGCCACGTGGCGAACGCGGATGGTCACGAGCCTACCGACTGGTAAGTTAGGACGGTCTTCACCGTCAGCTCGAGTGCTCACTTAGTTTCTAGTTTTCATTGCTCGTGATGCATGGATCCAGGCTGATGAGAATCGATGCGGAGGCGACAACAAGTGTACCCCCTGAGCCGCCTTTGCCAGCCGTCAACCAGCCGTGGTCTCAGTGTCGACAGCGACGGCGTCCACCAAGCGTCCACTCCAACTGTTAAATTATTGACTAAGGCAATCAAGCTCTTGATTGGTACGACGTATGCTATATACCCATCACAGTGAGATCAAACAAGAGGGAGTTTTGAGGTAGCACAAAACGCGAAAGCTGATATTCCAGCAGGTTATTTACAAGGTAGATTTGCTACAGTGGATTACTAAGGGATACATCGTCCTCAAGAGGGAGAGTTATTCAAGAAATGGTGATCTTCTTCGGCGCCGTCTCTGGCGCAGACTTGGGGAAAGTGACGGTCAGGACACCGTTCTCCAACGATGCCTTCACTTCGTCTTCCTACAAAATTCATCAGTACTATATTCCGCCACAAAAACAACGAGTCAACATACCTTGACCCCCTGAGGCAAACGCAACACTCTGGAGAACTTGCCAAAGCGGCGCTCTCGTACTGCGTATCCGTTCTCTTCGTGTTCCTCGGAGACCTTGGTCTCACCGGAGATGGTGAGTCGCCCGTCGTGGATATCGATGCTAATATCTTCTTTCTTCAATCCGGGGAGCTCAAACGATGCAGTGACAGTGTTCTTGTCGGCGTCCTCGTGGAGGTCCATTCTGCAATGAAAAGTCAGTACCGTGTTGCTCTGAGATTGAAGCTACTATGTAGTACTCACTTTGGACGCAGAACAGCCGGGGCTGTATTGGTGTTCTCAACCTGCTGCTGGGCGCGCCCGAAGGCGTTCTCGAAGAAGCGGTCGAAGGAGTATTGGGGTTCGTAGTAGTAGACGGACATTGTGTTGGGTTGTAGTGCTTGGTGCCATGGACCACGACTGTAGAGAGTAATTTATACCGCTCGTAGAGTACTCGAACGTTCTGTCGATGATGCAACAGCCTCAGTGTAGAACAAGGCGGAAAGTTCGAGATAATTCGGGGTTTCCTATTTTGGAAAAGATCGTCGGGATGAGTAATCCCGAGCTTATAGTCAAGGTCTGGATTCTTCGAGACAAGACACGGCGTGGAAAATGCATGATGCTGGGCAGTGAGCTGAAACTGAAGCGCTCTATCGCACGATCTGCGTGTCATACATGAGCTGAAAAATTTGGTCCTTCGATGATCATCCGAGTCGGTCTTGCCAGTTGTCGGCAGCCAAGCATTCGAGAGAGCACTAAGTTGATGACAGAAGTCAATCTGGAGGTGAGAAAAGGCCCGCAACAGTCTTCAACATCAACATGGAAGCGGAGAAAGTAGGCATCTGGGCAGCTCGCCGACGCCACATTTCTGTGCGCTGCGCTGTCAGTCACACACCGGCGAGTCTATGAGCTTTTCCAGTTCGACGCATGTTCACCTCTTTGATAGCTGACCTTCGACAGGAGAAGCTTCCTCTGGAGGGAGGATGATGTGGCTACAATTCAGATTTCATGTTTGTAGTACATAGATATTATCCCCAACATTTTCAGTCGTCCCAGGATGGTGACGAGGGACGCGAAGGTTTCACCACGATGATTGTCGGCGGTTCTTCTGCATCTATCGGCTTTCCTGGGTTTGACATCGTGTGGCGTAGGTGAAAGAGGCGAGGCTGTAGGGGTTGGGGTGACTGTCAAAGATCACTTGGGTGGAGAAGATGCGGGGTCGACCGAGGAGATTGCAAGCTGCCGGACATGATCAGTGAGGCATCGATTCGATGAACTTCTGTACGTACTGTTTGTGAGGGAGTAAAAAGTATATGATGGTAGAAAGCGTCGTGAGTAACGCGCCTTTAAAGGTTGGTGTGTACAAGCCGATCAGCGCTGATCAGTCCTAGAACAATAGGTGAGTCGAGAAGAAGGCTGTCCATTGCCAATTTGGTCCATGTTGTTGTTATGAAGATGCCGGGAGGAGACGATGTATCGTGAGCCCGAAGTCCCTCACCTCACCGCGTTGTCAGGGAGGCAGGCTATATACGCCAATGAAAACTCCCGCAGCAGATCGGCACGACGCGCGAAGAGCATAACAAGATTGTCGAAGAAGGGATCCTCCAAGTGGTAACGATATATATGAGATCGTTTTGGGATTCGCGGGATCACGGAAGACGGGACGAAAAGCCCACTATTGCGCGAGCAGTCCTTTCCTCTCGATGATCTCCCTTTCGCGGCTAGTCGACGCGCCACATCTCTGCGCCGTTGTAGCCCATCGGTACCCTCGAGACTGAAGTCCTCCCCGCCATGGCCGAATCCTGCGTATGTAGACTGCACCTAACCCTACTAACAACGGATTATTCTGTCAACGACTCGAGTATCTCTCCTTGACTTAGACTTCCCCAATGACAAACAAGGACCAGAATACTCGTTCCCGCCCCCAGGCTGCCTCACCTCATCCCGTATTTACTATGCCTCGTCTCATCCCGTATCTACCCGCTGCCTCGCGTCTCCAAAACGCAGCTGTTTGTTGACGACTAATGGAGACCGGAAGGCATACCGCACATGTATGTACGTGTGGGTACCGGTGGGGATGTCCTCCGAAATTCAATATGCGACCATGGGGCCCCGCTCTCCATACTTGTCCATCATTGATCTACTCGTCGTGGTGGTTCGTGACTCGTGAATCTGATTTGGGGTGCTCGTATCGTAATGGATGAAGATGGTGAGGGCGAGGCCGCTGTAAACACTGATTTCTGATTTTCGTGATAAGTTCCTGATTTTGATTCATCTTTCGTCTACTTGGCGATTGGGTATCCAGCTTCGCCTGGTGCGTAGATCAGCAGGTGATGTGCCGATGTAGCGTCGGAGGTTTACCGATGGGAGGACCGTGCTCCGATGTGTGAGGATCGCGTTCCCGCGTTCGCATTCCCGCCGCACAACATACTTGGACTCGGTTCATAACCGGTCTCGCAACGAAGTCAGCTGTCCCGCTCTGCATTCATTCCTCGGCCTGATCATCGGGTTCACTAGCACCACCGTAGCGGTCAAGTCGCGGTAAAACGGACGGAGCCTGGATGGGTATGTAGGATTGAGTTAAAATAATAGATAGATACAATTCGCATGGGGGAGGACATGCGGGGGGAACAGGAACAGATTCAGATTCGGGGGAGGCGCGACCCTAGAGCCCACAACGAATCATGCGTCATCCCCGAATGAGAGCAAAGTTTTGTTCTTCTTTGCCTTCTTCGTCTTCTTCGCTGTGCCTTTCGAGGAAGACGCCGGCTCGTCCTGATCAGAGTCCCTCGACGTGATGGCCACGCGTTTGCGTTTTGCCGGTGCCTTGGACGAGGACGAGGAGGAGAAGGAGAGACTGTTCGTTGATGTGGCGCTTTTTTGTTTCTTTTCCGGTGCAGTTTCGTTACTGGCACTGGCTGAAGGAGGAGAAAGATCTGCGGGATCGGGGAGTGGTGGTAAGCCTTTCTCTGAGTGGATACGAGTTGTTAGAAATTGCGCAGAAAGTCATCAATGTGCTTACCTTTGCGTCGGACGTTTTCTGCCTCGCGTTGAGTCAGATGCTTGCCCTCGCGTAGCACGACGACCTGCGGCTTCTCGTCGCCGTCGTCTTCGTCTTCGCTGCCGGGCTGCGAGGCGGGACGTTCGGGTATGGCGGGGCGCGGTCGGCGGGGGATGGGGGGACGCCCTGAGCCGTCGTCCTCAAACTCGTCGTCCTCATCCTCTTCGTCGTCGTCGGGGATACCCGCCATGCGGTTCTGCAGTTTCTGGAGGAAGGCAGGGGTGTTCTGACTGTAGGAGAGCCGCGAGGACAGCTGATGTCGCGTCGGTTCCTTCGGGGCCATCGCAGCGACCGGGGGAGATAGCGCCGGTCAGGCAGACGCGCTGGGCGCTGGGTGGCACGACGAGCAAGAGTGGCTGGTCGTCGTCGATGACGGTGAGGAGCAGAGAACGAAGCCGCCGGCAACACGGGTTGCCTTCTCCCACCATCAGCACACTATTTCTACTATCCCGCTGGCCCGCCGCCGCCGCCGCCAATGCTAGCCTTTCTGAGCGCCGTCTGGGCCATCTTCGTGTCGTTCTTCGTCTACAAGCCCGCCAAGCCGCCTACATCGCCTATCCCAACATCCTCAACACCGTATAATCGTGCGCCCACATCCACTCACGAACTCGCCGCCTGTTGACCCTTGTAACCTTAGCACACGCGCCACGGCCAAGGACGCCCCGATATCGGTCCCACTCTGCCCGGCTCAGCGCCCGCCCACTGCCATACACGCCAGATCGGTTGCCATCCATCCTCAAGCATCTGTCCACGGTCTCACAGCACGTCGCCAGCGAGAACGCACGGCGTCGCGATCCCATCATCGTCGCCGAACGCGGCGCAGCTCTGCCAACATTGCCTCCGCCAGAGATCTGCGTGCAGGACTGGAGCTCTGTCAGTTTCAACATCAGCGATCTGTTCCCTGCGCCATCTGAGCCTTCTACTCCTACACCTGCTCTGCCTGTCGAACGAATCGAACGTCCGTCAACGCCCACTGTATCGCACCAGCCTACTCCCGCGGTCGACTGTCCGTCAACGCCTACTGTACCGCAACAGTCTACTCTCGAACAAGATCAAGCACGACCTGCGCCTGTCAATCCCGACGTCAAACGCGTGTCTATTTCTTCTTCTTCTCCTACATCGCCCTTGTTTTCTAGCTCCTTTGATAATACACCTCAAACAGCCGAAGATTCCATCTCACTGCCAGACCTAGAGTCCGGTCTCGAAAGCTCCGCGGTCATTGTCATCAAGTCCATCCTCCCTGGTTCCAACTCGATGCCAAACGTTCCAAACTTTGCCTTTCCGATCTCCAACTGCACGTCATCTGCTCTCTCTGCCCTGAGCGGGGTGCTCTGGGACCATGGGGAAGCACATGCTACCGCCATCCTCCCTACGCATTCTATTTCATCCCCGCAGTTGACCAGTACTCCGCCGCGTACCACCAAGCGAAACAGCGCGCTTCCTTATCCCGATCTCTTTGACTTTGACATGTATTCCTTCCCCTCCAGCGACAGCCTCAAGTCCCAGTCTTTCCTCTTCGGCGATACGAGGAATTCTGACTTTTTCACGTTTCCCGCAAACATGTCATATTCAGGATCGCGGTCTAGGTCGGAATCACGTATCTCGGTGTCCATGAGGACATCGGCTTTACTGGCGAATCTGAATCATAGCTTGGTCGTCATCTGCGAAGAACCCTCTTCTTGTGTGTCGGAACCTGATCTCGATATCTCAATTGATAGCAGCATAGCGGAACGGTTGGAGGCGGCGTGTGAGGACGTATCTCGGTTCGAGTGGACAGAGAAAGAGTTCCTGCGTATGCTCAACGCTGTCTGATTGATGGATTCTTCTTTGCAGGGATACCGCGATGTGTGCTCGTGTAGGTCGCTAAACGGGAACTGCTTAATTTTCATTTCGAAATTCCATCATCACGAGATGTTTTCACTTGCGTCCCATTCCTGGAGATAAGTCCCCATTTCCGCACTCGGATTCTTACAATGTCGTGTGACCACTGCCCGGAGGGGTTAGCAGTCCGTGTTTACTGAACCACTCCACTTCTTTTTTGATGCCATCCGACGGTATTTAACGAGGTGTTTACGGTTCCCCGCTTCTCCAGGTTCTCCCCCCACCTTCTCCTCTTCCCCCCACCTCATCCCTGCGATGTCCGACGAAAAGTCGATCGAAGTGGAGGAGCGCAACGAGCACATGCTCGCTGAGGGCATCGTGAACAATGTCAATGCGCGCATTCAGAATCCGCTTCATGGGATCCCGCAGGCGACTCTCCTGCACCAGGTAGAGGAGTTCGTGGCGGAGAAGGGCTTTGAGGAGCATGTTGAGACCTTCAAGAAGGGCGCGCTCCTCGCGCAGCACCCTGCCGACTTTGAGTCGCTATCTATTCTCGACGAAGCCGACCGGGAGACTCTCCGACGGGAGACAACGCGTAAGTGACTGGTCTCTGTATTGAAGCTTGTTCGATCGATAGCTGACAATGGTGCGCGCTTAACAGACAAATGGCACCAACCGCGCGATTTGTACATGACAGTCATCCTGTGCTCGTTGGCAGCTGCCGTACAAGGATGGGACCAGACCGGCTCGAATGGCGCCAACTTGAGCTTCCCGCAAGAGTTCGGCATATCCACCGCTGACGGGGACCCGAATCAGGAAAAGCATGAGTGGATCGTGGGTATGATCAATGCCGCGTACGTATCTCCTCCCATCATGAAATGGACTATTGAATTGACTCTCCATTTGCTCTAGTCCCTACATCGCAACCGCCCTGGTCGGGTGCTGGCTGACAGATCCGCTCAACAACTGGCTCGGGCGGCGCGGCACGATCTTCTTCTGCGGTATCTTTTGCACATTCTCCGTCATCGGCTCCGGGTTCGCACAGACATGGCCTCAGCTCTTCATCTGCCGTCTCCTCCTCGGACTGGGTATGGGCCCCAAAGCCACTACCACGCCTGTGTTCGCTGCTGAGAACACCCCCGCGAGCATTCGCGGTGGATTGGTCATGAGCTGGCAGATGTGGACCGCGTTCGGTATCTTCCTCGGCTTCTGCGCCAACTTGGCGCTGAAGGACGTGGGGAGAATCGCGTGGCGGCTGCAATTGGGTAGTGCGTTCCTCCCCGCTGTGCCACTGGTCATCGGGATCTACTTCTGCCCGGGTTAGTTCCCATCTTTCCTCTATCTCTCTTTTATCATCATCTGACTTGTCTTTTCGGTTTAGAGTCTCCACGTTGGTACATGAAGAAGAACAGGTACCAGGATGCGTTCAGGTCCTTCAAGCGCCTGCGCAACTCGGAGCTCCAGGCCGCGCGCGATTTGTACTATGTCCACCGCCAGCTCCTCGTCGAGCACGAAGTCATCAAGGGCAGCACATACTTTGGAAGGATGGGAGAGCTGTTCACTGTCCCTCGGTACGTTTTCCCTTCCGACTCTATTCAATTGTAGCTCCACCCACTCATACTGTCATCCGTTATCTAGTGTCCGCCGCGCCACTTTGGCATCTTGGGTCGTGATGATCGCACAACAGATGTGTGGCATCAACATCATCGCGTTCTACTCTTCCTCTGTCTTCCTCCGGGCCGGCTACAGCACAAACCAGGCGTTGTGGGCCTCCTGGGGCTTCGGCTTGGTCAACTGGGTCTTTGCGTTCCCTGCTGTTTGGGTACGCTCTTTTCCCCACAACTGATTATCCCCTTTCGCATTTTGACTTTTTTTTATTCGTTTCATTTAGACAATTGACACTTTCGGTCGCCGCAATCTCCTGCTGTTCACGTTCCCGAACATGGCGTGGACCCTGCTTGCCGCCGGGCTCTGTTTCCTGATCCCTGACGGGAGCAGTGCCAAGGTGCCCCTTATCGCGCTGTTCATCTTCATGTTTGCTGGTATGTCTGCTGTGTATACATTTCGCTCTTCCTGCATGCTCACGGCTGTGTATAGCCTTCTACTCCCCAGGAGAAGGCCCTGTTCCATTCACATATTCCGCGGAGGTCTTCCCTCTCACGCACAGAGAGATGGGCATGTCCTGGGCTGTCGCGACCTGCCTCGGATGGGCAGCCGTCCTCAGTATTACGTTCCCCCGCATGTTGACTGTCATGACGGAAGTGGGCGCGTTCGGGTTCTACGCGGGCCTCAACGTTATCGCGTTGGTGATGATCTTCTTCCTCATGCCGGAGACGAAGCAGCGCACGCTGGAGGAGCTCGATTATGTGTTCGCTGTACCGACGTGGAAGCACGCTTCGTACCAGGGAGGCACTTACCTTCCGTGGTTCATCAAAAGGTTCGTCGTTGTTTGTAGATTGGTGATGGACTGGTTGCTTACGATTTGGGCAGATATATCTTCTGGCAAAAAGATGCTTATCTGGAGCCTCTCTACCACCTCGAGGAGGTCGAGAGTATCACTGTCTTTGAGAAGGGCGTTGGCCACTAAGGACCTATGTCCTAAGAGTTTTGACTTGTATTTTTATGCATTTGTTGCTTCTCATTTTTCTTACGAATACGAATGATAATGATTCTTTGCATCGTAGCACCGGCAGTTTTACTCATATTATGACAGTATAAGACATATCTAAAGGCTGCGTCAGATGTTGCTCAGAGCTTTGAGCTTGATGACAGTCAATGCAGTGGGTCGTATTGAATATCCAATCGAGCGACCGCCACAACACCGCCATTAATGACGGAACCCTAACCCCAAATCCCAACGCCTCTTGATCCATAACCATGCCCTTCTCATCTGCAAACTCAAATATGACAGGACGACAGCGCAGGACGCGACCTTTTCCATGACATACTCGTTCCGAGTCTTAGAGCTCAAATACTCGTTTGGTGAGAAAGTTCCAAGATCTTCCGATACTGTGTACGAATAATGAAACCTTTCAGGCGCACTGTTGCATTCTGTTATCCGCGGCCGGTGCGGGCTGCAAGTCCCGCCTGAAACCTCGGATAGTCATCGCACTGCATCGCGAATTGTAAATTGCGCGGATTAAAAATGACGTCGGAAGAATCCACTAGTCTGCTGACACGATTTTCCCAGTAGAAGGCAGGGCTTAGAGGTATAAAGCTGATGGTCGTCTACGGTTCTGCGTCCGAGTCCTCATGACTTTGTTTCGTCTTGTAACCTTGGCCCTTGCCACTGTGGCCACAGTCCTAGCACAAGACGGATTGGAAGGCAACCTCTCAAGTGATGGGATCTTTGCTCTGTTTGCAGACGACCAAGGGTACGCTGAGGCAAGCGCGCCCTGTATGTATCCTTCGCGTACCAAGATTCTGACGCGGATGCTAATCAATCCACAGTCAACCTCCGATATGATTTCATCGAGCCCATTGCTGTCGCGTATCCCAGTACCACCGAACAAGTCGCCGCTGCAGTCGCCGCTGGGTCAAGTGAGAATTACCAGGTTGTCGCAAGAAGTGGTGGGGTACGTCAAGATCACCCACTCCTGCTCACCCACATGCTCACTCGATCGTCTCAAGCATAGCTACATAGCCAATGGTCTCGGAGGGAAAGATGGCGTCCTCGTCATCGATCTCAGTAACATGACATCCATTTCGTACGACGCGTCCACTGGCTTCGCCACATTACAAACTGGCCTTCGTCTGGGCGACCTTGCTTTGGCGCTCAACGCTGAGGGACGCGCTTTACCCCATGGAACGTGTCCTTACGTTGGCCTTGGAGGCCATGCTGGTTCGTGTCATTTGACTTGGTTGTGTGATAGGTACTCATGGACTGATACAGCGTCTGGCGGCTTTGGATTCACATCGAGATTATGGGGCTTAACACTCGATACTATCCAGGAAATGGAGGTGGTTCTCGCCAACGGCACTGTTGTCACTGCTTCCAACGACGTTAATGCGGACCTCTTTTGGGTACGTCTTCAAGATAAACATCCATACCGGTGCAATTCATTGTCGCGATGTTCTTCCCCTTGATCGACATGCACATCACCATGCTCTCTGTTAGATGATTTATCGAACTAAACACATCCCATGTAGGCTATGCGCGGTGCCGCACCTTCATTCGGGATCGTAACCTCGCTGGTTGTCCAAACTTTTCCTGCACCAGACTATGCCATCGTGTTCCAATACCACTGGGATCTCGACGCGTCAGACGCTGGCTCCGCGTTTGTGACCTTCCAAAATTACCTCTTCAGCAATATCGAAGCTGCTATTGGTATGGAGATTGTCTTGACCGCGGGTTCAGAGGAAGGAATAGTAGGCTTCGGCCTGTCAGGTGGATACTACGGTGAAAGCGAGGCTACGCTTAATGCCACGCTTGCACCACTTCTGGCTGAACTTCCGCCGTACTCATCGAGCAGCCTGAGCGGTAACGGCACGTACATCGACAGCGTCATCGTCTTTGCTGGCGGGACTTTGAACACCCATGCGGCCTTGGACGTTAACGATACGTTCTATGCGAAGAGCCTTATGACACCAGAGGCGGAGATCATCAGTCTTGAGGCGTCTACTGCCTTCATGAACTATCTGGCCACGGAAGGGTTCCACAGCGAAACAGTGAGTTGAATGTTGATTCATGTCTTGCTAAACTTGATACCTTCGTTAGAGCTGGTTCATACAACCTGAAGTTTACGGTGGGACTAACAGCAAGATTAATTCGGTCAACGTCAACTCCACCTCGTTTGGCTCCCGAGATAGCCTGCTTACGATCCAGTTCTACACTTCTAGTGGAGAAGAACCGTTCCCTGAATCTGGTTTTGCCTTCCTCGATAACATGGTCGCTAGCATAACCGATAACATGGGCGACGATTGGGATTATGGCGCGTACTATAACTATCCTGATGATCGACTTGAGGACTGTGAGTGTTTTTGAGCCAGGCGATGTCAAGAGACTGACCTTCAGATAGGGCAACGCCTCTACTACCGTGGCAACTATCCGCGACTAGACGCGCTCAAGCCCGTATACGATCCTCATGGTGTCTTCAATTTTACGCTAACGGTGGATCATAACTGAATGAACATAAAGCATACTGTATTTATCAAATCTGGACTTTGTACAAGTGTCATATCGAAAGCAATTCATAATACATACTAGGTGCAAGGTGGATAGTCCGTCATAAAGTCATGCAAGAAGGGTCCCCCTCGTCGTCACTTTCGAAAGACCTTGTCGCGTATGCCCTGGCTGAGCCGCTTGAGGACGCTGCGTTTCCGCATGTCCTTGTACTTGTATGACCCCGCACCGTCGTCTGCCAAAGCCATACGCAGCTCGGTCTCTCCGCTCATACAGAAACCGGCATGAAGTTTGCTGGATGGGGGAATGTAGCCGAATTCTCCTGGGGTGTACGGACCAGAGCTGGTTGAAGTAGAAGTGAATGGGTCATCGTGGTCAAAACTCGACGAGGTGGTGGGGGATGATGGACGGAGGAGGGAATTAGTGTCAATGGGTCGAAAGTCGTGCGAAGTAGATGGACGGGGTATTTCCTTCCGGATGACGGAGGAGTAGTATGGCCTGCGCGGGTGTCCGAGGTGGGGTATATTCACAGGCTGGGACTGGGCTCGGTGGTGGGACAACTGGAGGTGCGTGATGGGTATACTGGATGTGCTGACGGATGCAAAATAGGGCGCCGCTGTGTGAGGACGAACCGGCTGGGATATTGGACGACGGGAAGCATGGGTATGCGATGGGAAGTTTGGACTGATTGGGCTAGAAGCGGGGGCGGACATGCGCAGGTGGTTCAAGCCTACTTTACGGCGCAAGACCCTATTCTTCTTATGCGACGTTATGTCTCCCTGCAATGAGACAGAGTCGTAAGAGGAGGAGTCGTGAGATGGAGAAGCGGACGTGGAGGACATGGTTGTCGTGGTGCTGAGTGCGTTATTCCGGCGGTCTACGCCTTCGATGGTCCCACGTTCGCTGAGCGAACAGGTAGAATGCTTCCGTCGCGAATTCGTGGCCACTTTATGGGCAGGTGGACCAGTGTGGGTCTAAGGTAAAGAAGGGAAGGTATCAAGACTGGTAAGGATTGGGTTTACGCTAATCACTGATGCTCACCGAAGACGTCACTTTGGCAACGCTGCTACTGGACGCGCCATCAGCAACCCGACCAAATCTCTTACGGTTCCGGTCAAGAGACGGTGATGGAAACAGATCGGGATGTTGCCCCGCAGGATCGGAGTCCTCCTCTACGCACGGGAGTAAAAGATGCGGAATATTGACGAGGATGGGAGTGTTGTGCAGGGTCCATTGGTCCTCAATGCTGGCCACGTTGTGTGCTTCCGCTGCCGACCAGGTCGCGCGCCACTTGCGTGGCGAGGCAGGAGGTGGCGTGGATGGCAGGATGTGGGGTAATCGCTGATGCGTGTGCTTGGTGGCAGGTCTGGTGACGTATTCTAGAGTGAGGCCAGAGAACGACCATCTGCGGCGCGGTGTGCGTTCCGTGTTGCAACGACAAGGTTGGTGGGCCGACGTGGCACTGCGATCCCCACAGTGGGTGCATACGAGGAGCTGTTCGTGGGGAAGAAGCCGAAGGACTGGGAGGGATCTGGAGTTCTGCAGATCAAGCATTGATATCAGCACTGGTATGAACGTTCAAATCCGAAACATGTACTGACCTTGTTCAGCTTCCTCTCCTCGACGTCGAGTCTTCGGTCTGGAAAACCTGGTATCATTGATATACGGTGAGCCAGTGGTATAAGATCGTCGGCTGAGCCACTGATGTCGTGAGAAGTCGTAAACGTCGTAAAAGAAGAGGACCGGAGGTCAGCGACCAGTCAGCTATATCTGCTTGTTGCTGGTCCCTTTTAAAAAGAGGCGGCACCGCCGGACGGGATAGGCCTTTGAAAAGCAGGGTCGCGGAAACACAATGGCTGGCCGGATAAAGAAAGGCAGGTTTAGAATGACGGACGGCGAAGCGGAGATGGATAACACGCTGCATTCTGAACTATAAATTCGGTATCATGGTGAGAACGTAGACTGGCACGGGGCAATGTTGTTCGCTCATGACTTTTGTGTATTAGGACGCGTGTTCCTTATCTGATCTAATTCCATTTGGTCTCGGCAATATGCAGGCTAGGGTCCCGACTGACCCGAATTCCGAGCGAACGAGCTTTCTTATTGACCGATGGTCAACACTCTCAAGTACTCTAACCCAAACAACGCTTATCTTTCAGCTCAAAGTCCGACGCACATTGTACCGCCTGGAACGCAGTTGTGAGGTACAGTATGTGGTGTAGACATCGTGAATTGTGATTTATGTAGAGATCGTCTTTTCTCTTTGGCTTCAAGGGCCTTCCGTTCTGGTCAATGAGGGTAATGTACCCGAAAGAGCCTTCCAGTTGATACTGGTACTTCCTGAACGGCCCGAGAAAATCAGTCTGTGAATAGACATACGAGACCAGATTGGCTGCAAGTCCTTTGCGGCAAGTACGAGTACAACTATTGCTCGAGCTTTGAGTTTCTCAAATATGTATACGCCACATCAGCTGCACGGCTCTTTGCCTGACGACTGTTTGTTCCTGTGCCCCTACCACGCTCGATTCCGTCAACTAGGAGCAGCCTAAGTATGACACGACTGAAAACAGATGTGCTCACTCACTTTTGCAAGAAGCGGTCCATGCTGGGTTTTTGTCGACTCCCGAGGGCGTCACTATCCAACTGAGACTTGTAAGCTTCCCATGAGCTTCTAGCCATTCGGTTAAATTGGTGGGTTCCGGGATACTTTTCATCAAACGTAGAATGCCACTTGGATAGAATCTTCTGAGCCCTCGTGTAGATAAACGCGCCCATATATGATTAACATACCATCATTCACTTCGACAACATGCGTCCTAATGACTTCATCCACTTGTAGAGTGTCATCCTTCCAGAGCGAATTGTGAGATTCGTCACACAAAGAGATCCAGGTTTCGTCATTCACGATGGCGATGTTGGCAGTTAGGTCCTGGGGGAATGCACCGGTTAGACATTGCGTAGGGTATAGCACAGCCTGAACACTCGTACGTCCTGGAGTATATGGTTACCCAACTGAGAGGACGGGTTCACAAACTGAGATATGAGGTGAGTAAGCTGCAAGTCCGTAAGGGGACGGACAAACCCCTTCGGAATACTCAGGATAGAATGCCAGATCCGCCACTGGCTGATCCAACGCCTCACGGCCTTGACTCGAAGAGGATTGGCCTGTGAATCCAAGAGAGCGCGGGAAAGTGTCTTGCCAGGGGGATCCGGATAGACCGTGGAAGCGTTGGTGGTCCTTGGAACTTGGCTCCTGTTGACTGACCTTGACTCGTAGTTCGCGTTTGATGAAGGTTTCTTTGACAGCAACAGTGATGCCTCGCACGAAGACACATTGGTTCTCGGCGTCAGAGCTGGCACTGTGACCAGACTGCGGGAAACAACGTGTGTCCAGGCCAAAGTGGGTGCTGCTCGACGAGCTCAAGGTTATTTTTCCCTCGCTCAGTCCAGCTGCGATGAACTTTAGAGAAACGCTCCGCACGTCTTCAGGTTGATAAATGGCGGCATTTCCCCATGACTGGCATTTATCGCAGCCAGTGACGAGATAAAGGGAACCATTTGGTACTCCGCGTCCAAGTGCCCCGTTGGTGTATTGGTACCAAGAGACTCCGTTGTCCATAGCGTACTTTTCATACTTGGTAGTGTTTTTGGCGACGTAGCGGTGAGCACCATTTGGGAGAACCAAGATCGCGGCCTCTGCCCTGCTTGTACTGAATTCAAAGCCGAACCGCCGCCGACAAGCCTGGCGTATACTCTCAGTAGCTAGACTAATCACGCTGTGAAGAGCACATACCCGGCCTGTCCCGACCCCTCCAAGGCTATACTTTGCTTCGCAACATCAGCACTAGTAATCGCCGACTCCTTCTTGTGTATGAATGCAGTTTTCCGGATGGGATGGGGATCGTCGAGTAGTAGAGGATAAAATTTGGGAGGTACCCCACCATCATTTATGGGATCAGCGGGAGACGCATGGACGTTGAAAAGATAGTCGAATCCTCCGTCTCCTGTCAGCAGTGGCAGGCCAACGTCCCCGATGCTGACGCCAGACGCCTTGTACTCTGCAGAAAGATTTTCGTCTAGGTCGGGGATCCAGAGTGGGTACCCATTGCCAGTGCGGGTCAAGAGGCGACAATAGACGACGACGCCGCGGTGATCTGACATGTAGGTCCTCAGAGAAGGATGAAAGCTGTATAAATTTCGGCGTCAGTTATTGTCAGTCACTGCCTCAGATACGGCTCCCAGTCTCGGCTTCCCACGACGATCTCGGCAAGAGGAGCATAAACATCACAGCTTAGCAGTATAGGCAGACCGGATTGTGGGCAATCGCACCCACAATCAGACTGGCGGAGCAAAGTACGAGCAGGCGAGTCAGCGGCCATCGGCGCGCTCGGCAAGTTGAATCACATGATTGTAGATCACGCGAAAGAGTCAAACACGATCGAGTTGCTTTCTTTCATACTCTCAGCATACACTGTTGACGCCTCTCTGCTGATGAGAAACAAGAATGGCGCAGGCGCATTTCACCCGCCGTTCTGCCAAAGGCGACAGTCGAACTCTAGTCGGTAAGTATGAGTGGCTGGCCGCCCTTATGTTGCAAAGATTGATGTACTCTCTCTTACAGATGATGAGGATGAAAATCCATTTACCTCGTCTGCTGCTCCAGCCAGAAAGTCCGTTCTTTATCCAGATCTCTCGCAACTACCCCCGCCGAAAGTCAGCAAGCCGCGCAAGACCAGTGACACGGTTCGTCTAGGAAGGCTCGATGTTCTTGAGCCCACCTCTCCAAAGCGTTCATCAACCAAGAACGTGCACCCACCCACTCCCACCAGTAATCCACGCCCAACGCGGTCAGAACAAGTCAGATACGACGAGTCTACTACTTCATGGGCCGCTGATCCTCGCACTCCTACGCGGTCGTCACGCTCTGCGAAGGCAGTCGTCCCAATCAACGAATCTTTTACCTACCACAGGTCGAGCAGTCACATTCCTTTGGCGGACCCGAACGAATGGATATCGACCTTTGATACACCTATTGGCAGGGCTGCCATTCGTGAATCCGCTGCTGCCGCTTATCCCAGCCCGTCTCCGGAGTCGAGGAGATCATCGTCGTCCGTAAAACCTGGTCAGGCTTCTGCTGGCAAGTCCAGAGCAACTCCAGCTTCGACCTGCCGAGCACCTCCGTCGCCACCGCCTACCCCGCCCGTATCCAAGGCCAGAGCATCGAAGACTAAACCCGTTTCATCAACCTCTCAATCGTCACAGACGCCCGGGTCGATCCCAGTTCCAGCTGAGTGGCTCCAGGAAGAACCGAAGGGCAAACTGTTCAAGTTGCCGCCCAACTTCGCGCTCAAGCCCCACCAAGTCATCTCTCGTTCGTGGATGGCAGAGAAGGAGAACGACCCGAGGTTTCGTGGCGGTATTCTAGCCGATGATATGGGGTGAGTCATTTTCCTGGTTCTCGCAGCTTTGTGTCGCTAAATTCTCCTAGGTACGGGAAGACTATTCAAGGCATCTTGGTCATCTTCGATGATAAAGTAGCTAATCCAACTGTTGGGCCCACTCTGTATGCCCTTCATCCCTTCCCTCTTCGCACTCCGTTGAACTTCTGATTCAGGATCATATGCCCTAATGGTGTTATGGCGAACTGGCAATTCGACGCTTATAAGCTGGATCCAAAGGAGAAGCACAAAGTGTACCTCTATCATGGAGACAAGCGAAACCCTAGTCAGTTCGTCTGTCCTTTCGGTATATATTCGCTCAAATGGTCTTTTTGACAGGCGTCAAGTTTCTTGAAAGTCAAGACATCGTCATTACGTCGTATGGCATCCTCAGGAGCGAATACAAGCCACTGGGAACCAAGAAGCCTCAAGGATACGAAACCAGACCGGGTGCAAGAGCGGAGCGTGGCATTCATGCTGTTATTTGGCGCCGAGTTATAGCAGGTAGACCGTGTCTACTAATATGCATCGGCAGTTTTGACAAGATTTCACTCAGATGAGGCTCATAATTTCAAGTCTCCGGCGACACAAGTTTACGCTGCCGCTCTCAATTTGAAGACTTCTCGTCGTTGGAGTCTCAGTGGCACGCCAATGTAGGACACTCTCCCCTTTTTGTATGACAGACTCATGAATCTTCGGTTAGCCACAACACCATTGGGGACCTCTACGCGCAGTTCGACTATCTTGGAATCAGAAATCTTGCGCCACCCATCGACAAGAAAGAAGCGAAGAGATTGACCGTAGCGCCTCAAGTGGTTACGGCGCTGCGAGTATGTTTAGTCTCCGCGCATGTTCTCCCGATTCTGACAATAGTTTTAGGTTTTCCTCAAGGAATGCATGCTCCGTAGGACAAAGAACGATCGGTACCAATGGGTGCCGCTGGCCAAGCCCGTACGAAAGATTATCGAATGTCATTTCAGCACAGCCGAACAACGGTTTTACGACTGCGTTGAGGCGGGCGGTGGGTTCAGTGTGTGGGGGAAGAGGATACCCACCTTTGATAACGGCTTAGTGCGGCTGATGAGGTCTGTGCAGGCGTGTCTCTTCCCCCCTCTGGTCTACCAAAACATCGACCAAGCTGAGGCGAAAGAGGAGTTTGATTTGGACGATATCAAGATCGTGGCTGAGGACCCCGAGGGCAAGGATTTGGAGGATCTTGTTGAGGACTTGTACGTCCTACTTTTCTTTCCCTGCGCTATCCAATCGACTGACTCGTATTCTAGACCAGAGCCCGCACCGAGACGCCGTCATGCTCTTGACATTCCACAGATCGAGGTATCTAGCAAGATGTTGAAGCTAGTTGAGGTTCTCAAGGAGATCAAACAACGCCCGGGGAACGAAAAGACCGTCGTCTTCTCTCAATTTCCTTCCTTCCTCGATCATGTTGGCGCGTATCTCCATAAGAAGGGTTTCAAGTGCAATCAATGTGAGTGGCTATCATGGTCCCTAATGATGTGATACTAAAACGAGTTTTGGGCAGACGACGGCCGGATGAGCGTGAACGAGAAATTACATGCGATCCAGGATATCCGATGCGATGCGGCGACGACGGTCATGCTGGTTTCGCTCAAGGCGGGAGGGACTGGTCTGAACTTGACAGCGTGCAATAACGTCGTCCTCCTCGACATCTGGTGGAATCCTGCCATCGAAGAGCAGGCGGTCAACCGCGTGCATAGAATCGGGCAGGACAAGACGGTGTATATCTACAAGTTGACTATTCCTGGTACAGTCGAGGATAAGATCTTGGAGGTGAGTCGCCTTCACTCGTTTGATTTAGGACGGCAACTGATGATCTCGTGTCTTTTGCAGAAGCAGATCAATAAGTCGAAACTCGCGGCTACGGTGTTGAAGCCGGAGGAGTTGGAGACGAAGGAAGAGAAGACGGAGAGGGAGAAGGAAGCTTTGGAGAGGGAGATCTTTTCGGAGATGTGGGGTCGTTGAAATCTTGTTCTGTGGCGTGTAACGTGCTCTGCAAAGTCGAACTACTATCGTCTCATGTTTTTGCGTATCTTGTGTGTTCATGTACTGTATGTAATAGTCGAGCTGTATGTAGCCATTGTTGTAGAACCCTCTAAATAGTATAAGACTTGGTTGTTGTGGCGTGAAGAGAATCTATAAGCATACTAGATTCAAGATTGAGGCACATTCTAGTATATTGAGGGCTAGTTGTTCGTGTAATACGTAGGAAGTGGTCCGGGAGCATAGTCAGTGTACATGACGAGTTAAGGTCAATTCCGTTCGTGCTCTAGAAACTCCTCCGTCTATCATCATTGTGCTGCTTATGATAACTGCGCCCCTCCTTAGTCGATGTCGACTCGTCATCGTTACTTTGACTGAATTGTGGCGGAGAACTCGGCGTCCTCTGGTGCATCATAGTAGAATGCGATGGGGTGGTCTCCTGCAGAAGCTTCGTCAGGCGCGACGGTGGACCTGGACTGTAGGCCGACTCTGGGGTTCAAGTTGAAGGAGGACCGTCTTGATACTGGATATCCGGCGCATGAACAGTAGTCAGCAGGTAAGGAATCGGCGCGTGGAGACTCTGAGCGGGTCCTACCGCATTGTGAGACTGAGGGTTGTACGATGGGGGGACCCTAAAAGCATAGAGATTTGGTGCATAGGAACTCTGATGAAGACGTTCGGACTGGGTGTCGGCGCAGAGTGAGACTGCCAGTGAGGGCTAGGGAGTCCGGGAGCGTGTACACCTAGGTTATTGGGTCGGTGAGTATATGTCGAAGGGGGCCGATTTATTCGTGGCTGGACAGAGAACGAGTACTTTGTATCGGATGGGAGAGGTGGCGCACAAAGGACGCCACTGCCACTAGTCCGGTGTCTCGATCTATGACTGGTGTGACCGCCGCGACCACGTCTCGAATTATTCATATGCGAGCTACTAGCATAGAATGAAGGCTCAACAGTATTTTGTAAGTGAGGCGAAACGGGTCGTCGCGGGGAGCTCCGCTCGTCGTCGGCGCTACCAGAAATGGGTGGATTGTCGGGTGTGACTTCCGCGCATTTCTTGATCTAATCATGAATCCTCCTCTGTTTTTCGTCTGCCTTGAAGGGTTCGGGAGAGATAACATACTTCGACATGGTGGGAATAAAGATGAGAGGGATGTGGCTGATGATGGGTACAATATCGGTGATCAATGATGATGATGATAAGATCACAGGCCTAATAGCAACAGTCACTTCACAGTCCGAATCGTGATCGTGATCGTCGATTCCGAATTCGTGGCGGTGGCGGTCTATCGTTCCTTCCAGATTGCATAAGATTGAGCAGAAGAGGACGTTGTATATCTACAAGTTGACGATACGGCCGAGGACAAGGTCTTAGCAATGACAAGCCTCGTTTGTTTGATCGGATGTGTGTTCAATGTTCACGTACTCGTGTGTCATTGAGAAATTAAAACTCGAAGAAACGGTATTGGAGCTTGAGTCAAAGGAAGTTTTGGAGAGGTAAATCTTCCCGGAGATGTGGGGCTGCTGATTTTGAATGCTGTGGCGTGTTTTACGAAGTTGAAGTTCGAACTTCTGTTGTCTCTTGTTTCTGAGTATGTTATGTCTTTATTTATTTTATATACTACTGTAATAGCTGTATGTAGCGAATGCTGTAAAATCGTGTAGTATAGGTGTGGGTTTCTGTGGCGTAGGAAAAAATCATGACCATGTAGTCAGAATGGAGTACATATTGAAGGCTAGTTGTTCATATAGCGGAAATGGTTCATGGAAAGTAGTCCGGGAGCATAGGCATAGAAAGGTTAGTGTACATTGAAATTTTAGGTCAAGTCCAATCATACTCTAGAAACTATTCCGTCTATCGCGATGGCGCTTCTCGTCACGATGATGACTCTTATTATTATGAGGGCGTTTTCCGGCGTCACGGTGGTGATGGCGCTCCTCCTTCACCGGCGACTTAGCAGGCTGTGGCGCAGGACTCGGCGTCCTCGAGAACATCCCAGCCAATCGCGCAAGGAAGGTCTTTTTCGCCGGAACCTGCGTCATGCGCGGAGATGGACCTGTATAGTAGACCTGTACAGGAGCCGGAGGAAGATGGGCGTAAAGACGAGGACTCGACGCGTAAACTGGAACAGGACTCGCCGCGTAGACGCGAACAGGACTCGAGGCGTAAGCGGGACTCGGCGTGTGGACAGGGGTAGGTGTTGTCGCATAATAAGCCTGAGGGCCCTTCAAGTACGCTGGAGTGAAATCAGGAGCGTTTACACCTGGGATGACGGGTTGGGAAGGAGGTGACGGAGGGGGCTGCTTCGGTTGTGGCGGGATGAAGGGCGGGGGCCTTGGCTCGGGCTCTGAATATGGTGGGTACCATGGAGTTTTGGGTGGGAGAGGTGGCACAGGAGGAGCGCCGCTGGTACTATTCCAAGGCTTCGATTTGGATCCTGTGTACACGCCCAGCGAACGTGTTGAATGGTTCATATGCTGGTTATTGGCATAGGATGAAGGCTCAGCAGCACTTCGTGGGAGAGGCGGAACGGGGGGTGGTGAGATGCTATCTGCGCGATGTTTTGAGCGAGACTTGTCGCGACGTTTCGATTTGTCGCGATGCTTAGATTTGTCGCGGTCATTGCGCTCACTGGAGTGGGAGCGGTGGCGATCTCTATGGTGACGGCGGGAGCTCCGCTCGTCGTCGGCACCAGCAGAGGAGCCTGCGATGCTGGGGACGGACTCGAACGGATTGGCCTGTTCGATTTGCGCGTTATCCTTAGCCCAGCGACCGATGCTCTCTTGTTTGCGTAGGGACGCCTCAACGGCTTCGGGAGAGAAGTTATACTCCGTCATGGCGGGAGTATAGAGGTGCGGGATGTGGACGATGGGCAAGGAGGTGTATTTATACTTGTTCTTGCTGGTCAATGAGAGAGCACAGGCCTAAGCGCCACTTTACATTGATCGTGATCGAGGTGGGGGCAGTCCATTGTCCCTTCCAGATGGGCTTTTGTGGGTTGTGGTGGTGGCGATTGTACAGCGGTTACGAGTCCGAAAACGCAAAATGAAGAAGGGCGTGTTTACTGCGTGGCCACTCGGAACTTGGAAGATCGCTCGCTGATCTACCGCCTCATGTCTGATAAGTGCCACACCGAGCGAAAAGTGATGCTAGTGTGGGGATACATTCCCATGGTAGTCACAATGAGCCCCAGAAAGACAGGCTAGATTCCGCTGCTTAGCCTCTTCCAGCGAGTAGTGACATCAGACATGCAAGAGCGATCAATGTACGAGTCAGTACGAATTGTCTGGAAAGTTTGGCATACCTCAGAAAGACCGCTGAAACGTTATTCAGTATAAGTATTGAAACACTCATAAGCCCACATGCAACTGGACAACTTTGCTTTTGAGCATGACTGAGGGGAGGGAGAGGTGTAGGACAAATATTGATCTCAGCCGGCGCCGCGGATGACGGGCCGTGGGCCGACGAGTCCCTTCCCTCCTACTATGACCACCAGCCAATGCGACAGAGGAAATGCGCCCTCCAGCGCCGCTCATCGTGCTACACGGCGTCCAGCTACACTGCTCGCTCTCTCCCGCCACTCGACCCCAACTACCTCTCCCTGGAATCCATCTCCCGTTGATACAGACCGACGGCATCGCCTTTGTCCTCGTCATCTTTGGCGCGATATCACTATAAAAATTTGGACGAACTTCACCGACATTCTCCATTGTCACCAGAATCGACGCGCCTCGTACAAGACGTGTAGGCCACCAAATGCCGACTCTTTTTGCGCATATTGTCATTCTACCTTGATGAATGGCATTGATTGCAACCTACGCGGGATTTGGCTATGGCCGAGAAACTCGCGGAGGCCGCCGTAGTGGAGGAGAAGACAGCTCCAGACATGGCGAGGTCAGGCTTCTCTGGTGCAGAAATGCTTTTCGGCTGCAGGGTGCAGCCCGAATGGGAGATCATCGAGAGGGAAGGACTGCTCGTTTAAATGGAATTTTTCGTCGCGTCTTCCGTGATCCCGCGGGTCCCACATCGTCACCACTTGGAAGGTCTTCTCATCGACCATCTTGTTCTGGTCTTGGTGGAGTCGTGCCGACCTACTTACTTGGCCGTCATTGTTCGTTGTCTGTCTCTGAGAGACTAGTGCCCCACCTGCTGCGAGTGTTCTGAGCGACGGATCCCACGTGCTCTCTTGACACTGCTTTGAGGTGAGGGACTCTTCATGCTCGTCAGACGTCCTCCTTTCTAATTGTCACAACAACAATAGAGACCAAACTGGCGATGAACAGCCTTCTTCTCGACTCAGTCATTGTTCCAGGACTGATCATCGCTGATCAGCTTGTACACAACACCCTTCAAAGAGGCACTATTCACCACGCTTTCCATAATTATACACTTTTCACCCTCTCCCAAACGGTTCGTGCATAACTCCATCGAACCAGTGCCTCACTGATCATGTACGACAGCTTGCAACCTCCTCGGTCGCCTCCGCATTTTCTCTATCTAAACGACTTTGACAGTCGCGCCACCCGAGCCAATCCACACAGCTTTGCATCGTTTCACTACCACACACCATGTCAAACCACGAAAGTCCGACAAATACAGGACCGCCGCCAACGATCATCGTGATACCATCCACGCCTCCCTTGTCGATGTCACCACCTTCACGTCCCCTCTCACCATGCCCTGACGATGAATGAGACTGGTGGAGACGATATTTGAAGTCGACGGGGGAAGAACAAGAATATGTAGGAACCATGAAATTTGATTATCGTTGCCACGTCGGAAAAACCCATCGATTGGAGGTATTTTCGCCCAAGTCAGCGATAGAAGCAATGAGGATATGAAGGTGCGCCGAACCAGCAAAACTTGTAAACTTTACGACCGACGTTCATCGAGCCACTGAGGTTCTCAGGTCAGCTCATGCATGGCACTCAGACCATCAGCATCATGGGGAGTTTCAATTAGTATTACCACTCACACAACGCTCTCCTTTTCTCATGTTGGACCCTCGTCTCGAAGGATCCAGACCTTGATTGAATGTTCGGAATTACTCATTCCGACGAAGATTTTCCAAGAAAGGGAACCCCGCATTATCTCGAACTTTCCGCCTTGTTCTACACTGATGTTGTTGCATCATTGACAGAACCTCCGAGTACTCGTCGAGCAGTATAAAATCCTCACTCAGTCGTGGCCCATGTCATCAGGCATCACTACCTCACAGCGCAATGTCCGTCTACTACTACGAACCCCAATATTCCTTCGACCGCTTCTTCGAGAACGCCTTCGGGCGCGCCCAGCAGCAGGTTGAGGGAGCCAACACAGCTCCCACTGTTTTGCGTCCAAAGTGGGTACTTGACAGTTACTTCAACCTCAGAGCATGTGCTGACTTTTCATTCCAGGATGGACCTTCACGAGGACGTTGACAAGAACACTGTCACCGCATCCTTCGAGCTTCCCGGGTTGAAGAAGGAGGATATCAGCATCGATATTCACGACGGGCGACTCACCATCTCCGGTGAGACCAAGGTCTCCGAGGAGCATGAAGAGAACGGATACGCAGTACGAGAGCGCCGCTTTGGTAAGTTCTCTAGAGCGTTGCGCTTGCCTCAGGGTGTCAAGGTATGCTGACTTGCTTTCTTTAAGATGGCTGTCACTGAATAATGTCTGTAGGAAGACGAAGTGAAGGCATCGCTGGAGAACGGTGTATTGACCGTCACGTTCCCCAAGTCTGCGCCAGAGACGGCGCCGAAGAAAATCACCATCTCTTGACTGCCCCTCTTCGAGGACACTGTATCCGTTGGAAATCCACTGTAGCAAAACCACAATCACCTTGTACTTTACCTCGTTCGAATATCAGCCTTCACATTCTGCGCTACTGAAACATTTTTACTTGTTTGATTCTCGCTGTACTGGGTATATAGCATTTTTGTACACTACGATGTACACAGATACATTCGTGATTACCTTAGTCATGAATAATCTAACAGTCATCGGGGACAACGTCGCTGTCAACATATTTGGCAGCATCGACACCGAGACCACGGCTGGCAAAGGCATTCCAGAGGGTACACTTGTTGGCACCGTCGTATCGGTTTTCATCAGCCTGGATCCATGCATCACGGGCATTGACAACTAGAAACTGAGTGAGCACTTATGAGTAACGATGAATACCATTTCAACTTACCAGTTGGATTGCAAGGCTGGAGGGCAAGCGCGTCGACAAACAGGTGCAGCCAGACGACGTTTCCTTCGGTGCCGGTAGGGTCGGTCTTGGCAGTGGCAGACCAGCCGTTAGCAGCGACGAGTGCGGCGTAGACGTTGTACAATATGTTGGCCCACACTTCGCCGATGTCTGCATACTGGTCAGTCATGTTTTAAGCTCAAGGACAATCACACTTACTGTGCACTTCATTGAGGGAGGCAATGCTAGAGTAGCGGAGAGGGTTGACAGTCGCAGAGGTGGAGTACGGGTGCGTCCTGACACCAGCTGTAGAGTTGACGACCCAGGATCCCATGACAAAGTCGGGAACGCTGTCGTCCTTCTGCTCAGTCCATCTAATCGAAGATCAGCACCCAATGAAACTTCAATATGGCGAAGGCATGGACATACACAGCCATAACATCGCTCCAACCCTCGCCCATCCCACCAGCCTCTGTAGTTTGGAGGCAGGTTGCAGTTCCACCACCCGTCATCCTGTTGGTTAATCCATGCGTGAACTCGTGGACGATAATGTCGTTTTGGAGATCTCCATCTCGGTTGGGTGTCGTATAAGTCCAGATGTACATGTAGCAAGTTCCCGAAGAGCCGCTGGACGTGATTATCAGCGTTTGGATCAGCACTACAAAGAAGATATGAGCTTACTCGGGAGGTGTGCCGAATTGGGCATTGTTCTTGCTGCTGGCATCCTGGACACTCATCAAGACACGGTCGCCACCTTTACCACCCTTGTCGAAGTTGTCGGCCTGGAAGTTGTACGATGACTCTGTCCAACCGTACTGGTATAAGATGTCATGGACGGAGTTGATGATATAGAACGCGTTGACGCGTGCGGCATCAACGTTCGAGCCATCGGTCGGGCCCAGCGAGGTGTCGTAGGTATAGTCGAATACACCTGACGAGGTTTGGTTGGTCACGGCGGCCGTGGTAGCCTTGTATGCAACGACGTTGTTTCCGCTGTGGAACGAATGCATTACAGCGATGATCAAACAATCGAAGAGAGGACTTACGCGGTGGTATTGGTGCTCACCCATCCGTTTGGGGAAGAGGCAAGGTTTTCGGGATCCACAAGAAGTTCCACTCCCTCGGTCACCGCGTCTTTCTCAATGGGGATGACCCTGTACTGTCGAACATATAAGACTCAAGACAAACGCGAAGAGAGATGAACATACACTGAGATCAGCAACAAAGTCGACGATGCTGAGGAGCTCTCCAGTGTGCGCATCAACGTAAGCCTCAAACCACGAGTTGATTTCCTCGTTCTGAATCTGGATGGCATGCGTAAGGGCAACGCTACCATCAGCCTTCGACAGATATTTCAGAGCTTTATTGCCGTTGAATTTGCCGTCCAGTTGGTCTTCGACTGATGCGATCACAGAATCCACATCGACGGTGGGGGTGGAGTCAGCGATGCTGTCTACCATTCATTTCAATAAGCACCTCAACAGCAGATGATGATGGAAACTAACCGGTGTCGACGAAAGAAGTACCGAAGGCAACAACCTTATTGTTCTTGTACGCAACATTTGCCACGGCGTTGACAAACTCAACGCCATCCTTTCCAAAGGGTAAGCTCCCCCCGCCCGTGTATACAACGTGATTGAATAGCTTACATGGACCTGCTTTGCGTACGCATAGGTGACAGCCTCAGCATCCTGGGAGAAGCCACTCGTATAACCGACTTTGTCAGCGTCAATCCCGAGCTCAGAGGCGACGAAGCCGGTGGTCCTGTCCCCGATAGACTGGGCCGTCAATGAGGAGGGGACAACTTTGCCCTCGGAACCAAAGGTCTTGGATCGACGTCAATATCACTGTGAAGGATATCTAAAGCAACACACGTACCTTGTAGGTCGACTCCGGGTGGTACGTCTCTACCTTTAGACCGCGTTTACCAACGACGCGCGTGCGATGGGTAGCGTGCTTGGAAGACTCGGGGAACGGTACGGCCTGTGCGGACACGGCGAGGAGGACGAAAGACAAGAGCTTGGTGAAGGAAGTCATCTTGAGAGCCGAGTCTGGGTCTGAGCTGGGAAGACTTGCACGGGAAGAGAGACCAAGAGCCTGGCTGGAAGCATGATAGTCCTTTGGTTTAAGTAGGCGAACGAGAGATCAACAGTATGAGGCGTCATATGGGTAGCATCCCCAACAAAGAAGGTTGTCTGATGGTAAGACCAGTGACCTGCGCCAAGATCATGGAAACGCGTGTGTGTTCAAAGTGTCCATACGTGTGGTCGCGTTGTCGACGTTCTCGCTACCTCGGTATGTCGGGCCGCCCACGTGGATTGGGGATAAAAATAGTGGAGATATCTCTCGTTCTGTGGCATCTTCTGAGGATTGGGCTTAAGAGAGAGGGACGAGGAGCTGCGGGCAAACAGATGGATGTTCGGTCACCAGCGCTCTGTCACGACGGGCCGTATTAAAAGACCGCGCTGGAGCCGGAACAGGCGGAGCCTGTCTACACAAAAAAAATAGCTTTGTGAGCGTACGTATGAGAGGGTGACAAAAGGAATCAAGAAAGGAAAGGGATATCAGGGGATCTCTACACGATAACCGGAACATCCATCTCCTAGGTGCCTGTAACTTACTACGAGATGTTACCGCCTTATGAACCATAGAAACGATGGGCAACAGTTCTGATGAAGGCTAAACACTCACTTTGATTTGAGCTCCTTTCGAGATATAGCGGCAGTGTATCGCGCCCTCAAGGCTCTCATTTCCGTGGATTTCCGTTGCTATAGCCAATGCGCAATGGATTGGAGAAGAAATCATGACAATCCTTCCGAGTTGTGCCCCACCGTGCTACAGACGATGCTCATTGTATTGAGCTTCCGAGAACGATTCCCCAGGTGAGGTCGTACGAATCTCGACACGCATGTCGACATTGATGATAGCAAACTGCACGGGCAGAAAACCCCGTCTCGGAGAAGACGATAGGCTAGATTAGCACACGCAAGAAGGATGCAGGATGGCGGTTGTGGAGCAAGGCGCCGCGAAAGGACTGTGGGAACCGAGTAACCAACCGATATCAAGATTCAAATTTCAATCCCTCTGAGCACTTGCACCCGAAGTCCACCCGCGAGTCAACGAATGGAAGCGCGGACAAAAATCCTTTCTACTGTTCAGCTCCTGAGACTCAACGCACACTCAGTCTCGACCTGTTATTATTACAGAACTGAACAACATCACTGCGAAGCAAAACTCATAGCCCACCGCGAGGGTCGAACTCGCAGCCTTCAGATGACATCCCGCCGTAAGAGTCTGACGCTCTATCCGATTGAGCTAGGCGGGCGGTGTCCACAATGGGCCAGCCGACCCCGCCACCTGCGACCCTGAAAGAATCTCAGACCTGTAGTGATTTACTTTGGATTTACTCGTCATATCTACAAAGATACAGTCTACCAAAGGGGTATTGCCAGTTCAAAACGACACTTACGTGCGTTGAACGCTCTTCTCGTTCGACAGTTTCAGGCTCATCTAGATATGAATGTCTGCTTTCGATGTGTCTGTGATGAGTAGTATATACATTTTGCATGGCCGCTTCCAAGTTCTGTGTACTAATTGGCAGCTACCTTCCTATTCACAAACGAGTTGGCCGATTATCTGGCCCAGGCGTTCCAAAGTTGGGAGCGCGTACCCCATCCCCGTAGAGGTTGTCCAAGCTGTGGGTATGGGTCAGCAACAACCTCGAGGCTCGATGAACAGAGAGATGAAGCTACGCACAACAGTCGTGCAGACCCCGCCGAGGACAAGGACATCCCCGCATCGTCATGCCCAATGCCCGCCACGTAGTCCACCGTGTCGCCGCTATCGGGAGAGAACCATTGCATGAAACGGTTGAACCGCTCTCCGCGGTTCGCTCTGCGCCAACAAGTAGTAAGTATCGTTCACTCTCAGAGGATTGTCCTAGAATACCCAGTAGTAAACGGCCGACAATCCCCATCCGAAGAGTCGCCAAAGTCATTGAGGCCGCGAGCGAACGCGAGGTTCTTCGTGGCGTACCTATCCTGCACTTCGCGCCCGGTGGTGATATTGGTGGAAAGGACAAAGTCGTGTTCATAGTCGATGTTGTAATTCCCAAGGCCCTGGTTCCAGTCGTCATACTGTAGACAGCTCAAGCTGTCTGGTGAGATGGGGCGACTGGCGTTGAGCCTGTGAGGATGAATGAGGCAAAGAGTAGGTATTTGAAGATTTGAAGGGTGCTATACCATAAGAAAGAGCTCGGGTTCCCGATCCATAAGCTTAGGGGCACTGTTTAAGGCGTGTATCAATCATTGCGTTTGTTGAGCACCTTCCAATGGAGCTGCTCACCTCGCAAGTTCATTATTTTGCCCACCGCTGCGTACCTATGAACGAACTGTGCGCCCTGACTATGTCCGGCGATCACAACCTGCTTCATGGCAGGAAACAGCGTCCCGTCGTTATAGTATTCGACGATCTGGTCCAGGACATCAAACGATGAGACGTTCTGACCAGCGGGGAGAATGTTGTTATTCCCCGCCGACCAGGCGCGGATCGTAAAGCCGAGGTCGACTACGAGAGGAGCATCGGATGAGTGAGCGATATGTTGCACTTGGGGAGGAAAGCAAGGAGTCGTACCCTCCCACGCAAGCCCGTTCGTTCCGTCCAGGTCGGTAGGGTCGATACTAAAGTACGGCGCCATGAGCGCTACGCTTGTCTCGTTTACATCGGGGTTAATCGTTTGTGCTTTCTGCATAGCTATTCAATGAATGTCAGATTCAGATGCTCGGAGAGGAACACGGCATGTTCAGCGCACCGGCGTAGATCCGCTGAAAGTAACCATGGGGGTTCTCATCCGAGCCGTGGATGTAGATGACGGCTCTCACTATCTGCAAGTGACGATCCGTGTCAGCTTCGAGTAGATGGATATCTTGACAGTCGCTGCAGCAACGAAACGACATGCATGAACCAAGAGGAGCACTTACCCCCTTCTCATCAAGCCTCGTCCCATTCACGGACGAGTAGTAATTTCCCAATGTCACATTCCCGCCCGAATTATCGCGTATATTGAAGAACTCCTTGTGCGCGCCCGTCACATCCGGCAAGATTATGGGAAAGGTCTGGCCCGCGTATTGCTGCCCCAATACGCTACCACCAAGGAGAAGGCAGACCGTGACAAGCAGCGAGGGTATGAGAGAGAGAACCATGGCCCGGGTTGGCCGCGTGCCATCATGGGAGAGTCTTTTGAACGCAGGCACGGTAGATTGGTATCATCGCGCCCACAATCTATGGGGTGTTATAGAGGAGCGAGGCGATCATTATGAGGACTTGACCTTCTCAAGATTCTGTAGTTTCAGGACGAAGGGGCCTGATAGTCACCCATTTAACAATGTGGAGAAATCGCAGTGGTTGAGTCCGGGATGGCTCAGCGCTTGAGAAAAATCTCCCGGTATATGACTCTTGAAAAAATAGCTGTGGTAGATCTGCTGCGAAGCGCTGGAATTCGGTGGGCGCAGGTCTCAACGAAAGGATTTTACCTACATAGACGGCGTTAGTAACATGATGGACGCGCTGAGATAGATGACGCGTCCCATAATCAATTCGCCTTTTGAGCACGCGTATATACCTTGTAGCTCACCGTTTTCGGAGGGAGCTCCGTACGTGAACGGCATGTGCAGAGGCTACAGCTAAAGCTGGACCAAAGGCCAGCAATGATCGCCACGTTTTTACCATGTGTTTCGTGCCTGAAAATGAATCGCTTGCCCCGCTTTGCCTTTGCTCCATCATCATGAGATTTGCGACCTGTTCCCGCCGCTACCAACTTTCTCAGCGAGACGACGACATGGATACTGGAGATACTCGAGCCATCTAACGCACTGTGGCGGCGATGTCCGGCGGCGCCAAGATCACTACCAGACATCCCGCGAAAAGAAGAAATAATTGCTCAGGCAATGCGAGGTGGTCAGTGACACGCGTCGAAGGTGGCTCAACCTCACCATTTCTCTCACAGTCAGCCTCGATATGTGAGTCGCTTGCCGGCAGGGACACCTCACGACCACAATGGGCAGTCTGGTCGACTTTCTTAAGAAACGCGTGCACGGAGAAATATTCGAAGTCATAAATTGTTGGCTCCATTCTATCCTCGAAGGACCGCGAAATCGCTCCCCTGCAACCCGTTTTTCTAGGGTCATCAAGTAACGACCTCGCTTTTCCTTCATCGCGCGCACTCATATAATTTAATTGAAAACAGCTCTTGCCCTCCTTACCTCGCTCGCGTCAAGAGGCATTTATCTCCGTGGAAAGGACTCACTCAACAACACCCGACCAACGGCGTCGGCCACCTGACAAATAACAGCAACGCGCTCTCGAGCATCTCCCTGCGTCTCACTGAATGGACATTCAGTGCCACATCCTGATCTTAGTGGGCCCTCTCGGCATCGATACTTTTCCCCGGGACCATCTTCTCATATCACACACTCAGCATCTGGCGTGAGTCCGCGGTTTTTTCGCAGTGGTAAAGTCCTCCATCACTCACGTTTGGCAGGCCACACACAATCACATCAGTCTTGTGGCGCGTTTACCTTACCCGGCGCGTTGAATACCAGAGGCCTGCAAGTCAGGGAAGAGAGTGAATAGCGACTTGCTTTCGTGACAGTTCAGTCGGATCTCAGGCCGGCGCGCGGTGGAAATTCTTTCAATTGGAACATTTACAGCCGTGGAGATCTTCGACGATTGTCCATGTAACCGAGGGTACATTCAAAAGCGAGAGCAGGTGTATCTTCTAGCTAGCCGGTGAGTAGTCTAAACATCCGCTCGAATACAGACCCTCCTCATGATTTTCAAAAAATAAACAGGTACAATTGACGACCACGGTCCATTCACTCGTGAAACTCGAAATCGCCATCTCGATCACCAGTCTCAGCCTCCATCCCAATTTGCGCTAGACCGATGCGTGTTTTGAGAACACCGTGTGGACTCATATGGAAGGGCACATCGTACGTGAAAGGCATGACAGGCTAAAGACCTTATCTATAGTACGTATATGCCTCCAGCCCGAGGCATCAGTATCAATTCATTCGATGATCACTAGAGACTGTCACCGATATAAGTTTTTGAAAGTTCATGATGGGACTTGTGTCCACATCCCTCCCCCCTCTCCTATCATGTCCGACAAGGCGTACGATCCCGAAAAGAGTCCTCATCTCGACGTCGAAGTCGCCGCCGCTCACGATGACCTGGTCGTGGATGGTCTGACGGAAGACCCCCACATGCATCGTTCGCTCAAGGGGAGGCATGTATCGATGATTGCGATTGTATGCTCTGTCGTCCCTCTTTTACTCACGTTCTTCAAACTAAGTTGGATCGCAGGCTGGGACTATCGGCACGGGTCTTTTCTTGGGATCCGGCAAGGCGCTCGCGAATGGTGGGCCTGTCGGTGCCGTCCTGGGATACCTTATCGTCGGTCTCCTTGTTGGCCTTATGATGTACTCGCTGGGAGAGGTTCGTATTCGACCGCTTTCCACCATATGGCTTTCTGACATCTATGTTAGATGATGGTGTATGACCCCAGTGCTGGAGGATTCATCGAGTTCTCTGCGCGCTATGTCGACCCTGCCCTCGGCTTCGCCATGGGCTGGCAATTCTGGTTCCAAGCTGCCATGACCGCCCCCGTCGAGATTGTCGCTGCGTCCATCGTTATCCAGTATTGGGATGATTCAACTAAACACTTGGCTATCTATGTCACTGTCATGTTGGTAGGCATCATCCTTATCAACCTTGCGGGTGTCAAGTGCGTTCTCCCTTGCCCTTCATAGTTTGGTACGTACTGATAAGTTGTAGGTACTTTGGTGAATTCGAATTCTGGTTCGCCTTTCTGAAGATCATTACCGTCATTGGTCTTTGTATCGTTTGCCTCGTCGTCGATCTCGGTGGTGCGCCTGATAAGGACCGTCGTGGGTTCCGTTATTGGAAAGAAAGTCCCTTCAACAGCGACTACCTCAACATCGTCCCTGCCTCGAAAGCGCGTTTCCTTGGCTGTGCGTATCAATTCTCGACTGTACGAAGGAGTAGTCATTGACATTCGTGTGTTATAGTTTGGGCTGTTCTCACACAGGCCGCCTTCTCTTACGGTGGAATGGAGGGTCTCGCCTCCATTTGTCTTGAGGCGGATAACCCTCGGAAGACTATGCGCACAGCCGTTCGAGCAATCTTCTACCGTATCGTTTTGCTCTGTGAGTTTCGCTGGTTTTTTTGTCGAACAAGCGTTCATCAGTACACCCATGTAGACATTATCTCTCTCTGGCTCGCGGGCATGTGCATCTCCCCCAAGGACCCAAACCTGCTCCATGCCAATGCTGAGGGAAGCGGCACTGCCGCCCAATCACCCTTCGTCATCGTCATCGCCACCTCCGGTATCAAGACCCTTGACCACATCGTCAACGCCGTCGTCCTCACCTCAGCGTTCTCCTCCGGAAATGAGTTCTTGTACTCGGCGTCCCGCGCTCTGTTCATGCTTGCCCAGCAAGGCCAGGCGCCCAAACTCTTCGCCAAAGTGCTGCCCAATGGTGTACCGATATATGCTCTCGGTTTCACGTCGCTGTTCGGCGCCTTAGGATACCTCAATTGTGGCTCGGGCGGAGCGGAGAAGGCGTTCAACTGGCTCGCCAATATCACTACCCTTGGGTCGATGCTTACATGGTGCGGCATTGCCCTCGCGCACATCCGCTTCTACCGCGGCATGCGCGCGCAAGGCCTGTCCCGCGATATCCTGCCTTTCAAGTCGTGGGTGCAGCCATGGGGCTCGTGGTGTGTGCTCATCTCGTTCATCATCATTATCTTCTTTTCGGGGTGGACGACACTCAAGCCGTGGTCGGCGTCTGATTTCTTCTCGACGTACATCAATATTCCGTTCATGGCTCTGTTGTATGTTGGGTGGAAGATGGTCAAGAAGACGAGTATCGTTCGTCTGGATGAGATGGATCTGTACGTCTTTCTTTCTCTTCTTCTCGGGCCGACAAGGTACTGATACCCTTTGTCAGGACATCTCACTACGTTGATGGCTCCGTTGTTCGTAGTAAATTGCATTAGTAAAGATGTATATCTGTATCGATACTACCGTAGTCCGATTCGGTTCTTAGGGATGAGACTTCTTGTCAGATCGCGTTTGTATCTGGTTTGTCTGCCTGCATGTGGCGTATGTGGTCATTGTCCAGGCGGGCCTGGGTATCTCACCTGCGAGGTACTAGTAGAGAGTGCCAAAGTTCGTGAGATAAGGAGCGTCTTCAGAGTTGATGAGGAAGCATGGAGCTCAAGAGTCGGAGACATTTACAATGTGAGAATCATAGCACGCGTGACTCTGGATTGAATTCTTGACTTTCGCCGCCGAGCTGTTTAGGGCGTTTCAATGCGGTACAAATCCAAGCACAAGCGGATGGCAGCGTCACGCATGTTTATGATGAGGTTGATTCGTATCACAGTCATGATTGGTACTAGATATGTGTAGTCTTACACGACGATATTCACAGTATTTTACAAGTAGTTGTACATATTCGAGAGGTGGACACAATTTTGACGCAACGTACGAAATCTGTTGGTGTTGAAGCGACTGGAAACATATGCATCAGTCGTATAACAATGGCTCCCTCGTCCGCCCAGGGCAAATCTCGCCCGTGTAATGTCTGCTGATGATCTCGTGTGGTTGTACGTCCGGCGTGCTGTCTGAGATGGAGCCTGGGTCTGTTGTGAGAAAGAGGAAAGATGTTGAAACTGAATGCACTGACTCATTAATTGAATCAACACGTTCATCTGGCCATTATAAATCTGAGTAATCTCCTTCCAACCGTCACTCGTGGCGTAATCTCCTTCGGTAATGGTAATGGTCTTGGCGGACTCAAATGGGTGATAATCACTGAAAAAGTGCATCCATGCTCGCGTAAAGTGAAGACGGGAGGGTGTTCCCAACGTCGGTCTAGCCCGCAACATGGTCGCCATTACTCCCAATCCATCCTCGTCAATTGTACAGTTCTTGACGATATCATCCATGGAGTTGTTCGTGTCCGAAATACACAACCTCACGACAAGGTCCTCCAACTTTGGTAGGACGAGCGGCTGGGAATCGCTCGGCGTCAAGAGCCTGCACAACGTGTTGATTTCAGGCTGTGATGATGGGCTGTCTTTCCGTAATTGAAGTTTTTCGAGATAAGAAAGGTGGGGGAGAAGATCACGGAAGGACTTCGGGTCGTCCTGAGGAAAGAGGCGGAGGTCAAGAATGGTCAATCTGCATTGCGATCTCTGGACGAGATTCTTGGCTAGAAGTACTAGGGGGGTATGCGCGTCATGAGATCTCTCACAACAACTGAGATGAGTCAGGGAAGGAAAGACGATCTCCTCGGGAAAGTTGCACGTCATCAGTTTGAAGATACCCACCGACTGGTTTACAATTCCAAGCGGTGGAACAGTCAATGTCCCAGGCTCGGGCCATGATCCCCGGATCGAGAGACTACGCAGATGATGGGCGTTGGCTATCCCCCTTCGTAGCGCCTGCACGAAGGAATCAAGATTTGGCTGATTCCGCACACTAATATCAAGGTGATGGAGCTGGGACCAAGGGATGTCTAGAGAGAAGCTACCCCATCCTTGATATAGACAGAGAGTGCGTAAGCTCGGAACCTCGCTGAAAGTTGTACAGCTGGTGATCGTTGGGGAAACATTGGAACCGCTGACCCACAGAACCTCCAGGGAATTGAGTCTCCCTTTGAGTGGGTCGAGCAGTGAGGATGCCGTGCCACCGAAAAGAGTTGTGACTTCAAGGGTCCTCCACCGCGGACTGGTCTCAACGAGAGCCGCCATGATTGCGTTGATCTCTTCGCTCACACCCACGGCTGGAGCCAAATTGCTTGCCAGCAGCAGGACATCAAGGGCGTTCCCTCTTGCAAAGGAAAGAAATCTGTCCAAGGCCTCTCGCCAGCTCCACGAAGAATGGCCATTGGCGTCGTTCGGTCCACCGCCATCGGAACCATCAGTGGACGAACGGAGTCGGAATGAGACGCAGATCTCTGTCCAGAGGACGGGCATGCTGAGGACTGCAAAGCGCCAACTGCGGCAGACGTGTGCTAGGTGAAGCTGAGGATAGACACCATGCGGGGACAAGTTGTATCGGCATCGGCAACGTGGATCGAATGATAATATGGATTGCAGGATTTCCACGGGAAGGACGGCGATGGGTGAGGACGACATTTATTGGCAATTGGCTGTAATCCAACAATGAGGTTCAGAGTATTCAGAGAGGTATAAAGAATCAGAGCTTGCCCTTACCAAGGATATTGGGCAAATCGATTGTGGATGGAAGAGGAAAGCCGTCAATGACTCAGACTGATTCACCGAGGCTGTCCGGACGCCGGGCCGATTCAACCGTTATTGTACAGGCCACCGTCTTGATTCTTTACGCCTACCTTTTTCCACGGACCACGTTCACTCCTCGCATTTAAATAGGTTTCAGCAACGACTATGGTAGGTTCCAAGGCCTATGGGATATTTCCTCATAATGATTTCCAATATACGCAGTTCCGTCGGGACCCAGTCGAGTATAATACACTTCCTTCCTTCCTTCCTCCACCTTTATCAAGCGCAGCTCGCACACAACACTTTCGCGCATTCAAATCTACTTAGGTTCTGTACGACGGCCTTGTCTCATTTCCTGATAGCATAGAGGAATCCATCGTAACCCTTCTCTCCCACCGTCGCAATCACAGTTGCCTCGACTTCCTCATCGTCTTGGATGGCCTTGACGAGTCGACGTACGCCCTCTAACGCGGGATCCTGGCACGCTGGATCAGATACCCGCCCTCGACGCACTACGTTGTCGACGATCTACATCCCCGACACGTGTGAGTCGGTGTTCAATATCAACGTTGCAAACTCACGATGATGCCGCCACTTCGGATAAGGCGCTTTGATTCCTCGAAATACTCCAAATTGGATTCCTTGTCCGCGTCGATGAAGGAGAGGTCAAACTTTGGGTCAGATGGAACCTGTTGCATCGACTCATGGGCAGGTCCAATGATGACCTTGACCTTCGAGCTGAAGCCCGCCGCGGCAATGTTCTCCTCCGCAATCTAGAATCAAAGAGTTCAGGTGCATATCCAAGTCGTCTTCGCGTAAGCCAAGCTTTACCTTCGCATGCTTCTCATCTATCTCAAAAGTGAGCAGCTTTCCATCGTCGGGTAGGGCCCTTGCAAGCCAAGTCGCCGAGTATCTGTCAGACGGCGTGTCAATACCAGGGGTAGTCCCTGGACTCGTGTAACCGGCACTCACCCGCCCAACGTCCCAACCTCGAGGATTCTCTTCGCGCCGATGGATTTCGCCAACAGGTACAAGAACTTTCCCTGAGCAGCGCTCACTGCAATGTTGGGCAGGCCGTTCTTCTCGGCATTCTCGAGGCCAGCGTCGAGAGTGGCGTCAGCTGGCATAAGCAGCGCGTTAAAGTACTTGTCAGAGCGTTCCCAATCTGTGTAGGTGGTGCCAGGCATGTTGGAGTACGAGTGAGTGTGGTGACTCATGATGTGGGGTACCGAACTGCAGTGAGAGAACGCGTCTTTTATACGCGTCCTGACGAATACTATATGCAATTCTGATGATTTGCAAATGGTTCTTATCAGATGAACGCGCTGACGCCCAGTCGATTCCCAGGCTGCTGCGCCCATCCATTGAATCCGATAGATATCTCTCGTTCGCATTACTGCGATCATGCCACACACCATATCCCAGCCTATCAGCCACTCTTGCTGGCGCTGATAACCGAGAAGGTCGTCCATTTCTGAGTCACTGAACAATTGAACCGCTCGTCATTAATAGATCATCACATGCATCGCACGTCATCCGACCAAGTTTACCAACAATTGCGCTCACTCAGCGGAAAAGGGCTCCGTGACGTGGGTTCATTGAGCGATTCAAGGTTAGATCTTCTCAAAACCTATGGGTCCACATGATAGAGATGGTCAAAATGCTGATAGCGACGACAGTGATATCCTGTCAAAGCAAAACAGGCGGCAGGCCCATGTACAGGATATATTAAGAACAGTTTGATCGCGCGAGGTGAAGCAACTCAAGAGATCTCAGTTATCGAAAATGTAACCCTGGAGAGGTGTGGTCAAAAAGAGAACAGTGAGCGGTGTAGAAACGATCGAACCCCGATTGTTTATAATGCTTCTTGGGCCTGAGAGGGAGGAGCTGGGGCGTCAAAGAGCAGGGAAGAAGAGTGATTAGAGAAATCACCGAAACAGTGCCGCATCGCGTCTGGATCGTGTAGACGTCTATGTCGGCCCGATTAGAGCACAAGTAGGGACTGACCTCCGGCAACGATGAGTACCATCTCCCCTCGCAGGCCTAAAGGTTCAAGAGCGTGTTTCGGCTTTGCGAGTCCGTTCGTCAGAGGAGCAGAAAAGAGGGCGTTGGAAATGTGCCGGGAAGAGAGGGACCTAGAGGGACAGAGGCAGCGGAGGGCGAAGCTGTATACTTACCTCAGATCCTGCGACGATGTTCACGGTGCTGCTCGGCATAACGCTGTCATGACGGAGGAAATGGGAGACAGTCTCACAGACGCCACAAGACTACGAAGACTCGTTAGATATGCACCTGACACTACGGCGCAATGTATGGGCCTGAGGGCGAGTTATACAGCCTGAATCATAGGTGAGCGACGAGGCTTTGCATTGCATGGATCGTGTGGGCTGGCAGAGTAACAGGCTGATCGCGGTGAAACAGAAAGCAGTGGCGACGTGTGGCGTGTTGGGGTTAGGGTCAAAAGCCCATTGCCGATCGTCGGACATTGAATATTGCCCTTTCGGCAAGCCTTCGTGCGATTTGATATCAACCTGCGTCAAGTGGCGTCAACGTTCTTGACATCCACGACGAATCTCTATACTGCGGTCGTGTGGATGCGTTGCATTCTGACAGCCGTGCCTACACGCGCCAAGACTACGTCTACGCTTATCGATCAAATACGCGAGAGGATGTCCTGACAATTCTCAGACGACGGTCTCTGGGAACCCGGAACCCAGCTACTATGACCGCCGGGCTCCTCTTTACGGTGGCTATGACTTTTGGGTATAAGACTACTTAGCTCTGACAGCCCATTGAGCCGTGTTTCAGGAATGCATCCATGTCTACGTCAACTCCAGCAGCCTGAGCACATTTGGTATCTGATTTTCTTGCTTAATTCTTGCAGTCTTAGGATTTGGCCACACAGGACTCAGGGACGATTGTGCAATTCAAAGCTTGAGGGTGAGGTAGGCACAACGTGTGAGACCGTGAATAAACACTCAGTGCTCACAATATAGTGAACCTCGGCAAGAGACTGTATTGTTGACGGAATCGGTAGGGCTGGAGATTGCATGGCCTCAGTTGTCGTTGACATGGCCGTGGAGGACAAAACTGCTGACCGAATCAGGCTTGGAGCGGGCGTATTTCCCTTCTACTTCTCTCCTTGTCAGACACAAGACTGTCTAAGATGGGCTCTATTGCCAAAACACAATCATATCTAACCACACCGGACATGGACTCAATTCTCGCATATCCTCCCCTCAATGGGACCCTACTTCTTCACGAGCTCCCCGATTTTAACCTCAAGCACAATCCTAACCATCCGATGTTTTCTTGGGCTGTTGGTGACGGCGTCTCCACTCAGGCTGGCGCTCACTACGTCCGCCATTTGGAGTTCTGCCGTGCTGTACACCGCGCCTCGTACATGGTTCAGCACTTGGATCCCAGCTCTCCAGTTGCGGTGCTTGCGATGTGTGACACGCTCTCACACCACGCCATTTTCTTTGGCTTAATGAAAGCCGGCTACGTTGTACGAGAGCTATTCTCTCAACCTCGTTCATGACTGACTGGAACTGTCTTGTAGCCTTTTCTTCTCTCAACTCAAATTCATAGTACACCTGAAGACCTGGCCAACCTTCTCGGAGAGGTTGGCTGTCGGCAGGTTTTATCTACGATTTCCCACTTCGAAGGTCTTCTCAGTCAGACTCGGGAGAAATACGGCGGACGGCTTGCAGTTCATGACGCCCCGACCACATCGGCCTTATTTCCCAAATTGGCACATGAGACCGCGGCGGATGCTTTCGAACCATTCACGTCGCCATCCAGAGCATCCCTCAGCGATCCCGCTTTCTATCTTCACACCTCAGGTACCTCGGGCACACCGAAGGCAGTTCTGCAAACGCAAATATCAGCTCTGCATTTGTGTCGTCTTCGTGAGTTTTTTTCCTATACAGTATGGCGGCGTCTTCTCACTGGAAGAGCATTGTAGGTAGCGTCGGCGACTGGCGCAATGAGAACCCTCCCCTCCATTGCGCGGCGAGTATCCTGCCGCCCTCCCACACTTTGGCCTTGTACATCCAAATCTACGGGCCGTTAGGTAATCTGAGTATTGCGAACATACCGCCACCGGTCTGCCTCGCTTCCTCGCAGGAGCTTCCTTTCGCACCCTCTCCTGCGTCCGTAGTGGATCACGCTAGACAGGTCGGCTGTAACGCCATTGCAGTCCCACCCACCATCATCGAGCTGTGGTCTTCGAATGACGGGACTGTCGAGTTTCTGAAGACTTTACGTTCATTGGTGGGTCCAGATGTCGTTCTTGTGTCATGAGTGTACCCCTTACCTACGCGAAGATCTATGCTGGCGGTCCCTTAAACCCCACAGTCGGGGATATGCTCTGTCGGCGTGGTGTCGCTCTCTGCAATATCTACGGCGGTAGCGAATTTGGGGCGCCATCCCATTCGACTGTCCTCGCTAGTGATCTTGCCGACGGGGACTGGGACTATACACGTCTTGACTCTATGGGAGGCATTGAATGGGCGCCCAAAGGAAATGGGCTGTATGAATGCATCTTCCTGGTCAGTGTACCAATCTTACCCTTTCCTCAATTCTCACGTTGACTCCATGGGGTTCCGGCAGTGGACCAAGGAGCGCGAGGGAGCAGTTTCCAACCTCAATGACGGCAGAAGGGGATATGCCACGTCTGATCTCTTTCAAAGACATCCAACTAAGAATTCTTGGAAGTTGTGAGTTTGTCCTCGACTCCCTCCGGCACGCATCTCTCAGTCTCAATTCGCGGGGTAGTGTTTGCAGGATAGACGAGTTGATCGTGCTTTCTTCGGGCGAACACATTGTGCCCGGACCAATCGAAAGAATTATCAGCTCAAGCCCACTGGTCAAGTGTTGCTTGCTCTTTGGCAACGGAGAACCACGTACTGGAATCATCATCGAGCCCAGGAATCCGCTTGACGCTACAAATGAGAACGCGCTGGCAGAATTCAAGGCCGATTTAATGTGAGTTCAGTTCACCACTTTTCGCTTCACACTCAATCAAAAGAACAGATCTGTCATAGCGAATGCGAACGACAGTCTTCCTGCATACGGAAGAATATCTGAAGACGTGATAGTCATCACGGATCCTTACAGGTGTCTTCCGCTCACCATCAAGAGTGCCGTGAATCGAAAGGTGTCTTTAGAGCTTTACCGAGAGGAGGTTATGTCCCTGTGAGTCCTCTATGATCTACCACATTGTCAGTGCTGTACTCGTTACCGTCTATTGTGTTATCTCCTCAAATTTGTGTTCCTGATCCACAAAGCCCAGCCTTAGTGCGAGGACGAACATTGTTCGACCTCCCGTATAGGAGTTTACGTTTCAGCATTCTCGACTCTGATTCTCATGATTCATTTTCATATTATGTGACGACTATGAGACATCAAGCAATTGTTCTGTAAGGGGATCGGTCGCAAAGGATTCCTTCGACCGTGACAGATCAAGGCCTCATAATGCAATTGTTTTCTTTTGGTGCTTGTGTTGTTGCTCGTTGTGGCGCTAAACTGAGAACAATTGACTCCAGGGGAACCGCGGACGGTACGAAACACCGGAGACAGAGATCATTAATTTCCGCTTCATAGCAACAGGTTCGGAGTAAGTACTCGGACAAGGATTGGCTCTTGTCTCTAGAACATTGTCCCATAACATACTGGTCTCGTTCATGTTCACGCATTTCATTATTGTTATTCTAGATTACTCCGGATGACATCTTCCGTGTGCCACAAGAGGGACCTCACTCTTTATTGTCCTTTTCAGATATTGTACTTCTCCCAGGAGAAATTTCCGCTTTCTTTGACTGAAAACGTAATCGTCCACACGCGCCGAGAATGTCGCGCGAACGGGCGACGACCTTGCCCCAACAGGTACTCGGACGGTCCCGAGGAACAAGGTACCCAACGCCCTCTAAGTCTCTGTGAGCCGGTGAACGAATTGCTGAACAGAACTCACCGCTTGAGACCGCGATAGCATGAGTCCGTGTGACGCGCCTGAGCAGTGTGCGTGACCGGGGGAGGATCAGTTCGTCCTAAGGTTCTCCTCAGTCAACGATTGTCCCAATTGTTCACGATGCCTACCTTCTCAAGTACAGATATGAGATCGTCATCGTGAACTATGCACGCGGAGGCGTGACGGGCCTAAAGGTTCTGAATGAGATGGGAATAGCTGACTTTGCAGGCTACGCACGGAGTGGTGCATCAACTCGTTGATTTCCCGAGACGGGACAAAAACCTGAGCAAAGGGTTAGCTGCTGATCTACGGAGTGGAAAAGTGGACCTACCCATTCGACAGCTCGGGTGATCGAGCGTATTGGGGGACGAAAAGACGGCGGTAGGAGCGAAACAAGGTTTGTTGGTCCACATCTCATTAGGCCAGAGTTACAGAACTCGGTGTTGTATAGGTATGGGTCGATGGATGTGTAGAATGCTCGGAAAGAAAGGCATGACCGCTCTCCCCCAATCTTGTAAACCTCTGGATGAGTCTGATGAGAGAGTAGTCGCCCTTCAAATCCGTCCATGTTGTCTCGCGAAATTATGTGGGCTTGAAAACTCGAAACTGCGTCGTCCGGGGGCATATTGACATCCACAGAGAAGATGCTTTGCTTGGTATGACTGCAGAAATAGGCTGCGGCCCAATACGACGCCATCTCGCAGCCTGTAATAACACAAATCTCACCGTTCCACAAGATGTAACCAGCTGCCTTGTAGTGATAAGCTATAGACAAAGCATTCTTGTGAAGATATTCAGCGATACTTTGCCTTCCGGAGCGCGTGCATTCGTAAGAAGAGCCTCCGAACGGCAGGACAAAGAATGCCCCTTCGCTCGCTGCCGACGTGATAGTGTAATGATTAGCGTCGGACCCGCTAAACGTGATAAGCATTTCAGCAAATGGTATGTAGGTGACAAATTATCGAGCACTGACCGTGCAGACATCTCTAGCGGGGCGCCCGCCGAATTTGTGCCACCGAGCAAGCTGTGGCGGGGATGCGTCGTGGTAATAATGTCGGCATTGGGGTCAAGCTGAATGGGCTGATGATCTTTAGGAGCCATCGAATTTCGCTCGTGATCCTTTGGGAGGGCCACGTTGTACCAGTACGTGCCATCCTCGCCGTCGAGAACATAGATATCGCCAACTCGGAGACCATCTTTGCATGGCCATCCATGGTCGGGCGGAGAGGCATCCCAGAGTGCTCTGCCTTTGAAAGTGGGGTACAGTGTGCGTGCGAAGTCCTGGTGCACCCAAGGTCCTGGAGGCATTGTGCAGAAAGCTGAACACGCACAGCCACATTGTCATTGCTTGGTTACGTCCGTCAGGGTAGCCTGAGGCTGCGATCATTGCATCTTCCGACGGCACGAACTCGCTCACATGCATAGCGCACCCTGATTGCACTTCACCCCAATGGGGTGACTTTATTGTTCGTTTCAACTGTTACAGTGATTGGCCAGCTGGAATTCACTCACCCTGATAGCACTTCACCCCAATTGGGTGGCTTAATTGTTCGTCCTCAACTGTAATTCGTCTAGACAGCAGCTGTGACACTCTTACGGCCCCGATGGAAGGTCTCGACTGCCTGCATAGCAACGTGTATTGTGTTGTCAACTCTCGTATTCCATTGCTCTCGAGTATCTCCGACACAAAGCTGGATGCTTATTTAAGGGCACCTAAATCTCTCCGAGAGCCCAACCAAGACTTCCACAAACCTCCCATCTGCCATACTTGCGCAATATGTCCACTGAAGAACTACGCCGATATACCCAACTCATGGCGCCCTCATTCGCCCGAGGTGGGCACTGGTTCTTGCGTCCTTCGATCTGGGAATCGACGGAGGGTTCCGAATTTCATGAGACCGGAATCAAGCTCGGGGATGTTGGCTACATTGACGAAAGTGGAGATTTCAACCTTCTCTTCAACGCCTTCCGCGACCCCGAAGACCCCAGGCATCACTTCTATTCCACGCCCCCTGGATTTCAGAGACTTGACATTTTCGCCGGCCTACGTACCGACGAAAAGCCGTACTCTGACTCCTGGGGGAGGTACAACGTGAACGAGACATACAGGTCAGGAAATCACAAGAAACAAATGATCGTCAAAGTCGGGGCTGGGTAAGTGTCATTGTTCCGCGATTGTCAGCTTGTTTTCTCCCTCTGATTATACGCTTTTGGCAGAGCTGGTAATAAGACCACAACGCCAACTTCGGGATTCCACATAACGGTCGAGTCGCAGCAAAGCGAAGGTGCTGTGTTTGTGCACCATGCTCCCGATGCCCTTCGCCGCCAGATATACAAGAAGCTTTCTAGAGTGGAAAAATATTTCCCGCCACATCTACCATCGTGGTACCAATTCGCCGTTCGCGGCCCTAGCGAGGCTCGGATCGATGTCGATGATCTGATCTTTGTGACCGAGGTCGACAAAACAAAGGATTGGAGCAATATGCTCTGGTATTCAAAGAAGAAAACAGTCATACTCGAGGTTGGAGTGGAGGCGGGGTACATTCCCGTAAGCGCCGCTGCGGGGGTCAAAAATTCCACGACTGTGAGTAAGCCAGCAGCTCACAATCATGGGTCTGTTGCACGGCGCACCCACTGCGCTCGAGTGGCCGGCTTCAAGATGGTCGTCAACAGGAACTCTTGGACTCGAGCCGTCAAAGCTAAAACGGAACTTTACCGGATTGGCAAAGAGCCAAAGCGGTTCAGCGATATGCGAAGGCTGTGGCATTTTCTCCGGGGCACTCTCCCTCCATTCGTCGATGATCGTGATCATTTTGCGCCGAGCCCGCCATATTCTTCGCCTCTTCCGTTACCATATTCTTCGCCTCTTCCGTTACCGTCTCATCGGACCCTCGATTCTTCCTCCCCTCAATCCTCTTCTCTTATCGACAATGAGGCAGGTCCAGTAGGCGTCGAGAGTGAGGATATCGAAGCTGGTAGCAACGATGACGAAGAAAGCAAAGAGAAAAAGAAACCAAAATCCGAGGATGATGACGAGGACACGCCCAAGCGCAGCGACGAGGACGGTGACTCCGACGGCGAAGATCCGGACGGTCCAGCCGGTGATGCTGGACCAGCACCAAATGGGAGCTCTGATTGCTCGCCGGGCTCCGCTCCGGGAGGTGCACAGGATGGGCCAGCGGGCGGCGATAGTCCCAGCCCCGAAGATGATGCCACTGAGTGCGACAATTACGACATCAGTAGTGAATTCAACGGCTGTATCACGCGTCGTACAAGCATTGATGCTATCGTGGTATGTATCCCACCTCCGTAGACTTTTCGCTGGCTCATTGACATCTTTGCAGTTCGGATCCTGGAGTCCGCTCAATATCATCCTCCTCCTCATGCTCGAATCAGTGGGTCAAACTTCATCCACGTGTTGTTGCTGTGTATTGATTCAATGATTGGCGCCAGGCTCCTTGGACCATGTTTGTTTCTGCACATGATCGCGATATCATGGCAGTTGTCAAAGTGGTCAGTCTATATTCCACACAGATCCCGAACCTGCGCTTACTGGTATTCCTTTATTCACGAAAGGGAGATCCTGGCCTTCCGGACGCGCAGGAACTCATCCGGAGGATGACTGAGACCTTTGTCATCCAACTCGATGATTGTAAGATTTTCCATCATCAGCTTGCTGTAGAAACTCACCTCACGAGCCAGATGGTTGTGCCCACCTCGTGAAACGACCCCTCAATTGTACCTATAGATACCGTTTTGTTGGTGAGTTAACTGTTCCAGTCCTCCGGCTCGTGTTATACTCACAGGACTCCAAGGTTCCAAGGTCATCGAAGACAACGCAGACACCGCCACTGTCTTCCACCTGAACCTTAACAGGAAGATCACGATGCCTCATCTGGGTTTTGACATCCTTGGCACAAGCAATATCCCCCCCGTAAGTGATAGACACGGCGCTGTCGACATAGTCCACGCGGCTCATCCTTGATTAGGGATATTTGCTAGTTCCTGCTAGCGGGAAGGGGCGTGGCGTCGATTTGATAACCGGCCATCCCTCATCCGCCAAGAAGTTCAACGAGGTCATTTTGTCAAAGGCAACCACGGATCCGTTAAACTATGGACAACGGTTTATGCAAGCAACCATCAGGTATCTGAGTAAAACATCATACGGGAGGAACTTGAAAAGGAAGGATGGAACGATGAAGTACGAGACATTCGTTGACTTTCGGTGCCACGCTTTTATGGCAGAGTTGCGCGAATGGCAACTTGCAATTGGTCTGTTGGTACGTCAGGAGTCATTGACTCAAGTGACTGTCAAGTTCTTACCAGCCATCAGAGCGCCGGGGGCAAGACATCGTTTGACCTAGATGCCGTCATCCTTCGTTCATCTCAGAAGGCAGTATCACGGGCACTGGCGCCGCCCCCTGCTTTGACTGTCCACCACCAGCTACCGACTTCATCCCAGAAGGCAGTATCACGGGCAATGGCGCCACCCCCTGCTTTGACTGTCCACCACCAGCTACCGACTTCATCTCAGAAGGCAGTATCACGGGCAAGGGCGCCGCCCCCTGCTTTGACTGTCCACCACCAGCTACCGGCAAAGAACCACCCAATCCCTAGCCTGAACGCGACACAACCACAAGGCTTTGGGTTCTCAAGCGAAACGGACTTTGCTACGACTGAATGGACTGACTTCTTCCAAGCGGGAGACGTGCAGGCTAGTGAGACGCCGATTCGTAACAGCGCGGCAGTATCGTCTAAGCCAAATGCCACTGGCATGAGTCGCGAGTCAGAAAACCTTATGCGGCCCCGTGGTGGTGCATCCCAGCAGGCCAACGGGCTGAACTATGGGTCGAACGCCCCCTGGTATTGAAAAGGAGCTGTTTACGGGAGTTTCTCTTTCTACCTAGCTCACAAGAGATACCTACCGTCTTCGTCGATATACTATATATCTTGTTTTCGTGCTCCTCACGTTGGCAGGCATGTCCCGCTCAAAGTTGAGACCGTTCTCTCGGGCTATAACGTAGCTCTCTATAGGCATAGCATCTCGGCAGCAACGCCCCGAGCGTGTACAGACTTTCTCCGGTACATGCCCCATGCTCTATCTCCTGAGACCCGAACAGATAACTTATGATGACTGCAACCTATGCTCTTGATTAGAGCGTTGTAGCACTGCTTCTATCAGTGAATTCAGCAACACGAGGACGTTTGAGAATGTTGAGATTCTTTATAGAAACACGCCATTCAGCACCCAGTCAATGTGACACATTCCCACTGAACCGACCGGACCCCTAGACATGCTCACGACCATCTGAAATCACGCGAAACTCCGCCGCCAGCGTGAGGTTCTTCGCCAAACGAAACCTTCATGAGATGTTTAGTCTTACTTGCAAGTCAAACATGCCATACTCGTATTACATCGGACCGTTCAGACGCCCCTTGGCACTCACGTCCTGCCAGAGTTCGGGTGAAAACCCATCTGCAACATCGCCCCACACGTTGTGGTACAGAGCATGGCTCGGCGCTGAAATGACTATCGTTGGGACCAGAGCGTATCCGCCTATAACGAATCTCTGAGGGGGCCGACGCGACGAATCGAGTCCATCGATGCGTAGGAACTCGCCGACAGAAGCATATTCTCGATTCACCGCAAGGTGATACATCCCAGCGGAGATCGAACTAGTAAGCCACATCGGTGATGAGTATACGGAGATCTCCAAACTCGACTCGTGCGTACCCGGACTCACTATCCACCCCAGCAAGCATCAGACTCATGAAAGGGATGCCCAACATGGGTCCGGCAATCATTTGGTCTTGTCTCGATTTCGCGGTGAGCGCCGAGGGGTATACTTATCATGTGCATGTCGGGTCCGAAAATGAGGTGTGCCAACTTGTATTTGCGCATGACGAGTGGTACTAGTGGTCGCCACCTCTAAGGCAGCGTCGCCTTTGCTTTAGAGACCTCGGACCGTTCGGCTGGAAAGTTGAGTGTAGAAACGACGTCCAGCTCCTCAAGGCGGTTCGTGTCCTTTGGTGATGGCACAAGGCCTTGTTCTGACTCAATTGGCCCGAGCGGATTATCGAAAGACGGCCCGTGTTCGACAGGAAGAAATCGGTCCCTGAGGCCTGATGAGCTGGGTCAACTTTGCGATTGGTAAGGTCAAGTCACATACAAGGAATGCAATCGAATGTCTCGTTCCCCTCCCATTTGTCTAGCATTACGCCGATGAAGCTCTCCAGCCGCGGAACAAAGCCATTGATGACCTTGAGAGTGAAGAGGCGAGCTAGCTTGATTCGTGGTCTATTCGTCTGCCACCTGAACTCGCTGTGATGGGTGGGGCAAAATCATGCGAGAAGGTGCTAAAAATGAGTCGAACATGGATAGGACGTAGTACGATGAGGTCGGCGTTGGAGCGTATCCGAATGGCTCGCATCGAAGAGATGCTTGACTACAGCAATGAGTCCGCGGTTTGATCAGGTCTTTGTCACTACAGAAAGAATCTTGGACGTGGCGGCACACCTGTTAGAGTCTGTGTCTTCATCTAGGCAGGTACTCAGCTACATCGACTAACGGTTGTTGCGGCCAAGGAACCCGGCTAACGCTCGAAAAAAACGATTCGCCGCGAACAAGGATGTTGGTGCCGATGTCCAACTTCGCCGCTGAAGATCAGAACGCAACTTGGATTATTCGGGTGAACGTGAGAGCATGAGAATTACGACGCAGGGAGGTGAGATCCTCGATGTTTGTGAAGGAATAGTGTAGCGCGGCTGCAATGAAGATGATGATGAACACGCGACCACCGCAGTTTCAAGAGACGAGAGACCTTACGATATGAAATGTCGCGGGGGTCCTAACGTCCATTGGGGCATCTGGGTACGGGTGGGGAGCGATTCGGAGATTTGGATGCAGAAGAAAGGCGAATCGAAGACCGAGGATCGGAGACGTTTGTCGGAGAAAGTTCAACGGGCTTTTTGGTTGCGACATGGCAAATATTCTGAGAGGCTGTCTTCGGCATCCGACTTGTGCATGAGAGAGAACATGATTCTCAATCATTTTAGAAGTAAACCATGGTGGAGCGAAAGAGAGTGCGAGTCGAAGCTGGGGTTAGGGTCTCGGGCCAGTTCCGGACCGTTCCGCCCACTTGCTGTGCTGCCGATGGCATGGCAATGCTACCCTCATGCTTAGCCTGTACAAACCGCTATGATTCAGTACGCTTGAAGACTTGCTAGGCGCACCACCACTTGATGTTTTTGACCCACCTCACTCGGTCTACGTTATCTACACTCTGTCACCGCCATTTATCATCCTCCCTGGCCGTCTTGCTCCGCTCTATGTGTACCGCGTCCAATTCGCCAAATTTGCAAACGACAACGAAGTGTGTGCGTTCTCTGTCAGCCTATCTAATCTGGCGGTTCCATTGCTCAGTCTCTTCAATCTATGATCTTGCTTTTGCCATCCCGCCTGATTCTGGATGCTTACTTACGGACGCAATGAAGAACACGCGCGTTGCGACATTCATTGCCATGTCATCCCCGTGTATCATGTGGGCTGCTCTACAAAGTCTAGAAGAGAGTCCCTTCTCCCGGAAGGCCTCATAGCCGTTAGCGTCATACTTTCCCCGTCAGCGCCATTCCTTCTCCGAAACTCTCTTCACGGTCTGTCTCAGCGATTTCATACACATGGGGCTCACTCGACCGCTTTTGTGGCTCTCAATCTCATACTGAGTAGGCCATTCTTTTTGTCAAACCTGAAAATGCAAACAGTCCGTTGTCTACACATGCCCTTCTTCATCGCGGACATTGCATCCGACGTAGTGTGTAAAGACAGTGCCAGGCACTGTATTACTACCGGAATATTCCGACGGGCTCCTCTCCGCATGTTGAGGTCCATATAAGAGCAAGCAACGGCGATAACGAATGGCTCACACTCTCCCCCGTCTGTTGCCCCACCATGAGTCAACGTGAGCGACGCGCGTGGACAGAAAAAGAGGACCAACTCCTGCGCGACGCAGTTGCCAAAGGTTCGTTTGCTGTCCCCCTATCCTACCCTGCCCGAACTCTATGATACTGTAGAAGACCCCGACACGCCTACCCCATCCAAATGGCACTCCATCGCCCAACACATCCCCTCCCGCACAAATAAAGACTGTCGAAAACGCTGGTTCTCCAGAATGTCCGGCAACACTCTCAAGGGCGGATGGGCCCCAGACGAAGACACCCGCCTCATCGAGGCAATAACACAATGCGGCACACGCTGGAGTGTAGTTTCAGCCAAAGTCCGGACGCGCAATAGTGATCGTACGTCCCTTTCCCCCAACACGCTCCCCGGTGACACCGCTTAATTTATCGATAAACAGAATGCGCGAAGCGGTGGGCAGACACGTTGAATCCCACCATTGACCGCACGCCGTGGACACCGGAGGAAGATGCCCTTCTCACCGCCGCCGTCAATGACCACGGCAAACGGTGGGCCATGATCGTGCGGAAGTATCTCCCTGGCAGAACGGGGCTCAATGCTAAGAACCGGTTAGTCCAGATTTGTTGAACGTGACTGTACTCACCTGGTTGAAGGTACAACTCCATTACGCGCTTCGAGACGCGTCGTTCGCCGTCAGGCTCATCCTCAAGCTCATCGGGGGCTCTTCAAAAAAGCCCTACTCCAGACAGCGTCCCTTCCTATCGATTATTGCCCTCTGACCTCGAGATGTCACCATTTACGACTGGCAGCACCCTTGATTTTTTCCCAGTGTTTCCCACCCAGCCGACTTTCCTCCAAAATGCCTTTATTGCTTCTCCGCCATCATTGAACAGTGGTTTTGGCTACGAGTCGCAAAGCTTACCGTGGCTATCGTGATGTGCCATCTTTACATTTCTTACTCAAGCTACCTGTACTAGTACTGAACTGAGACGTCTATCATTCAAATGATACTGTATACCTATATCTGTTACTTAGCAGGATTAATGCAATACTACCTCTCCTACCAGCTCTTCCAGCCCCATCACCGAATCCTCGTCGACGCCAACACAAACCCTGGACAGTATACTTTTGATTTGCAGCGGTTTCACTGCGTCCATTTGAGTCTGTACTTTTGTAGGCAGCTTCTTGATTTTCCTCCCCTCAACAACCGATTGATCGCCACCCCGAAGCCTGAGCGCGTCAACGAGCTCTTTCCCATCTAGGTCGTCGCAATCCCAAAAGGTGAGACTTGCTGGGCATCTCCCCTTGGCCAACGCGTCGAGCACACTCGAGATGCCATAACACTCGTCCAGAGACAGCGCTACCAGCGCAGGCATGAAGCCAAGTGTGCTCGGCACATTCCGCAACGTATACATTGTGAGCGACAGACTTGTCAGATTCGGAGATCGTGGAAGTGTGACTCCATACCAGGAAGCCACACAGTCTCGCGATGGGTGTTGTTGAGCTCCAGTGCGGTAAGCGCTGGGAAGACGAACTTGTGCGTGACCCTATTAGTTGCCTCGTCGGCGGTGGAGTGCAAGGACAACGAAGTAACACTTTGCAGTGCGGACACAGACACTATCGGTTCGTTAGGAGGGCGATGATTATTCACAAGGTGGGGGTCCTATTGGACGAGAAGCTCGAGTTTGGTCAGGGCGGGTATGCGAAGGTGCTTGAGGATGAAGAGGACGGTTTCTTCAAGTGAATTGCTCCATTCGAAGGAGCAGAGGTTGGGGAGAAAAACATCTCGGGCTTGACTGTAGTGGTTGATTACGAGAGGCATGGAGAGGACGAGGTTCTTGAGGTTCCGTGTCCAGCTGAGGATTCTGAGAAGAGCATGGACACTTATATGACAGCTGGTACGTGCAACGCGAGCAATACACAGGTTGGTGAGATTTGTATAGTGGGGTTTTGCGAGGAATAACGGTGGTATGCCATAGAGCGACAACGTTTGGAGTTTGGGGTAAGATACGTGATCCGGCGAGAATCTTTCGACATCCATGTCCCTCTGCGAAACAGAGCGAATCTCGAATTCTGTCATCTCCGGGTAGGAGTTCAAGCGAAAGTGGTTCGATACACTGGTCGTGTTGCCGGCGCCCGAGTCCTCGCATTTCAGTATGGCTGAGCGGACCCGGTTTTTGGCCAGCTCGCGGAGGAGCGCTAGCTCGACAAAGCTCCCACTCAACGAGAGATCCAGTGGCAGGTTCCCCGCGCGCTCCATCGAAAGTGCGACGAGCTCGGGGTGAGCATCGATTGAAATGCGTGTCCTGAGTTTAGGGCCAGAAAGGGCGATGTTCCGCGACTTCCGATTGACATGCGTCAGAGTGAAGAGGTCGCCAGTGTAGAGATGGAGTACGAGCATAATCATCTCTACGGGAAGCCAGTTGATGGGTTATCGCGCGGCGTTGAGCTTGATTTCTTCGAGCTCAAGACGTTCCCGCTTCGTTCGAGTGGCATCCTGAGTACGCCGAAGGGCGTCGATGTGCAATTGCAGATCAGCCTCCTGGGCGCGTAGAAGTAAAATTTGCGCGCCAATAGTGGCTAAGCTGGCGTCGATGGAAGAGATTGATGCCCGCGACATGGTTGTGGTCTGAAAGAAACTTGTCAAACGATCTGAAAGGACCGGGAAACCGGCACGGAGAAGCCGTCGTTCCACGTGAGCGCGCCTTTTTCGGCGCCTTTCATTTCACGACGCGATTCAAGCCAAAGGCGCGTATTTTGACGCGTCATACGGAAAATACCAGAGACACAAATCTAAACTGGCCTGACAGCCAAGCGAACAGAAAATAAACTATCAATGATCTTTGAATAACAGCCCAGAAAGAACGCTAGAGATTCGAGAACGCCTTCCCCCAATTCATGAGTGAAGGCAAAACATAATATAAGGCCCAAACAGCAAGACCACTCACTACGCAGCAGCTTCCAGTCTTGAGAATCATGGGAAGTCATTCAAAATTACCACGAAATTGACCATCAAAGCTGATCTCACCCCCTCTTTCGTTTGACTCGGATAGGGTAGGACTGGACGCGAACCAATCCCTGTCACCTCGCGGAGCTTGGTATCATACTCAACTCAGTACCGGATAATAGTGAACCACATCGAGACTTCTGCCGAGAGCGGTAGACACAAAGCGGAAACTTCTTCATAAAAGCGTGTCCATCTTTAGCACAGGTATGTAGGAGGCGCAGCTGAAGCACAACACCTTGCTCGCAAATGGAGGGACCTGAAAAAAAACCAATTCCACCGAAACATCTCCAACCGAGAGTCTAACATCACCGCAGTCCTCAACAACAAGTCCGTTTGCCTCCAAAGACGAAGTATAGACGCACCAGAACCATAGGAAAGCATGTCCCAAATCGACCGATACTTATCACAAGGCCTCTTTATGACACGAGGAGGATTGAATGGGAGGCTATTGTTGGTAGTTTCTCCGAGGATAGTGTGTGTGTCAGGACTCAGGAAAGAAACCAGAAACTGTGGGATAGTCGAGAAAAATGTCGGACAGCGTCGTGAGAAGCCAGATGAGCCTTCAGTTCCCTTGGTATGAGCCACGAAATAAATAAAAGAGGCTCGTTTCCCGCAGTCGTTTGGTGTGAAGCTGGGATGAACACGGAGACTCGGAGAGAGCGGGCGGACTCCGAGCTTCTGATGATGAAGCCTTAATTTAGCCTAGTACTTTCCCCTTTTGGGCTGACTGACCTGTCCCGAACAATGATGAGTGCTTCGTGGCCGCTACAAAAGTTAAGTATACCATCTTCGACTATAGGGGGCAACTCTTCCAAAATGACCTGGTCATTATGACTTACTCTTTGCGGTGCTTTGGCGGCGTATCTCTGCGGACTCTTCTCGGCTAGGCAGGACTCCCTCTCGCTCATACGAGCATGCAGACCTTACAGCGGTCGAAGCGTCGGTCGCCAGACCATCCTCCACTTCCAGATATTTTCCGGTACGCTGGTACTTAAGCATCACCGTTATCACTCACAAAATACATCGACAGCCGCCCCAGTCATGTTCGACAAGCTCTCTCTCATCTCTTTCGTTTTCTTCGCGGTAGTCGCCGGTCAGCAGATTGGCACTAACACGGCGGAAACCCACCCAAGCCTTTCGATACAACAATGTGCGGCGGGAGGCACTTGCACGACGCAGGTCTGTCCTGCAGCTCTCATCCGTGAAGCAAAGACTGATTCCGGTCATATAGTCGCGTTCCGTCGTGCTCGACTCTAACTGGCGCTGGCTCCATCAGACTGGGAGCACTACAAACTGCTACACGGGAAACACCTGGGATGCCACGCTTTGCCCTGACCCCGTTACCTGTGCGGCTAACTGTGCACTCGACGGTGCCGACTACACCGGCACATACGGTATTACGGCCAGCGGTAACGCCCTCACTCTCCAGTTCGTCACCACGTCAACCCAGAAAAACATCGGATCTCGCGTCTACCTCATGCAGGACGCGAACAACTATCAGATGTTCAACTTGAAGAACCAGGAGTTCACCTTCGACGTCGATGTCTCCAATCTTCCTTGCGGTCTCAACGGCGCACTTTACTTTGTGGAGATGTCCCAGGATGGTGGAAAGGCAAAATACCCCACCAACAAGGCTGGTGCAACCTACGGGACTGGCTATTGCGACTCGCAGTGTCCCCAAGACATCAAGTTCATCGACGGCGCGGTGAGTATCTTTTTTGTTAATGAAACTGTGTCATTGACAACTTCTTAGGCCAACATCCTCGGCTGGACTGGAGATTCCAGCGATCCCAACGCTGGGACCGGTCAGTACGGGACTTGTTGCAGCGAGATGGATATCTGGGAAGCTAACTCCATGTCCGCTGCATTCACCCCACACGTGTGCACCGTCGAAGGGCAGACTGAGTGTTCTGGCACCCAATGTGGTGATGGGGCTGATCGCGCAAACGGTTTATGTGATAAAGACGGTTGCGATTTCAACTCGTTCCGCATGGGAAACCAGAACTTCTACGGCACCGGAAAGACCGTCGACACCTCCAAGAAATTCACCGTCGTCACCCAGTTCATCACTACGGATGGTACCGCGAACGGCGACCTCCACGAGATCAAGCGCTTCTACGTCCAGAATGGTGTCGTCATCCCCAATTCCTTCTCCACCTTCCCTACCCTCACGTCTTATAACTCTATCACCGACTCTTTCTGCAATGCGCAGAAGACACTGTTTGGAGACACCAACTCTTTCGAGTCCCGAGGTGGTTTGGCCAAGATGGGTGATGCGTTCGCGACAGGAATGGTCTTGGTCCTCAGTTTGTGGGATGACCACGACGTCAACATGTTGTGGCTCGACAGTGACTATCCTACCAACAGTAGCGCAAGCACGCCTGGAGTTGCTCGCGGCTCTTGTGCCACTACCTCTGGTGTCCCCGCGACTGTCGAAGCAGCCTCCCCGAACGCGTCGGTCGTCTACTCCAACATCAAGTACGGTCCCCTCAACTCGACCTTCACCGGATCCTCGGGTTCCACCGGAGGCTCCACTGGTGCTTCCCAAACCACGACCGCAGCTGGCTCCGCGCAAACTGCTTACGGGCAGTGTGGAGGTAAGAATCGAGTCTGACCTTTTCGGATGGAACTAATCGTGCATAGGTATTGGCTGGACTGGACCTACTGCCTGCGTTTCCGGGTTCAAATGTACCGTGAACGGCGCCTACTACTCGCAAGTGAGTATTTCCTTCACTTCTTTCTTCGATAAATCTGACATTACATTCAGTGTGTCCCTTCTTGATTTACTAGTAATAGTATGACGGTACATTCAATGTTTGCGAAGCCTCATTGCTCAAAAGTCTGTCTGCTGTGAAATAGCCATATGTACTTGCTTGCTTTCTAATATACGAATTTCTGCGATTCTGCCTGACCGAGGGTTTCCCTCGCCGCATCGACAGAGGCTACACCTCAGCGCCACTATGCACAAGACTAGTCCTCACCGGACTCGTCAACGCTTTTCAATTCGCGGGAGAGATTGCCCTGCATAACATCGTATAGCTGTAACGGGTCTGCAACGTTCTGACGAAGGATGTATCTAAACGAGATATCAGCGACTTCCTCGCATGTGACGAGAGCACCGACCTTCTAATAAACCACGGCAGGTAGACACCTCCTTGATACTTCGCATGCTTCCACGTTGACACGGCAAATACATGGTCAAGCTCTTCCAGCGTCCTCTGTTTCGTCTCAGGCATCAAGAAAAAGACCATGAAAAACGCCACAACGTTCAAGCCGGCGTAGAACGAGAACGCGCCGACTGCTGTGAAGGCTGAGAGCATCCTAGGAAAGGTGAGAGCAAGGACTGCATTCCATCCGACAGTGGTTGCGACGGCCCAGGACATGCCCATCTCTCTATGCGTGAGAGGAAAGACTTCTGCAGAGTAGGTGAAGGGAACGGGGCCTTCTCCGGGGGAGTAGAATGCTTTGATTAAGGTTGGTGAACGAACATCGCAGACTCAGACAGCGGCGTACCGGCGAACATGAATATAAACAACGCGAGGAGAGGGACCTTTGCCGTACTGCTGTCGTCTATCAGGAAACAGAGACCGGCAGCGAGCAAAGTCCACGCGAGGTGTGGGAACGTAAACAGCAGGAGATTACGCCTGCCGAAGGTGTCGATCGTCTGACAGATGACGGTTTGATGAAGGATATCAAGAAGAGTGAGTAGTGAGTGCGCACCCAAATAGCTGGGAACGCAAATAGCCAGTTCACGATGCCGAAACCGAAACTAGCCCATAAAGCTTGGTTGGTCGAGTACCCTGCCCTAACGAAGACGGAGGAGGAGTAGAACGTAATGATGTTCACTCCACACATCTGCTGTGTGGTCATCACGACCCACGAGGCGAGGGTGGCGCGACGAATGCTAGAGCCATTACAGTAAGTATCGAATTGAGTCTCGGGAGAGTTTTACATACCGAGGGATGGTAAAGAGTTCCGTGACACGACTGAAATAGGTGCTTCCCTTGAGTACTTGACGTTCGACTAATAGCTGGCAGTGAATGTAGTAAAGATCTCTAGCTGCTTGAAGATCGGAGTTGCGCAAACGCCTGAATGAATTGAATGCGTCGTGATACCTGTCCTTCTTCATGTACCAGCGCGGTGATTCTACCATACAATCGATATCAGACGACAAACAGAATGAGGGAAACTCGTAACAAACCCGGACAGAAGTAGACTCCAAGGAGTAAGGGAATCGCAGGTAGGAAGGCGCTACCCAGCTGCAGCCGCCACGCAATACGTCCCACATCCTTAAGCGCTAGGTTCGCTGCAAAACCCAACAAGATACCAAACGCCGTCCACATCTGCCAGCTCATAACCAGGCCACCACGAATCAACGCTGGGGCAGCTTCTGCTGCAAATACAGGTGTGGTAGTGCCTTTGACGGCCATACCCAGTCCTAGAAGGAGACGACAGATGAAAAGCTGAGGCCATGTGTGGACGCATGCAGATCCGATGGCAGACAGCGTACAGAAGATAGCGCAGCAGAAGATCGTACCGCGACGGCCGAGGAGGCTGTTGAGCGGATCGGTTAACCAGCATCCACAGAGCACACCGGAGATGGAGGGGCTGGTACGGAGGTTGGTATTGGCCGACTATCGTGAATGAAGACACATACGCGGCATTGATCATACCGACAAGCCACTGGTTTCGCCCGCTATGAGGTGACCCATCGTTGATAGGAATGCCCAAATCGGTTGGGAAGCTGAGATTAGCGCCATTCGAGCCGGTCTGGTCCCACCCTTGCACCGCAGCTGCCACGGAGCATAGGATGACTGTCATGTAGAGATCGCGCGGTTGAGTCCATTTATCTACGCGCATTGTGAGCGAGGAAGGTTGAGCAGACAGATGACGGACGTGTTCTCTCTCGCCGAAGTACCTCCTTGTCGTTCTCAGTCAGGAGAGGCAGTGTTTCGAAGGCGGCCGGATTTTGAACGACGAGAGCACCTTTCTTGAATGTCTGTAGATGTTCACCGAACCCTCTCTCCTCTACGAAATCTTCGATCTGACGGAGGAGTGCGCCCTGTGGTACACCGTGAAGTGGGTTCCGGATGCGCGTGTTGGTGTTGTTGGCCAGGCCACCTCCGACGGCGCGGTCGACGCTTGAGTCGGGCGACTGAGGAGCCTTGTAATCGGACATAAAGCTAAACGGCGGCAAAAGAACGAAAGCGGACGAGAAGCACACTGTGTATATATGCAAATTGTGAGCCCATTCCGATGCAGTTAAAGGGCTTCAGTGAGCTATCGTTATCGCCTAGATCCATACAATAGTGAGGGCATTATGTCAAGAGGGATGAGCGGACAAAGAGCGGGCTAATTCGAGCGAAGAAGTGAGTTGAAATCAAGACCCAAAATTTCCTTCCCCAAGTTTCCATCGCCGCTCCAATTGAGCGACAATACTGATTTCAGATTTCTTGAATGACAGATCTGGCTGGGATCCCCAAAAAAATTGATTCAAATTCCAGAAGTGCGCTGCATAACAAAATGTATAGCCCACCGCGAGGGTCGAACTCGCAGCCTTCAGATTAACGATCCCGCCATTGCAGACCTCGTAAAAGTCTGACGCTCTATCCGATTGAGCTAGGCGGGCGATGGATAGAGGTGATAGATTGACCCTGCATCCCGCCGGCCTGACCGATGTGCTGCACATATTCCGACTTGTTCGAGGTTCGTCAACATGTCGGCTCCAGCGCATCCACGTAGCCGTGGTTGATGATTGGCGGGATGGCATGGCCCCTCTTCAGGAAGCATCAGCCGCAACCGTGCCACAAAGAAATCGAAATCCATCACCTCAAATCCTCCACACTGGCAATTGACGTTGCAGAACAGCCGAACATCCTTGCTAGAGATGATTGTACGACCGACCTACATCGTCGATAGAGAACTCGAGTCCTGAGATAACATATCCAGTGGTCAGGACCTGGAATATGGCTCACAATCTAAATGCATCACGTACCGAGTCTACCGACCTCCATGTTGTCGAATGTAGGAACCATTTCAGCGTCAACGCCTCCGAAAGTCTTCATGCACAACGCAAAGGACTGCGAAAGTACACGCACAGTCGCTCGCTGCTGTGGCTGGTGGCGGGGATGGGAAACGGTCCTAGGACTTGCTGGGAACGAAAGAGCGCACTGTTACGCGATCAGTCCTTTCCTCTCAATGACATCTCATTCGCGGACGCACCATCGCTCTAAACAGACCATGTATCCGCACTGCCGCCTTCGCTGCCATGCGAACCGGATCCTGCAAGCATCGCATGCGTCCATAGAGTGGCGTCGTGAGTGAAAAATCGGGCGGGAAGTGGCCTCCAAGCGTGGGATAAAGCGAATCAGCACACTGGAGTCGTGTCGACCTTCAAGGCGCCAGATCGAATGTCGTCCGTCTGCAAGACCAGTTGCGCAGCGAGGGAATTTTGGAGGTGCTTGGGGTCAAATGGCGTGAGAGAGCAAAAAGACTGGCCGGTCGCTCTGTAGCTTGTTAAGTGAGGGGGAAGCACGCGCAAGAGGCCACCGACCAGGGCATAATCCGCGACACTGGCTATCGAGCACGCGCAGTGGCCAGTATTCTGAGAGAGAGATTGCGTCTTTTGAGGCCGCACAAACAAGATGAGCCCAATGCTGCTACAGCGGTCATCGAGGCTTGGAGGGTGGTATGGCCGTCGCTGTTGGCCATGGTGGTCGTCCGCAAGGTCGGATAGGACTAATTGGCAATCGGCCTACGGCCCGCCATCTGCGACCCGCTTGAACACCGACCCCAGGTCAACCTGAACGACTTTCCTTAAACTCTCCTCCAAATTTATGCCAACGATTACTTGAGAGTTGGTCCCAGCATCTCTCATAGAGTATGTACCTTTCTCATGTTCCTCAAGGCGCTATTACAACTGTTTTGTGGTCGTCAAAGACTTGTCGGGACGCGACATACTTCCCAGACATCACGACAAAGCGCCGAACCAGATGCTTGTACAAAACAGTTCATTGACACGATGTTACAAAAGGTACGACTCGAAACTACTATGATGACCTGTGTGAGGGTAGTTAGTATCCAAGCTGAGACCTACCGACCAGTCATTGTGTAATCAGTTAGACTGACAAGAAAAAGAGTTGGCGACATCATTATACGCAACAGTGGTCAAGTCATTGACGGTTCCGTTGACAATCTGTGTCCTGCCTGTACAGCCCGAGAACCTAGAATTGTCATGAGCCTCCGAGTCCGAGATATTCAGCTGAACCGCAGCACTCACTCATAGAGCGTACACATAATCCCCGGAGCCGTTTGAACGCTGCTCGTGGTGCTCGCTTGGCTCCAGGCGGCAAGGTCTCCGGCGCAAGCCGTCGGGAGAATGGACGAGTACCAGGCGAGGGCAAACCCGCCTAGTTGGACGTCGTTGTAGGTATCGAGCAACCAAATCAACTCGGGTGAAGGTGTGACATCTGGGCTGAGGGGCGCCGGAGAGGCCGATGGAGCCGCAGAGGCAGTGGCGAGGAAAGAAAGGACAAGATTGAGGATGGCGTAGCGATTGAACATCTGGATTGGGTTGTCAAAAAAAAAGGCTCGACGTCCTTGTTTATAAGGCGAGGATAGCGCGAGATTGTCGGACCATCTGTCTTGCAGATATCAGCTCAGAGCGTAGAATTGTATGGCAAAGCGTGGTCACTCAATCGTCGCCGTTCAAATGTATGATGAACTCGAAGATTTCCTGTTAGTCATGTAGCTACAATTTCGACACAGGAGGTGAGTTAGTAGCTTAGTCCGTGGAGGGCGGGGTCCAGTGGCAGCGGAGGAACATTGATAGAAGGCCAATGTTCAAAGAGAACAACGGGTTGATGTAGAAGAGTGGGTACCGTAAGTACACCTCAGACGTCGTGGTAACACGAAGAACGGCTCCATTACCTGTAGAAGAGTGGGTACCGTAAGTACACTACAGGTAATATAACCAATGAGTAAGTAAATCAATGAGAAATAAACCAGCTCACCCTCAGACGTCGTGGTAACACGAAGAACGGCTGAGGGCAGCGATCGATCAAATGGAAAAACAAGAGGCAATCGAAAACAGGCACGCCATGCCGAACACTGGCGTACGCCACCAACAACTTCATCTCTAACAGTTGACCTCAAAAGAACAGAGTTCTCAGTGCCTAAGCGCATTGTCTGGAATCTAAAAGACGCGCACGGGTCATAGAACTGTTGAGTTCAATGGACGTCTGATGACATTGCCGCGGTAGCAAGCAACATTCCGTCTATCAGCAAAGGCCTTCTTGTAAATCATTCAGGCAACGATTTCAAACTTGAATGAAAAAGCGGAACTTACGATGTTCACAAGACGTATACTGCGTAAGAGAGCACAAGAGGGAGAGACACCGTTACGCTCTGCGTAAAAGCGCACTTAAATCTTGCTTGCAGCTTGACAAATGCGAGCTGCTGGCATTGAAAACTCAACGGACAGTTCATCGCCGTTCAGAGGCAAGTTGGACTCAATCTGATCGCGGCAGTTGCCGACAACTGTTGGCCGGAGTTCCCGGATCAATCGGAATATTTGCGGCCTCGAAGCAGACAGACGATTCTCCCGCTCATACCATCGCAATCTGGGTCTGGATCATTCAGTTCGCGTCAACAGCATCACTGTCCCTTTGGGATACATAATTGCTGGACGTGAAGGTGCCGCTACCAAGGATGCACGCTATCAACAATCATGACTGATGTTCATCGAGCGACGAATTCTTCGAGCCTTGGCTCGTGCCTAGCACCCATGCTATCAATCTAATGCGAACCTACTCTTTGGAAGGCCCGCTGTCTCGAAGAATCTAGACATCCATTGAATATTCCGATTACTCATCCCGCCGATACCTACCCAAAAATAGCAACCCCGAATTGTCTCGAACTTTCCGCCTTGTTCTACACTGAGGCTGTTGCATCATTGACAGAACGTTCGAGTGCTCGTCGAGAAGTATAAATTCCTCTCTGTCGTGGTCCATGGCACCAAACATCACTACAACTCAACGCAATGTCTGTCTACTACTACGAACCCCAATACTCTTTCGACCGCTTCTTCGAGAACGCCTTCGGGCGCGCCCAGCAGCAGGTTGAAGGAGCCAACACAGCTCCTAAAATCAGGCGCCCAAGGTACGTATATACCGTCTTAATGTCGTAGTCATGTACTGATTTCCATTCCAGAATGGACCTTCATGAAGACGCCGACAAGAACATCGTCACCGCATCCTTCGAACTCCCCGGACTGAGGAAAGAGGATATCAGCATTGATATTCACGACGGACGACTCACCATCTCCGGTGAGACGAAGGTCTCCGAGGAACATGAAGAGAACGGATACGCAGTGCGAGAGCGCCGCTTTGGAAAGTTCTCTAGAGCGTTGCGTTTGCCTCAGGGTGTCAAGGTATGTTGGTTTGTTGTCTCTATGGTAGATTATAGTACTGATGAACTTTTGTAGGAAGACGAAGTGAAGGCAGCACTGGAGAACGGTGTCTTGATCGTTACTTTCCCCAAGTCTGCTCCAGAGACGGCGCCGAGAAAGATCACCATTTCCTAATCGCCTCTCTTGAATACACTGTATCCGTTAACACTCCACTGTAGCAAAAACACCTTGTACATCAGATTGCCTCGTTCGAATACCAGCCTTCAAGTTTGCATCTTGCGCTACTGAAACATTGCCACTTGTTTGATTCTCGCTGTACTGGGTATAAGTATAGCATTTTTCTTACACTACGATGTACACAGATACATTCGTGATTGCTTTAGTCAATAATCTAACAGTCATCGGGAACAACGTCGCTGTCGACATATTCGGCGGCGTCGACACCGAGACCACGGCTGGCAAAGGCAATCCAGAGGGTACACTTGTTGGCACCTTCGTATCGGTTCTCATCAGCCTGGATCCATGCATCACGGGCGTTGACAACTAGAAACTAAGTGAGCACTTGTGAGTAACGATGAACACCATTTCAACTTACTAGTTGGATTGCAAGGCTGGAGGGCAAGCGCGTCGACAAACAGGTGCAGCCAGACGACGTTTCCTTCGGTGCCGGTAGGGTCGGTCTTGGCAGTGGCAGACCAGCCGTTAGCAGCAACGAGTGGGGCGTAGACGTTGTACAGTATGTTGGCCCACACTTCACCGATGTCTGTATACTTGTGTCAGTCTTGCTTCCAGCTTGAAGAGCATCAGACTCACTGTGCACTTCATTGAGGGAAGCAATGCTAGAGTAGCGGAGAGGGTTGGTGGTCGCATTGGTGGAGTATGGGTGCGACCTAACGCCAGCTGCAGAGTTGTGGGTCCAGGCGCCCATGACGAGGTCTGGAAAGGTGTCGTCTGTCTGCTCAGTCCATCTAATCGAAAATCAGCACCCAACAAAACTTCAATACAACAAAGGGATAGACATACACAGCCATAGCATCGCTCCAGCCCTCGCCCATTCCACCAGCCTCTGTAGTTTGGAGGCAAGTCGCAGTTCCACCACCCGTCATCCTGTTGGTCAGTCCATGCGTGAACTCGTGGACGAGGACATCATTTTGCATATCTGGATCCCGGGCAGGGAATGCATATGTATAGAGGAATGCTCGGAGAGTTCCCGAAGAGCCACTGGAGGCAATTATCAGGGTCTGGCTCATCACTAAGAGGAAGATAAGAGCTTAGCTTACTCGGGAGGGGTGACAAACTGGGCATTGTTTAGAGACCTGGCAGTCTGGGCATCCAGCAAGACACTATCGTTACCTTCACCACCCTTGCCGAAGTTGTCGGTTTGGAAGTTGTATGATGACTCGGTCCAACCGTACTGGTATAAGAAGTCATGGACGGTGTTGATGATGTAGAACGCGTTGACGCGGCCGGCATCAAGGTTCGATCCTTCGGGCGGCTGGAGCGTGGTGTTGTAGGAATAGTCGAACACGCCTGGTGAGGACTGATTGGTAACGGCGGAGGTAAAAGTATGGTACGAGATAACGTTGTTGCCGCTGTGAAACGGGCGCGTTACAGTAATGATCAAACAAATCGAAAAGAGCCTACGCGGTGGTATTGGTGGTCACCCATCCGTCTGGAGAAGAGGCAATGTTTTCGGGATCCACAATGAGTTCTGATGCCTCGAGGGTGATCCCCGAGTTTTTTTCAATAGGGATGGCCCGGTACTATCAGACATAAGACTCGGGGAAAACGCAAAACTGATGTATCGGGAATGAACTTACAGTGAGCTCAGCAACAAAGTCGACAAGGCTGAGGAGTTCTCCGGAGTGCGCATCCACGTAAGCCTCAAACCACGAGAGGCTCTCCTCGTTCTGAATCTGGATGGCATGCGTGAGGGCAACGCTACCGTCGGCCAAGGACAGATATTTCAGAGATTTTTTGCCGTTGAATTTGCCGTCCAGCTGCTCCTCAACAGATGCGATCACAGAATCCACATCGACAGTAGGGGTGGAGTCAGCGATGCTGTCTAATATGGATGGGATTAACGAGCACTCTAACAGCAGGTGATGGAAACCAACCGGTGTCGACGAAAGAAGTCCCGAACGCGACAACCTTGTTGTTCTTGTAGGCAACATTTGCCACGGCGTTGATGAACTCGACACCATTCTTTCCAAGTGGTGAGTTTCCCCGCCCGTGTTTACAATGGAACTGGGTGACTTACATGAACCTGCTTCGCGTACGCATAGGTGACAGCCTCGGAATCTTGGGAGAAGCCGCTCGTGTAACCGACTTTCTCAGTGTCAATCCCAAGCTCAGAAGCGACGAAGGTCGTTATCTTGTCTCCGATAGACCGGGCCGTCAATGAGGAGGCGACGACTTTGCCCTCGGTACCAAAGGTCTATGTAGAACCGGCGTCAACATGACCGGAAAAGATATTCAGAAAAGCACACGAACTTTGTAGGTCGATGTTGGGTGGTAGGTCTCCAACTTCAGACCGCGTTTGCCAACAACACGCGTGCGGTGGGTAGCGTGCTTACGAGACGCAGGGAATGTTACGGCCTGTGTGGACACGGCGAGAAGGACAAAAGACAGCAGCTTGGTGAAGGAAACCATTCTGAGAGCCGGGTCTGGGTTTGAGCTGGGGACACTCGCACTGGAGGAGAGAGCGCAATCCTGGCTAGAAGCATGAAAATCCCATGACTTAAGTAAGCGAACGAGAGATCAACAGTATGAGGCGCGTCATATGGGTAGCATCCCCAACAAAGAAGGTTGTCTGATGGTAAGACCAGTGACCTGCGCCAAGATCATGGAAACGCGTGTGTGTTCAAAGTGTCCATACGTGTAGTCGCGTTCTCGACGTTCTCGCTACCTCGGTATGTCGGGCCGCCCACGTGGATTGGGGATAAAAATAGTGGAGAGATATCTCTCGTTCTGTGGCATCTCCTGAGTTGGGCTTGAGAGAGAGGGACGAGGAGCTGCGGGCAAACAGATGGATGTTCGGTCACCAGAGCTCCGTCGCGACGGGCCGTAAGGGACCGCGCTCGAGCCGGAACAGGCAAAGACTGTCTACACAGAAAAAATAGCCTTGTGAGTGTATGTATAAGAGGGTGACAAAAGGAATCAAGAAAGGAAAGGGATATCAGGGGATCTCTACACGATAACCTACGATAACCGGAACATCCATCTTCTAGGTGCCTGTAACTTACTACGGGATGTTATCGCCTTATGAACCGTAGAAACGATGGGCAACAGTTCTGATGAAGGACCCTAAACACCCACTTTGATTTGAGCTCCTTCCGCAATATAGCGTCAGTGTATCGCGCCCTCAATGCTCATCTCCGTGGATTTCCGTCGCTATAGCCAATGCGCAATTGAGTGGAGAGGAAATCATGACAATCCTTCTGAGTTGTGCGCCCGCCGTGCTACAGACGATGTCCATTGTAAGTATTGAGCTTCCGAGAACAATTCTCCAGGTAAGGTTGTACGGATCTCGACACGCATGCCGACTTTGATGATAGCAAACTGCACGGGCAGAAAACCCCGTCTCGGAGAAGACGATAGGCTAGATTAGCACACGCAAGAAGGATGCAGGATGGCGGTATGTGGAGCAAGGCGCCGCCTGGCGCCGCGAAAGGACAGTGGGAACCGAGTAACCAACCGATATCAAGATTCAAATTTCAATCCCTCGCAGCACGAGTGGAAGCGCGGACAAAAATACTTTCTACTGTTCAGCTCCTGAGTGAGACTCACTGCACACTCAGTCCCCATGATCATTGTACTGTTACAGGACTGAGCAACAGCACTGCGAAGCAAAACTCATAGCCCACCGCGAGGGTCGAACTCGCAGCCTTCAGATGACATCCCGCCGTAAGAGTCTGACGCTCTATCCGATTGAGCTAGGCGGGCGGTGACTACCCTGGGCCTGCCGACCCCGCCACCCGCGACCCTGAGGAATTCTCCTCTGTGAATAAGTTAGGTCGAGGCATCGAAGGGGTACTCCATATATCGAGAGCTACACATGCAGGCTCAACGCTCTTCTCGCTCGATATCACCAACCACCTCCAGGCGATCCAAATTTTCGAGCGTTTCGCCTCTCATGTACCTAGAAACCCCAATGGGCAGCTAAGACATCCGAGTGCATAACGCAATATAATAAACGTACCGAATGCGCAGTCTATTCCCTTCCTGTACCCCAGAGACATACACCTCGGGAATGGATGAGTCCTTCAATAGGCGTACCATCTCGGTGAACCTCGCCTGCTTTAAAGCCGCTCCCTCCGACGTGTCCACTTTCGGTCCCAAAAGTAGCAAGGCCAACACGAGCAAAGCCGCACTACACAAGGTCATGACTATAGCCTTCCATTGAATGATCTGGAGCGAGGCGACCGTCTGTGTGGACAGGTACACCGCCGTGGTTGTCCGCTCAGCAGTGTAATTATCCGACCGCGACAAGCACTGCTGATAAGGGAACTGGAACTCAAACGGGCTATCGCACTGCTGCCACACGTTCCAGAGATACGCGGCCGTTATATTTGCAAGCGTGTTCTCAAAGATCGCCAGGTCGTTAGATGAATAGAGCATCCTACTCAGCATGTCTGATGCGGGTCCTGGATCCGTGTCGCCCATTGTGCCGTCTGGCTGTATGCACGCGGGTCTGACGAACATCTCGAGGAATTCTCGGGATAGGAAGTCGTCGCTCTCATGGGGGTTGGTCCAGTTGAAGATGTCCCACTGATGGGCGGAGGATGGCGCGATGGAGGAGAGAGTTTCAGAGCGTACGAGTCCGCTCGGAGAAAGAGACAGTGGCACTTTGCTCGTGTGCAACGAGCACCCAACTGCCTGCGAGTAGACAGTGAGCGCGACCGTGACGCAATCGTTCTGCTTTCGGAGGTGGTCCACGCATTCAGACGAGAAGCTGTTGATGTTCGCGTTGGTACAGGTCTGCAAGCACTCGGCGGTAGGTTGCAGGATTGTGTGATTGATCGGTGTATAGCCGATGTCGCCAGAAATGTCGTGCAGAAGAAGATCAGGATTACTAGATTGGAAAATGAAGGCGAAGTCGTTCGAGACGCCTTTACGGTCGACGTCGGTGTCTGGGTTGTCGTACCACCACGGCTGGATGTAGACATTCGAGTCGTTCCAGTTGAAACCTGCTATGATTTCCAGCGGATTCTGGGCCTTCAATGTCGTGTTCCCGTATGACCATCGTCCATTGGTCCCAATAGTTGGCCAGAGGTACATCCCATTGCTGGGTGAGCCGCTCATGGTAAGAGAGTAGCCATCGGATTCTTCGGACTCGCCTCCGTCCGCTCGGTAAGTGACGTCTAGCAGCTGATTGCATCGTACAGTCATTCTAGTGGCATTGAGTTTCACTTGTACTAAAGTTAGAGGTGGTGACACAGATGACTGGAAAATGACACACCTCCAACGTCGAAGGAGCGGGTAGAATCTCCAATATCGTACATTGTACTTGGAGCCATGTCAGGTCAAATTCAACAGATGTACAAGGCGCGTACTTTCCAACCAGTCCAGGATGTGTCGTAGTATTCCCAGATGTCATCTTGACAGTTTCTCGTGATATCTACGCGAGCTTTCAATCATTTTAACAGTACCAGGGTGACAAGACACTTACAGCCCGTAAATCGTCGACGTTATAGTAGTAGTTTTGATAAGGGGTGTCATTGAGGGAACAGTTCCTAACGTCCTGATCGACGTGCTGAAAATTGGGGAACATGAATGGCGTTAGATGATTCTGCGCCGGTCCGGGTTCTTCGATGGTGGAGTTGTGGATTCCGATGCCTGTGGCGCACAGTGAGAGGAATGATCAAGAACGAGTAATTTTCTGCGAACCTAGAACGCCGGCGGAAGTGATCTTGAGTACTTCACCCGCGAAAAGGTAAAGCGGGATCCCGAGTAGTGCAGTCAGCGGGATATGTCCAAGCTGTTTCAGGTTTAGCAGGCCGTTGGTTATCGAGGGACCCAGGCCTCCAAACCACGCTTGAAGACGAAAGTCCAGGTCCCCGATGTTCTTCGCTAAGGTCGGAATTGATAAGCTGATTTCGCAACAAGAACTTCACATTTCGGCACTTACGATGCCTGATGGCTGAGTCAATCGCTATCGAGCTTGACAAGAAACAGAGGAGCGTGATGGCGCCCGTGAAGAAACCCTGTACAGTGACGGAGATTGTGCTGCTGGTTTGGGTTACCTATGAATAATGAGCACGCGCAGTGTCTAGTAGATAATAATTATCGCGTACCTTGTCAACGTCAAATGTAATCTGATGCTCCCATCCAAATGAAGAGGCCAACAGCGCCAGAGTACAGAGAATGAGCAATAAGAGATGGAGAACGTGAATCAGCAGCAGCCTACGCGAAAACCGCAGTCTCGGCCGATCCTCACACAACTTGTGACCCGTCTGGTTCGGGCAAACAAGGGAGTCGCATTCATCGCTGTAAAAACGTTAGCACACTGGTAGACCGGAAGAAGCCAGGAGACACACTGGCTGAGCTTGGTCTCCTCTGGCTCGGGGTGCCCATGGAGTGTGATGTCGGAGTCATTGTTCATTGTAGTGGTAGCAGAGAGACTTTGTGGCAGAGAAATTAGGAGACTGGGGCATCGCAGGTAAATGAATGAGGATTACTACCATAATATCAGCTTGAAACGCTAATGCGACCAAAAATAAGCGCGGCTTACGACTGTGTACATAGGTCGGTGTGTGCATCAGGTACTTGATGGTGGACCAAAGATACATAGCCTGTTGATACCGTCCTCAAAATAGACTCGACTGTCTATATCAATATCGAGTGGAGCAGTCTACCGACGCTGGCGTAGCCATCCTTATGCGTACAGCAAATTGATGGAACTGACAGCATATAAGCTGTGTTGTTTCGAGTCTTGGGCAGCTTGAGTGCACTGCAAGTGGAATGTGCTCGTGTTTGGTTTGTTCGAAACATATTGAGGACTCGAAGTTGAGGACAAGGCGCGCAAGGCGATCGAGGCAGCCCACGAGGACTCGGACCTCGGACCGACATTTGATGGACTCAAAAGTTGCACGCAGAGCATCCCTGACTGCGTGTTTCTTTTCCTTTCACCACCATGTCCAGCACACCCGAAGACGCCCGAGAGCAGAGGGGTGGGCATGGTGCGTATTGGCATTTAAGCAGCAGTGATATTCGTCTCCGACCACGAGCTATCGGCACTCGACGTATTCCTTGGAATGCATGCTTGCGTTAAGGGATATCCCTGGACTAGCACATACCCTGGCTTGCATTTTGTCGTATGCCAACACGACCACCATCTCGCCGACGGCCCGGCGAAATTTTGCGACTAGGAAAAACGGTCGCCGGAGTGTAAACGTGGTTAACGGCAACGTACCACATCGAAGAACGGTGCGTATCATTCCAGCGAGGCCCCCGTTTGGATCTAAATAACCGTATAGAACAACCTTCGACGTTCAAGACGGAACCCTATGTGCGTAGCTCCCTCCATTGCTTGTCCAGACCAGTCGCTGACGGCCTCGCAGCCTGGAAGTGCTCCGCGAACCTTGGACACTTGTATCTAGTATCGTTTCTCGTGCATTATTGCGCGCAGATGAAAGCCACGAACCGGCTAGATACCGCCACGAACCCGGCGAAACGCAAAGAACCCGCGGATACCTTGCTGGATTGCTTGCCAGGATCTTGAACATAAGCGTGTACATCGCTTAGAGGTGCTCCGCCTCAACCCTCTTGTATTGAGGGGACAGTCTGTACCGACTGGGAGTCCTGTACATAGGACTCGGCCCGCAGCGTGAACCAGCTGCTGGGGTGGATGAACAAATCCTCCCCCGGTGTTTGACGATGTCGTCGACACCGCTTGAGCAAGTCGTCGTGTGGGAATGGCTATCGGAGGACGTGCTGTTGCAGTACATTGTTCCTTACGTTGTTCCCATGGCATGACGCTCTGCTTTTGACCTGCACGGAACGAGGACTTGGTTGACACCGGTTCCGTGCTCGGAGTCGTGTTGGCGATGTGTACGAGGCTCGTGGCGATTCGTTCGCTGCTGCTTGAACCCAATTTTTCGATCTTATGCTCTCTTCGTGAGAGTGCATTGCTGCTTTTCTGTGTCAATCTTTCTTCCGTAGTAGATAATGTGCAATGTATTTGTTCAAATTTGTATGCCGTATTTCTTGCACTTGTACAGATCTGTAAATTAGCAGACTGAGACTCAGATTGGAGACCGTGCCAAGGCTTTGTCTGACCGGCAATTACCGGCGCGCCTTTTCTCTTGCCGTCATCATCGCGCTCTCTCCGCTATCATCAACACAAAAATACGGGACGTTTTGGTGGAAAGGAGACACACAGAAGCAGCCAATTCTTGACAGAGGACGTAGGGTGCGCGTTGAACAACTCGTCCACCAGGCTTTCCGCTGATAGCGTAACCAGCCAGCCAGTCCGTCTACGCCGCGGGCTCCCTCAAAACTCCACGCTCGGCAATTCGAACGCAAGCCCGGATGCTCGTTTCATCGCCGTTCATTTCTACTTGCCGGGACTCCAAACAGCCGTCAAATCCGCGTTTACGCTGCGCTACTCCATCCAGGACGCGACATGGCTCTCCCTATGACTACTTGGGATAGTTTAAACCACTCGCAGGCTTTGCCGAGTACGCCACGCGCTGTCAACGCCCGCACACTGGCACCCATCTCATTGCTCAATACGGTCTGACTCGTAGTCACCCGAAAGTCAGCCATTTCCACGTAGCCGGATCACACCCTAGTCCGATGCCCAGACACTCATCCATGCTCACTCGGGCTGCTCCTCTATTCGACAGCTCCCGCACGCTGGAACCCATTTCATGACGGCAACCCGTTGCTTGTCAAACACCTTTATCACCTGCTTCCCGAACGCCAACTCCTCGGTCTGTGCCTCTATTCATTCTTGCTTGCCGCGACTGAATGGCGCACACAGAGACACCCGAAAGTCAGCAACTTTCACGTAGCCGGATCCGATGTTTGCGATGTCTAGACACCCGTTCATGCTCACTCGGGCTGCTGCTATATTATATCACAGTCGTGCACCGGTTCCGCGTCTTGCTCTGCAATGGACTCGCTGGCGGAATCCTCGTCCACCCCCATCGACGTCTTCGACCCCACAGGCGTACACGATCTCCGAAGGACTTTGTCTGGAAGTTCAGGGGATAGCGCTACACTCCGGGATTTCAATTTAGACAAGACTATACAAGATGTACTCAAACAGTACGTGTTTATCTCTTCGCTGCCCTCAATTTCCCCCAATTCTGCTCGCAGGCGAGACGATGCGCATGTCAAGACGCGCCAGTTGGGTGTTGGCTTTCGCGACCTCACAGTCATTGGCGCTGGTGGAACCACGTCACACAAACACACCATCGCCTCAGTCTTCGATCCGCGCTCATGGCTTGAGGCCATTCAGAACTTCCGACGCCCGGATTTGCGCAACATCCTCACTGGCTTCGAAGGGCTGGTCAGGCCTGGGGAGATGCTTCGTACGTTTACCTAGCCATTACCCTCACTGTTTAGTGACGTTTAGATATGTAGTTGTCCTCGGTCGTCCCGGCTCAGGTTGCACCACGTTACTCAAGACCCTCGCAAACCAAAGGTCTGAATACCATGCCGTCCGCGGAGACGTGCGTTACGACTCTCTGTCCCCTCAAGACATCCGGCGACACTATCGCGGGGATGTCCAGTACTGTCCAGAAGATGATGTGCACTTCCCCACCTTGACCGTGGAGGAGACGATTAGGTTCGCGGCGAAGACTAGGGCGCCGAGGGGACGGTGGGGGATAGGGAATGGGAAGGAGTATGTGGACACGGTGACGGACGTGTTGTGTACGGTGTTTGGGCTGCAGCATGCGAGACGGACGCCGATTGGGAATGAGGCGATGAGGGGAGTTAGTGGGGGCGAGAGGAAGAGGGTGTCGATATGCGAGAGCTTGGCAACGAGGAGTCGGGTTGCGTGTTGGGATAAGTGAGTCCATTCTTGGTTTATGTTCTGATTGTGTGTTAATTGACCGCACGCTTAGCTCTACGCGTGGCCTCGACGCGTCGACGGCTTTGGAGTTCATCCAGGCCCTCAAGATCGCCACGAGGATGCTCACTATCACGACGATTGGGTCGGGGAGCCGTTGTATAGCCACATTAATTGTACATAGAATAATTCGATGGCTGTACTTCACGCGGCCATCGATGTGCACTATGGCTACGGTACGATTGTTTGCTTTTCCTGTCTCCTTAGCATCAATGCTCCTTGTATTTGTTTCAATATCCGCTAGTCACTGCAGACCAAGCTGAGCTGATCGAAACATGAGTGAGTAGATCTTCGAATGACATTGGGGTGAGCTTACCTTTTCCCGGGACCGAACGCACACAGTCGGTGGTACAAGAGGCGCTTCGCTCGAGACGAAACGAGTCCAGTATCGTTGGTAACAAAGTGAGAAAGGTAAGCACTATCATTCGCGTTCGGGGCGTGTATTAAGCTATATCTTACAGAATGATGGTCAATATGATAAGTTCTAGGGTATGACTCGGAGTATAGTAGTGTAGACTACACCACAGTCCATAACACTTGTATGTATGTATAGTAACGAGAAGCTCCAACGACAACGAAATCAGAATCCAGTTTGACAATAGATTCGACATTCCAGGCAACAGCTACTGGCGGCGAGTGCACCAATTACGACGGCATTGGGACACGGCGGCGTGTGAGGAGGCGGCATTGGGTGTTGTGAGGTCCGTCTCCAATTTGGCCAGTCTCCCCGATCCGAGCAGTGATGCGCCTCATCGACGTGAGTAGGTACTTGAGCTAAAGACAAAATCAGAACATGTTGTCGACTGTAACGAGAATGTACCTACGTGGGTCCGAGTCTGGGGATCACACAGGCGAGCATTACCGCAACGTTCGAGCGTCTTGCGTATCCTGCTGGAGCGGGTCGAACGCGGCCATGGCTGCGCCATGCCGCTACTCGTCCGCTCTTCGCCACAGGTCGGTATCTAGACCATCGATTAGGATAGTGACGACGCCGGTCTGATATCGCGTCGGGGTTAAATCCAAGTTAAGATTCAAAACTATCTTCCCGATGCCAGAAAACCTGTGAATGAGCAGTCAGTCAATGTGACCAGAAATGAACCCAAACAGATCGGCTTACGGTGGGTCGTGCATTGCTTCAATCTCTCCCAGATATGGCAAAAAGACACCCGAACAGACAGCGCAAATGTCTACGCGCGCATTGGGTAGGCGGCAAAACAAACGCCGACGTCCCGCCTCCTGACCCGCCTGCGCCCCAGAGGATTTCTGCTAGAAGAACGGCAAAGGCGGACTAGCTCGAAATGCAGCGCACCATCGCCCATGTCATCCAAGACGGCTAGCAAGCAGTCAACATCAGAGCCCTAGGATAGTCATTTAGCAAAGCGGGATATACATCGACCAGAGAAAGCTTACCGTTCGATGGTGAGGACAGCGCACGCGCCAAAGCTTAACATGTGAGACCATAGAAGTGTGTCC